>JAQQAC010018689.1:21330740-21373246 GCA_029783875.1 Phataginus tricuspis | reverse complement strand
TTTTTTCTCTCTGTGCCTCAGCTTCTTTGTATTCCTCTTCTCTAGTTTCTATTTCATTTATCGTCTCCTCCACTGTATCCAATCTGCTTTTAATACCATCCATTGTGCTCTTCAATGATTGGATCTCCGACCGTAATTCATTCCTGAGTTCTTAAATATCTTTCCATATTTCCATGAGCATGTTAATGATTTTTATTTTGAACTCCCTTTCATGGAGAGTCATGAGGTCCATATCATTTAAATCTTTCTCAGGAGTTGTATTCATAATTTTACTCTGGACCAGGTTCCTTTGGCATTTCATATTTGTGTATGGCACCCTCTAGTGCCCCGAAGCTCTACTCTCTGGAGCTGCTCAGCCCCTGAAGCAATGTTGGGGATTGTAGGGCAGAGGTATTGGTGCCTCGGGGGAGGAAAGAGCTGTTTCCTGGTTCCTGGATGCTTTGCCTGTCTCCACTGCCTGAAGCAGTGGGCTGAGCACACAGGTATAAGCCTCTGTGCTTTGTGTTTGTAGTTGCTGTAGGCAGATAGTCCCTCTGGTTGGCCTAATGCCAGGGTAGGGTTTCCCGGTTTGCAAGCCCGGTGGGGCAGGCCAGGAGAAAGGCACACTAGTCTGCCTGTCACAGAAGGGGTTCTTGGAGCTGTTTAGGCAGCCAGGGAGGTGGAGCACCTGAAGATCTTGAAAGCTCCCAACCTGCTGGGCAGAGTGCACCCAGACAATTTTGTGTACCTGTCCTTTCTCCTGAGCAGTAAGCTCTGTGGAATCCTTGCCCCTTTAGCAGCCCTTTTGCTAAGGGTTTCTTTGTTAGGAAGTCTCTCAGACTGCCCACGTTTCTTTTGTCCCAGAGCAGCTGGATATGGATCCCTGCTTTCCACAAGCAGCTGGAATCTTAGTCTCTCCAGGAATTCTGCCTGTCTTAGCTTTCCAACCCACTAATTACGAGAGTATCATGCAAGCACCATGAAATGTAGGTTTGTGCTCCCAGAGAAGATCTCCAGAGTTAGGTATTCACCAGTCCCAGATCTCCACTCCCTCCCTGCTCCTTTCCTCTTCCTCCTGCCAGTGAGCTGGGGTTGGGGAAGGGCTTGGATCCCACAGGACCACAGCTTTAGTACGTTACCCTTTTCAGTGAGGGCTGCTCTTGTCTCCAGGTGTATGCAGTTTGTTGCAGTCCTCTTTCCTGTTGCTCTTTCAAGAGTAGTTGTATTAGTTATATTTTCATATTATATGCAGTTTTAGGAGGAAGCTTTTGTCTCACCTCTCATGCTGCCATCTTTAATCCAATCGTCTCTCATACCTTTTGAATGAATAACACATCCCTTCAGGCTCTTTCCTCTCTATTTTATAAATTCCTGCTCAGCCTTCAAATATCATTTTCTCTGTAAAAACGGGGTTCCCTGAGTGTCTCGATAGAATGCAGGCCCTTCTCTGGGTGCCACAGCTCTTGGAACACACCTCCATGCTGGCAGTAAGCATGTATGCCATAATCATTTTATTGCCTGTCTCTCCTACTGTGATTTCCTGAGGTCTAGAAGAAATCCTTTGTTTTTATCACAGTTATCTCTCCTTGTCCCCACTTTCCCATCCTCACTAATTTGTCACACAGTGTTTGCTGTAAGTCTTCAAAACTGCTTGTTGAGTGATTAAAACAAATGAAGAATTAAGGCTTCAGACACGGCACCAGCAACTTGCCAGGCCACTGTGTCACACCCCCGCTCACTGACAGGTCCTTGGTATTCCTGTGCCCTAGGATCCTTCAATATCTGGAGAGGAAGAAAAACTCATTCGATTCATTGGAAAAGATGAAAATGTTCATTCCAAACCTGTATTTGGAACAGATTTGTTGTCTTCCTGGGTATGTATCTGAACCCCAACTGGAAAATTCAAAACGAGTGAAAAAAGCTGGGATATGTAATGTTATGTACAAATGATAGGAATATAGTATAACTTTTAGCTTCTCCAAGAAGGCCAGGGGCTTCCTAGTAATATATTTTCCAGATTTGTTTTCCTTACAGCATCATTCCTGGAAAACCCATTTTTTTCACCTTAACTTTAAAAAACTTCTCCTTCTCTTTAAACTCATTTTAAAATCAACATTTCATCCTTTTCCTTAATTTGACAAAATCTTGGTCAATATTTGAATAATTTTTTAATTTATTCATTCAGCAGGTGCTCTTGAGAACTGTGATAAGCACCTACCTCCAACCATAAGAATTACTGAGAAATTGGAAACCTTGGGTATTGAAGCTTAGGAGAAAGCAGATTTAAAATCCTCCACCAAAAGTTCTAGGACCACGGTAGACTCTAGACAAGTCAGCTCTAGATTAGTATCTCTGTCTGTACAGGCTGCCATGACTTTAGGAATCTACGGGTAGGCTTCATTCCTTCCATTAATCTCCTAAAATGGTATGCAACATTTTGTGTGTACATTCATGTTGTGCATTTTCTTGGGGAATGGAGGGAATTTCACCAAATTTCTAGACCCCAGCCATTCATTATTAGAGGTCTGTTCATCAACCATTTCATTATTAGAGGTCTGACCCATCTAAGCAGGCAGGGGTGGGTGTATGTACTGGTGGGGAGCAGTGGCATGGGTAGTATGGATCGTAGCTAGGCACTCAGGTGGAGGCAGGACCCAAAGCAGAGGCAGATTCAGGGATGTGTGTCCAAGGAGTTTGTAGGGAATTGGCTCCAGCTCTGGTAGGAAGTCCTGGGAGAAACCATTTGGAACATTAGGCGAGGGGCTGGCCAAATAGGGGTGAGAGTGGTCCATGGTGGGGGAGGGGCTGCAATCACGTTCTCCCCAAGTAATGCCTTTTCAAGGAAATGCCTTTTTAAAATAATATGTTAATATGTCAGTCATAAGTCTGCGAGGCAAAGATGTAAGAGTAAGCAGTGTCATGAGACACGTAAAAGAAAGGGAGATAAATGGTAGCACCATTTTATTTGCCCTACCCCAAGCCCTCCTACCTCAGATTTTCTCCCTGGAGATAAGAACCCTGCTTTGCCATCCAGGCTGTGTGTCAGGTCAGGCCCCCTACCCACCCACATCCGCAGCCAGGCAGGACGCAGACAGGAAAACAGGAACATGTAGCCTGGAGTAAACTGAGGGCGCTCTTTGATGGTGTGGCGCTCCTGCTGCAGGATTCCATCATTCTATCTGATTCAGTATGGGTCCACGTGCTAGCCCACCAGGAAGTCTACCCCCAGGCTTTGAAATCTTGCAAATGCTACCCCTATAGATCACTGAAGACCAAACTCCCATAAGGTCTGGGAAGTGGACCAAAATGTCATCCAGATGTATAATTACCTGCAAGTTCCTAGAGGTAAAGAAGAATCACATTCTCCTCTGGTGTGGCAGCTGGAACACTGCACAGGTAGTAGAACATGGCACCAGGTGTGCAAACAGAAAGGGCCTAATGGTGCTAGGCCAGAAGACAAGGTTGATATTTGGGGATGTTAGTACCTAGAGAACGAGGATTCCTTCAACTGGCCCATGAGGTCGGAGGTTTGGGGCAGGAAGTGGGGCGAGAGGGAGAACTATTGAAGACAGTCGGACGCACTGCAGGCTGAGTGGAGCTGGGACGGCCTGAGCTCTGTGCTCTTCCCATTCACAGATACTGGGGCTCCTTGGGAGCAACTTAAAGTTTAAATTTTTCATTGTAGGTTGTTCACTTGTTTGTTTTTCCTTTAGTCTTTTTGACAGACACTTAGCCTCTGGTCCTAAAAAACAAAAACAAATTAGCAAGGACATGTGTCCCATGCACCAGACCTATTGAGCAGCTGCAGTCTTTCTTCTTGGTCTAAAACACAACTCCCAGGAGGCGGTACATCTGACTGACACTCAGGAAGGAAAGAAAAAGGTAGGAAGGACAGGGAAGTGGAAACCTCGTGTCTGCAGGTCTAACCTGTCATGTCTCTGGGAGCTGAGTTGTAGAACGGCTGAGTCCCAGGTTTCTAGGGAGAAGTAGCTCCAGACCACTGGGAAGCTAGGGACCTGAGCATGGAGAATTCCATTTACTCTTAGTATCCCTTCCTGCAAATGACTCCAATACAGGGTTTTCTGGGGGTTGCGATATGCATGGTATCTCCATAGGAGTGGCAGTAAGTCACCACCAGCTTGGGCAGGCTAAGTGCTTGGCGTGCTAACCCAGAGCCTCATTTCTAGCGCGACCCGATGCCCTGGCACCACCGTGAGAGGGGAGCTGATGACCCGCTGCTCGCTACTCTCCTCAGTTAGCTGGCAGTCAGGGCTTTGTGGGAATTCCTGACGCACCATGTACAAAACATGTCCTGCTGTGCCCCAGACAGGCACAGCTCCCCAAGTTGGCTCTGCACCTGGTTCACTCTGGCTTTGCCACTCTGTCCTGAGGGGTAGCCTGTCAGTCAGCTCTGAGAACTTGTTCCACAGCAACCGTGGCCCTCTCTGAATCAGAATCATTCTAATGTCCCTGTAGGAAAAGCAGCCTGAGTTCTGGAACATTCCAGCTGACTGATGGAGATACAGGATGGCTAGCTGCAGCAAGCTGTCCCCGAGGCCAGCAAATGTGCTCAGAGCTGCCGCAGGGCTGCTGAGTCGGATGGCCAACAGCTCAGCCACCTGGACAACTAAGACATTAGAACCGACCTCTTTCAGGCACACCTTCAAGCCATAGGTCCTGGCTGGCTGTAGAGTTGTAAGTGTGTGAGGAAGATAGGAGATCCTTTGGAAGAATGAACAGGGGCCAGACTTGGGGGATCAGAAGTATTTTTAACACAAGATTAGACATTCTGTTCTTACCTCTGTTATTGGGGTGAAGGAGGCCCCTAAAGGTTTGCATTTCCCTCTCACATGCACCCCAGGCGTAAGTATTAAAAGCAATGCCTAATTTATCCATTTTAAAACAGCCACAGGGAAGGGCTCTGTGGAATTGGTGGTTTCAGAAAATATGTCCAGAGCTGACAGGAGCACTGTGTCCGGCTAGGAGTTCAGTGCTGAGAGTTGGAGCCCAAGGAGCCGGCCGGGAGCCAGATGCCTGAGGTCATCCCAAGCCAGAGGTGCTAGTCCAATCCAAAGCCCACTGGTGGGACAAGTCCCAGGAAGACCAGGCCGAAGAGGCCAAAGGCAGAACTGCAGTCAGAGAGCCTAGCTCAGAGCTACAGCAGGTCAGCCCAGACAAGGTCCACTGCTTTCAGGAACCATGTGGCCTGTGTTTGTCTCTACTACACAGGGGGTGAAGGAGCAGAAAAGCTAGAGGGAGGGTAGGAATATGAGAACAGGTGTATCACAGTGCTTGTGATCAGCCTTGAGGCATCTGTGTCAGCATACGGGTGACGTGGGGGAGGCTGCCACCTGGCATACGTAGAGGATGCAATAATGCTAGAAGCCCAACAGACAGTCTTGGGACCATGGGGATTTCCTACTGAAGGGTTTGAAATGAAACACAAAACATAAATCTAAACTTGCCAGAGGGACTGATCCTCACTCACTGTAGCTAAATATATATCTGTTGAATAAATGAGAGAGTCAGAAGGCTCAAGTGTACACAGGTAACAGTACAGTCCTGGTTTACTTGGGTTTCCACCTATAGTTAGTTGGATTATATAGTCTCGTGTAGCTACAAACCATGTGTGAGATTCCAGTTCTAGAGGCCTCTGCTCAGAACACCTGCCTTTTGGATTCCAAGAAGAAAAAAGTTAGTAGCAGAGCCATGTCACATGCTGCTCCAGCCTGCACAATGATAGCATTTACTTTTCAAACAAACCACCCAAGAAGGAAAAGCGAAACAAAGAAAAAAGACGTGACTGGGAAAATAAGAAGACAGTAAAGAGCTAGAAGAAAAGTGAAAATGTTTAATATGTTTTTTTTCTGCTTTTCTTATAGAAGAAGCTAGTGTAGTACAATGGACTATGTGATTGAGAATGAGGAGGCCTAGATAAGGGTTTTGCTTTAACCCACTAGATGATTCTGTAATTCTGGTAGGGCCTACCCTCTTAGAGCTCCCTTTCCATCTATAATACGCGGTTTGCCTTTTACTTGCCTCTGACTGGGAAACATGGACAAAAGAGATTTTTAAAAATATACAGTTCTGAGAAAATCTCATAATACTCTTTTTAAAATGAGTTTATAACATTTGTCTTCTAAATTTTCTCTTTTACCTTCCTCTTATTTTGTTCCCTGGAATACATTTAGAGTCAAAATAAATGAAAAAGTTTAATTTTTTTCATATTTTTCACTGCCTAGGTATTTAGCAAGTTCCCTAAGGAACTGAAAAATCTTACTGGATTTGCAGTGTTATATGCTTAGTGGAATAAATTATTAATAAGACAATGTAGTTAATTTCCTTGATCCTTAACTTGATTTATTAGAGAAAAATGTTTATCCTTCTTTATTTTTTGAACCTTTTCTTCTTTCCCTGTTTCTTTTTGTTGATATTGTTTTTCCTGCTTCTTTATAACTAATTAAATCTATGTCCACCTGTAGTATGAGTAATTTGAAAGCTGATATGCTGTTTAGCCACAGTTAATCCCTATTCCTTTTTATGTTAAGAGTGTGCTTAATCATCTGTATAATATGGATAGTAGCAAAAAATGCTCTGAAAACCTTGTTCCAGAACGTCCTGAAGAAGTAGAGTATTAACTGTTGGGACAGTCATTCATTGCATATATCTCCTTTGTCAGAGAGAATCAGCTAATCAAGGTACATTGGCCCCAAAGTATCTTGAAGCAATGGCCATAACTGAATGCATGCAGGAAAAGTTAATGTAAGTATGAGGCAATGGTAAGAGGCCAAGGATTGCTGGCCAGAAGGTTTGGCTGAGAAATCCACACCTCTCGGCTTATCTTTGGTTGTCCTGCTTGCTCTGTCCTCCCTAGTGGAATGGGTTTCTCCAAATCTGCTAGAGTCAGTGAACTACACTCTTGTAGGAACATCCCTCCTCACCCACAGTGGGTATGTGAAGGGTGGGGTGTTGGGAGTGATCCAACTCAGTATGTCTCTAAGAGATGAGCTAGAGAAATAAATGAAACTGGGAGAAACCACCATGTACAAGAAAGAATGTTATATCACCCAAAGAGGAGGAAGGGCAGTATAGTTAAGATGGCTGAGAATGTCAAGAAAAGAGCATAGCCATACAGACATATAACATGTGCTGTCATAGTTAAGGACCATCTCATACTTGTTTTCTTGATTTTAAAACCTATTTTTAAAGCTGTTGGGAAAGATGGGACACTATTGGATTTAGTTTGTTGGATCACATCAATGAACAGAAGCCACATTAATGACTGAAAGGGCTTCCTTGGCTATTGTCGGGAACTTCCAAATGCCCGAAAGTCAGATTTCACTAAGAAGTGATAAATATATTGTGTTCAAAATGCAACATGGCTGCTCCTCTGACATTCCCACCTGGAGTAGCTCCCAGGCCCCCAGTTCTTGGCTAATAATTGATGAAGCTGCTTCCCTTATTTGTACCCTTCAGATACATTTATCTAATTCTACTGCTTTTAGACAATGAGTTTCTATATAGGAAAGATACTTTTTGAACCTTTACATTTTGTTGTGTTTCTCTGGACTTTGTCCACACCAGGGAGGTTGAAAGCAGGGCCAGACAAGCAGAGAAGTTTGAGGATGTAAATGAGAAACTTCATTATACCCTTATAAGAAATAAAGAACTGGAGAAAGAACTAGAGGAAACACGGATAAAGTTTAGAGAGAAGGAGTCTGAAGAAGAAGAAGATGGAGGAGAAAGAGGAGAAGAAGAAGAAAGCAGGCCAGTAGAAAGTTCCTCACAATCTCTAAAGAAAGGTGAGGCTTGCTTTCTCACTGTGCTTTATTTAGGTTGTATTTATGAAAGAAAACTTGATTGGGTCACAAATATTTTAGAAGAGTGTCAGTACGTTTAGTACTGATCTGCTAGTTCACACTTCTCACAGGAATGCATGTACACTTAACTATGTAACTATCTCATACAGACAGGTCACAGAAGGGAAAACCAAATGACTAACAACTGTAGACTAATAAAGTAACATGAGATATAATTTATACTTATAAAATGGGCCAAGATTTTTAAAAACAAAAGAATACGGTGCTAGTCAGAGGGGCAAAGTAGTTAGTTTTACAGATAATACCTGTAGGTGGAAAGGTGAATATAACTATTTCAGAAAATAATTTGAGGGTAGGTACAGATATGCCTTAAAAACATGCATATACTTTGACCTAATAATTTCACTCTTGAACATCTAGACTAAGGAAATAATCCCAAATACAGAAAAATAATTAATGCACAAAGATGTTCAGTGTATCATTGTATACAATAGGAAAATTAGAAACAACCTATATCATGAAAGATTAAATAAATTATGGTATGCTGAAGTAGTATACCTGAATATTAGACAACTACTAAAATGGTGTTTACAAGGTGTTTATAATGACATGGGAAATTCTTACATTAAAATATCAAGTGCAAGAAACAAGAAATGACACAATTTTTTAAAGCTAGAAAAGACGAGAAAGAGTGTGCCCAAATACTGACAGATGTTATCTCTGGTTGTTGGAGGTATATGGAAAATTCTTTTTCTCTGGTACTTATTTGATTTTTCTGTGATGAAAATAATCTTCATTATTTAATAGGAAAAGGAATTTCACTTTGCATTTTCTTATCTCTAATTAGTGCTGTAATCTTCTCTCAAGCAATTCTCAATATCTCCAATATTGGAGACTATTTTTTGATTTCTGCTTTCATCTTCAACCTGTGGTCTGTTCACAGGACAATCCCTGGTGCAAGGGATAGTACTGGGAAGACATCTACTTTCTATTCTTCTCTGTCACCCCTCTCTCTACCTAAGCCCCCAGGAAAAGCAGTAAGTTAGCCAGTCTCTCCCAGGCTCTGATTCCAGGTATGGTGTATCAGTGCTGTTTGGAGAGAGTCTAAACCCATTTTTGCTCCTCCTGTTACCTCTGACCTGGTAAAATGTTAATTATTCCAACTGTGACAGTCTTATAGCTTTAGGTGTGGATATATAGGAGATAGTTTTAATGGATTAAAAAAATGCATCGTCTCATAGAGTGGAGCAATTTTATCCTGATAATTTGAAAACTAGACTTTTTACCAATGACAGAGAAAAGGCAAACCATATGCAAGGCCTGTGTATTAAACTGGAGGGGTTACCTCAATATGGAATGAATGGTTTTAGTTTTGTCCATTCCCATAAAGGTCTTGGGGATTAGGTTAAATCCAGAATTAAGAGATTTTAATAATTTTGGGCAAAGAATAACTATAAACAGTTAGTCCCCAACCTGCAAACAATAACCTACACAAACATAGCCACCCTCCCCCTCCGCTTGCCCCATGCTCCGATCAGAGTCATTGCCAGGGGACTCCATACGGGGGAGGAGAACCCTTACAAAGCTTGGGGGACTGGCTCCAAAGCAAGGCGATCTTCAAGCCATGCAGATCAAAGCATTTTCTCTGGAAAATCCATAAATTAGGCATTCCTTACGGTTGGTAGTCAGCTCTCTTAACAAATGCAGATACCTCTGGAGCAATCTGCCACTCATATGGCATATACGATGTCATAGTTATATGAGTTCATGCAGCAAGATGACTTTTCTCCTGAGTTGTACAGTGAAGGAATAGAAAATTATCTACAGTAACGGAAGGAGCCCCGTGACTGCCAGGTGAAGAGAAGAGTAGGGACAGAGTAGGGGGACATTTGTTTTTGTTTTATGTCAGTATTTTTAATATTTAGCAAATCATTGTGTTCTGAGCTGTGAATGAAGAAAGGAATTGAGAGGGAACTTTGCAAAGATGAATATGGCTTAGTCTCTGACCTCAGCGGGGCCTATGGGATAGACTGGAGTGGAAAGACAGGAGTGGAGAGAAAACAAGGCAAGGTTGTGAACAAGGTGACGGAATGCAGGATGGAGGCGGCCGCAGCCAGTTGGAAGGATTCCAGTTGGGAAGCTCGGTGTTATCGAGCAGCCAGGGAGAGCAGGCTTCATCGGTGGAAGGCCTCTTGTACCCATTCCCAGAATGAGCTTGTGTAGGGTCTGTGTGCAGGAGACTGGAGAGAGAGACCAGGAGACAGAACAGGGCTATAGCAATGGATGTGCGGGTTTCTGGATTACCAGCTCTATTTGGATGGATTTTTTTTTTTTTTTGCCAAGCTTGGGATCTGTACCCGAAGGAAAGAGGAAATGTTCTTCCTTTTTCTCTTCTCTCCTTGACCACATAGTCCCTTTTCCAGGATGCAGAACTCAGGCAATTAACTGACTATGCTTAAACTTTGGGAATTCTGAATCCCAATAACCAATTTAGAGTCAAATTTTGGCACATAGCCTACTTATAGCTGGGGGGTTATATGGGCAGAACAGAATATTAAAAATGCTTTGTCAAGTTAAAAGTCCTTAGTAAATGTAAGATATTGTTACTAATACTCTTAATTGTTCTCGTCTTTTCAAAGGCACAGCGCGAGGAGGGTCCTCTCAACAGTAAATCCAGAACCCAGACTAAATCCAATCAAAAGATCAAACCCGAACAGAACCCATAGGGTGTGGGGTTTCACCATGGCCCTCCTCACTGAACCCACCCCAGATCCTCCTGTGCTATTGAGCGGACAGTGTGGGTTGATCGGAGGGACTCCCTTTGCAGCAGCTACTAGGTCAGCCACACCATCCAACCCCAAAACAGTTTCTCTTTAAAAGTCACAGTGATAGCTGTAGGGAATTAGTGTACTAGCATATTTCCCAATTAAAAATAGTTTGTTTCAAAGCTTGCTAGCCTCTTCAGTTGATTTCCCAACAGAGGTCTGTGAAAGTATCAGTTTCTGTCAAGAAAGTAATGCTTTTTGAAGACTGAACTCTGCAGAGAAGAGTGGCAGATAAAAAGCATTATTATTATTATTATTTTTTCAGTTTAAAAGAGAGGATCCTGATAATGCTGTTAGGTTTCTGCAGCATTTTCCGATTTCTTATGATTTTAGGCATTCTTATGATTTATCTGATCTTCACATTAACTCTGCAAAGTAAATGGGAGAGAGACCTTTATCCCCTCAGAAGATGAAACTAAGGCTCAAAATGGATATAAGAGTCCCCAAGGTTACAGAGCTGATCGGTGTCAGAGCCCCCTGCTTGCTGGACCCGTGTCTAGATGGATGGTGGTGCTGGGTCCCAGGCCATGGCTCAGATGGTTTCCTTCGCAGGGAAAGGGAGGAAGATGGTTACTGAGGTTTATGATCGTTGCTGAAGATTCACCTAAAATCTCCACTTTTTGCTTTTATTGCCTCATTTGTCTGCTCTGTTTGTGACCCTGGATCCAGCTAGGCACTAGAGATGGACTAACCTGCAAAAATAAGTTGCAAATGACAAATGGACATCCTGGCAGTCACTCAGCAAGGACACCCTCCTTCCTCACTGCTCCTGGCTCATTTGCATCTGTTTTTACCTCTCTGGCTCCAAACACCTACAGTGAGATTTCTGTACCTGCTTTGGTTCTACATATTTGGTGTTCCTTTGGATTCATCCTCTGGAACTTTAGGCCTTTCCCTACTCCTTAAACCTCAGAAACCCTCTGACTCTAGAGCCCTCAGCCTTTTGGAGCCCAACCCCTGGCAGGCCTACCTCTGGCCACCATCAATCTATGCATGGGATGGGTCTCAGAAAGGCTTAGAGTCTACCCATCCCTCGTGGATGACTCTTTAACTCTGGGAGAAGAAAACATTAAATTCTTCAGATAGTGGGCTGTGCTCATGGCCCAACTGAAAGTCAAACCTGAGGCTGTTGTCTCACACTTAGTTCCTACTTGCCAGGACGTAGCCACCCCTTCTCTTTCGCTTTCCCAAAGAGATTCTTGGGTGATTTTAGCAAATTTGGGAGCTTTTTGGTGGGATTTCAGAATAGTTTTAAAAATTAATTTCCAACTTTGCAGGAATGAGTGGTCTTTTCCATACAGAGCAGCAGCCCCATCCCTGAACATGGATTTGATTAGTTAATATTTCATTTGGAAGTTAGCCCGTCTTGCCTCAGAGAATGTTTCAGCTGGAAGGCTCAGTCTCAAAAGGCCAGAGTTGGGCCTGCTGCCATTACGATTAGAATGAGATGTTTGGCACTATGGACCTAATTGGGGTAGTTTGGTTTCAAGACACCGACTCTCGCAAGTATAAGTAATAGGATAATTTATTGAAAGCATGTTGGGGAACTCAGGGGATTGAAAGGAAGTTGTAAAGAACCAGGCTAGGAACAGACAGGACAAGGTAGCTTTCAATTCAGGAGCGTGAACTGTTTCATCATCTCATCCACCAAATGAACTCCAACCATTTCTCCTGTCATTACATTATTCTGCCAAAGTCTTAAAGTACCAAGGGGAAGGAAGGCTACCTGGTGGTCACAAACCACCCCACGGATATACCAGGGATGGAGAGAAGACCTCAGGGATCCCTCGATATTCCTTAAAGGAAAGGGCACCTTGCTGTATTCTTCACCATGATGGGACGCAGTGTGGGGAAAGGAAATGCCCTGACGAAAATCAGGGTGGTGGTGGAAGGGCATAATGCATGTCAGGTGGTTAAAAAATGTGCTATGGGGAAGGCATCTGCCCTGCTGCTTTCTCAGAGTTGGCATGGGCAGCTCACTTTCCCCAAGAACTGACCTGTCCTCGAGGTGCTGCTACACCTTGGGGTGACCCTGAGGGGGCCTGTCCGGCGCAGTGGAGGAAGGGGCGCTTGCAGCACGTCTCCTGGCAGTTGGGCTGCCGGGGAGGCTGTCGTGCTTATGCCAAAGGAGACCAGCCGCTCTGTACTCCCATGTGCTCTGTGCTGCCTCACCTCCAGAAAGCTGGCCAAGCCTCCTGGGAGCGGAAACTGGGTGGCCTTCTGACAGCCCTCTGTGCCCCAGCCCCGATCTCGTGGTGATGTGTCCCACGTCCCAGGGGAGCCAAGGTGGTAATGTTTTAAGGTGCACGCCACAGCGTGCTCAGGGACCTTAGGCAGTGTGAGCAAGCCCCTCCTCCACCAGGCTTGGACCTTCACCTCCCACCCAGCCTACTCCATGCAGGTGGGCACCAAATGAGCCTCTCACGAGAAATCTGGTCCTGCACTGTGGTCCTACTGAGTTGACCGTGGTCAGGTGACTTGTCAGGTGCTTTTTGGCCCATATTGACAAGGCTTTCCTCATGTTCTTGGCATGACTCAGGTATTACCTGGGTAACCTCCATTTTGTATTTCACTTTTTAAAGACTGCTGGGAATTCTGCTCGCAGGCCCCAAGGCTCTGGTGTGCTGTCTTCCGCTTCTGGAATTCCGAGGAAGTGTGGAAGTCCTACCAGCAAGTATTTGCCCCCAGGAAGCAGAAGAGCTTCTCCCAAGTTAAGAGCATAACTGCCATAGTCCTGTTGCCTAGGGTTGCACACTGCTTCTCGGGAGGGCTTGCAATCTGAGCCTGAGGCTGAGGTCCCCTGTAGCCTTATTGGTATGAAGCAGTGCCTCAAGTTCATCAGGAGTTTTGTCTCTGCCTCAGAAAAGTGGAGAGCATTCTAGCCTGGTCTACTATAGCCTTAAGACAATCTCCTGTTCAGGATTGCTGAACAAGTCCACTAATTCTCCTGACTTCGAGATGAACTCTGCAGAGTACAGGTTTTCAAGAAGCAATATTTCCTGGACGGTGCAACTAGTCTAAGATAGTGCTTCTAAGGGCAAGACTGGTGAAGGCAGCTTTCCAGAGGTTCCCTAAGCAATCCCAGGATACAGCAGAGCCATCTGGCCTGGCAGTGTTCCGGCTGTTCCCGAGTGACTGATGAGAGGGCTCCCGCATGACTTTCTGGATTGTAATGGCTTGTTTTCTGGAGAATATTCTCTTGTATATGCAGGGCTTGGGCCCCATGAGCCTCTGGCAGAGGCATACTTTAGGCTGCCTCGAGGCTAATTGTGAGAAACACTTCCAGAAGTCCGAGGGTAAGATTAACAGTTCCCATGATCCATCCTGCCAAGGCCGACTGCTTGCTGGCAAACAGGATACCAAAAGATGTCCAACGGATTCTGGAATTCACAAGGTACAACTGGTAATCCACTCCCCATTTTCTACTCTTGCTACCTAATAGTAAAACCTAAGCAAGCAAGAAAGAGGAGCTTGTCTGATTTCTGTCTGTAACTCTTGCTCCCCAGAAGAAACTCCTCTCTTCGGTCTTGCTTTTGCTTTGCTATCATCCCAAGGAGCTGTTTACCTTTGAAACAAATGCTTGAAATAGGGTGGGATTCTAACACAGGGTACCTACCCCATGTGCAAGTTCTTAAGCTGGTTCTGTCCAAGAACAGCCCAGCAGCTCCTGGCCATCAGGACTGCCTTTGAAGCATGGGGCAACCTGTGTAGGGGCTCCAGCTCGTATTCGGATGCAGTTTGATCATTACCATTTAGAGCTTTTGGGGTAAAACCAGAAAAACAGTAATAGCCACCATTTATTGACCATTTACCTTGTGCAGGCACTGTGCTAAGCACTTCACACCTATTATCTCATTTACTCATAACAACTCTGCCAGGTGGGTTTTGTCTCCATATCTGGACAAGGTTAAAAATCTAGTGAGTGACAGAGTCTGAATCAAATCTGGTATATGTGATAGCAGAGCCCCAGCTCTCAGTTGCTATGCGATGTTTCCAAGCTCAGAAAAAGTTGGAAATGCAACTGATGACCCCTCTTTCAAAGGATTTGGCTTCCACAGCCTCAACTTATTACTCAGCTAACTTACTGAGCAAATGCACTGGTACACAAGCCAAAATTCTAGAGGACACCAGAACCCTCATAGTCGCAATGGACTCTGCCAAAGAACATTGCAGTGGCCAGGAGCAGTCTAATGAGGAGGAGCATACTTCCTTGGCCATCCAGACACAGCCCCCAGGATATGGGATGCAGAGCCTTGGGCAGAATGACCTGCTGGGCCTCCCAGATACAGGGGAATCCAAACTGCTGAGCTTTAGCACTACTTTCTACTGTTCTATACTGGTGAGCCAGGGTGGCCCTTGACGTTCTAAGGAGGGCTTGCAATGTTGCCTTAGGATGGTCTCTTCCTGGTGATTACAAGCCCAACAACCCACAGTTACACCAGCTCTTAAGTCACATGCCGGCACAGTAAATGCAGGTCTAGGTGGACCAAAGAGTCACTGTCAATCCCCAGTGCCCTGGAGTACCGATGTCAAAGAATTTTGTCATACTTGTCCCACTCTCATGGCCATGTCGTTTTGGTCATGGTGAACTCCAACACCAAAGTAGAATACTCTCTTTTATCAGCTAATTATCAGGGCTGGCAATTGACTCAACGTGTCCCGCTCATGCACTGTCCCCCACCGCCCCACCCCGCACCCCGCCTCAGCTCCCAAATCCATATGTTGAAATCCTAACATCCAATGTGATGGTGTGGGGAGGTGGAGCCTTTGCTAAGTAATTAGGTCATGAAGTAGGCCTCAGGAATGGGATTAGTGCTCTTGTAAAAGGGACCCCAGAGAGCCCCCTTCCCCCTTATGACATGTGAGGATACCGCAAGAAGATGGCTGCCTATGAATGAGGAAGTAGGCCCTCCCCAGATGCCACATCTACTGGCATCCTGACCTTGGACTTCTCAGCCTCCAGAACTAAAATTTCTGTTGTTTGTAAGTCACCTTGTCTATGGCATTTTGTTATAGCAGCCTGAACTAAGATACTGCCACTCTATTAAAGTACATTTCCAGAGAAAAAGTGTCCCCAAAGACACATCTTGGTTTTGGATTGTATTGCTTAGCTTGTCTTGTACCCATCATTTCAAGATCAGTAACCGGTTGGAATGCAGCAACTGGGTCTCAAGAGAAGACTTCACTGCTGGGACCTTGAAGACAGCACTGTCATCTCATCCTGCTAGTCTCTGAAGAATTTGCCTTTGTTCACCACACCCTTGCACCCAGATCACAGTTTCATAGCAGCTTATCCCTGTTATTTCCCTCCTATCAAGCCGTCCCACCACAACGGCTGGTTCATATGTGAAGATACCATAGGCCACTCAAGCAGCCCTGGAAGGTGGCCTCTGGCCAGGTAATGAGACATTTAAATGTTGACTAAAGCCAGACATCAGAGGAGACCAGCCAGTGGGAAATAACAGGCATCCCGCAGATATATAGGCAAAATTTGCCTTTGACAAAAAGAACACATGGTACAAGGAATTATTAAAGGTCATAAAAGCCATTATTACATCATTACCCTGGTGTTCACATCTCATTGTTCTGCTCCTGGCTTGGTTATGCCTAAACCAGCATGACCCTGCCTCTCCTTGATTGCTTGTGCCAGTATTTGCCAAGTTGAGTTCAGGAATCATCTATGTAGGGTGGAAAGTGACCTACAACCTTGATGCCATGTTTATGTCAATGACCAGTACACGGAGATGGATCTGGGCCAGCACAGTGGTAATGAAACACATCCTCCTCCAGGGATGCTCTGATTGGCCCCTGGTCCTCTAAGTGGGCTAGGCCATCTGTGACTGTGCCCTGGCTGGTCCACAAAAGCAAACTTCGAGCCCTGATGGATTAGACATTCTAGGAAATCACTGAGGAAGCCCCCCAGTTCTCCTCCTCTCTCCTGTTGCCTCAGCAGACCTTGCTTTCCCCTCTCTGAAACCATGCTCCTGGCTCTGGCAGATTTTGTTACCTGCCTTTGGCATACTTGGATTTGACAGCCTTTTGGATTCCACATTTTGTATTTTGGCACCTCTGCATGGTTTAGAGCTTTGCCTGATCCTTTGGCTTCCGGATCTCCCATTACCTCCAGCAGAGACTACTTAACCCGTGGCCTTCAGCACTGCCGCTGCCCCACAACAAAATATGGTCAAGTAGGGACTGGAGAGACTTTTTAAAAAGTAAGATATGAAAATATTTTTCAGAACTGGATGAAAATAGTCTTTTGAAACAAAATCGAAAGTTGTCTCAATACATAGTAACTGTATAAGCAAATTTTTTTATCAGTAAATGAGTTTGGCATGGTTGGATGAATACATAGGTTTTAAAATCATCTAACAGTCCTGCATAATCTTGGGAAGATGAATTGCTTGGCTGAAGACCTAGGGTAACAAGGCTGGGATAGAATGTGTGCTTTTCCCAGCTGTGGATGGAGGTGAGGAGGTGGCACAGAGACGTATGGCAGAGATACCCTGAGGCTGGGATTACTGTGTACTGCTAGGGAGCTCCTGGATTTTTGTTGTTTTGTCTTTAGAGGGCTGAAGGGATGGCAAAGAGGGAAGGAATGCTGAAGACTGACAGGATAAGCAAAACATCCTTGGTTTGGGGCCTTGCCTGTCTCCAGCAGACAAAATGCTATGAAAGTTTCTAGGTCCATTGCTCGGAGCTCAGAATACATTTTCTCTCTGAAATAATGTTATCAGGGTTTTGTGGGCCAACACTGATAAACGAAAACCCTTTATGGGTGTTCTTATGCAAAATGGTTAGAGTTCTCACTAGGGATAGCAGGAATATATCTCCAATATAAAATCGTTACATGGGATAACATGCAGAATAAAGAGGCGGTTTGAAGGACAAAGAAATCACCAGTGTGGTACTGGGGATGGTTATCACCATTCTCTTTGTACCAGCAACATGGAAATTACCATTTTAAGTACTATTTTACTAACATCATGATTTTAGTCATATTTTTATAATGTTAGTAATGTTTTATATTACTGATTTTTTAAAGCTTAGAGAGGACTTGGTATGCTATTTTATTTACTTGGCTATTTTTTTTCACGTAGATACATATTGTTTAAGGCCAGGTACTAGAGAGTGAGACATTCTCATAGGAATGTATTTGTATTAAGGAGTAGCTGTACTAGACAATATTTCAGGGCATGTATAGATCACATTATATTACCGTTTGAAAACCAAGCAATTTGGTAAATTCTATACTGAAAATATATCAGCCTATTTTTAGTGATGCTTTCTCAGGTTTTAAGCAACATGTGTCAGATAGATGTCTTTGTCCTTTTCTCTATTTTAAGAAGGAGTCTCCATAGAAAGAATTCCTTTAAAATTCTTTAATTAGGTATATATTTTATATCCAGCTCAAGTACACCTTTTGTCCTTTCAGTCACTGTGGTTCAACTATTCCGGGGTTAGATGCGAGGAATGTGGGGTGGAGATACAAGGCTCAGTCGGGTCTGGGGAAATGACCAAAATGTGCCTTTGAGGATTTCACAGGAGTGTGGAAGGAAGCCTACATGGTAAGTATGGGATGACACTGGAGTGTGGTAAGCACAGTGATAGGGGCCTAGAGAGAGGGGTGTGGGGGCAGCAAGACCTGGCCAAAGGGCCGAGTGGGCATACAGCAAAAAGGCCATTTGACCTACATCTTTAGAAGTCAAGATTAGTCAAATATAGACTCAATATTCTTCCAAAAGTAGAATGCTGGCTAAAGCTCTTTCCATAATTACTCTGATTAGATGATCCACCTAAACCTGTTACATGGTTTCTCTGCATTACATCATCTCCCTGCCTACTCCTGTAGGTTGCTGCATTGTGACATCATGCATTCCAAGGGCATTCCATATGGCAAGCAAAGACGGGGCAGGAAGTGAGGGCAGAGCGCCTCACTCAGGGACATGCGGGTTTGTGGCGGGCCTCTTTCTGTCGTGTTATCCTTGGCTCCTCCTACAACATGGGAGAATCTTTCTTTTTAGGATTCAGTGGCTCAACAGGTTTGGGAGGATTTGGGAAGGGGATGCTTCCCTGAGTTCTACTGGAAGGAGAAGACAGGAAATTTATCAAGTCAAATGGCAAAGGTAAAACCACCGTGGAAGGTTTCTCTGTGGACAAGGATTGAAGGGTGTGGAGGTATCGAAGCTGAACAGCAGCCGGAGTGCCTGACAGGATCTCCGCTGCCATCCGGAGAGACTCTGAGGCGGCCTTCTCCCCTTCTGCAGCGATCATCTGGAGAACAGGTTTGAAGAAAAGCAGAGTGATTTTTCTTCCTCATTCCATGAAGGTTTTAAACACTATTCATGTGACTCATCAAACTAGCACTGAGAATCTACTATGTATGTGACAGGCATTGTTAAGCACAGAATAGGCTTCTTTCTCAAAGATCTTGATCTGGGGGGGAAAGATTAAACTCTTAATTGTAATTTAGGGCAGAATTTGTTAAGGACCCTGACAAGTACAGTGAAGTGTTAAGAGAGTTATTAATCACCTCTGGTGGGCCTTGAAAGATTAGGATTTTGCCAGATAGAGATTGGCCAGCGTTCTAGGCAAAGACAGGGCAGCCTGAAAGAGTGACTCGCAACTGGGGCAAAATGAATGGTAAGCATTTCAGAAGAAACAGCCCCCAAATGCCATTTCAAAGTGGGCAAAGAAGGGGAGGCCAGTCAGCTGTCGGTTAGAGTGTGGCGTCAATAAAGTGGGCAAAGAGACTCAGAGATCTGAGGGCAACTCTGCCCAGGAGACCACCTTCCTCCTCTCTCTCCTCTACCTCCTCTCCAATGCTCCAAAGTTAATGGCCTCCTACATTGTTAGGGGTTTTTCTTCAATTACTTCCTATTCTGTAAGACAAATCTGCCTCCCCTCAGTCCTCATTTTCCTCTTCCCAACACCCCAGGCCACCCACACCTCAGTCCTCGGAGCTGCTGGCAGCCTCATCTTTGCGCCTCACTGGCAGCCAGATGGGGGCTACGAGGGGCACAGCCTGCCCGTGGCTCTGGCATTGAGAGTTGGCCCTGATCATGGCTGGCCTTCCAGCACTCACACAGAGCTAGGGACACAGGTCAGAGTGTCAATCTAGGGGTGACAGGTGACTGATACTTCTTAAGGAAAGATGCCAGCATGAGGGGAGAGGGATGAGGTGTGGGGAGATGCCTGTAAGGAGAAAGAGCAAAGGCAAGCCTCGAGGAGGAGGATGGCCACCGTTACCAAGGGCTGCTGAGGGTGCAGCAGGAGGAGGGGTGTGTGCACCTTAGGCTGTTAACATACTTCCAGACAACTACTGTAATAGGGAGGGGGTGGGGGACGGAACAGGCCAGGTTCTTCCCAGTGCCTGGTTGAATGGGAGGTGAGGAAGCAAAGGGCAGGTGTTCAGCTTGAGCAGCCTTCACAGCATCGGAGGTAGGACAGCCTGCTCAGGGCTGGCTCACCCGCACTTTGGCCTGCCTCTGAGCTTCGGCTTCCACAGCCAGTGAGTGCTGAAGCCCGGCTGGCAGCCGCACGTCCTTACTGAAAGAGAGAGAACCCAGTGGCCAGGGTTTTCATACAGAAGTGCCCCCTTCTTTACTGCAATTTCATGATGGAATTCTGACTTACCAGTGCACTGTCCCTAGACCTCTGAGGTAGACGGTGGGCAGAGAGGAACATCTCAAGGGTCAGTGCCTCAAATGCAGATTTTTATTATCACTTAATAGAGCTGAGTATAGCTCTGGTTTTCTCTTTACAAGTTTTGTATTGACAGACTTGTTATGCTCTTTCCCACTTAAGTTTTAATCTAAATCCCAGCTATTACATTTGAAGCATGAAAAAACTGCCTCGAAGAGCCCTACTGTTAATAATAAGGGAAGTCACCCAAGTTTATAGAAGAGAATTGATTTTGAAAAGGGTAGAATTGACCAAAAAGAGCACTGAAGGTATTGCCTAAAAGATACAAAATTGTATTTTTACCCTCATTGTTAACTATGAAAAATGCATAGAAAACAATTTGGCAGTTCCTCAAAAAGTTAAATGTAGAGTTATTATATGATCCAGTAATTCTCCTTTCAGGTATACACCCAAGAGAACTGAAAACATGTTCACACAAAAACATGCACATGAATGTTCATTGCAGCATTTTTCATAATAGCCCCAAAGTGGAAACAGGCCAAGTATCCATCAACTAATGTAGATAAACAAAATGTGGGATAGCCACATGATGGACTATTATTTGACCATAAAAAGGCATGAAGTACTGACATGTGTCACATCATGAATGAACCTTGCAGATATTATGCTAAGTGAAAGAAGCCAGATACAGAAGGCCACTTATTATATTACTTCATATATAGGAAACTGTCCAGAATAGCCAGATCCAGAGAGAGAGCAGGATTAGTGGTTGTTGGGTGGGGGGTGAAGGGGCAATGAGGAGGTCCTATGTAATGGGTGCAGGCTTTCTCTCTGGGTGATATAAAATCTGCAATTAGACAGCAGTGATGGTTGCATAGTCTATGGATAAACTAAAAACCTGTGAGTTACATTTTAAAATGTTTAAGATCATGGGTTTTATGTTATGTGAATTTTATCTAAAAAAATTTTACAATGAACATAATTTGCCCAAATATTACAGTGGTTGTGTCATGGCTGTATTAGGTGACTTTTTTCCCTTTTCTCCAAGTTTATGCTAATGTGGCTATGGTACTCATTCAGTGAAAATAATTTTTCAAATAAAAATTTTTAAATAAAACCAAAATATTTCCCTTTATCATACTGTCGTCCAGGTTAATTTCCTACTCACATTTCTGTTCTCTCCACTTTGATTCCCCAAATACAGGTCACTGAATCCAAGGCAACCTGCGGAGGAATCGTTGAGAAGTCAGGAAGGCCCTGCAGGTGGGAGCAGAGCGCCCCTCTATTGTTCTGAGAAAGCATATTTCTTCTGAAAGGACATTATTTCCTTGTTTTAACATCACAGTGCCTTACAAAAAGCTGTTAACTTGCACAGTGATTCATTAAATATTTGTGGAATTGAAGATGGGGTGGAAGGCTGAATAATGGCTTCAAATCACCCATGTCCTCATTCGCGGAACCTGTGAAGAGTACCCCAGAGACTTTGCAGGTGTGGTTCAGTTAAAGGATATTAAAATAGGGAGATTGTCCGGCATCTTCCAGGTGGGCCATAAATACAATCATAAGCGCCTTCGGAGAGGGAAGCAGAGAGCTCAGACTCCAGAAGAGGAGAGGAGGTGGGGCCTGGAAGCAGGGGTCGCGGCGGCGGGCTCCATAGACGAGGAAGGGCCGCCAGCTGGAGAGAGGGCCTCCGCTGGCCGCTGAAAAAGGCAAGGAAACAGATTCTTTCTCTCCTCAGAACCTCCGGAAGGAACCAGCCCTGCTGAGCTTTTTGGCTTCTGTTGTTTCCCAAATTCTTCCCTTTCCAGGGGGATGCTAATCGCAGTTTTATCGGTAACAAGCTGGCACAGCACAAACATTTGGCTGCTTCCTCTTTTCAGATTAGTAGCCACTCAGGCCCCATCAGGCATAATCAGTACCGATGCCTTCAGTTGTCAGGTCCGTCTTTGGGAGGCCCTCCTTTCAGGAAACAAGATCTGGAACCTCTTAACTCAGTTCTGAACAGGGTTCACACTGGGGGTAACTGCCCCTTGCCTGGAGTCCTCCTCTGTCCTCTCTCTCTTCCTGTACATCTTCCATTGTCTTGGTAACAGCTGAAGAGCCTACTCTGGTTGTGGGCAAGGCTGCTGAGCTCGCTGCCTGCGGGCTGCATGAGGAGGCTTGGGAAGCAGTTCTTGCTCTTTTCTCCATCTCGATTCCAAATCAATCAAATCTAGATGATTGATTGGAAAATTAATCATTAAGGGTCTGTAATATCTTACCTCTTTTTATCTGAAAGTCTTACTTGAACTTATTATTTAACTTGTCTCTCCAACTAGACTCTGAGCCCCCAGGAACCATTCCTTATCATCTGTGCATAGCGTCAGCCCTCCTGTCGTACACCACCACCCTGCCAGCTCCTGCTCCCACCACTTTGTGCTTTGTGGGCACTTAACAGAAGTCTGAAGCCACTGGGGTCGGGTGGAGTGCAAAAACTGTGGCAATGACTGACTAACCAGCTTAGGGTCAGTCTGGCCACCTCTGCCTTAGCTATGGCTTCTGAAAGGATGGCCTCAATGAATGGCACGTGGAAGGCTCAGTAAATGGCCAGTGAAGAATGACTAAAAGATGAGATATTTTGACATACTTGATATTAAATGTATCTAAGTACCTTTACATCTTGGGCAATGCTCTTCCTCTCCAGAAGAATTTCAGTGAGAGATCGATGTGCTAGGAGACGCTTGGTGGTAGTTTGCACAAGGAACTGGACAGCTTTGGACACGTGAGCAAGACTGCTTAGGAGAAGAGGGGCATTTTCCATCCGGTAGTAGCAGATGGCATCTATCTCCATTATAAACATGTCTTTGGTCACGATCTAGGAAGAAAAGAAGTTTGGATGACAAGCCTGATCTTGGGCCCCTCTCCCAAGTAAGGATAAAAGAACTAAATGTGTTCAGAGGAAATTTTCTTGACTAAGACTGTAGCAAGAACAACAACAAAAAAACCCCCACAGCAGTTGGGGCACCCTTTATTCAAAATAGACATGTTTTTGATGGAGTTTTTACAAAGTACACTAAAGAACTCACAATGTAAAGGAATCCTGTTGTAAATACTTTTGTTAAAAAAACAAACCAGGAGTAATTTTCTTTTGTGAAAATATGCAGTTAATTATAGATCAGGTCTTTTTAAACTGATGCCAAAATGTGCTAAAAGAGAAGCAAGTTCTGGAAAACAAATACTCTAATGTATTGCCTGCAGGATGTACACAAGAGGGCCAACTGGTGATACATATCAAAAGCCTTCAAAGATGCATGCTCTCAGGATTTCTAAAACAAAGTTTGGGAGGTTGTCCATTTTTGCTGGCTGTAAAAGTGGGGTCCCCAGAACCAGAGGGAGCACACAGTTTTCTTAAAATTGTAAGTGTTTATGCTCAAGATGGAACTGAATTCTATCTAGGTAAGAGATGTGATTATATGTACAAAGCAAAGAACAACACAGTGACTCCTGGTGGCAAACCAAACAAAACCAGAGTAATATGGGGAAGGTTAACTCGTGCTTGTGGAAACGGTGGCATGGTTTGTGCCAAATTCCAAAGTAACTTTCCTGCTGAGGCCATTGGACACAGAATCCATGTGATGCTGTACCCCTCAAGGATTTAAACTTACTGAAAAGTAAACAAAAGTGTAATTTGTTCTCTTGTATTAAAAAAAAAAATGTGTGTTTTGAACATTTCCATTTTTAGACACTTGTCACAAGGGCATATTATAAGGATTTAACTGCAAGGATAGTTAGTCACAATACTGCTTATTGTAATAAGGATTGGAACTAATACCAACAATAGGGAATTGTAAATTGTAGTATGTCCACACAGTGAGATGATATATGTCCATTTAAAATAAAGGTGTAGAAAGATAGCTAATGTAAGAAAAGATGATCACAACAGACTGTTGGGTGAAAAAACACATTATGAGATAATATATATGGAATAATATATATATACCTGTTTGAAACTATACCCACATATGTAGAAAACTCTGAAAGCATACACTGCAAAATACTGACATCTGTCTGTAGGTAATAGGAATTGGGATAAATTTTATCTCTTCCTTTTTTACATTTTATTTTCTAAAGCAAGCCTTTAAAACAGAAAAATATAATTTCTGTTTACATTTCTATTTATCAAAAGGAAGAATCAGAAAGTACTTCAAATTGAAAGTGGGAGATAATTTAGGAAGGGCTTATAAATCTAAATTACTAATATAAAAATCTAGATGTCAGCTCTACTGTTAATTTTTCATTATGGTAAAATACAACATCAAATTTATCATCTTCACTGGTTTTAAGTGTATAGTTCAGCAGTGTTCAGTGCATTCAAGTTGTTAGGCAAACGATCTCTAGAACTTTTTTCATCTTGTAAAACTGGAGCTCATTATATACCTCTCCATTCCTCCCCCAGCCCCACCATTCAACTTCCTGTCTCTATGAATTTGATGACTCCAGGCACCTCATATAAGTGGAATCATACACTTAGATTCATCTTCTTGCAACTGTTTTATTTCACTTAGCATAATGTTCTCAAGTTTCACCCATGATGTAGCATATGTCAGAATTTCTTTTTTTTTTAACTTTTTTAAAATTAAGGTATTATTGATATACACTCTTATGAAGGTTTCACAGGAAAAAACAATGTGGTTACTACATTTACCCATATTATCAAGTCCCCACCCATACCCCAATGCAGTCACTGTCCTTCAGTGTAGTAAGATGCCACAGATTCACTGTTTGCCTTCTCTGTGCTACAGTTTTCCCCATGATTCCCCACACCATGTGTACTAAACATAATACCCAACAATCCTCTTCTCCCTCCCTCCCCACCCACCCTCCCACACCCCTCCCCTTTCAGAATTTCTTAAGGCTGAGTAATATAATACATTGTAGGTATATAATACAATGCTGCAATATATACAATGGTATAATGGCACAAATGTAGTTATTTTGTTTATCTATTCAGCCACTGATGGACACTAGGGTTCCTTCCATCTTTGGACTATTGTGAATAATGCTGCTATGAATATGGGTATATAAATATCTCTTCAAAACTTTGCTTTCAATTCTTTAAGTGTATACCCAGAAGTGGAATTGCTGGATCAAATGGCAATTTTTAATTTTTTTTAGGAATGCTATACTGTTTTCCATAGCAGCTGCACCATTTTACATTCTCACTAACAGTGTACAAAGGTTCTAATTTCTCTACATCTTTGTCAACACTTGTTATTTTCTGGGTTTTGTTTTCATCTTCAGAGTAGACATCCTAGTAGTTGTGAGATGATATTCTCATTGTGGTTTTGATTTGCATTTCTCCCCCGATTAGTGATGTTGAACATCTGTTCCTGTGTTTTTTGGCCATGTGTATCTTCTTTGGAGAAATGTCTGTTTGAGTCTGTATTAGTCAGGGCTCTCCAGAGAAATGGAATCACTAGCATGTGTGTTATGTGTAGAGAGAGAAGGAGACTTTAAGTAACTGGCTCTACAATTGTAGAGGCTGACAATTCCAAAGTCTTCAGGGTAGGCCACCAGGCTGAAGACAAGGAAGAGTTGCTGTTGCAGCTCAAGCCTGAGAGTTTCCTTCTCCTCAGGGAGAGGTCAGTCCTTTCCTGGAGGCCTTCAACTGATTGGTTGACGGCCACCCATATTATGAGTCAGGGGTCATCTGCTTTACTCCAAGTCTACTGACTTAAATAATCTTTTCTAAAAAATACGTTCACAGCAACATTTAGGTATGTTTGGGCAAATATCAGGTACCCTAGCTTGGCCGTGTTGACACATAAGATTAACCACCACAAAATCCTTTGCTCCTTTTTCATTGGGTTATTTGCTTTCTTGGTGAGTTGTAAGATTTCTTTATATATTCTGGATATTTGTAAATATTTTCTTCCATTCCATAGGCTGCCTGTTCATTCTGTTGATTGTGTCCTTTGATGCACAGGAGGTTTTAATTTTAATGCAGTCCATATCTCTACTTTCTAGCTTTGTCATTTTGCCCTGGACCAGAAATGGTGGCTCAGCCATGTAAAATATAGAGAAAGCAAAAACCCATCATCTGGCTTACCTCATGAAAGGGTATCTCCAAGGTCTGGAGACGAAGATCCACTTTGTGGTAGGTATCCAGGCAAGGCAAAAAGAAGAAAAGGCCTAGAAGGGGGGGAGTAACCAGTGAATGTCCTGCATGGAGACTTTTTGGGGTTCATCTTTTCAGCATCAGGGTGCACAGTGCATTGCTCTTCATGGCCTCCAATGGCATGCAGAGCACTGGGCGGTCCCGCCTCCACCCTTAGAGTGTGTGTGTTGTTGCTAAGGTTACCATACAGTTTGTTGTTCAATTGGGGACATTTTTGAGGGTGGAAGGAGAGCACTGTTACAACTTACTCCAGGAAAGGGAATGTCCCCAGCTATTGGGCTGTGTGTCACTTTGCTCATGGTGCTGACCCCTCCAGATGTTAGGTTACATGTCTGTCTCTTTCTCTAGATTTTAACTCTCTAACTAGAATGTCTTATGCACTATTGTTAGCTTTAGCAGCCGACTTAATGCCTTTTAGGTGTTCTATAGAACTGTTTTTGAATCTGTGTGTGTAACAGGGTAACCAACTTTAAAGCCAGCAAACTCCATGTGGTATTTCTTAAAATGTGAGTCCCAGAGCTCATCAGAAGAGCAATATCATGATATCAGCCTTCTGGTTGGCTAGTTATTCCTCATCTACCCAATGTAATGTACATGTTCAATGTGCAAAACCATTTTTAGATTGATTTTTTTCTGATTGGACACTGTGGGCTCTTGCAGGAGCCAAGAGCTTTGTTGGAACCCCAGCACCCACAGAGCCCAGGCTCTCTATAAGGAGCAGCCCAGCTACTCGCCCTTTCTTGACCCAGTCAAGACAGATGCTGAAAACTAGAACAAGAACAAAATGACTCCTGTCCTGGAACTTCAGGGGTGGTTCTGTATTGTGTGGATCCATCTGTTAGTTCTTAATCTTCGAACTCTGATTTGTATCTTCTTGTCTGGTCTCTCTTCTCTACCTATTTCTGCAGACCTGGCTTGGAACTTGGACCCTTTTCAATATATACACCTTCTTATGCCTTCCTGGCCAGCTTGGATCTCCAAACCCCAGCTACTAGACTTTTCAGACTAACCATACTTCTTTCTGTGCCCCATAACCAGCTTGGACCTCTGGACATCAATTCCACTAGACTTTAAGGTCCTAGAAGATCAAAACCATGTTTCATTCATCCATTTTCATATTCCTGGTGTTATATAGTATCTGAAACCCAGGAGTGTTCTATCTATGGTTCTTAAATTCCACCAACCAAAGGATAATTTGTTACTTGCATGTGAACTTGGCCTGTCTCCATGGTTTGGTCTGACTCCTTGGAGTCTGAACTAGCTCAGCTTTGTTCTGAGAATTCGCAGATTCTAACCAGACACACATACTCTGCTCAAACCAGTGCCCATCCAGGACACTAAGCCCACCTGCTACTCCAGCCAGCCTGACCCTGGCATGTGGTTCTCTGCACCCATCCTTTCTCTTGGTCACTGTGACCTGGTAGTAATGCTCTCTGAAGCACTTCTTAGTAACCTGTATTACACTAACAGACTGGAAAAAGTAGATATCATGAATCAAGTTACTTGAAGAAATCTGAGGTCTATATTACGTTGTGCATGGATCAAAGAAATCAGCAAGTCTATGGGAGTAAAAAACGTGTATCTTACCAGGGCCCTTGGCTCTTCCAGGAAGCAGATGTCCTAGTCGGAATATAATTACTCTCTCATACTCCTGTACAACCTAAAGGGAAATTTAATACTTTTGAAACACTCTGAAAAAGAAAAATAAAGTCTTCAAAAAGACTTGGCATGAGAGTGATCCTAGGTTTCAGAAATCTTTTGATTTGAGAACCAAGAAAAATTTCTGTTACTACTTACATTTCCAAAATTCACACTTAAGTGCAGAATTTCAGAAACCAATGGAAAAACCAATGGGCTTGTTAATTTTTGCGTCTGTGGACAGAATTTTGATTAAAGAGTCATGAGTATCTGAAAAATACTGCCTCCACTATGTGTAACATTCCCTAAATCAAAGAAATCACAGCATGTTTTATCTTGTATTTTGCTGTGACTTCTGCATTATTAGCTTTATATGTCATCACTCATTAGCTCTACAACAGAAAAAGGGAGAATATTTTAATACCACTCGTGATATTTTGTTTCAAACTGTGAATTCTTCTGAGGCTTCTTCAAAATGATCCAACTGGATTTTAATTTGCCAATTCTCATTGGTGATGCATCTAGAAAAATTGAGGGTACCCTGAAAATGTGTAGAGCTATTTGTAAATGACAAAAAAGGAGATTCTCTGTGTAGGAATGTCTGCATAGTGGAAGAGAGACAGGGAAGTTACTGCATGGTACTTTTAAAATAAACTACTTTCTGGTTCAGTATCAGAAATCTACGTTCTATTGCTTGCTTTTCATTAGCTTATTTTTTATGTTTATTTGTATATATGCCCCATGAGTCTGTGAACTGGTGCTGGTAAGGCATTAATCTTTTTTATTCAGTGCCTAAAAAAATTGCCTTATATATGCAAGTGTTCAATAAGTACTTGTTGAATGAATGGATTTTTTTGTGACTGTGGACAAGTCTGTTTTTTCTTCTTTATCCTCCCTCCACTTTAGAAAGCTCTATTGAATAATTAGTCAAATATGAAAGTGAAATGAGGAGACCAAAAGTAATACATTTTGAAATGTGCTCCTTAAGGTAACAGACTCCATGACCTCACTGTAAGTCCTTCAAGGTCAAGAAGCATGTCTTGTCCATCTTTATCAGGTTTGCAACTCCTGTGCCTGAACACTGCCTTGTTTGTTGAAATAATGAATGAGAACAAATGACTGGTTTGGTTCCTGGAGGATGCCTCAGCCATTCCCAGTTTCTTGGTTCCCTAGCATTATTTGTTCTTTTCTGCTTTTATTGGAAGAAACAAATTCTTCCCAGAGATGAAGAGGAGTCTTACTCTTTTGAGACTTCTCAAATGAACCACCTAGTTCTGCTTTAGTGTCTTCTACCTATTTGGCTTCTTAGGGCTTACTATCTTAAGTGTCCAGACCTGAAACCTTCTCCACAAACTGTGCCTGAGTCAGTGCTGAACTTTATGGCAGCCATGCAGGTGCTCAGATCACCCTTCATGAAGAGCCTGCCTATCAACTATGTGCTGTCTATAGAAGACACACTTTTTATTCAAAGATACAAATACATTGAAAGTAAAAGGATGGGAAAAGAAATAGTACAATGAGTAAACAACAAAAGCAAGAGCAGCTATACTGATATCAGACAAAATGGAGTGTAAAACACAAAAATGTTACTAGTGATAAAGAGGAACACTTTTTAATGATCAAAGGGTCAATGCATTAGGAAAGTATAATAAACATATATGCACCCAAAAACAGAGATCTAAAATACAAGAAAAACCAAAAGAGCTGAAGGCAGAAATAGATAATTCAACAATAGCAGTTGGAGATCTAATATCCCACTTTCAATCATGGATAGAACAACCAGACAGATCAACAAGTTAACAGGTGACTTGGACAACACTATAAACAGACCAGACCTAACAGACATTTGCACATAATTCCACCCAGCAACAGAATGCACATTCTTCTAAGTGCACATGAAACATCTCTAGGGTAGCCACATGTTAGGCCATAAGACAAACCTCAATAAATTGGAAATAATTGAAATCACACAAAGTATACTCTGATTACAATGGAATGAAGTCAGAAATCAACAACAGAAGGAAATTTGGGAAACTCACAAGTATATGAATAACCAGTGAGTCAAAGAAGATACCAAAAGAGAAATTAGAAAATATTTTGAGATGAATGAACACAAGGTACCAAAACATATGGGATGCAAGTAAAGCCATGCTTAGAGGAAAATTTATAGCTATAAATGCCTATAATAAAAAAGAAGAGATATCTAAAAAAATACCCTAATCTATCTTAAGACACTAGAAATAGAGGAGCAAATTAAACCTAATTCAAGTGAAAAGAAGAAAATAATAAAAATCAGCATGGAAATAAATGTTATAGAAAATATTAAAAAAAAAAATAGAGAACATCAACTAAACCAGAAGAGGGCTCTCTGAAAAGCTCAACAAATCTCACAAATATTTAAACAGACTGAGCAAGAAAAAAAAGAAGACTCAACTTTCCAAAATCAGGAACGAAAAAGGAATGACAGGGGCATCACTACCGTCCCTACAGAAATTAAAAAAGGTCATGAGAGAAAATACTATGAACAACTATAAGCCAGAAGTCAGATAACAGATAAAATGGACAAATTCCTATACAAACACAAACTACCACAACTGACTTGAGAAAGAAAAACTGAAAAAACCTAGGAGTTAAAGACTGAATTAGTAATTTTAAGATTTCCCACAAAGAAAAAGCCAGGTCTAGAGAGCTTCACTAGTGAATTCTGTCAAACTTTTAAAGAATACCAGTTCTTCACAAATTCTCTCCAAAAACAGAAAAGAAGGGAAATCTTCCCAACCCATTCTGAGGCCAGTATTAGCCTGATGCCAAAACAAGACAGAGACATCACAGTAAAACTTCAGACCAATACCTCTTAATGAATATAGATGAAAAAATCCTCAACAAATTACCAGCAACCTGAATCCAATAACATATAAAAAAGATTATACACCATAACCTAGAGAAATTTATCCTAGGAATACACAAACATTCAAAATTCATTGAATGTAATAAGCCATATCAGTGGTATAAAGGGCAAATACCACACGATCATCTCAATAGACATAGAAAAGGCATTGGACAAAATCCAACACCCTTTCATGAAGAAGAAGAGCCCGCAGGAATGCAGTCAGGCAGTGGTCCCCAGCAGCACCTGCAGTGTTCCAGCCAATGATGAACAGTGTTGGAGCACTGGGGCCTGGCCATTTCTGCTGCTTGTGAAGCTCCTCAGTGAAGCAAACTTTGCTCCGGGAATCCTAGGCTGGCGAACACTTTCTTGGAGCTGCACCAGGGTCTGAGACTCTTTCTGTCTAATCCTTCCTTTCCCTTCACATAGCACAGGTGTCAGACCTGCATCACAGTCTGAAGGCTTTCCTTGCCTACTCTTATTCTCTCTCCCCTGAATCTTTCAGACAGAGCTTCCCAATAAATTCCTTGCAATTCTAATTTTGTCTTGGCATGTGCTTCCTGAATTGACGCAGGTCTTCATTTACTTCAAGGACAGGCATATGTAAGTACCTATGGGCCAAAGAAAATTGTCATTCGTGGTCTGCAGGGGCTGCCTGAGGAGTTTCCTGGAAGTGTCAGAAGTGCACATTATCATCTATTCTGGGCTGGTCTTAGTGTTAAAGAATGCAGGCCCTAGGGTAACCCCCATCCTGAACAGGCTACCAGTCTAGAGGGAGAGATTGGGTATCAACAAATATTATATGAGGTAGGTTGCTAGAAGGGATGTGACAGCAGAATGACAGTAGTGCACGAGGAACAGAATGAGTCTGGGGAGTCACGGAGAGCTTCCCAGTTACATCTGAGCAAAGTCTTAGGGGAGTAAGAGCTCTCCTGGAAGGTGAGCAGGGGGAGCATTCCATGCAGAGCAAACAGCATGTGCCAAAACAGAAGTAAGAGTGGACGTGTTGTCAGCAGGAGGCAACAAGAAATGGAACATCATGGAATCTCACCTTTATGCAGAACCAGAGAGAAAAAGGGAAGGTCACGATGATGAAGAGCAGGGATGTGAGGACAAGAAGCCACTCACAGACCCCTAAACTGGAAGACTTGGTGCCTTACAAAAAAAAAAAGCAAGAGAATAATTATATTGGAACTTCATTATATTCACTGACTAGCACTTGCTGGTCAAGTCCTTGGTAATAGGGTCAGAGCAATTTGTAGACTTTTCTGGAAATATTAGTGACCTGGATGTCAGAGTGGTCAGTCTACAGGCCTGGGCACCATCTGTGTGAAGGGCCATGTGGGACTAAGGAAGGTGGAGCAGGCTCCTGGAAAGGCAGTACTGGGGAAAACGGGACAAGCACAGAATCTGAGCAGAAGGTCTGAGTTCCTCTTCTCACTCCATTTTCTCTCAAATGAACTTAAGCAAGGCACATGACTTCTTTGAACCTCAGTTTTTTCATCCATACAATGGGGATGCTAAGGATCTCATAATAATCTCATGACATATTTCTCATATCATTAATTTAAGGATGAATAACAAATACACACAAAAAGCACTACACTATCAAATGTTGTTATCTGAAGTAATTTAAAATATGTATCCAGAGGTTCATCTTCTCTAACATTACTTCCCCATCCGCTACCTGCCCCAATGTCTGAAATTCCTCTGTTAGAGGCCCCTTCTTTAGGTGTGGATCTACAGACAGTCTTTGATAATTACCTATATACGGTAATATTAGCCCATTGGTGTGTCTAAACAAGTGATAAGGAAAGAGGGTGCAGAACACCCAGGTTGCTTGGGTGATAAATGAAACAGTTCTGGGGAAAGTTGATCTCAAGAACATAAGCTTCTAGTGGACTTGTTTACATTGTGTCCTCAGGGCACAGAATAGTGCCTGACAAAATATAGGTTCTCATTAAATATTGGTTGAATGTAGGAAAGCAAAAGAGGTAGATAGTGAAAATGATTGAAATGTGATACTTGGGAAACCTCAAGAATTTTAATCTTTAGGTACTAAAAAACTGGTGAAAGGGATACTATTTTTCAGTTTTAAAATCTCATGGAGGACTAAAAGGTGACTAAAGATTAGGAATAGTGAAAAGCCTATATTTAAAGGATGGGGAGGAGTAGATAACTAATTGGTATGCCTGAAAATTTGATTTCCATGCCTGGAAAATAACTGGAAAGGTCATTATATTGCTGTGACGATCACTTGAAGAGGGCAGATATGCAAGCTGTACTTTTATACTAAATGCCATAGAATGGCAGTTCCCAAAGGGTGTCCCACAGAACACTAATTACACAGGGTGACCCACAAAGCAAGAGGTCCCTGGGCAAGCAAGTTTAGGAAGTACTGTGTACTATAACCTGCTCATGGACTCCCAGTGTTGGAGCCAGGGGAATCCCTGCAGTAAAAAAGCATTCATAGGTTTGCTTAACCCAGTATTTCCCAAATATTTGGCCAGGCAATGTTTTCTTCAAGGAAATGAGTGTTGTATGGGATTTCTTTCTCTTTCAGTCTCCTTTGGGAAATGCTGCTCTATCAATATCATGTTGATTTTTAAAATATTCTTCCTAAAGGGCAACATTAGTGTTATTGCTATGTTTAATTAGTTTATAAATCCATTACACTTGTCAGTGGTAACCATGACAAGTAAATAAATGCATATACAGAAAAAACTACATTTTGTAAGTGAAGAAAGAGCTCAAAATTCCTTCATACAGTAGTTAGGGATGTGAACAGAAAGCTAATATCTATACCAAGACCTAACCTGAAGCTTTATTCAGAAAATATTATCCTCTGGGAATGAGTTCCCTGACTATCCAATTTGTTTGGTTTAAGTGAACAGTGAAACAATAAATGTTAAAATAGGAAGAGCCTGTACTTAAGTCTGAGAATCCCCATCATTTTGGTAAAGTGAAGCTCCTTTTTACATCTCCCAAGTCTTAAGTCGCCTGGCTGTGGGAGTGTGGTGCTGTGATGAGGAGGAGGAGGGGATGTTGCTGCCTGTCGCTCCCCTCTCCCCTGGGGGCCACGGAAACCTCCCAGGCAGGGGCTTGCCAAGACTGCCTCACCCTCAGTGGGGCTTGCCATCTATTGTTTGGGGTCCTTGGCTCTAATAGCTTTAAAGCTAGGGAGACTAAATGAAGCCCACAGAGGTGAAGCTACTTACCCAAGGCCACACAGCTGTGTGGTGGCAAGTGCCCGGACCATGACCAGAAATCAAGGGGCAGCACCATGGAAGGATGAGATTCTCAGAAACTGTCTTACTTTGGAATTCTGGCTTCCCCACTTCCTAGCTTTAGGTCTTAGGCAAGTTACTAAAATTTCTGAGCATTTTTCCTCATCTGTGGTGTGGGAATGATAATACTCAGGTAAACACCTAGTGTGTGCCTGGCACATAGTAAGGGCTCCGTAAATGGGGGCTCCCTTCCTTGCCTCCCCCTTTGATGTGGTCTGGAGCATGAGACTTCTTATCTTAGCATTGCTGTAGCATTGACTTCAACAACCTAAATGGCCAGAAGTTTCTGACTGATGAAAGGGCATCACCTAGGCAAATATGGCTAACAGGGTCCATATAAACTCCACCCCAACTACAGGAATCTTTCTCAAATCGCAGCTTTCAATGCTCCAGCTTATACTACATTGCTGGTAACCAGGAAATGTTAAATTTCATAGCCACAGAAAGCAATATAACACACTCTTCCTTATTTACTTTCCTTTAAACTTCCCTCATCCTAGACTTAAGGTGTAATGAATTTTTTCCCCATTCATATAAAAAGGGTTGGAAGCAGATAAATTTGTTCATAATAGTTGCTTCACCTGCAGAAGCCAGAGACTATGATTCTCTCCTTTCCCCTAACTTTCCTCTCTTCGCTGGCAAGGATTCTGTTCTAAGCACGTTCCTTGCTCCAGGCGTGGTGCACAGGAAGCCTCATCTCCTTTTATCCTCACAACTGCCCTGAGACAGTCTTGCTGTTGTCCCGCTTCATAGACGGTTGAGATTCTGCCTACCCTCACCGGGCTACCACGTGGCCGAGCTAGGATGACTCAGGTCTGGCTCTTCTCTACTTGGCTGTGCAGCCTCTACCTTCTTTGTTTGCCGTGTTCGTTGGCCCCAGCCTGGGCCCCACTCCCTGCTATCTTCCATCCATGGCTGGCCCCTGACACCAGCGCTACGTAGTTGGCGTTATTTGTACTTCTTCTGATGGACTTTGGCCTCCACCACTGGGGGCACGGTGGGTTCATTTCTTGGGAGTCGAGCAGGTCCAGGCTAGTCTGGCCCTCGGTGGCTCTCAGTGGGGTGACTCATTCCACTGACCTCGCTTGGGTACCACTTGGAAAGGCCACTCGCTCCCCTGGCCCCCACCTGCCGGCCGTACCTTCCTCGGGCCGCTCGCTCTCCAGCAGCGCCACCACCTCGGTGCCCTCCTCGCCGGAGCCCCGGACCTCGTCCACGTCCACCACGGTGGCTGCCGCCGCTCGGGGCTCCCCCGCGCCCCCTGCCCGCCCGAGGCCCGGCCGCTCGCGCCCGGCCTCCCGGCGCCCCCGGCCTCCGCCGCCCCTCTCGGCCTTCGCCCTCCTGCTCTCCTTGGGCGGGGACCCGCCGCCTCGGGCCTGGGCCTCTCTGGAGGAGCTCCGAGGCCGCCTCTCCATCCCCGCACGGCGGCGCCCGGGAGCGCGTCCCCGCAGAGTGGCCGGCGGGCTGCGGCGCGTCGGGGTCCCTATTGAGCGCGGGCGGCGGGGGCGGGCCCGGGGCGGGGGCTCCGCTCCCCGTGACCGCGGGGCGCCGCGCCGTTTCCCCGGGAGCTCTGGACGGGGCGCGCCAGCCCCCTCAGCCTTGCCTTTGTGCGAAAGCCCGGGTGCCAGTTCCTGGCGTTGAACTGTGCGTCCTTAGACGGAGATCTGAGCTGTAGAGAGGCTTCACTTGCCTCAAGTACCGCGGAGGCCCGCCGATCGCTGAGGGTGATGACGCTTTGCTTTTTGATTTGTCAGCGTCGCGAGAAATAGGGTATCCGGCCCTCGTGTGATGCTAGAGAGCTGAAGGGAACAGAAAGCATCGTCGACTTTTAGGTAAAATTGCAAACTTCTCCCCAAGCTCCCCCTTCGCCCCCTTGGGAGTCTTCCTAAGGGTGCCTTTCCCCTCTCCCCCGAATTTATTTTATATCCTGACCCTACTCTTTCTGCTAAAGTTTAACTTTAGGTAATGGCGTTGGCTGACCGCTTCTGGGAGGATTTACATTTTAAAAGGGGGAAAAAAAACTTTTAGGCCTCTTTCCTCTTTCTCACACACACTCATTCTCCAGTATTTATATTTAATTATTATTTTTACTAATGCTTAAGCCAATGGATGATGTCATGCTTCTCGAGGTATTATAGAAGGGAAGGGACCTGGTGTAACTTTTTAGGAAACGGACACTATTTTTCTTGGCTAGACCCTGTTCCTATGCTTCCTTCATGAAGGCAGTTTTGGTCTTTCAAGGTTCAGTAGCTACCCTCCATCTCGCAGCAAACCGGGAGCTGCCCCACTTGCTTCTGAGGAACTTAAAAACATTGAATTTATCTCTTTTTTACTCCCTCTTAACAATTTGCTTCTCACTGAAGGAGAGATTGGTCTAGGTAACCTTTCAAACTCAAGATTTACAGTTCTACTCAAATAGCTCAGATTACATGATGGTAAAAATAATGTTCACTTTTTATTTTTTAATATTTATTGACTTCACACGATGACATCTTTTTTCCCCTCTTAAAATCCTCATTAAAGAATCAAATGGGTTTGGGAAACCCATTCCACTACTTTTCCCATATATTCCAAGTTAGGCCACTGGGACTAAAGTAATTAAAAGATTAGTAACTGTAAGTCTGGGAGAGGAAATCCCAGGGCAAAATACCTCGAAAAACCGAAATCAGTCAAAGGGAGAAATAAAGTTTAAAACCCATTTATTGCTCACAAACTGCAGTCCTGGGCCGTCTTTTGCTCTGGAAGAAGCAAAAACCAGCCCCCCCCCGCCCCCCTCACCTCTCCGGTACAGTTAAGGCCTCCTTGCCCAGGTAATTACCCATTGATATGGGGATGAACTTCTCTCCACCCCTGCGGATAAAGCCTGGTGAGATATTCTGGAAATGTTACAATTTTACCCACAGTGACAAACTAAACAGATTTTTTATTCTCTGAATCTGTTTATCATATGGGCTACATGAAGGAATCAAATGTTTCCTCCCAAGTGCCTGCCTTAATTAATAGTCCCTGCCTAGAGCACTACACTGAGAAAAATTGGGTGCTACATTTGGCCCATAGAAGGAAAAGTATCATGATCATTTAGTAGTCATTCAAATTAATAGTTGCTATGAAACAGAGAAACTTTATCAGCCTGTAAAGATTTCCCTGTTCAGAAAAGCATGAAACTGTAGCATTTACTGATTTTTTTTCTCAGCCTTTGGTTCTGTTAGAAATTAGTTTGATCTAGAGTCCCAGCTCTATAGACTCTTAGAGTAAAATTGCGCTTCAATTTGTTCTCCAAGAATCAGCATGATATGTGGCCAAATGATAGTCTCAAAACTCCACACTGTCTCTCAGTAAGATAGAGGGGATTCTCATAGGAGAAAAACTGATGAGAAAAGGCCCTGTTGGTGTTGGAGCCCAGGCTGGGTGCATGTTCTCAGTCTCCTTTGCTGTGGGACCACTGACAAGTTACATAATCATCTCTTCGTTTTCTGTATCCCTATGCAACAATAACACAAACACCTGCTTATAATACATGTCAGATTATGAAGGACAGTGACAGTATCTGATAAAGTGCATCATGTTCCATGGTAAAATGTCAACACAGCATCTCTGAAAGGTAGAGGAGTTAGGAAGTGCTGAAGTAGTATTATGAGTGTAGCTGGCTGACCTCCATCTACTCATAGAATGATGTGGCTGTTTTCTTTTAGATTCCTTTTTAATTGAAAGTGTTGGATTCTTTCTGTTGATAATATTATATGTACACATTTTAAAACCCTAAATACTTTCCTCCTTGTTTGGATTTGTTAGGAGAGTGACATCTGTGGGAACAAGGTTACCAGAAGAAGGGAGGACCAATTAAAGTTGTTGACTTTTGAGTTTGTTTCCAAGACAAAAAAAAAAAAAGTCATGTAAGATTTCAAGACTTTCTAAACTATTATACTTACTCCCCTTTAGTGTTTTGACATTCTATATTAATATGAAGTGAATATTGACTTATATAAAGTATTAATGGAAAAGCTGGAATTCATCATCACATTGCAGAACAATTGCAAATCTTATTTTAGGGCAGGGACTACAGGGACTTAAATTTGACTTTCTCAGTCTGACTTTGTTAAATTTGATTTTGTTAAATTTAACTTTCTCAATGTGTAGATGAGGGCACAACCAGGAGGGCACAATGTGGTCTATGGAAGTGACGCTGATGAGAGCCAGATCTGAGGCTGTGGTAATGGGATGGCCTGGATTCAGGAAATATTTCTGAGGCAGAGGATCAACAGAATTTGGTAGCCATTTATTGGTGGTGGTGAAGGGATAGAGGATTTGAAAAGATGGAGATTTTGATCTTTATAGGCTGAGCAGTTGGTCCTAACTGCAGGTATCTCTGGATATACTTCCCCTACTACACTGACCTCAGGCATCTTATGTTCCCACCTTCCTGGCCTAGACATGCAGTTGTCATTCTGTTGGGTGCAGTGGTGAGATAAGCCTGGCTTGATTTTTCTCTCGCCAGTTCCCCGCACAGATATTTAGTGAGCACCTACTATATGTTTGAGTATACTAGTGAGCACCTACTATGTGAGTGCTATGTGTTTAGCATGTCTCACCTCTGAGGATTCAAAGGTGATATGGTGCATGCTTTTGAGGAACTTAAGCCTAACAGGGAGAAACAGATAGGTAAACAGGTGTGATAAAGTGCATATGTTATGACAGAAGGATCTACTTCAGGGTTTCTCCACCTCAGCACTATTGACGTTTTGGAACAGATAATTCTTTGTCCTTGGGGGCTGTCCTGTCATTGTAGTACCTTCAGCAGCATCCCTGGCCCCTGCCCACCAAATGCCAGTAGCACTCCACCCCCAGTTGCCATGACCAAAAGTGTAGCTAGATGTTGCCAAATGTCCCGTAGAGGCAAAATTGTGCCTGGTTGAGAATCACTGATCTCTGTGGTACCATGAAGATACAAAGGAGGGGTAAGTAATTCTATCAGGATGTGTCAGACGCCATATGAGCCATATTCCGGATGGGCAGGCAATCCTCAGGTGGGCTTTAAGAACTGGGCTTTCCACCTGAGAGAGCAGTACAGCAGAGAACACCTCAGATTTGGCAGGTCATCAACAAATTGGTAAAAGAGGAGACAGACAGGTAGGCAGCCAAAGAAATGAAAAGCTTTTTACACCATGTCAGAGAATTTGGATTTTATCTTCCAGGCATCCACTGAAGCATTTTAAGCAAGCAATAATATGGTCAGATTTGCAATTTAGAAAAGTGACTTTCTAGACAAGGTTGAAGGTGAACTGGAATGGGAAGAGGATCAAGGTAGAGACTAGCAAGGAGACTGTTCCAGAAATCCAGGTGAAAGGGGGGGATGTGAGTTACATTTAGATGTAAAGGTGGTGACTCTCAATGCTCTGGTCAGAGTAACTGGGTGAATAGGTCTAATGTCCAACTGAGGGAATACAAGAGGAAAACAGATTTTATTTAAAGGTAGGTGGGCCCAATAAGTTCAGTGTCAGACATATTGAGCTAGCTGTCTGTAGGATATCTGCCTGCAGGTGCACAGTAGACAATTGAATATTTAGGGTTGAAGCTTAGGACAGATGGTGCTTCTCTGACCAAGATCATGATTTTTTCCCAGTTGACAACTGTGGCAGCAGCCTCCTCTGCAGGGTCCTCAAGACACATGAGCACAGTTTCTCCATCTCACACTCTCTGTTGCTGGCTTGAGCTTTGGACCCTAACCCCAACTGGTCCTCTACCTTGGCCAGTCAGGTTGGATGCATTATAGGCCTTGAGGGCTCTCTTGGCTCTTTCCTTTAGGACTTAAAAAGCTGATGGGGGGGGGAGAAGAAAAAAAGTCGGGTAGCCGGACACTCAGCCCCATTTCCTTAGCCTGCACTCTGGTTTCGACATTACAGTCAAGAGCAGAGATGGCCTAAGCCAACCGCTGCATATTTCTTCTATCCTGAGCCCCATCCTAGTGCCCACTAGGCCTTTCAGGGATAAGGCTGATGCTTGATTATTAGGAAATCTTCCTCCCCAGCTCAGGAGGTATCCCTGAGTGTCACATGGGAGGGAGGACACAGCACGTGGAAACACGATCGTGGGCAGCTTGGGCTCCATTCTTCTTCAGTTTAGAATCTCTCTGTTGCCATCATCAATGAGATATTTCCAAGTTCTGGTGGCTTGTGTGACCCCAAGGACTGTATTTTGTATGTTACCCATTTCAGTGTTGTGTTATGGAGGGGACTGAGTGGAGAGAGGGAGAGAGAGAGGGAGTTAAGAGAGGTAGATACTGAGATCCTGGAGCAGTGCTTCAGTTTTTTTTTCATTGTTTTCCCCATTACGGCAAACCTAGAAAATGATATTATTTGAATGGCATACTGGGGCAAGTGAGGGGATCTGAAGGTATCTGTATAGGGCTTGGTGAAAAAATTATATTTTTGATATATAATTATGGCAAGAAATAAAATATAAAGTATTAGGGATTAGATATCAGGAAATTAAATTTGTATACAAATAAAATATTTTCAAAATTTAAAATACAATCTTGAAATCAGTGGAGGGGGTCAAAAGGTACCAACTTGCAGCTATAAAATAAATCATTGGGATGTGTAGTACAGCATGATGACTGTAGTTAATTATATTGTATTGCATATTTGAAAGTTGCTAAGACAGTAGATTTTAAAAGTCCTCATCATGAGAAAAACAATTTTTGTAACTATGTATGGGAACAAAAAATTAGATTTATTGTGGTGATCATTTCCCAATATATACAAATATTGAGTCGTTATATACCTGAAACTAATGTTAAATGTTTTGTTTTTTAAATTTTTTATTAAGGTATTATTGATATACACTCTTATGAAGATTTCACATGAAAAAACAATGTGGTTACTACATTTATCCATATTATCAAGTCCCCACCCATACCCCGGTGCAGTTACTGTCCTTCCGTGTAGTAAGATGACAGATTCACTAATGTTATGTTAAATAATACCTCAATTAAAAAATTAAGTATTTTTTAAATAAAAAAAAGAATCTTGATCTTGCTTCCACAAATATAAATTTTACATTTGAAATGGCTACGTGAAATTCCTAATCAAGATTTTCTAATGACAAGCTCTTTAGGTTTTTCTTATTGCTGAGAAACATATTTACACAGTTTTAAAAGTTTTTATATATTTTCCAGCTTTACTGAGGTGTAACTGACAAATAAAAATTGTACATATTTGATGTACATGATTTATTTATACATTGTGAAATGATTGAAAAGTTTAAAAATCATTTTTATAGCCACTTAAAAATTTACAATGGTTGAACTTAAAATAATTGATCTTTTCTTTCCTCAACAACTGTAATTTTGATATCTGAGGATGCAAATGGATTCAAATCCAATCAAACTTTCTTGTTAAGACATATTTCAAAATAATGATGAAACAGAGGGAGCTCAGCACATGCATTAGTAAGAGGTCCTAGGGCAGCTGGAGTGGAAGTGGCCATCAGCGCTGGGACCCCTCCCAGCAGGACTCCAGTGCCAGTGGGCCTCTGACTGTTCTGTGCAGCCTCCTCAGGCACGTGGAAGTGGAACTTCATCCGCAGATCTGCAGGTGCCACACCGAGGAGGAAGTAGATCCTTGGCAGCCCCCAGATAATTGAGCATATCTATTAGTGTTGACTGACTCTTGCCTCCTTACCTGGAGGCCCTATGGTCATGCCAGCTGAGCCCACTTGGTGCAAGCTGCTTTGGGTTGGAAGGCTGCCAGTACCTCTCTTCCTTCCAACCCTTAAGCTGCTCATAGGGGCAGAGAAAATCAGTGTTAGAGCACACACCTGAATTCTATTCATGGCACATACGATGGGAAACTGCTTTAGAGCAGAGGTTCTCATTTTATCATGCATCAGAATCACTTGGAGGGCTTATGAGAACACATTGCTGGATTCCACTCCCACTTCCCCCAGTCTAGCCCAGTTCCTGATACAGCAGGTCTGGGGCAGGGGGCCTGGGAATTGGCATTTCTAACAAGGTGGGGTGTGGGGCCTGGAAATTGGCATTTCCAAGTGGTGCCACTGCTCTGGAACTGTATGTTGAGAACCACTATCACAGAGGTTAAACAGAAGTGTTTGCTAAATACTCCGTTTAAGGCAGCCCCTTCTCATTTCCTTACCCTGGTTTATTTTTCTTAAGAACACTTAATTACTTAATATTATGTATTATATATTTATCTGCTTTTTCCTAGTCCTTGGTGAGGTCCAAGAGAGTCCCATCTTCTAGAACAGTGCCTG
>JAQQAC010018689.1:21250249-21330240 GCA_029783875.1 Phataginus tricuspis | reverse complement strand
GTATTTTCAGACAACTATGAGGCAGTCAGTCCTTGATTAACTATAGAGGGATAAATCTGGTAGAGCAGTGCTTCTCAAACATGATGTGCGTAGAAATCACTTGAGAACCTTGTGGGGGATTGAGGTTCTCCATGTCCAACGAGCTTGCTTTCAGGTGATGCTAAACCTGCTGGTTGGTAAACCACACTCTAGACCACTGTTCAGGGGAGGAGACACTTGCTGTTCAATTAAGTGCTTAAATTGACTATAGGTACTTACTTTCAAAGTATCATACAAATTTAGAAAGCATTCACCTATGTCCTTTTTTCAGTGTAAAAAGCTAATAGTAAGACTGCATCTTTTTTTATATAATTTATTTTGGTATCATTAATCTACATTACATGTGCAATATTATGGTTACTAAACTACCCACTTCATCAGGTCCCCCCCCCACCAACCCCATTACAGTCACTGTCCATAAGCATAGTGAGATACTATAGAATCACTACTTGTCTTCTCTGAGTTGTACAGCCTTCCCTGTGCCCCCCCACCTTATGTCTGCTAATTGTAATCCCCCTTTTTTCCCCTTGTCCCTCCCTTCCCACCTATCCTCCCCAGTCCCTTTCCCTTTGGTAACTATTAGTCCATTCTTGGGTTCTGTGAGTCTGCTGCTGTTTTTTTCTTTGCTCTTATGCTCAACATATGAGTGAAATCATTTGATACTTGTCTTTTTCTGCTTGGCTTATTTCACTGAGCATAATACCCTCTAGCTCCATCCATGTTGTTGCAAATGGCAGGATTTGTTTTCTTCTTATGGCTGAATAATATTCCATTGTGTATATGTACCACCTCTTCTTTATACATTCATCTACTGATGGACACTTAGGTTGCTTCCATTTCTTGGCTATTGTAAATAGTGCTGCGATAAACATAGGGGTCATCTGTCTTTTTGAAACTGGGCTGCTGCATTCATAGGGTAAATTCCTAGGAATGGAATTCCTGGGTCAAATGATATTTCTATTTTGAGTTTTTTGAGGAACCTCCATACTGCTTTCCACAATGGTTGAACTAATTTGCATTCCCACCAGCAGTGTAGGAGGGTTCCCTTTTCTCCACATCCTTGCCAACATTTGTTGTTGTTTGTGTTCTGGATGTTGGCCATCCTCACTGGTGTGAGGTGATATCTCATTGTGGTTTTAATCTGCATTTCTCTGATGATTAGCGATGTGGAGCATTTTTTCATGTGCCTGTTGGCCATCTGAATTTCTTCTTTGGAGAAGTGTGTATTCATGTACTCTGCCCATTTCTTAATTGGATTATTTGCTTTTTGTTTGTTAAGGTGCGTGAGTTCTTTATATATTTTGGATGTCAACCCCTTATCGAATATGTCATTTATGAATATATTCTCCCATACTGTAGGATGTCTTTTTGTTCTACTGATGGTGTCCTTTGCTGTACAGAAGCTTTTCAGTCCCACATGTTCATTTTTGCTTTTTTTTCCTTTGTGCAGGGAGATATTTTCATGAAGAAGTCGCTCATGTTTATGTCCAAGAGATTTTTGCCTATGTTTTTTTCTAAGAGTTTTATGGTTTCATTACTTACATTCAGGTTTTTGATCCATTTTGAGTTTACTTTTGTGTATGGGGTTAGACAGTAGTCCAGTTTCATTCTCTTACATGTAGCTGCCCAGTTTTGCCACTACCAGCTGCTGAACAGGCTGTCATCTCCCCTTTGTATATCCAAGGCTCCTTTATCATATATTAATTGACTGTATATGTTTGGGTTAATGTTTGGATTTTCTAGTCTGTTCCACTGGTCTGTGGGTCTGTTTTTGTGCCAATACCAAATTGTCTTGATTACTGTGGCTTTGTAGTAGAGCTTGAAGTCAGGGAGCGTAATTCCCCCTGTTTTATTCCTCCTTCTCAGGATTGCTTTGGCTATTCGGGGTCTGTTGTGGTTCCATATGAATTTTAGAATTATTTGTTCCAGTTTATTGAAGAAAGCTGTTGGTATTTTGGTAGGGATTACATTGAATCTGTAGATTGCTTTAGGTAGTATAGCCATTTTGACAATATTTATTCTTCCAGGCAGGAGCATGGGATGAATTTCCATTTGTTAGTGTCCTCTTTAATTTCTCTTCAGAGTGTCTTGTAGTTTTCAGAGTACAGGTCTTTCACTTCCTTCGTTAGGTTTATTCCTAGGTATTTTATTCTTTTTGACGCAATTGTGAATGGAATTGTTTTCCTGATTACTCTTTCTGTTAGCTTATCGTTAGTGTATAGGAAAGCAACAGATTTCTGTGTGTTAATTTTGTATCCTGCAACTTTGCTGAATTCAGATATTAGCTCTAATAGTTTTGGAGTGGAGTCTTTAGGGTTTTTTATGTACAATATCATGTCATCTGCAAATAGTGACACTTTGACTTCTTCTTTACCAATCTGGATGCCTTGTATGTCTTTGTTTTGTCTGATTGCTATGGCTAGAACCTCCAGTACTATGTTGAATAACAGTGGAGAGAGTGGGCATCCCTGTCTTGTTCCCAATCTTAGATGAAAAGCTTTCAGCTTCTCGCTGTTAAGTATGATGTTAGCTGTGGTTTTGTCATATATGGCCTTTATAATGTTGAGGTACTTTCCCTCTATACCCATTTTGTTGAGAGTTTTTATCATGAATGGATGTTGAATTTTGTCAAATGCTTTTTCAGCATCTATGGAGATGATCATGTGGTTTTTGTTCTTCTTTTTGTTGTTGTGGTGATGATGTTGATGGATTTTTGAATGTTGTACCATCCTTGCATCCCTGAGGTGAATCCCACTTCATCATGGTGTATGATCCTCTTGATGTAGTTTTGAATTTGGTTTGCTAATATTTTGTTGAGTATTTTTGCATCTACGTTCATCAGGGATATTGGTCTGTAATTTTCTTTTTTGGTGAGGTCTTTGCCCGGTTTTCATATTAGAGTGATGCTGGCTTCATAGAATGAGTTTGGAAGTATTCCTCCTCTTCTATTTTTTGGAAAACTTTAAGGAGAATGGGTGTTATTTCTTCTCTATATGTCTGGTAGAATTCAGAGGTGATTCCATCTGGCCCGGGGTTTTTGTTCTTGGGTAGTTTTTTGATTACCGCTTCAATTTTGTTGCTGGTGATTGGTCTGTTTAGTTTTTCTGTTTCTTGCTTGGTCAGTCTTGGAAGGTTGTATTTTTCTAAGAAGTTGTCCATTTCTTCTAGGTTTTCCAGCTTGTTAGCATAGAGATTCTCATAGTATTCTCTTATAATTCTTTGTATTTCTGTGGGGTCCATCGTTATTTTTCCTTTCTCATTTCTGATTCTGTTTATGTGTGTAGATTCTCTTTTTCTCTTACTGAGTCTGGATTTATCTATTATGTTTATTTTTTCAAAGAACCAGCTCTTGGTTTCATTGATTTTTTTCTATTGTTTTATTCTTCTCAATTTTATTTATTTCTTCTCTGATCTTTATTATGTCCCTTCTTCTGATGACTTTGGGTCTCATTTGTTGTTCTTTTACCAATTTCAATAATTGTGTCTTTAGACTATTCATTTGGGATTGTTCTTCCTTCTTTAAATAGGCCTGGATTGCAATATACTTTCCTCTTAGAACTGCCTTTGCTGCATCCCACAAAAGTTGTGGCTTTGTGTTATTGTTGTCATTAGTCTCCATATATTCTTTGATCTCTGTTTTAATGTGATTGTTGACCCATTGATTATTTAGGAGAATGTTGTTAAGTCTCCATGTAATTGTGAGCCTTTCTGTTTTCTTTCTAAAATTTGTTTCTAGTTTTATACCTTTGTGATCTGAAAAGTTGGTTGGTAGAATTTCAATCTTTTTTAATTTACTGAGGTTCTTTTTGTGGCCTAGTATGTGGTCTATTCTGGAAAATGTTCCATGTGCACTTGAGAAGAATGTGTATCCTGTTGCTTTTGGTTGTAGAGTTCTGTAGATGTCTGTTAGGTCCATGTTCTAGTGTGTTGTTCAGTGCCTCTGTGTCTTTACTTATTTTCTGTCTGGTTGATCTGTCCTTTGGAGTGAGTGGCGTGTTGAAGTCTCCTAAAATTAATACATTGCTTTCTATTTCCTCCTTTAATTCTGTTAGTATTTGTTTCACATATGCTGGCGTTCCTGTGTTGGGTGCATATATATTTTAAATGGTTATATCCTCTTGTTGGACTGACCCCTTTATCATTATGCAATGTCCTTCTTTATCTCTTGCTACTTTCTTCATTCTGAAGTCTATTTTGTCTTATACAAGTACTGCAACGCCTGCTTTATTCTCCTTGTTGTTTGCATGAAATCTCTTTTTCCATCCCTTCACCTTTAGTCTGTGTATATCTTTGGGTTTGAGGTGAGTCTCTTGTAAGCAGCATATAGATGGGTCTTGCTTTTTTGTCCGTTCTATTACTCTATGTCTTTTGATTGGTGCATTCAGTCCATTTATATTTAGGGTGATTATTGATAGATATGTACTTATTGCCATTGCTGGCTTTAGATTCATGGTTACCAATGGTTCAGGGTTAGCTTCTTTACTATGTAACAGTCTAAGTTAACTTTCTTGTTAAGTTATTGTAAGCACAGTCTGATGATTTTTTATTTCTTTCCCTTCTTGTTCTTCTTCCTCCATTCTTTATATACTAGGTGTTTTATTCTTTACCTTTAGTTAGTATTTGGATAGTCTGCTTTCTTTGCTATGATTTTATTTTCTCTGGTGACATATTTTTAGTCTTAGGAGTGCTTCCATCTAGAGCAGTTCCTTTAAGATATCCTGTAGAGGTGGTTTATTTGAGGCAAATTCCCTCAGCTTTCGCTTGTCTGGGAATTGTTTAATCCCTCCCTCAAATTAAATGATAATCATACTGGATACAATATTCTTGGTTCAAGGCCCTTCTGTTTCATTACGTTAAATGTATCATGCCATTCTCTTCTGGCCTGTAAGGTTTCTGTTGAGAAGTCTGATGATAGTCTGATGGGTTTTCCTTTGTAGGTGATCTTTTTTCTCTCTCTAGGTGCCTTTAACTCTCTGTCCTTATCTTTGATCTTTGCCATCTTAATTATTATGTGTCTTGGTGTTTTCTTCCTTGGTTCCCTTGTGTTGGGAGATCTGTGGGCTTCCAGAGACTATTTCCTTCCCCAGCTTAGGGAAGTCTTCAGCAATTATTTCTTCAAAGACACTTTCTATCCCTTTTCCTCTCTATTCTTCTTCTGGTACTCCTATAATGTGAATATTGTTCCGTTTGGATTGGTCACACAGTTCTCTTAATATTCTTTCATTCCTAGAGATCCTTTTATCTCTCTCTGCCTCAGCTGCTCTGTATTCCTGTTCTCTGATTTGTATTCCATTAACAGTCTCTTGCATCTCATCCAGTCTGCTGTTAAGCCCGTCGACGGGTTGTCTGATTTCTGCATAGTCTTTCCTCACTTCCCTCACTTCCTACCTCAACTCTTGAACATTTCTCTGTAGATCCGTCAGTATAGTTATGACTTTTATTTTGAATTCTTTTTCAGGAATACTGTGAATATCCATCTCATCAGGGTCCCTCTCTGGCATTGTCTGGCTAAGCTTTGTTTGTACCATATTCCTCTGTCTTTTCATGGCGATAGAAGTGGTCGCTGGTAGGCGCCACATGTGTCAGCTGGGCTCTTTAAGACTTAAAAAAAAAAAAAACGCCTGCCGGGAGTAGATTCTGTGAGGATGCTGTAGGTGGCGCTGCTGCTCCTCTGTTCCATCCACTGGACCCTTTGTGGTGCCAGCCGGGGTCGGGGGGGTGAACGAATGGGAGGCTGCTGATCTCTGTGGGAAGCCTTGGCGTGGTTCCTTTGCTCGGCCGCTGGCCAAGGAGTCCGAAATTCCCCAGGACTCCCTGCCTGCTGGACTGAGTGTGCTGGGACGGTTTTGTTCCCCTGTTGGGCCCTTGTCTCTTTAAGACTTTTATAAAAGCATGCCTTTTCTTTTGTCCCAGGGAGCTGGCTGAGAGGACCTGGCTGCACCGTCCTTCTCAGATCCTGCCCCTCTGTCTCTCCAATCTCCGATACACCGCGCTATGTGTGTCAGCCCTCCCGGCGCAGATCACCAGGGCTGGTTATTTGGCGGGCCCGTGCCTCCACTCCCTCCGCGCTCCAAATCCTTTCCTCCCACCAGTGCACTGGGGTGGGGGATCGCTTGGGTCCCACCAGGTCGCAGCCCTGCATCCTACCTGCTTTGTGAATTGCTGAGTCCCCGCAGGTGCAGCTCTAGCCTTGCTGTTGTACTGTATCTTCTGGTCTCTCCTTTAGGAATAGTTGTATTTGTTGTATTTTCATAAATATATGTGGTTTTGGGAGGAGATTTCCGCCACCCTGCTCATGCCGCCATCTTCCCAGAAGTCCCCTGTAAGACTGCATCTTAAATGTGTTTTAACAGTGCATCTTTCTTCAAAATCATATTTGTGAGGAAATAAAAAAGATATAGCCTTTGAAAACTGGCTTCTGATTTTGATTGTTACTAAACTACTGGAAATAAGAGTAGAGCATAGTGTGAAAAGCAGTTGGCCTGAGAGTTTTATAATCTAGGACATTGTCTTTACCACTGACCAGGTGGTTGTGTGGTGGAGCATAGAGAGCAAGACAGGGCTGAGTTGCAATTTCTGCCTTGTCACCTACTGACAAACTTTGCATAACTTACTCAGCCTCTGGTCAAAATCATTATGTTGCCTGAAAGAAGCCATAGTAAAGATGACATAACACTTAACCTAGAAAGGTCATGCTGATACGTAAATGAAGAAACACATGCAAATAACCTAGCACTATTGTCCTGGACAATGAGTGCTCACTGAACGTTACTCTCTCCTTTCATGGCCTTCTTCCTCAGCGAGTCCAGCCGCACTCAGTACCATGTGCTCAATAAGTGTTTCTCGAACTGACTTGATGGTCACCATACCAGAGAAGGACTTGTGTTTTCTAGAGACTATCTTGGTTCTTAAGTGAAGAGTTTTGTTAATTATGATTTGAAAAATATTTGTCTTTTTTATATAAGTAAGGGACCAAAACAGATTCAGTTCTTCCTGTTACACTAACAGTTATTTTTCATGCCTTTGCCACATTTTTCCCATTCTGCAGCAGCCAAACTTAGAGAGTTCTTCAGATTCCTTCACATTGCCCAGACTGGAAGAGCTCTCTCTCAACCAGTCACAGGAGTCAGAAGAGAGCCAGTTTGAACCTAACAGCATTCAGCCACCAGCAAAGCAGATTGAGTTCTCCACAGCAGCACTCAGTTCATCTCTGCCTGGAGCTGACTCCTCAGAAAAACACTCTGGTTCAGGTAGTTTTCCATATAATTGACAAATACAGTGTTTTGCCTACTGAAAATCTTCATTTGTCTTTTTCAGAACATAACATGAAAAATCTCTGACTTTAACATTTGTTTCAAGTCCTCATTATTTCTGGGCTCAATTGTTCCCTTTCACTTTGTCACTTTTCTTTTTTTCTGGAATTTGGTGAATGGGAGTCAGGTTTATGTACAGTAAAATTTGCCAATTTTTAAGTGTACAATTCTCTGAGTTTTGACAAATGTATACAGTCTTGTAATCAGTGTCACAATCATTATATATATAGAACATTTTCATCAATCTGAAAAGTTTCCTTGTGTCCCTTTGCAGTCATCCCCCACCCCTACCTTGTTGGCTCCTGGCATGTGACTTTCCTTTTTCTAGAATTTCTATAAAGGGAGTCATACAGAATGTAGTTTTGATGTCTAACTTCTTTCAATGAGCATCATGTTTTAGAGATTCATTTATGTTGTTGCCAGTGTCAAAGGTTTATTTCTATTTATCGCTGAATACCCACTTGTATGGATATACCACAGTTTTTTGATCTGTTCAGCCAATAACAGATATCTGGATTGTTTCCAGATTTGGGCAATTATTATTGAAGCTGCTGTGAGCTTTCACATACAGCTCTTTGTATATACACATTTTTTATTTCTATTCAGCGCATAAGTAGGAGTGCAATTGCTTTATCATATGGTCACTACATGTTTAACTTTTTAAGAACTGCCAAAATGTTTTCCAAAGTGGCTGTGCCATTTCTTATTCATACCAGAAATATATGATTGTTTCATCTACTTGCCAGCACATATCATCAGTCTTTTTAATTTTCTCATTCTTGTGGGTATGTAGCGATACCTTATTGTGGTTTTAATTTACATTTCTCTGTTTGTCAGTGATGCTGACATTCTTCATGTGCTTATATACCATCTGTATATTTTCTTCAGTAAAATTGACTGTTCAAGTATTTGCACATTTTTATTGGATTATCTTTTTATTGATTTGTAAAAATTCTTTATTCTGGGCACAAAACCTTTGTCAGATATATATATATTGCAAATATTTCCGAGTATGTGGCTTGCCTTTTCATTACCTAAACAGCATCTTTGGGAGAACAAAAGTTTTCATTCTGATGAAGTCAAATTTATTGAATGTTTTTCTTTATAGTTTGAGCTTTTTGTTTTTGTTTTTTAATCTTCCCTAACCCAATTAACTAAGATTTTCTCTTCCATTTTCTTATAAAAGTTCTATAGTTGTAAGTCTTACATTTAGGTCTGTGATACAGTTCATTAATTTTTGTATATGGTATTATATAAAGTTTGATGTTTATTTTGATTACATATAATATTCATTTGTTCCAGCACCATTTGTTGAAAAAATTGCCCTTTCTCCATTAAACTGCCTTGATACCTTTGTCGAAAGTCAGTAAGCTGTATATGTGAGGGTCTATTCATGGACTTTGTGCTGTTCTAGTGGTCTATATGTCTGACTATATACTGCTGTCTTAATTACCGTGGCTTTATAATAAGTTTTAAAATTGTATAATGTTTTCAGGTTGTTTGGTTATTCTTTGTCATTTTCCATATGCATTTTAGATTAACTTAATTTCTACTCAAAGCCTGATAAAATTTTTATTGGGTTTTTAAAATATAGATCAACTTGGGGAGAAAGTGATCTTAATATGAGAGTCTTCTGGTCTATCTATGAGCATAATCTCTCCATTTATTTCTGTCTTCTTTAATTTCAGCAGTTTTGTAATTTTTAGTATATAGGTATTGTTCATAGTTTGTTAAATTCATCCCTAAGTGTTTTAAATAGTATGCTGTTGTATAAATGATATTTTTATTTCAATATTGATTGTTGCCAGTTTATAGAAATATGGTTGATTTTTATATATTGTCATTATATCCTGTGATCTTACTAAATTTAGCTCGTTAGTTCTGTCTTTGGCATTCTCTGTAGACAGTCATATCAGCCTTAAACCACAAGGACCTCTCTACAGATCTCCATCCTCTCCTCTGGTACTTTCCCCCACAAATTCCAGACACCATGACCTGCATAGACTCCAAACTCTGTCTTCTCAACCCAGTAAGAACCTCCAGGCTGAATTTGGATTCCCCATCCTTGAGCTGCAGCCTGGAAGTTATCTGGACAGCAAGCTAAGGTGCTTACAGGGCTCACTGTCTGTCTTCTGCTCAGGGATCACTTTCTTGCATGCTTAGTGCTCTGTTTGGATTGGTCACACAGTTCTTTCAATATTCTTTCATTCTTAGAGAACCTTTTTTCTCTCTGTGCCTCAGCTTCTTTGTATTCCTCTTCTCTGGTTTCTGTTTCATTTATCGTCTCCTCCACCGTATCCAATCTGCTTTTAATACCGTCCATTGTGCTCTTCAATGATTGGATCTCTGACCAGAATTCATTCCTGAGTTCTTGAATATCTTTCCGTACCTCCATGAGCATGTTAATGATTTTTATTTTGAACTCCTTTTCCAGTAGAGTCATGAGGTCAATATAATTTAAATCTTTCTCAGGAGTTGTATTAATAATTTTACTCTGAACCAGGTTTCTTTGGCGTTTCGTATTTGTGTATGGCACCCTCTAGTGCCCAGAAGCTCTACTTTCTGGAGCTGCTCAGCCCCTGAAGCAATGTCGGGGGTTGCAGGGGAGTGGTATTGGTGCCTGGGGGGAGGAAAGAGCTGTTTCCTGGTTCCTGGCTGCTATGCCTGTCTCCACTGCCTGAACCAGTGGGCCGAACTCACAGGTATAAGCCTCTGTGCTTTGTGTCTGTAGACAGATCTTCCCTCTGGCTGGCCTAACGCCAGGGTAGGGTTTCCCGGTTTGCGAGCCTGGTGGGGCTGGCCAGGAGAAAGGTGCAGTAGGCTGCCTGTCATGGAAGGGGTTCTTGGAGCTGTGTAGGCAGCCAGGGAGCTGGAGCACCTGAAGATCGTGAAAAGCTCCCAACCTGCCTGGCAGAGTGCACCCAGACAGTTTTGTGTACCTGTCCTTTCTCCTGATCAGTAAGCTCTGTGCAATCTTTGCCCCTTTAGCAGCCCTCTTGCTAAGGGTTTCTTTGTTAGGAAGTCTCTCAGACTGCCCGCCTTTCTTTTGTCCCAGAGCAGGTGGATATGGATCCCTGCTTTCCACAAGCAGCTGGAATCTTAGTCTCTCTAGGAATTCTGCCTGTCTTAGCTTTCCAACCCCCTAATTACAAGAGTATCATGCAAGCACCATGAAATGTAGGTTTGTGCTCCCAGAGCAGATCTCCAGAGTTAGGTATTCAGTAGTCTCAGATCTCCACTCCTCCCTGCTCCATTTCTCTTCCTCCCACCGGTGAGCTGGGGTTGGGGAAGGGCTTGGATCCCACTGGGCCACAGCTTTGGTACATTACCCTGTTCCATGAGGTCTGCTCTTGTCTCCAGGTGTATGGTGTTTGGTGCAGTCCTCTTTCCTGTTGCTCTTTCAAGAGTAGTTGTATTAGTTATATTTTCGTATTATATGTGGTTTTAGGAGGAAGCCTCTGTCTCACCTCTCATGCCGCCATCTTTAATCCACATTTAATATTCTTATATCTTTAAAAATCTGAGCTCACCAAACTTTCTGTAAAGCCACATTGTTTCATTATAGTTCGCCTTCTCTTTTTCTCTCTGGTGGGTGTTAGTTGTAGTTTTATGAACAGAGTTTTACTTTTTAAAATACCCTGTCAAATTTTCCTTCAACATAATTTATCACAAATGTATGGGACTTATACCACATACTACTATGCTAAATGTTAAAGAGGAAGAGAGGCATAAAATACTGAATTATGCCTGCTTTTTTCTGAATTTTTTGAAATCTGTGTTTTACGGTCTAGAGCAATGCTTTTCAAAGTGTCAATGAGCATACCTGTTCCAGTCTATGAAGTCTGTGATGGTGGACAACACAACAGCATGTTGTTTAGCTCACCTAGATTCTTTTCCCTCAAAGCAGGGCTTTCTTGAAGGGAAGCAGTGTGTTGGCGTAGATGCGTGTAGAAGTTCAGTATGTCCTTGTAGGCAGGTAACATACAGTTGGTAGACCAGCTAGTTCAATGGCCCAGGTCTAGAGTGCCCCTGTGAGAATGCTAGCTTGCCCTTCCTTGGCTATTCAGAACTCTTAGCATTGGGAGTCCCCACAATGCATCTCATTTAAGAGGTTCTTTTCTCTTAGTTAAAATGAATTCCTAAGGAATTCATTTTATGACTGATAACTACTTTTTGAAACTTCTTAGCAAACTCAGTCTTGGTCAGTTTTGTTCTACACTGGCACAGCCTCAGTGGAATGGAGCCACTTTGGCAGCAGCGAAAGCTCGTGGGACACCATTTTGTTTTATGCTGCAAGGAAATAGGAGCACTTAAGGACTCTTCCCTGGAGCTGGAATTATGTCCAATTTATTCTTGTCATGTCCTAGAAAGAATTCTTCCCTTCCGTGTTCATAAGTACATTTTTTTCCACTTGTTTTCCCTCATCCTAACTAGATTTTATTTTATCTCCATGCATGACTCCCCATCCTCATTTCCTTTCCATTTGTTGACTCATCCTCTCTGATCTGCCATTGGTAATAGTCACCACCTAATAGAAGATGATTTTTCACACATGTTAACAGAGATCTAGAGTGGGAGAAAGAAGGCAGTGAGTGTGAGAACACCTTGACAAGACTTGTGTTTTCTTTCTTTCAGTGGAAAGTTCTCCAGGGAACCTGAAGAATGAAAATTTTCCTAGTAGCCATGCTATGACAGTGTTCGAAGACAAGAGTCACGGAGCCATAGACCAGCTCTCTCTGATTTTGTCTTCTGGGCACCAGATTTCTCATAAGTTCTACATTCCTCGAAGCACAGCCACTGCAGCCTTAGGAGCTGCCGCGAGGTTAGCCACATCCAGGAGCCTTCTGCAGTGGTACCCAAGTATAAAAAAGATGGAAGCATAAGTGGGGGAGGGAAGGAGGAAAAAAGTAAGCCAGCTGCTCAGGGCTCATTGATTTCATATTCCAAAACAAGGAGGAAGTATTGAGACAAAATAGTATTTTGATGGTTGATGTCTTTGTCTTTCTGTGATTATATATTAGCTTTATTATGCTAATAGTCCACTTTGTTGTGTAAGTATTGATATGTAATGTTTATTTTCATTTTTACTGATGATGTTTCTTATATAGTTTTGTTTACTTTTATTTAATGTAGTAGCTTAGAGGAGCTTTTATGTTTTGTGTTTTTTGTGTTTCTGTAATGTCTTTCTTACACATATCATGACTGATAAATGAAAACTGAAAAACTAATGTTTTGTGATCCATATTTAGTAAGACAAAAATTATCTCACATCCCTGTCTCCAGAAAAAGGATATCTGAATTTTAAGCCTGCTTTCTCTATCTCATTTGAAACCTATATTTTCAAATATAGATAATCCAGGGTTCCAGTCCTTACCATTGTTATTTCTTTATATTTCTAGGACCAGTAGGAAATCCATACCCTGAAGTTTTGGTCATGTAAACACTTACACATTTTAAAACTTAACTATCTTTCAGTATTGACAATTTCCTGAAGACTAGTAATGATTATAGAGATTGCTAAAACTTAGCTGTCGTCTCTGTAGTTGTCACAGTTTCCAGGAGCTTTGATGTAGTAGTAGTCAGCAGTGGTGGTGTTTAAGCATTTATACAACACGATGTTCCCTGAAGTCAGATTGTGTGAAATATCATTGACATCCTGTCAAGCTCATAGTGTAAATCATTAAAAGAAAAGACCAAAAGGTAAAATTAAATAATGTAAGGGATACTAATTTCTTTGTGGTAAAATAGTGGACTTACCCTCAAATTAAAAAAAATCCCATATAGAGGCATTTCTTAGAAATAAAATCAGAGAAGGAGGTGTGAATTATTGGCATGCTGCATAGAGCTAGATTCTTACCTTTCTAGGCCCTCTTCTAAGGCCTCTTGTTTTGGTATTAAATGGGAAAGCTAGCCCAAGTTCTTTGTCTCTTCCTACAGTAAGGAATTTCTCTTCTTTCTTTCTCAATTACTTAACCAGCAAAATGTCCACTGAGGAAGGGAGTGAGATGAGAGTAAATATAAAAGTGCATTTGCATTCAAATAGTATTGCCTGAAACTTCTTTCTAGAAATTAAGTAATCATGAAACAAACCCAAAGTCTCTAAATACGGATAGTTTTTTGGCTTAAAAACCTAGAGAAAACATGATTAGTGCAATAAAATTAGAAGACCCAGATTCACCTTTAATTCCAATATATCTATAAGAATGACAATATACTAATTGACCAAAAACATACATATAATCTAGAAATATCACTGATTCTTGGCCCAACAGAAGGAACAGGTTCCCACTTGGGTTTTGTGATTTTATGTCAGACATCTTTATTGGAGAAGACAGTTACGAGTTACATGGAGGGTCATTGAATAGTTCAATATCATCTGTGATACTCGGCTGTGATATGAACTGGAAAGCTCTGTTTTTCATACAGGTTTAGGTAATCCACAATTTGTTTCCAAAGAAGAAAATTCATTTTTTAATTATGCTTGTTAGAATTCTTCCTTTAAATAAGAAACCAAGTTTGAGTAATATACTCATTTTTCCAGAGGGGTGACCATTGGCTTTGGGACAGAAGCAGTATTTACATATTTAGTAGGTCAAACTGTAACCCTCTCTATAACATTACTGAGCACCTACTAGGAGGAACTCAACCAATGCCGGCGAACCTGACAGCAACTAATCTTATATTTGCCAGTTAGATATTAATGGGCCTATAGGGAATCATTGAGACAGAGCCATCTCAAACCGGTGAGTGTCAACACACTTTGAAAGAAGCCTGTTTAGTAGTTAACAGTTCATCCTGTTTGAGTTAGCAGAGTGGAGAAGGAACCTTGAAGAGAGACATTTTGACTTCTTGGCTTTGACTAGGGCAGACAGTCTGCCAAAGCCCAAACAAGGTGGGCTTTGTTTGGTATTTAAGTAAAGTGGCCTAAAGTATCAAATTTAATAAATCATTTGTAAACGAGTAAATAGGTTTACTTATATAGGCAGGAACAACAGTAAGAAATGTTCAAAAGATAGGTAGATGTTCTGTGGTTTAGGGTAAAATTAATTATATTTTATTGTCAAAAGACGGGTTGACATCTATACTTAGAACAGTCCCACCCTCACATTTTTGGTGTTAATGATATATCAGAAATATTGACTAGGAAGTGGGAGCCTAAGGTGTGTTAGGGGGTATAAGGAGAACATACAGGAAAATCCTGGTTATAATTCCTGAGGAATGGGAGAGGCTTTAATAACAGCCACTTGGGTTTTAACTCCAGTGTCTTGTGCCAATACCCATCTTCCATCCAAAAACACACCATGGGTTATCAAAAGAAGGGCCAGTCCAGCTGCAATCAGACATGCTTGTTCCTGTAACTCACACGTTTGAAATGCTGGTTGCGCATTGCAAGGCATGGGGAAAACTAGAGCCTTCTGCCTACAGTCAGAATATGTCTGACATAGAATTACAGATTTTTTTAATGTGTTTTTTTTAATAATTTATTTTGGTATCATTAATCTATAATTACATGTGCAATACCATGGTGATTAAACTACCCCCTTCATCAGGTCCCCCCCACCAACCCCATTACAGTCACTGTCCATCAGCGTAGTGAGATGCTATAGAATCACTACTTGTCTTCTCTGAGTTGTATAGCCCTCCCCATTCCCCCCCAACATTACTTCTGCTAATCGTAATGCCCCTTTTACCCTCTTATCCCTCCCTTCCCACTCATCTTCCCCAGTCCCCTTCCCTTTGGTAACTATTAGTCCGTTCTTGGGTTCTGTGAGTCTGCTGCTGTTTTGTTCCTTCAGTTTTTTTTGTTGTTGTTCTTTGTTCTTATACTCCACAGATGAGTGAAATCATTTGATACTTGTCTTTTTCGGCTTGGCTTATTTCAGTGAGCATAATACCCTCTACCTCCATCCATGTTGTTGCAAATGGTAGGATTTGTTTTCTTCTTATGGCTGAATAATATTGTATTGTGAATATGTACCACATCTTCTTTATCCATTCATCTACTGATGGACACTTAGGTTGCTTCCATTTCTTGGCTATTGTAAATAGTGCTGCAATAAACATAGGGGTGCATCTGTCTTTTTGAAACTGGGCTGCTGCATTCATAGGGTAAATTCCTAGGAATGGAATTCCTGGGTCAAATGGTATTTCTATTTTGACTTTTTTGAGGAACCTCCATACTGCTTTCCACAATGGTTGAACTAATTTGCATTCCCACCAGCAGTATAGGAGGGTTCCCTTTTCTCCACATCCTTGCCAACATTTGTTGTTGTTTGTGTTCTGGATGTTGGCCATCCTCACTGGTGTGAGGTGATATCTCATTGTGGTTTTAATCTGCATTTCTCTGATGATTAGCGATGTGGAGCATTTTTTCATGTGCCTGTAGGCCTTCTGAATTTCTTCATGGAGAAGTGTGTATTCATGTCCTCTGCCCATTTCTTCATTGGATTATTTGCTTTTTGTTTGTTGAGGTGCGTGAGTTCTTTATATATTTTGGATGTCAATCCCTTATCGAATATGTCATTTATGAATATATTCTCCCATACTGTAGGATGTCTTTTTGTTCTACTGATGGTGTCCTTTGCTGTACAGAAGCTTTTCAACTTGATATAGTCCCACATGTTCATTTTTGCTTTTGTTTCCCTTGCCCGGGGAGGTATGTTCATGAAGAAGTCACTCATGTTTATGTCCAAGAGATTTTTGCCTATGTTTTTTTCTAAGAGTTTTATGGTTTCATGACTTACATTCAGGTCTTTGATCCACCTTGAGTTTACCTTTGTGTATGGGGTTAGACAGTAGTCCAGTTTCATTTTCTTACATGTAGCTGTCCAGTTTTTCCAACTCCAGCTGCTGAAGAGGCTGTCATCTCCCCATTGTATATCCAAGGCTCCTTTATCAAATATTAATTGGCTGTAAATGTTTGGGTTAATGTTTGGATTTTCTATTCTGTTCCACTGGTCTGTGGGTCTGTTTTTGTGCCAATACCAAATTGTCTTGATTACTGTGGCTTTGTAGTAGAGTTTGAAGTCAGGGAGCGTAATTCCCCCTGTTTTATTCCTCCTTCTCAGGATTGCTTTGGCTATTCGGGGTCTTTTGTGGTTCCATAGGAATTTTAGAATTATTTGTTCCAGTTCATTGAAGAAAGCTGTTGGTAGTTTGATAGGGATTGCATTGAATCTCTAGATTGCTTTAGGTAGTATAGCCATTTTGACAATATTCTTCCTAGCCAAGAGCATGGGATGCATTTCCATTTGTTAGTGTCCTCTTTAATTTCTCTTAGGAGTGTCTTGTAGTTTTCAGGGTATTATAGGTCTTTCACTTCCTTCATTAGGTTTATTCCTAGGTATTTTATTCTTTTTGATACAATTGTGAATGGAATTGTTTTTCTGATTTCTCCTTCTGTTAGTTCATGGTTAGTGTATAGGAAAGCAACAGATTTCTGTGTGTTAATTTTGTATCCTGCAACTTTGCTGAATTCAGGTATTAGATCTATTAGTTTTGGAGTGGAGTCTTTAGGTTTTTTTAGGTACAGTATCATGTCATCTGCAAATAGTGACAAGTGACACTTTGACTTCTTCTTTCCCAATCTGGATGCCTTGTATGTCTTTGTTTTGTCTGATTGCCGTGGCTAGAACCTCCAGTACTATGTTGAATAACAGTGGAGAGAGTGGGCATCCCTGTCTTGTTCCCGATCTTAGGTGAAAAGCTTTCAGCTTCTCGCTGTTTAGTATGATGTTAGCTGTGGGTTTGTCATATATAGCCTTTACGATGTTGAGGTACTTGCCGTCTATACCCATTTTGTTGAGAGTTTTAATCATGAATGGATGCTAAATTTTGTCAAATGCTTTTCAGCATCTATGGAGATGATCATGTGGTTTTTGTTCTTCTTTTTGTTGATGTGGTGGATGATGTTGATGGATTTTCGAATGTTGTACCATCCTTGCATCCCTGGGATGAATCCCACTTGATCATGGTGTATGATCCTCTTGATGTATTTTTGAATTTTGTTTGCTAATGTTTTGTTGAGTATTTTTGCATCTACGTTCATCAGGGATATTGGTCTGTAATTTTCTTTTTTGGTGAGGTCTTTGCCTGGTTTTTGTATTAGAGTGATGCTGGCTTCATAGAAAGAGTTTGGAAGTATTCCCTCCTCTTCTATTTTTTGGAAAACTACGGAGAATGGGTGTTATTTCTTCTCTATATGTCTGGTAGAATTCAGAGGTGAATCCATCAGGCCCGGGGGTTTTGTTCTTGGGTAGTTTTTTGATTACCGATTCAATTTCGTTGCTGGTGATTGGTCTGTTTAGTTTTTCTGTTTCTTGCTTGGTCAGTCTTGGAAGGTTGTATTTTTCTAAGAAGTTGTCCATTTCTTCTAAGTTTTGCAGCTTGTTAGCATATAGATTCTCATAATATTCTCTTATAATTCTTTTTATTTCTGTGGGGTCCATCATTATTTTTCCTTTCTCATTTCTGATTCTGTTTATGTGTATAGATTCTCTTTTTCTCTTAATGAGTCCTGCTAGGGGTTTATCTATTTTGTTTATTTTTTCAAAGAACCAGCTCTTGGTTTCATTGATTTTTTTCTATTGTTTTATTCTTCTCAATTTTATTTATTTCTTATCTGATCTTTATTATGTCCCTCCTTCTGGTGACTTTGGGCCTCCTTTGTTCTTCTTTTTCCAATTTCAGTAATTGTATCTTTAGACTGTTCATTTGGGAATGCCCTTCCTTCTTTAAATAGGCCTGGATTGCAATATACTTTCCTCTTAGAACTGCCTTTGCTGCGTCCCACAGAAGTTGTGGCTTTGTGTTGTTGTTATTAGTCTCCATTTATTCTTTCATTTCTGTTTTGATTTGGTCATTAACCCATTGATTAATTAGGCGAATGTTGTTAAGTCTCCATGTATTTGCGAGCCTTTTTGATTTCTTTCTAAAATTTATTTCTAGTTTTATACCTTTGTGGTCTGAGAAGTTGGTTGGTAGGATTTCAATATTTTTTAATTTACTGAGGTTCTTTTTGTGACCTAGTATGTGGTCTATTTTGGAAAATGTTCCATGTGCCCTTGAGAAGAATGTGTATCCTGCTGCTTTTGGGTGCAGAGTTCTGTAGATATCTGTTAGGTCCATCTGTTCTAGTGTGTTGTTCAGTGCCTCTGTGTCTTTACTTATTCTCTGTCTGGTTGATCTATCCTTTGGAGTGAGTGGTGTGTTGAAGTGTCCTAAAATGAATGCATTGCTGTCTATTTCCTCCTTCAATTCTGTTAGTATTTGTTTCACATATGCTAGCGTTGCTATGTTGGGTGCATATATATTTATAATGGTTATATCTTCTTGTTGGACTGACCCCTTTATTATTATATAATGTCCTTCTTTATCTCTTGCTACTTTCTTCGTTTTGAAGTCTATTTTGTCTGATACAAGTACTGCAACACCTGCTTTTTTCTCTTTGTTGTTTGCATGAAATATCTTTTTCCATCCCTTCACTTTTAGTCTGTGCATATCTTTGGGTTTGAGGTGAGTCTCTTGTAAGCAGCATATAGATGGGTCGTGCTTTTTATCCACTCTGTCACTCTGTGTCTTTTGATTGGTGCATTCTGTCCATTTACATTTAGGGTGATTATTGATAGATATGTACTTATTGCCATTGCTGGCTTTAGTTTCGTGGTTACCAAAGGTTCAAGGGTTGCTTCTTTACTATCTAAGAATCGAACTTAACTTTCTTGTTAAGTTATTGTGAATGCCGTCTGATGTTTCTTTATCTCTCCCTTCCTATTCTTCCTCCTCCATTCTTTATATATTAGGTGTTTTATTCTTTGCCTTTAGTTAGTATTTGGATGGTCTGCTTTCTTTGCTATGATTTTATTTTCTCTGGTGACATCTTTTTAGCCTTAGGGGTGCTTCCCTCTAGAGCAGTCCATGTAAGATATCCTGTAGTGGTGGTTTATGAGAGGCAAACTCTCTCAACTTTCGTTTGTCTTGAAATTGTTTAATCCCTCCATCATATTTGAATGATAATCGTGCTGGATACAATATTCTTAGTTCGAGGCCCTTCTGTTTCATTACATTAAATATATCATGCATTCTCTTCTGGCCTGTAAGGTTTCTGTTGAGAAGTCTGATGATAGTCTGATGGGTTTTCCTTTGTAGGTGATCTTTTTTCTCTGTCTAGCTGCCTTTAATACTCTGTCTTTATCTTTGATCTTTGCCATCTTAATTATTATGTGCCTTGGTGTTGTCTTCCTTGGGTCCCTTGTGTTGGGAGATCTTTGGGCTTCCGTGGACTGCGAGACTATTTCCTTCCTCAGCGTGGGAAAGTTTTCAGCAATTATTTCTTCAAAGACACTTTCTATCCCTTTTTCTCTCTCTTCTTCCTCTGGTACTCCTATAATGCGAAAATGGTTCCGTTTGGATTGGTCACACAGTTCTCTTAATATTCTTTCATTCCTAGAGATCCTTTTATCTCTCTCTGCCTCAGGTGCTCTGTATTCCTGTTCTCTGGTTTGTATTCCATTAACAGTCTCTTGCATCTCATCCAGTCTGCTGTTAAGCCCGTCGACGGGTTGTCTGATTTCTGCATAGTCTTTCCTCACTTCCCTCACTTCCTACCTCAACTCTTGAACATTTCTCTGTAGATCCGTCAGCATGGTTATGACTTTTATTCTGAATTCTTTTTCAGGAAGACTGTGCATGTCCATCCCTTCAGGTTCCCTCTCTGGGGTTGTCTGGGTGTGGAGCTTTGTCTGTACCATATTCTTCTGTCTTTTCATGGCTATAGAAGTGGTTGCTGGTAGTTGCCACGTATGTTAGCTGGGCTCTTTATGACTTCCTCGCAGGGTGCCGAGTCCTCTCAGGTGTAGCTGCACGCTGTGCGCTTTTCTGTGTAGTCTGGTCTCTCTTTTAGGAATAGTTGTATTTGCTCTATTTTCATGGATAAATATAGTGTTGGGAGGAGATTTCTCCCGCCCTGCTCACGTCGCCATCTTCCCGGAAGTCAGAATTACAGAATTTTGAACTAGAAGAGATCTTAAATGAAGAAATGGGAGGCCTAGAAAGACTGACTTGCTTATGGTCATATAAGTTAAGTTCCTCCATCTGCTGACCCACAGCCCAGTGCCCTTTCCACAGGAAAATATTGCGACCCTGCCCTGCATAGTTTAAAAGATTATAGCCAGAAGACATTGTTTGGTAGTTAAGTCCAAAGGAAGGTGATTCTCATAGCTGAGCAAACCCTGGTATTAGTGATAGGGAAATATTTACAAGGTCAGCAATCTAGTCCAGGTGTCTCTCTTCTGCTTCTCTTCTTTAGCAAAGACAGCAGAAACTCCAGTTTTCCCCTCCCCTTCACTCCCCGCTCCACCAGGCACTCACTCCCAAAACGCACTCCCCTTTGCTTGCTTGCTTGCTGTGCACATAGAAATGTTGCAGATACGGAAGCAGAAAGATATATATTGCTCCCCTTGCCTTAGTTCGGGGCTCAGACCTTGGGAGATTACTCCCCTCTGAGCCCGCCAGTGTAAAATAAACCTCAACACTCCAAGACCTCCGAGTGCCTCTTGGTTCTTCCGATCTAGTCTAGGATTTTCAGGTTTTTCCGTAACGTTAGCTGTGAGATTGATTTACAGATTTCTTGTGTTCTTGAATGTGGATAGCTTAAATACAGTGGACCAGTTCTAGGGCTGAAGATTCTGAAAGGCAGGGCATGGTGATAGAGGAGAAACCAATGCCTTACAGAGCAGTCTTTCTGAAGCTTCCTCTTAACATGTATACCATGTAGCAAGGCCTTTCCAATAAACTTTTAAATGTCTTTTCAGAATTAAATTAATCTTGTTTAATACATACAGTGCCACACATGGCATTATTCATAATTTGGGAGGAGCCATCACTAAAACATTTTAAAAGATTGCATTTCCTGTATCCCATTCAGATCAGTCACCAGTCAGCCTAGTAAGTTTTGTTATCTTTAGCCTGTTGGAACCAGAATACTTTAAACTCTGTTATTTTTTAACCATGTAGACAGAAATTGCTTTAACTTCTCAGCCAAGAACTTCTCTAATATTTAGAATCTTAATTGACTAGTGTGTCACTTTCCACAAATTGAATGTTGACCTACCCCAAAACTTGAGTAGAGAACTTAGTCATAACTAAATTTTCTTGGTTATAAGCATAGTTTTCAGGAAATGCTTTTAGTTTTCTGTTTGGTATAACTTTGTTTTATGTTTCTGTTAAAATATTAAATTTTTTTTTAATTTTTGGAAAAATGCTTATAAGAAACAGTGTTTACTTGATTATTACTTCTTGATGCCAATTTAGATAAATAATTAGATGAGGAAAACAGATTTATGACTCTGTGCTCTCTAAACTTTATTTCAGAGCTAATGGTAAGTCTTTGGGATCTAAGAATTAGAAATTAGCCTAATCTTCAGAGTTTGTAACAACATTTTGTTGGACTTACTTAAATACTTATGAAGTTGGGATTTGTTTTGTCAGAAATGTCTAGATGTCATCTCGTAATCAGTTTCTGTTGTGATGATTCTGCAGGAATGAAAATATCACTTAAATATGTGACCCAAAGAACTTGAGTAAAATAGAAAATTTCCCTGTATCAGTTGTGAAAACAGATTTGACAGTCTTCTTGACTAAAATATTTGTCTTCATTTTTGGCTCAACTTCTTTATTCTTAAAGTACTTTGGTCTTTGTAAACCTTTGGTACGCTGTAGATAAATACTTTTATTCCATGAAATTGAAAATTCATTCACACTGGAGCCACTGCTTGAGTACCTGAGAGCCGCATTTCAAAGACTTGTTTTCTTTCTTTTTATAGCAACATGTCAAACCCTTCTAAGCCACCCTCCAGTTTCTTAAATTCCCTTTTTAGACTGTTTCACGTGCTGAATACCAAACCCAGTCCCATGGTAAGCTGTAATTCAGCACTCTTTCAGCCCCTTACCTGATTCCCTCATCCCAGTTAGGTGATGGGACTTTGCTTGATCTGCCGTTCACTGGACCATAAGTGAAAGGTAAAGACAGCTCAGTTTATTCCTTACTAGAACAAATGACTGCTTGACAAAAGCATCTTGTTATTGCAATGTTGTTACTCCTATGTTCTGGTGAAAAATCTCCTCTGATACCATATATATGAAAATACCTGCCAGTTAAATAAGACTCTATGTGTAACATTTAGGAGTCTGACTGTTAGGCAAAATATATCCATATTTCCTCCTCATGATACCTTCCTTGCTTAGAAGGATGAAACTTAAGCAAACATACATGAGATGGGCTAGAGCCAAAAGTTTTAACATTTCTTTTCTGAATTTTAAAGTAACATTCCTGTATTGATCTGGAGTTAGGACAATCAAACAAATTGAGAGTAGGGAATTGGAATATTACCCTCTGCTCTCTGAATTAATTGACTATGATTAAGTGGTAACGTCCTTTCCATCTCATATCTTAGGCAGTGGAATATGAATTTCTGATCAGGCAGACAGAATGTGTTTTTCAGCAGTTGATGCAGATTTATCTTTACTAAACTGTTTAGATTGACACATAACTCCACCAAAACGTTTTGGTCATTATGTAGTTTTGTACTTGGAACTGGTCCACCAGTTGGCTTTACTCAGATTTATGAAGCTCAGCAAAGTTGCCTCAAAACTTGCTTTAAGAGAAAAATGGTAAGTTTACAATAAAAGCCCAATGAGTTGTAGCAAACATCATATAATTAGTTATCAGTAAGCCTCCATTCTGTATTGGCTTTGCTTAGGATCTTTTCAGATTTGCAGAATCATTTAACATATTGTGGAAATCAATTGTGGTACCAAATCCAGACTTCCATGGAATTTTTGTCATGTCTTTCAGCCAAGTGGATAGAAATTAAGGCTCACTGATAGTACTTGTACTTGTACCAGTGATACATGGAATAACTCATGAGACATATTCTTACAATACACCATTTGAGCAACTTGGTAGAACCATCTACTTGACATAACTATAGTGTGTAAGAATTTCTAAGTTCTATATGCTATGGCCCAGTGATCCCTGGCCTTTTATGGGGTCATTAACTTTATTTTAAATAAATGGCAAGCACCAAGGACTGTATTCCGAGAATTGCACGTTCATACAAAATTGTTCCTTAATTTCTATTCCATGACTCCTGAAACCTATTCTACATTTTCTTGAACAGAAAAAGTTCAGAAAAATCACCTTCATCCTACTCCCCCACCCCCACCCCAGTGTTCCCACCACCATCCACTAGTTGTATCAGATATAAACCTAAGGGGAGTCATCCTTGACTGCTTCCTGCCTTCATCCCACATTCAATCCATTATAATAAAGGGCTGTCAAATTCTAGCTCCTGAGTATCTCAGTCTATTTCTGTGTAGATCTCCTGCCACCAACTTTGCCCAAGCCATCTTCCTGTCTTTTCTGGCATGTGACAGATGTTCAGTAAGTTTTGTTGAATGAAATATTGAGTAAACAAGACAATAGGATGTAAATAAGGTTAATTGAAATCTTGAACATTTTTCTACAAGGCCATATTTGAATGTCTATGAAACACAAGGTTTTTTTATTGGAACCATCCAAACAAACACAAGTAAAAATCCCATTAAAATTTTCCATTTAGAGTTCAATAAAGAGCACATTCTCCAGGTAAGAGAACTAGTAGAAAGACTGGAAATATTTTATCTAGAGTATTATTATATATCTGCACAAACCGTCCTTATTTGCTTATTTGGTTATTTTTCTGGTTTTGTTTATGAAAGAAAGTGGCAAAAAAAAAAAAAAAGTTCAGAATTTGCAATTTCTCAGCAACCAGCATCTTATCCTCTTTCAGAAAAGTGTGACTTACCAGATTGGCTCCTTTTAGTTTATTTTTCTTTATTCTTGGAGAATCCAAGACATCCCAGTTTATTTTCCAGAAGGTCTTTTCAACACCTTAGTTTAGTGGTAAAACAAGAATTCATTTAAAAGTGCTCTTTGGAGATAATATATCAGTTTAGACATAGACTGCTTTTTGTGGACTTTCTGGTGGCCTCTCAGTTTGGGGCTAAATTTATAACAGGAGAGAAAGACCTATGGTAGGGCTGGACTGTGCCTAATAGTGGACCCCAGGGTCCTAAGCAAAGCCAAACTCATTATTTTTTTGTGTGTGACTTTTCTGTCATTAATACTGTTGGAGACTATATTGACTTTGAAGATTAATACTGTGAGGTTTTCCGTTTTGGATTCAGTGTAGTGTGAGAAAATGTGATAGACTACATGCCCATCTGTGGAGCCAGTAATAATTCTCTTCTATTCGTTAACCAAATAGTAATCATTATAGCTTGATTTGGCAAGATAAACTGATACATTTGGAACCTGGATAAGCCAGACCTTAACAAAATTGAATTTCCCACCATCTTTGGAAGGAGTCTCTGGGAATGTTAGGGTGGTCCGGTATAACAAAGGGCTTCTGCTCAGAGTTTGCTGGCAACGCTGCCCGGGGCTTTCCTTCCAGACTAGACACCACTGAGCTTTTAGGAGCAGCTGCTAAAGGCAGTGAGGGAATGATGTGTGAAAATCTTGTAAGACCTTTACCTTGAGGACAGTAAACCCACGATTTCTCTGCCTGAATTACTCCTCAGAGTAGATTTGGTGAAGGGAATATTTTATCAAAGCTGGATTTTTTAAAAATTGTTTTGTTCTGAAAGTCAAATGAAGTATTCTTTTGAATTAGGTTTTGCCTTCTCCTCACTGCTAGGTGGTGCTCTAGGACAGAGTTCTGTTGCCAGACCTGGTGCTAAATAAATCCTTTCCTTAAAATTCTTTGTTGCACAGCACTGTGTAATTTTTAAGAGTTGGAAATGGAACTTGGAGCTCACTTCATCCAACCTTTCTTTTAACTTGAACAAAGAAGTTAAATGGCATAAGTGAATTCTTTAGGAAGTAAGGGTTTTAGGGTAATTCTCAAAGGGTGATCCTCCTTCCCACAGTTTAACATTTCTTCTAATTTGACCTTACAGGAAGCTGCCACAGAGCTCTCCCTTTTTACAGAACTTAGACTTTAATACTGTTTGTCTGTCTTTATTCTTTGAAGGGGGTGGGGAAACACCAACAAGACTTTCCTCATATTTTTACCTACTCTGTTTTTACCTTTTTTATAAGTTTCCATTGTAGAAAAAATGCAAAATTCTCACAATTTAGGCACATTTTGAGTCTTTAAGAGGATTTTCTTATTCCAGGGCATTAAATTTTGTGTGTTTGTATGATTCCTGGGTGAAGGTCCTTAGTTTCCTCAGATTCTCAAAAATGATTAAGAATGCCTTCAGGAATTCTGCGTCCTGTGTTTATAAGACCACATGGGCTCAGGTTCTCTGTGGAGATGGAAAATAACTACCAACACTTGCGACTTGGCTCTCAAACGAAGACAGGCAACTTGCATGGTGCAGAGTGGGTTTAGCTTGCAACAAGATCTTGAGGCAGTTAAAATAACCATCGCTTGCAAAGGGCTTTACACATTCAAAAGCAGCAGAGACAGCTGCCATCAAAAGTTAATAAGCTTAGATCACATTAACACAAGGTTAGTGTCTAAGACAGGAAGTTACAAGTTCAGCACCCTGCGCTCTAGCCAGCACTGCCTTTACAAGAGGCAGACCACCATTCACCAGAGGATTGCATGGATAATAAGAGCTTTATTGAGTTCATACTTGTTTGTTCCAAGTGCTATATGTAGATTATCTTAATCCTTACAACACTATGGGTTAGTTAGTCCTGTTTCACAGATAAGGAAATTGAGGCACAGAAAGGTTAAGTATTTTGTCCATACTGTGACAGAAATTGTGTCTTAATAATGTTAATATCAATTTACTAAGTATTATACACCATACCCTTGATGTATTTTTCACAACATCCCTATTACTATTTCTTTTTTATAAGAGGAGAAACTTGAGACTCAGGAAATTAGTAATGAACCCAAGTCACATCTAGTAAATGGCAGAAAATAAATGTGCCTGATTTTTTCAAAAAACTGTCTAGATTGTCTCCTGTTGAACTTCTATTCCCACCCATTCCTACCTACACCACTCAACAAAAGCGCTCCTGTTGAGATCCCCAGTGACCTCCCCGTTGCTGAGTCCTGTAGTAGCCCTCAGTCCTCGCTTTGCCTGACCCATCAATAGCATTTAACAGCCTCTGTCTCCTTCAGGGACGTCCCAGTCTCTGGGTTCCCTCCTACTCAGTCAGTTCTTTGTTCTTCTTTCCTGGCCCCCCAGAGGCTTTTCCTCACCCTCTTACTGCTGGAGAGCAGCCAGCTTCCTTTACTTGTCAAGCTCCTTCAGCATCATTGCTTTAATTACCATGTATATGCTAAAGGCTCTCACATTTTTATCTCCAGCCCAGACCTCTCTCCTGAACTCCATACTCAACACATCTACTTGACTTCTCCACTCACATAAAGAACTCAGCAGGTCTATAGTGGAACTCATGGTCTTTGCTCCACCTACACCCAAATCTAACCAGCTACAGAGCCTTCTGTAACCTAGTTGATTGCATCTAATCAACTCCATCTACCTACCAGGCCAACATCTTTGGAGTTATCACTGACTCCTCTTTCTCTCATACTCCAGATTCCATCAGCATGGAAGTCTTACTGGCTAAACCTTCAAAATTATCTGGAATCTGACCCCTCGCACCCCCACTCCTGCCACCAGATCTGAATCCCAGTGATTCGCTTGGGTCTCTTCAGCAGACTCATCTGGCTTCCCTGCTTCCTACGTGACTCTTTCACTGTTTTCCACAAAGCAGCCAGAAAGAACCTTTCACACTAGAAGTCGAATGGAATCCCACCTCTGCTCAAAACCCTCCAAGAGCTCCCAGTTTTATTCAGAGTCCCTACTGTGGCCCGCAAGTGGTGTTGCCTGATATCATGCAGGATGCCCAGTTAAACAAGGATTTCAGATAAATAATTTTTCAGTTTAAAGTATGTGTCATGCCAAGTAGTGATTCTATAGCATCTCACTACGCTGATGGACAGTGACTGTAATGGGGTTGGGGGGGGGGGACCTGATGAAGGGGGTAGTTTAATCACCATAATATTGCACATGTAATTGTAGGTTAATGATACCAAAATAAATTGTAAAAAAAAAAAAAGTATGTGTCATGCAATATTTAGGGCATAGTTATACTCCCTCCCCCAACTGCCCCTCTGACCCCACAGCTCACAGTCTCCTTGCTCACTCCATCCCACCCACACTTCCCTTGCTTTCCTCCAGCACAAATAGCCAGCTCCCACCTCAGCTTTTCTGTGGCTGTTCTCCTTGTGGTGTCTACATCTTCTCAAAGAGGTCATTTTGAAAACTACTCCTTAACCCCTGCACTCTGGATCCCCTTCACCCTGCTCTACTTTAATCCACAACACCTTAACTTGTAACATGCAATAGAACTTTTTACTATGTGTTGTCTATCTCCAACAACCAGAATATAAACTCCACGAGGTAGGTATTTTTGTCTGTCTTGTTCATCATTGTATGCTGAGAACACATGGATACATGATAAATATTTGCTGAATGAACAAATGATTTCAAAATCCTCTGCTGCTTTCTACTGCATTATATCCCTTTGTTTCACCATGCTCGTATGACAAATATGAAGAACCTGAGAAGAGTGTGTACCTGGAGGTGAGATTATTGGCCGCGGTGAGGGATGCATTTACATCCCCACTGTTAAGGTCCTTTTGTCCAGGAACATTCTGGGTCAAGGCACAGGACTGTCCATACCTCTCTGCCCAGGCAGTTATCCTGTGCTCATACTGTCAGCATTGCCTTGTACTTAACAAAAATCTTGTTTATTTTCCACATGCCAAGTCTATGCAAAACTCCAAGGATATGTGGATAAACAAGATAATTTGTAATCCTACCTAGAAGGACCTTACAGTGAGGTTGAGTTTCCTGCCTGTCTGATAAAACAAAAGGAAATCAGACTGACTGGCCACATTTGCCCCTTTCCTAATAGAACACTACAGCTTCCAAGTGCACTGAGTATCCTGTCGTCTCCCCCTAGGTTTTTCCTGGTGTGGCAACCCCCAAGAGAAAACCAAAGTAAATATTAAGTGGGTGCAGTGAGGAGAGCATCTGCCCTAGCCTCTCTGTGACCCCAGTGCAGGAGCGTAGAGATAAATTAAAGCAGCCAGGAGGCCTGTTGGCGTCAGTCTCCAGTGACGCCACCAGGAAGGTGGAGTGGGAGAGGGAGGATGTGTGAGTGCACACAGGGGCACGGAGAAGCTGAGTTCATTCCCCCAGAGCAGCCGGAGAGAGAAAAATTGTTGCAACTGGGGTAATTATAATTACTTGATAGCTTTGGATTCATTTTTGACCCACCTTATTTCTGTGTATTATGTTCCTGAATTACTGATTAGAGAAATTACCATTTTAATATGCAGTTGCTGATGTTTTCTAGGGCAGTTTGCAGAAGTATAGTAATCACATGGATACAATTCATCAACTAGAAAATAAAGAAGGAAGTATCTTTGGGGGAGGATGATTTTCTCTTCTCCCCCATCATTCTGGGTGGGTCTTCAGTATGTACAGTCATTAGATGAGAGGGCTGTCATATTCTAATTCAATGAACATTTACTACAAGCCTGTTTGACACAGGCTGTGTAACTTCCTGTGTCCATGGAATTAAATTTACTAAAAAAAATCCTTTACTGAAAGAAGACCGCTCCACAGTGCAACTGACCAGGCATAGAGGGGGTTAAAAAAAAAAAGTAGGGCTTTGGGATCAACTAAATACTAGTAGCAAGAATTTGTTTTCTTGTAAAAAATGGCCAGATGCTTGCTACAACTCAGGACACCTTGAATGACAGCCCAGGGGTCTAGAGGGAAATCCTAGACCTGGCAGGTCTTGTAAGGCAGACTGGCCAGAAAAATTGGGAATGAGTCATATTGATCCCCAGCACCCTCTTCTTCTCATTTTCAGCTCCTCCCCCTCTGTTTGGTAGGCCCCACGACTGGCCACAAAATTCTCTTGCCCTGCCCTCTTCCACCACATTGAATCATGGCCCTTGTTCCACATTTTAGAGTCAGCACTTGGCTACCCAGTTTAACCTTTACCCATTACTCTTAGTAACTATTTATTGTGTTACAGTGAAATCTATTCCCCTGATTGAATCTTCTCTCTCTTTTTAAAAAGATGCATGTAAAAATGGGAGAGAATCTATTCTCTCCATATTTGCTTCCACAACTTGAAGATTTAACCAGTAGTCCCTTGTATAATGCTTAATATAATGCATTTCTGTTTCTTGGTAATGATGTCCTTTGAGGAAGTATTTTAAACTTGTTTTGGAACTGTGCATTTATCCTCCCTATTGCCTTGAGAGGTGGGAATCTGAGAATAAGCTTCAGGTTGCCAAAAAAAATATGTATAAAAAAATTAAGTAATTTTACTTGGGAAAAAAAATTGCACTTTGAGCACCAGAGTAGGAACACTGTCTTCAGTTTAGTGGATCATGTCCCAAGAACAAAATGCTCAGCCTGGCAGACTGTCCACAGCCGCTGGGAGCATTCCGGCTGAATTTCAGCACTATTACTTTTATTTTAAAGGTTAATAAAATTTCCACAGCTCCAAAAAGGATCTTAAAGGATTCACTTACAACTTCATTCCAGCCTCCAAGCTTTTTCCCTATAAAAATTCCCAGGAAACTTAACTGTCTAGCCGGGGAATGTGACAAAACCAAATCAAAAGGAATACCAGTGACTGGAATAGCTTAGATAACTCTTCCTGGAGGGCTTGCCTTTGGGGAGGCAATGAATGAATGAAGAAAACGAGGCCCTAAGTGTCCAGGAACAAACAGGCACTTCTTAGATCCAATGCCTCAAAGTAATAGGATGAACCAGTTGAAATTCTGAGTTACACCAATGAGAAAACATTCCATTGACCTCATGGTAACTGAGACAACTTTCAGTTCTAAATCAATCCTCCCCTTTTCCAGACACATGTCAGGTAGTACTTCCCTTGTTTCTAATTCATCTGTGGTACTACGTCAACTATGAAGAATTTCATCACTTTATCAAAAATGTGTAATTTAATCACATACAGAATGAAAGATGACTGCTAAAAATTTCTTCCAAGTAAGTCTTCACTCCCCCAAACTCAAAGGACCCATTTTAAACTGAAGAGTAGGCTTCTTAAGAAGAGACACTAAAACCAAGTATGAGTAAATGCGTAGATGATTGGTTCTGGATGGCTAAAGCTTATTCAATCAACAAATGTTTACCATGAATCTACTGTGTACCAGGCATTGGTGCTGGACGAAAGACTGTTCCTGTCTTTTAGGATTTCACAGTTTGGCAGAGGGGGCAGGGTGGAGGGAACATGCAGGTAAGTGACCTTAACAGGCTGTGATAAGTGCTCTGCAGAGCATGTGTAGGAATCTTTGGCAGCAAAGGAGGCGTGACCCAGCCTAGGGCAGGAAAGCAGGAGTATTTCAGGGGACATATCTCAGAAGTTGTCACCTATGATAGGTCTTGAAGGCTGTATACCAGTCTATGGTTTTACTGCATGGAAGGTGTTTCCAAAGCACAAGAGAATGAAAGGAAGCACAGGAGCTACATTCCAGTCGGCTGGGGGAAAACGTTTTAAAACTCAGTTTAAGGAAAATTACCCAAAACTTATAAAGAAAGTAAAAGATGATCTTGTGACCTTTTATGTCAGGCTAAGAACCTTTTCTAATGAGTCTACCTAACTTTCTTTGGACAACTGATTTCGGTCCAAATATTTTTACAAGTCTGTAAAATTTAAAGATGATTTTCTTTTCTGCTAATAGAAAGGAGATAACTCCAAGGGTCATGGCTGATTCTTCTGTAGGGCATTAACCAATCTAAAACAAACTTAGCAAATTTATCTCACCATTCCTTTTCCCTTCATTTATTATAAAAATCCCAGGCTTTCACATGGTCTTTGAAAATGCCTTTGCCATCCTGCTAGTTTCATCATTGAAGCGTTAAATAAAACTTTGAAATTAGCTTTTTTTTTTAAGAATCAGGTTTTTAACATTTTGAGAATTATAGTTTGGTGAATAAGTATGAGCAGAAAATAAGCAGTTCATTATAAAAGCATTTACTATATACAAAGTATTTGCTAAATAAAGATTTTTAATTTACTGATATTATCCAGCCCTCATTAGTTATATTATCCTCTGTTTTTCCATCATAAGAAAAATAGTGATATTCATTCAGTAATGAAACAGCACCTACCTCTAGGCAGCGACCTCACTATCGTTCTGTCACTAGTGGGGATAGTTTTTCAGTGTTTCACCTAGGGGCCTTATGGAAATGTTAATTTGTGATTAAATTCTCTCAGAAAGCATATACATTTACAGAGATTAGTTTGAGAACACCAGAACCATGTAGTACCATGTGGCAACAGAGACAGTGTATACCTGTCAGGATAGTACTTTACGTCCTGCTGAAAGTAGGGCAATACTGTGATTAGGACACTTTTCACTGTTTGGCCATCACAAGATCCAAATCTTTTGACATGAGTTTAAACGGAGTAATTTTTTAATTAGTTCATGAATATTTTTAAAACAGTTTATTTCTTCTTCACTTAACTCAGATAAATTGAGAGACAATAAGCCATAACCCATGTAGACATAAGAAGGCCTAAAGAAAGGCAGAGGGGATAGGGAGGATTAGGTTACCTCCTCTTGAAAAGGAAACCCTCCAAAGATCTTACGAAAAAATGGAAGTCTTTTCCATGTCCTGTCTCCACATCTATTTGTATGACAACAAAGAGATAAAACTCACAGCAGGAATTTTATCTGTCTTGATTCTATTCAGATTAATATCTATAATATAATGAATTATAAGAAATTCATATTTGGTCATTATTCATATGATGAAATATGTATTTCCCAGATATATTTGGTCTTCATCCAGAGTTTCTAAAAACACTGCAGTCTTAAAAGTGAAATGGGTGTTTTGTCATGTTAAAGAGAGACTTTAAGACCCCCAACCCAAGGGCAGGGGCTGGAGGCTTTAGTTTAATTTAGTCAATCACGACTCTGTAATGAAGCCCTCACAAAAAACCCTGAGAACAGTTTTTTGCTCCCTGTCTGCTCTGCTCTGCTCCATTGAGTACTGCTGCTCAGTCGGAGAGAGAGCTTCTATGCTTGCGGAGCCAGAACGCCTCCATGGGCCACCAAGCTGGGCCCCAAGCTCTGCAAGGATAGAAGCTCCTTTATTTGGGACCTTTCTCTATGTATCTCTTCCATCTAGCTGTTAAGCTGTATCCTTTACAGTATCCTTTATTAAACTGGTAAATTTAAGTGTTTTCCTGAGTTCTGTGAGCTGCTCTACCAAATTAATCGAACCTAAGGGGGAGGGTGTGGGAACCTCCAATCTGTAGCGGTAGGTCAGAAGCCCAGGTACTGCCTGGAGCTTGCGACCAGCCTCTGGAGTCGGGGGAAGAGGGCAGTCTTTTAGGACAGAGCCCTTAACCTGGGGAATCTGGTGCTTTCTCTGGGCAGATAGTGTCAGAATTGAGTTGAGTGCTGAGACACTCTGCTGGTGTTCAAGAATTTCTTGGTGTTAGTATGGGTGGGAAGACCCCCTCCCAAATACTGACACACACTGGAATCAGGTCCAGGAACCCGAACAGAGTTATACCACTATTACTGCTGTGTATAATATTGTTAATTTTTTATGTATATATATATGTAGGGAAAAAAATACACCATGGTATTTGGTGTCAGAGGAGTGGGCATCACAATGTCCATTTATGTTTGGCCTCTCCAGCTATATCTTATGCTGTACACACATTTAAGCACTCAGAGTTCATGAAATGTTCCCCACATTTCTATGAAGAGCATTCTGAGTAGAATTGGTCATGTGGAAGAAATACTGAACTACAATTATATCCCAGGCTCTTTAAAACAGAAAACTTCTATTTTCACAATTCCAACTAACCAAAGCCCCTGTTCTTTAAAAGCACATCATTTTCATTTTTCTTTTGCTAAAGTTGGTATTTTCTTTGGCATGCAGTGGAAAGACAGATAAGTTGATCTCTTACAGGGAGCTGAGATCCCAACTGGTTAAGAATGGAAAGGAGACATTGAAGAGCCCAGGACCTAAAGCCATCTGGGAAATGGGTAGAGTTAAGATCTCCAACAATCCTCTCCATAAAAGCAATGAAATCAACTAGCAAAGTTGACAGAACCAACTTTTTTGGAGCTCTAGAAATTAACCAAAGGCTTGCAGCAATCCGAACAATGTTTATTCAAAAAACTTCGTAAGAAGAGCAAGCTTTGGAGCATTTTAACTTTCCCTATTTCCATTCCCCTCTTCCTAGCATCCTGGTACCCTTGAAACTAACATCCCACAATCACAGTGAAAATCAGCAGCCTGGAAGCCACTACAAGGGGCCCAACAGGATTGGAACTCTCCCAAAGCCCCATTATCAGAGAACTTTCATTAATTGACCTATCTAGTGGTTCCCTGTAAGACTTCATTTGCAAGTATGTCTTATTTGATCTTGTTCAGAGTTCAACCAGTGCAAACTGCCTTTTCCCTGGGGTATTCATTGAAAACAGTCAGAGGCAATTGTTTTACATAATGAATACCCAAGGCAGTGGATAATAGCTGGGACAATAGGTGAACCAAAAAGCTTGAAAGTGGGGAATGAGATTTTACCTAGAGCATTTAAAGCTCTGGGATAGATATTCCTGGGAATCTAGAAAGCAACATGTATGTGCAAGGCTATGCATATGCTCTGGAAAGACCTTGGCTAAACTTGAGGCTCTGTGTAAGCAAGAAATGAAGGCTAAGACAGAGTTGTAAACTACCTGGTTGAGCGTTGAAGACATGCCCTTGCACACACACAGATGTCCTTGGCAAAGGAACCAGGATGTGCATTCATATTACTTCTATCCAACATTATTCTGGAAGTTCAGTCAGGACAATCAGACAACTAAATTAAAAAGCATTTACATTGGAAAAAAGAAAATCTATCTCTATTTGTAGATAATAAGGTCTACATGTTATCTACATGTATAAATGAAAATCCTAATAACACACACACAACCTATTAGAGCTAATAAACAAATTCAGCAAGGTTTCAGAAAAAAGATCCATCTAGCAATGAACAATCTGAAAATGAACTTAATAAAATTGCATTTATGATAGCATCAAACAAAACCAAACCTTGGAATAAATTTAACAGAAGTCTAACATCTGTATACTAAAAAGTACAAAATGTTGCTGAAAGAAATTAAAGAGGACCTGAATAAGTGGAAAGACATTCTATGTTCATGGATTGGAGGACTTAATATTGTTAAGATGTCAATACTCCTAAATTTATCAATGCAATACTTAACAAAATCCTAGCTTGTTTTTTGTAGAAATTGATGAGCTGATCCTAAAATTCATATGTAAATACAAGGGACTCAGAATAGCCAAAACAACCTTGAAAAAAAAAAGTTGAAGGATTCACACTTTCAGATTTCAAAACTTATTATATAGCTACAGTAATCAAGGTGTGTGGTCCCTCCATGAGGGTAGACATACAAATAAATAGAATATAATTGACAGTCAAGAAATAAACCCATAGATTTGTGGTTAATTGATTTTTGACAGGGTATCAGGATGATTTATAGGGAAAGGATGATCTTTCAACAAATAGTGCCAGAACAAATGGATAGCCACATGCAAATGAATGAAGTTGCGTCATATACAAAATTCACTCAAAACAGATCAAAGATAATTTAAGAGCTGCAACTATAAAATGCTTAAAAGAAAATATAGGCAAAAATCTTGGTGATCTTGGATTTAACAATGATTTCTTGAATATGACACCAAAAGCAGAGGCAATGAAAGAAAAAAGGATTTCATCAAAATTTTTGTGCTTCAAAGGATACATTAGGAAAATGAAATAACAGCCCCAAGAATGGGAAGAACTTGTGCAAATATATATATAATAAGGTACTTGTATCTAAAATTTGTAAGGAACTCTTACAACTCAATAGTAAGAAGACAAATAGCCCAGTTAAAATGGGCAAAGGATCTTAATAGACATTTCTCCAAAGAAGATAATCACATGGATAAAAGCACATTAAAAGGTGCTAAAAATCATTACCAGTCAGGGAGATGCAAAGCAAAATGACAGTGTAATACTTCACACTACCATGGCTATAATAAAAAAGATAGTAAGTGTTGGTGAGGACGTGGAGAAACTGGAACCCTCATACATTTCTGGTGAGAATATAAAATGATGCAGCTTCTTTGAAAAACAGTCTGGCTAAACACAGATTACCTTTTGACCCAGAAATGCCACTACTAGCTATTTACCCAAGAAACATGAAAAGTTATGACCTTAACAAAAATCTGGACATGAATGTTCATAGAAGCATTATTTGTAATAGCCAAAAAAGTGGGAACAACCCAAACGACTCAATGACAACTAATGAGCAGATAAACAAAATATAGTATATCAATACCCTGGAATATTATTCAGCTATAAAAGGGAATGGAGTAACGATTCACTTTAAAACAGATGAACTGTGGAAAAGTTATGGTAAGTGAAAGAAGCCAGACACAGAAGGCCGCATAGTGTGTAATTCCTTTTATATGAAATTTCTAGAATAGGCAAATCCATAGAGACATAATTAAATTAGTGATTGCCAACAGCTAGGGAGGAAAGGCTAACAGAGTAACTGCTAGTGTATAGGAAGTTCCTTTCCAGAATATGAACTATTCTGGAATTAGATAAGGCAACAGTTTCACAACTTTATGAATAAGCTAAACACCACTGAATTGTACACTTTAAAAGGGTGAATTTTATGGCATGTGACTTGTACCTCAGTAAAAAAAAAAAAAGGCTAATTAAAAACAGCCTTTTGATAGGAGCAAAAGCCTATATCTGTCCAAGCAGGGAGTTGTTAGACTCCGGAGAAAGCTTAGGACAAAGACAGTGCTCTGCAGAGAGGTGGAGCTTTCAGAGTATACGGACAACAGGCTCACTGTTGTTTTCTGATTTAGTGGGTCTGTGATGGGATCATGAGTATTTCTATGCCCCATCTCTTCCCTATCCCAAAGTGTGGTTTAGACATTGAGAATTGCCCAATCGTTACTACAAATCAGAATCAGGAAATCTGGATGCCTGTCATTGTAAGTCATTTTGGTTCTATAGTAAGATTTCTCCTGTACTCTCTTAAGAGCAATTGCTGTTCACCCTCAATGTTTCATGAAGAATATTTGCAAACTACATTAGTTATTGATACTTCTTTTCTCAAATCCGTACCCAAAACATCTCAACTGTGTCAAGGCATGTAAGAGGTACTTAATAAATGTAATTTATTTTCCCTTCTTTATATCAACTTACATCCGAGCCCTCACATCTTTAGGAAAGAATAATTTTCCCTAGTACTAGCTTTGGAATTTAGAATAGTAGCTTTTGTAGTAATACTTGGAGTATTTTGGAAATAAAACGAATTTAGATAATGATTAATATTGGTTAATCTAAAAGTAAATATGAGTTCTAGGGAAAATTAGAACTCTTCTTCATCACTGAATAGTGTTATGCAGGTAAATCTGTGCTCACAACCTCAGTCTTGGCAAGTATTAGGACATGAGCTCTGTAGGGTTGACCCAAACACAGTGGGCCCAGGACAAGAAGAATGACTCGTGACAAGAACCCTGCAGAGTGTCTCAATCTGTTTCCATGATTTATGATCCCCTTACCTCAGGGATGACTCCCACCATTTAGTCCAGACCTATAGAGGCCATGTCTGACATTTTGGCAGAGAGAGGGGCATGTACCATTCTGAATCTATCTTGGGCTCACGAATCATCTTTCTTCCCTGCAAGGTTATCAGCTGCTGATAGATGAGAAGTTTGCATCTGTGGCCAGAAACCAGGGCCAGGTTTAATAAAACCTGAACTGGCTCCCAGTTTCCAAGGATAATCAACATCAAGGAATCCCACTGCCTGCTTTCACAGGACTATGGGGTTAATGAAAAATGCCAGTCTTCCCAAGTATAACGTTCACTCAGATTCATGAATGGCTACTGACAATGTCTAATAAAAGAACTGCTAATATATCTGGGTTTGAGATGGCAAGAAAACCAAAATTAACTATCAAGGTGACCCTCAAAAATCACTTCCCATGTGTCTCCATTCCTCTTCCTCTGAAACAATATGTAATGGGGAAGGCAGTATAGCACAGAGAAGACAAGTAGTGACTCTGCAGCATCTTACTATGCTGATGGACAGTGACTGTAATGGGGTATGTGGTGGGGACTTGATAATGGGGGGAATCTAGTAACCACAATGTTGCTCATGTGATTGTATATTAATGATACCAAATTTTAAAAAAACAATATGTAGTGCAGTTTGATATGGGCCTCTAAAAGACAGGGGAGAGGAATGAATGACTTCTCAAGATTCTTTAACTTCCCATACTGTAAAACCCAATGTTTGGGGGATTTTGTGCAGTTATTATTTTTATAGCTAATAATATGTACATTGTATAAAACTTAAAAGATTCAAAAGGGTCTACAAAAAAGTCTCCCTCACATAATTTACCTTAATCCTCCAATTTTTTATCCCCAATGCCAGGTACTACTGTTCTAGATCCTGAGGATAGAGCAGGGAGCAAAACAGTCCCTGTCCTCAGTGAATTTACACTCCAGCGTTGAGAGACGCAAAATAGCTTTGGATACTGATAAATCCTATGAGGTTCTCAAGGAAAGCATGGTCAGCTCTGTCAAATGCTGCCAAAAGGTTAAGTGTAGAGTAAGGTAGTGATGTACCTACTAGATTTCCCACCATGAAGATGGTTAGTGACAGTGGAGGGTAGGGATAGGAGTTTGATTATAATGGGTAGAAGCATGCATGGGAAATGAGACAGTAGAGACAATGTTAACTCACTCTAGAGATTTGCTATGAGTGAGCAGAGAAATGGGACAGTAGCTGGAATGTTAGATGAGTTAGTGCATATAACGTGCTGAGCCCAATGCCCGGCACAGAGCTATTCCTAGTATTCTATGTCCTAACCCCCAACCATTTCTGTGTCTGTTCAAAGCTCATTTTTTTCCCTAAAAATATTTCGATCTATGACTGTCTTATTTGGGTCCTGGGAATGTGAAATGACTCCAGGTATCATCCACAGTTATGAACAATTGTATCTCTGGTCACTATAGACAAAAGTTCCTTTTCCAGGAGTTGTAAATGGAAGGCCGTTGTGTTGTAAGTGGCCTGTCAGAGTGCGTTTGGTGCTGGCAGGATGAGGTCAGATGACAGCTCATTGCAGCTTGGAAGAGTGTTCTGGAGAATGTTGCCAAGTACCAGATTTCAGATAGTAAGTAATCTTTCTCCTTTTTTTCTCGTGGCTACTCTGCCCTACCTTCAGCTTGATCATAGTACAGACGTGAGAGCACCCAGGGAATTCATTGTCTCTAGACAGATCATCTGGCATTTCCATATTTTCCTGTGATAATTTGAGAGGGGTGGTATTGGTGAGTTTGTGGGTTTTTTTGCTTTTGGTCTTTTGTTTGCTAAATATCTGCCAAATAGACACTTTCCCCCAGTTATCAGCATTCATGATCATTTAAATGGCCAAAGGTTAACCATGGGAATAAAAAGACAAAGCAACTTGGATAACCTGCAACCAAGGTAAACTACCCCAGCAGAAGGGAAAGAGGCTAATGGTGTTTGTCATCAGGTCGCTGCAGTCCCATTCCTTAAGGCACCGGCTCCTGTCCCAGGCAGTAGATCATATTTGTTTCAAATCCTGGGCATATGTGCAGCATGTGAGTCCTATTAAATAATTGCTTAATCCCAGATTCTCAGTAAATGCATCTGTTTGTACCCAGCTAGACAGCTATTCTTCTGGGAAAAGAAGAACATTCCTTCTCTTCAAGGTGAGTCCGAATGGACCCTTCTGTTTCTCCTCCTGCCAGCTGAAAGGCAGCATTCTGAGGCTTCTCCTCGTGAAGTTTTGGCTTCTTTAACTGCTCCCTTGTCTCTCTAGCAGTCTCCTTTTCCAAAGTAATTTGATGTATATTTATGATGTAGCTCCATGGAGCTGCGACTTCAATCACTGCCTTGCATAAATAGTTGCTTTGTGTGTCTTATTTTTCCAACTATAATTCTGAGCTTCTTAAACTTCTTTGAATTCCCTTCAGCTGATTATGTAGTATAGACACTTTGTAAATATTTTTGAATTAGCGTTAATGCATTTTCTTTACCCTCAAGGATCTTTAGAGTTCCAACTGTTGGGGCAAGGGACACTGAGGTGAAATAGTTCCATAACAGGGCAAGGCAATAATTCAGTGCCAAAGTGGAAACATAGACTCAAGAGGTGCTGTGCTGAGGATGTGAAAGGAGAAAAAGTCACAGGGTGGGGCCAGTCTGAGAAGGCTCTACCTTGTCTGTAACAGTTGTCTCTTGCCCTGAGAGAATGAGTCAGTAGTTGCTTTCAAAGTTGGCCTGTTTTTACGGATGAATCTAGCTGGCATAATAGTATGGCTGCAACTATCATTTTGTCCTTTCCACCCTGATCCTTCTGCTCCCACAAGGAATTTGGTCTACAGACAAGCCCAGCTCCTGGCCCCTAGAAATCTCATTGCAAGGTTTACTTCTGTCCTCGTACCTACTCTCCAGAGCCCTTTCATCCCTAGCTCCCCACCCAGCTTTTTTAAGCCTCTGTTTCTGTGAAAAGATTTATTTTATAGTTCAGCTCTCTAAAAAAAAAAAAAAAGTCCATAGCAGAAGAACCGGCACAGCGAGGATGTACATGCTTCCCTGAGCTGCTTTCTGGGTGCTGCACATGTGCTTTTAACCCTGCTGCTGTCAAGCTCCATTAGGAGATTTGAGCGTCAGCCTCCTACCTTTGGGGCCTGGCCTCCCATCAGCACTGGCTGAAATGAGGACGGTGTTTGAGATTGGCAATCAAGAAGAAAGACAGGCTGGGTATTGCAAAGAGCCCTTGCTTACCATGCTTACAGCCTAGTTGCCTTTCCTATCATAGGGGGGCATTTGTCCTCCGACTTCAAGCACTGACTGCCATTCTGGAAGCCATCAGAATGTCCTGCAATGATTTCAGAACAGCAGTAGAGAATCAAGGCTAAGCCTCTGTAACCCTTGTGTGTATATATATATACACAAAAGGAATGGGTTTCCTCTTTCTGGGAATGTGAAACAGTGCTGGAGGAGTAGACCCCCAACTCCCACCAAAGTAGACAAAGCCATTCCAAACAATCCTGGTGATCATGGGGTGAGAAGTGTGACAGGCAGGCAGCCTTCATATCTGGCTTCTGATGTGGCTTTGGTGGGTCAGAAGACTGGCAGCAAGCTCCTTTAAAGAAAAAGGCCCTGTGGCGACCTTCCCTTTCTTTGCATTTGATGTAAAGTAGAAACCAGTGCTGTAGAAAGAATCTATGTGGTGTTTGTTTCTCAAGCTGAAATCAGCACTTTTGCTATCATTAGCAGAAAATGTTCGGTGCCCAACTATGCAAGTAATCATGCTGGATCTAAAACCAGAATTTATTTTTTATGAGCCTTTAGTGTGAAAAAACACTGATGTGCATGTAGCAAATCTTGAAAATTATATGAAGAAAGAAGATGGAATATAAAGCTCAAAATCATTATTAGTAAGGAAAACAAATGGAAAGATTATGAGTGTTTATCCCTATCTTCCTATCTTGTTTCCACAGCTAGTTATGAAAGTAAATGCTTCTTCTTTCAGGAAAGCTCAAAATGTATATAGAAGTTTATTTGCTAAGCCAGGTATTTAACTTGGAATTTCAATTTATTTTTTATTTAATTTGTAATTAAATGAATTTGCAAAAGAAAAATTATACATTCGTGCCTAAATTAGTTTTAGTGAAATAAGTCCAACACATTTGTTTTGAAATGGCTAATTATGCTTTCTTCATTAGGTTGAAGCAAAAATTTTTCTAGTGTGTGTACCATCAGTGGGACAAATATATTTAATATTGGAATGTAGAGGCAAGTTCTGACAGACAGGCCTGGGAAGAGAGAAGGGATATAGATTTATGAGGTAATATGCCGTGAAAAGCTACAATTGTGAGCTTGGATTTGAAGTAGCAAAGGAGGGACTGAAGCGGCAGTAAATGTCCAGATGACAACGAGCAAACCACTCCTGATGTGAGAGCCCCAGAGAGCAATACTGAGCTAAGTACCAAGATCAGGGCTCCTCTCTAGACTGCAATGGTGACAGCAGGAGAGCAATCTCAAAGACATTTCCGGAGGAAATGGGGCAGTTTGCTCTACAAGACATGAAATATGAGACAAGTAAATTTATATGGTATAAATTTATAACTTCTGGTATAAGAAGAAAATACTGACTTGTGATGCCCACCTTGGGCTAAATAAACAATGCTCTGGACTTGGGCTATTCCAGCAAGATTAACCATTGCCCAAACTGCGGTATTTAGAATGGCCTTATCATGATTGCCCTGTGTCTTCATGCAGTTTGCAGGTTAGTAGAACACCATTCTCCCTTGTGCCCATCTACCTGTTTACAAATATGCTATATGAGGTCCCTTTAGAGGGCAAATATTGCATCCTTTTTTTGTCATGATGTTGCTGTCCTTCATTTTTTTTCCACCTTTACTGAGGTATAATTAACAAAATTTTATATAATTTAAAGTGTACAATGTGATGATTTAATATATGTATACTTTGTGGAATGATTACCACAATTAGGTTAACTGACGTATCCATGACCTCACATAGTTACCCTCAAGGCCCATCCATATTGTCACAAATTGCTGGGTTTCCTTCTTTGTCATGGCTGAATAATATTCACATATATCATCTTCTTTATCTGTTCATCTGTCGACAGGCACTTAGGTTATTTCCATATCTTGGATATTTTACATACTGTTGCAGTGAATATGGTAGTGTAGATACTTTTGAGATCCTGATTTTGTTTCCTTTGAATGTGCACCCAGAAGTGGGATTGCTGGATCATATGGTAGTTCTATTTTTAATTTTTTGGAGAAGCTCTATACTGTTTTCCATAGAGTCTGCACCAATTTTCATTCCCACCAGCAGTGCACAAGGGTTCCTTTTTCTCTATATCCTTGCCAACACTCATTGTCTCTTGTGTTTTTTGATGATAGCCTTTCTAGCAGGTGTGAGATATCTCACTATGGTTTTGATTTGCATTTCCCTGATGATCCCTGAAGTTGAGCATCTTTTCATGTGCCTGTTCTCCATTGTATGTCCTCTTTGGAAAAATGTTCAGGTCCTTCGCCCATTTTTATTCATATATTTTGTCTTTTTGCTATTGAGTTGTTTGAGTTCTTTATATATTTTTCCCATTAACCCTTCTCAGATACATGATTTGTAAATATATTTTGATATTCTGTGGGTTGCCTTTTCTTTTGTTGATTGTTTCCTTTGCTATACAGAACCTTTTTAGTTTCATGGAGTTCTACATATTTTTGCTTTTGTTTCTTATTTCTGAGTAGTATAAGATAGGGACCCAGTTTTATTCTTTTGCATGTGGATAAATAGTTTTCCTAACACCTTTTATTAAAGAGACTATCCTTTCCCCCTATTGTGTGTTCTTAGAGCTCTTATCAAAAACTAGTTAACCATCTATGTGTGGGTTTATTTCTGGGCTCCAAAATCTGTTGCTTTGGTTTGCGTGTCTTTTTATGTCAGTACCATACTGTTTTGATGGTTATAGTTACCATACTATAACTTTGTTTTTCAAGATTGCTTTAGCTATTTGTGTGTGTATGTGATTTCATATGAATTTTAGTATTTTTTTATTTTATGTAAAAAATGCCATTGGTTTTTATAGAGATTGCATTGAATCTATAGATCACTTCAGGTAGTATGAACATTTTAACAATATTAATTTTCCAATCCATAAACATGCAATATATTGCTATTTATTTGTATCTTCTTCAATTTCTTTTATCACTGTCTTATATTTTTCAGAGTATAGATCTTTAACATCCTTGGTTAAATTTATTTCTAAGTATTTTATTGTTTTTGAAGCTATTATGAATGGGATTGTTTTCTTCATTTCTAGTTCTTCTAGTTCTGATAATCTACAGTGTTAGTGTATAGAAATGTTACTAATTTTTATATGTTATTTTGTACCCAGAAAATCCTTTACCAAATTTGCTTATTAGTCCTAACAGTTTTTTGATGGAGTTTTCAGTCTTCTATATGTAAGATGATGTCATCTGCAAATGGAGACAATTTTATTCCTTTCTTTCCAATTTGGATGCCTTTATCTCTTTTTCTTGTCTAATTTCTCTAGCTAGGACTTCTAATACTATGTTGAACAGAAATGGCAAGAGTGGGTATCCTGTCTAGTTCCTAAGGGCGACTTTACCTTGATACCAAAACCAGACAAGGACACTATATAAGAAAAGAAATTTGCAGGCTAGCCCTGATGAACATACATGCAAAAATCTTCAACAAAATATTAGCAAGCAGAATTCAACAGCACATTAAAAGGATCATATATCATCATCAAGATGGACATATCTCTGGGATGTAAGGATGGATCAACATAGGCAAATCAATAAATGTGTTAACACCACATTAGTTAAATGAAAGATAAAAATCATATCATTTCAATAGAAATCATTTGACAAAATCAACATCCTTTCATAATAAAAACTCAACTTATTAGGTATAGAAGGAATGTACCTCAACATAATAAAGGCCATATATGACTAGCCCACAGTTAATGTCAAACTCAGTGGTGAAAAGCTGGAAACTTCCTCTAAGATCAGGAATAAGAAAAGCATCACATTCTTGAGGGCAAAAAGAGACTGTAGTGCCAATAATGAGTTCCTGGGTCTATTTAGATCTTTTGCATAACTTGAACAAACCACTTGTATGTTGTTATATATTCTATCCCCATGTATAAAATGGGCTAATAATCCCCTTTCTCATGGGCCTGGAGGAGGTCCCAATGATGTGAATTAATTGCTGTATATATAATTATGTTGAGAAAGATAAGTAAATTAATATCTTACCTATATTTTAGGTGGCTCGAAACAGATCAAAGGACAACTAATTGTATTTAAGTCATTCTCCTTGGATTCAAGTTTTTACAGCAATTGCAGGAATCACTTATAGAGGTTATATACCTGATTAAGAAATTTCACCTTACTCATTACCTTACTGAATCATCCCATGGCTCCTTCATGAATTTTTATTGAAGAACTGATTCATCCTTAAATATCTTCTGGTGGCGCATGCCAAAATAGAAATTGGATGTCAACTTTGCTTTATGTGGAAACATAGATGCTCTAAAGCTTCTAGTGTTGGGTGGAACTTTTAGGGTGTAGGCACTGGTACTGTGTCCCCACACAGACACACACACTTTTTACCCTCAGTTTGCTGTACCGAATACATTAATCATGAGAAAGTACTTCACTATGGTTATAATACTTTCACCACATTTTAATGAGTAATATTTATGTCCTCCCAGGAGAAGAGACTGACAACATTCAGTCTTGAAAGCAGCTGCCCTGGCTGTAAAGTGGAGCCATTGCTTTAGGATGCATGCATCAGCCAGTCCTGGCCACAGGGGCAGGGGAGAGCAGCCAGAGGAGACGATGTGAACAGAGACCTGCTCAGAAACACCACCTACAGTGGGAAAGTACTGAGGGCTGCTTGACAGTGATGTGAGCATGAGGCATACAGACAGGAGCCAGGGACCCTGACAACTCTCAGTATTTCTTAAAGCTTTTATTTACTTCATACTAACTACGCATACGGCCCTGAGCTACGCAATCTCCATAGGAGCAACCTTAAGAGGTAGAGAGTAGTCACATCCCATTTTGCTGTTCAGGAACTAAGGCTAAGAAATATTAAACAACTTTCCCAAGATTACTGTGGCTGCAAAAGGATTTAAACCCAGTTTGTTTAAAAGGTTCATGCTGTTAATCATTTGAGTATTGACTATACTATTTATTTTTATAGTATGATTATTTGAAATGCATTTCAATAATCCCTGATTCCCAATAAATGACTATAAAATAAAAGACTGTATAGAGAGAAAGCTGCTTCAATTATTTTATGGATACCAGGAAAGGGAGACAGAAGAAAATGCAAAGCTGAATAAATTTAAATGCAAGATGAAATGCCTTCAGGGAGACAGCAACTCCCTTTCCCTTGGATACTTGATTACACCTTACCAGAATCGCAGTGCCAAGGCCTTATGAGAGAAGACTGCCCCCCACAATTTCTGGGAGTTCTCAGAACTCACTTTCTCACATTTCTCTGTCCCGGTGTTTGAATATCCACAACAAGTTGCCTTTTTTCTGACCCACATTGAAACAGGCACAAAGCTAGCCCTCTTCACCTGATTGATCCCAAACACCCACAAATTTGTTCACAAAAACATTTATTGTTAGTTTAGAAACTTTGCTGAAGATTTGGCACGGGGGTGAGGTTTCACATGGTAAAGGGCAATCTTCTACCGTATGCCTTTGTCCACTGTCCTCTTCTCTTCCTCCTTGTACCTAAAGTCCCAGGAACAACAGTCTTGCTGTTGCCTCATTGGAGAACAGTTTTTTTTAATGTTTTCTAAATTTAGCAAGATAATTTTGTGTATTTCTTGTGTATTAACATAACACACCCCTAATACAGACTGGAGCAGCAAACACATCTATGTTTTTACAGCAAAATGAATAAATATTGACACCAAGGGAGGTAAGTAAAGACTTTTAACAGCCTTAATATAGCTTAAATTTTGCCACCAAATCAGATCAGACCAGCTCAGGTTTTGTTCTCAAATGAGACCTTTTCTAAACTTACTTTCAGAGATTATTAAATTTCAAATTGTGGATAAGGGATTGTAGACCTTTATAAGAGAAAAACACTGAGCTAAGCTTTATAATCCAGCCCTTCTCTAGAGAAAGCTGTGGTCTTAATCACTGAATAAACAGTCCTTTACATCTTTAAAAAGAAAAACTTTAATACGTGTTTTGAATGTCAGTTGACTGAGTTGTTCACATGGTAGGAATTAATTCTCCTTTTTGATATCTCAGGATTCCACAAGAAGAATGTGTCTTTAGACAAAAATAAAAAGTTGTTTTGTTTTGTTTTGTTGCCAGTTGTATTGACAACACCAAGATTACTTTGGAAAGAGAAGAAGAGCTCCTTAGATAAGGAAGTAGGAGATCCTTCCACTGGCCAAGAAGACTAGGTTGAGGTCTGAGTTTTATCCAGATAAGTGATGTGGCCTATCTGAATGGTCCTTTGATTTTATAACTTTCCAACTTACTTTACTAGAGTGCATCTAAGACAGCAAGGGCCATTACTTTTTCCTTGATGTATTCTTACAGATCTCTAGTAAAAAGGCAGTATTTTCACCCAGAATAAGTATTCCCTGATTAAAACAACACAGTCACATGTGCAGCTGGAGAACTTCTGCTTCTGATAATGGTAGACCCATCCTCTTGAGTGATAAGATGAAGATAACTAAAAGGTTGGATAAAATATGTTTTAAAATCTTCTTAAGTGTATCAAAGAGCTAACAAGTTAATAAGAAATTACTAATTTTAAGTCCCAAGAGAGGATAGAAATCCAAGGAAATGAGCCTACATATGGGGCCACTGGGGGACATTTGGTAATCCTGGTTAGAGGCCAAAAGTTGTAGCCATGGTTCACCAAAGGTATGGAAACCACAGCCTGCTTTGGGTGGGAGTCCTGAGGAGTTACGCTCACGTGTGGGGTGAATGGGAAGAGGGGCAGTACCTGTATCTGGGTGTGGGCTGGATTTAGTGACTCACTTCTAATGAATACGGCCAGAGTAGGGGTCTTCCACCACACGGCCTGTTGTCATGGGTTTCTTTACGCTGGGGTGCTCTCAGGGCTCCAAGTGGACAGGGGCAGAAGTTGCAAAGCCTCCTGAGGCTTAGCTTTGGAACCCATACAGTGTAACTTCCACCTATTCTACCATATTCTGTTGCTAAGTCCTAAGGGCAGCCAGAGTTGAGGGGATGAAAAGACTACCTCTTCATGGGAAAATGAAATCATATTAAGCTACCGTAATCAGAACTGTGTGGTATTGGTGGAAGAGTAGACACACAGCTCAATGGAACAGAATAGAGAACCCAGAAATAGACCCACACAAATATGCCCAATAGATTCTTGATAAAGGTGCCAGAGCAATTCAATAGAGGACAAATAGATTTGCAACAAATGGTGCTAAAGCAAGGGACATCCTTAGGGGGGCAAGAAAAAGCTGTGAAACAGAAAAAAAGTAAGAGAAAATATTTGGGATTTGGACTAGGCAAAGAGTTCTTAGACTTGACACCAACAGTATGACGCGTAATAGGAAAAACTGAAAAACTGGATCTTATCAAAATTAAAATCTTCCCTGCAAAGTCCATCCATGTACAGAGGATGAAAAGACAAACTAAATACTGGGAGAAAATATTTTCAAACACATATCTGCAAAAGGATTAGAATCTAGACTATATAAAGAGCTCTCAAAACTCAACAACAAAAAACCCCAAACAATCCAATTAGAAAATGTCCAGAAGACATAAACAGATATTTCACCAAAGAGTACATGTATAGATGGAAAGGTTGATGCCAAAAAAACACATGAAAAGATGCTCAACACTATTAGCCAGTAGGGAAATGGAAATTAAAACCACAATGAGATATCGCTACATAGCTATCAAAATGGCTAGAATTTTAAAAACTGACACCACCAAATGTTGGCAAGGCTGTGGAGAAACTGGATTTCATACATTGCTAGTGGGAATGCAAAATGGTAGAGCTACCGTGGAAAACAACTTGGCGGTTTTTTAAAAAACTAAGCATGAAACTACCACACAATCCAACAATTGCACTTCTGTGCATTTATTCCAGATTTATGAAAACTTAAGAGTTCTCACAAAAACCTGTATGCAAATGTTTATAGCAGCTTTATTTGTAATAGCTCAAAACTGGGAAAAAAATAACATATCTTCCAATGGGTGAATGAATGGCTTAGCAAGCCATGGTACATCCACACTGTCTAGTAAATAAACCTGGAGGAATCCCCAAAGAATATGCTGAGTGGGAAAAAAATACAAAAGTTACATACTGTATGATTTTATTTATATAACATTCTTGAAATTACAGTTTTAGAAGTGGTAAACAGATAAGTAGTTTCTAAGAGTTAGGGATGGGGAGGGAGCCAAAGGGAAGTAGGTGTGTTTATAAAAGGGAAATATGAAGGATTCTTGTGGGGATAGAAATGTTTTGTATCTTGACTGTGTCAATGGCAATATCCTGGCTGTGGTATTGTTTGCAAGATGTTAACAATGGGGGAAACTGAGTAAATGGTGCCTTGGATCTCTCTGTATTATTTTTTACTCAAGGAGTAAGAAATCTATTCACCTGTAGATTCTGCAGGTGAATCTACAATTATCTCAAAATGAAAATTATTATTTAAAAAATTATTCTTGATCAAAGCCTCAAGATTAAAAAGTAGGAGAAGATGCTTTCAGTCTATAACTGACAAAGTCAAATAGCCAAAATATACAAAGAGCTTTTATGAATCAACAAGAAAAAAAATCAGAAATTGGTAAAGATTTCAACAGGCAGTTCACAAAAGAAAATTCAAATAGGCTATAAACACGTGTAAAAGTGCACAACTTTCTTAGTAACTAGGGATTTGAAATGAAGATCACAACTTTGATATCATTACACATCCACCAGATTGACAAAAATTAAGATCTAATATTATGGCTTAGCATATTTATATTTTAATATTTAGCAATTTTTAACATCTAGCAATATTATGTTTTAGCCCAAAAGGGGATATATACAAGAATGTTATTAGCAGTATTATTTGTAATAGTCCCAACTACAACTACACAAACATAACGAAGTGAACAAAGAGGCCAGACACACAAAAAAAATCCCCACTATATTACAAGCAAAACTGAATCACAGTGTTTAGGGACGCATAACAAGATGATAAAACTATAAAGATATATAAGGGAGAAATTACCATAAAGTCAGGGTGGCTGTTGACTTAGGGGGAAACATAGGGCTTATGAAAGGGGTGAGGTGTGTTCTGGAGTGGTGTCAATGACGTGGGTGATGATTAGACAGGTTTATGATATTCCTTAGGCTGTACATGTATGTTGCCTTCATTTTCTGTGTAATTGTTTACAGCAAAATAACACATCTCTTCATATTTCACTGTTTTGCCTTGGAGAAGAAATGAAACGAGGAAGGAATGTAGGTATGAGGTTTGTTTAGAAAAGACAGTACATGAAAATCTGAGGTCAAAATTTAAAACCTGTGAAGAGAGAGAGGGAACAAGTTGAGTGCTGAAGCCGTGGTGAACCTGCTGGAATGAGCAGGTGGGCAGCTTGCCTTCGGATGGTGGTTCTTTCCTTCGTCAGTGCTTTAGGAGTAACAAAGGTTGCTCCGCGGCTGGATTTCTTACTCCCCTCCTTTACAAGTTGGACCAAGGTTTTCCTGGTTGCTTTTTTTCCCCCTTCACATTGGTACATTGTTCACCTTTGCTTTAGATTCTCCAGACACAATCCAGGGTGTGAAGAGGGAAACACGTTTGATGTGAAGAACACTCCCTCCTTGAGCATTAACTTGGGAGACCCCGTCCCAACCTCCCCTGTCTTCAGTCCAATCAGGGTTGGAGAGCAGGGTCAGGAGAAAAGCAAACAGACCAGAACAGGTAAAAGTTCCCGATTGAGATGCTTTGGAGATGCTAAAAAGTGACGGTTTCCTTCGAGGGCAGACTGATGTCATATTGTTTGGGGTACAGCATATAAGCAGCTTGCAGAATTTTTTAAATTAAAAGATTATTTTAAAAAGGAAACCTAAAGCATAGTTAACGTTTTCTCTTCCTGTTAAGGGGTGGGGAGGGCACTGGTTCTCTTTTCCTGCATTTTTCTGCCCAATCTCCACCAAAACTCTAATTACACACTGACTCCCACCCTGCCTCTCCACAAGGACCGGGTACCCCTCAAAGGCGGGGACATCCATGTGTCACTGGACTTACAGGGACCGGTGCGGGCTGGTAATAGGAAAACAGATGAGGACTTCAGGCGGTGTCGAGGCAAAGTCCAGGGGCCAGCCACACGCCCTGGTCCTTAAAACTGTCATTCTCTTGGGATTTTCCGTGCTGGACCTGATCTGTAGTAGCCCGCGAAGTCCCTTGTGCGAGGCGCTCCTGGGGCGCCCGACTCCCGAGTTTACGTTTCTCAGGCAAACAAGCCGCGCAGCTAAGGGAAGCCTCTTCGGGAAGCTCAGCCTGCGCGGTTATCCCTTCCCCTGGCCCTCGTGCACGCAGCCTCTCCCGTGGGGGATTCTCCCAGGACCCGGGCCGGCGCCAATCAGGTCGCTCGGTACCTGCCCCCAGCCCCGGCCACCTGCAGGGGCGATGAGGTTCTCCGCCCGGTGCGGGGCCAGCCCTCGGAGCGCGCGCCAGAGCAGAGGAGTCTCACGTGGGCCCCCCCGAGGCCCGGGCGCCCGGAAGGAGGCGCGCAGACCCGGTGGGAGCCGGACTCCGGAGCGGAGCTGCTGAGCCGCGGTAACGGGTCGGGGCGCTCCTCCGCGCCGGGGTCCCCGAAGGAGGCGAAAGGAGGGCGGGGCGGGGCGGGCCGAAGACCCGCGGGGCGCCTGGCCCGGGCGCACTTCCGAGGGCGCCTCAGCACCGGGTAAGCGTTCCCGCAGCCCGTCCTCTGGCCGCCCCTATCTTGGCCGCGGCGGGGCCGGGCGGGCATCGGTCCTTCCGCTCCGAGGGTCGCGGCCGTGCCGCGGGCTGGGGGTGGGCGCCTCCGGCCTCGTGGCCAGGCCGGGTCCCTGCCCCGGGCTGCGCCGACCTGCTCCGCGGCGCCCTCCGCCCGGCCGGAGCCCACACGCCCGCGGCTGCTGCGCCTCGGCGCCCGCGAGCTCCCGGGGCCAGGCGGCGGCCGGGCCCGCGGCACCGAGCCGGGGCCCCGGCTGAGCGCCACCGCCCGCCGTCTGCGCGCCCAGCTGAGGGCGGGCGCGCCGGCGCCTCGGGGCCAGGCTTGCTTCCTGGTCTCGGTGTGTCGGTGGTTTTCCTGAAGTTTTACAAAATAAGGAGGCGCGGGGTCGCCGTCTGCTCTGGTGCGTCCGGTCCGGGACAGCTGGGGGGCCTGCCTCAGGGTCAGAGAGGCCGAACTCCCTCCCGGGCCCCTGCCGGCTTCCTCCTGAGGCCCGGGAGCTGGTGTCTCGCACCCGCAACGCGCCGCGCCGGGCTGGGCTGCAGACGCCGCCACCTCGGCGCTTCCGCTCAGCGGCCGGGAGGAGGGTTCGGCCGGAGAGGGAGACCAGGGGCCGAGCAGAGAGCGGGTGCGGGGTGAGCCCCGCATTCTGCCGCTCGCGTCCCCGCAGCCCGAGTCGGCTGGGGTGGGGCGGGTGGAGCGCCCCGCGCGGCGCCCCGGGTCCTCGCGAGGCCGGCTTCCTCGGTTCTCTCTGCGCCTCGAGGGGAGCGAGGGCGGGGGAGACCCGTGTACTCTGTCGGTGCCCCTGGGCCACATCCGCCACCCGGGCTTTTCTGTCCCACTTGGGCATTCCTTTTCTCTGGGTGGGATTGTGGGGTCTGGAAGTTCACTCTTCCCAGCAAGTTTTTCCTGGCGAAAGGGGGCCTGGAGGGGCGGTATCCAGTCCGCAGGCTGGGGCCCCGCGGTCAGGTAAGGCTCTTTCTCGCGTCCTTTCCACTCTGGCCCGCCGCGGACCTTAGCAGTGGCCTGGCAGGACAGGGGCGGGTGGGGTGAGGGTCTCACAGGCAGGGCTAGGGGTTAGACTCCGAGGAGGCAGCAGTGTGACCGGCACGGGCTGCCGTCTACGCAGTCGGGTCCCCGTGCCCTGCCTGGTCCTCAGTGTCTGAGCCAAGTTCTCGTTTTATACTGTGTAAGCGACAAGCAATGATGGGGAGACTTCCATCCCTCATGTTCACTTTGCCTGAGATTCACTGGGATTTGGACTCCTCTCGGGGACAAGGCAGCCTCCTTTCTGGACGAATGAAGTCCTTGGAAGTACATCCAGATCCTGCCCCTTTCCTTCAAACTTACGGAGGAGAACCAAGGGGGAGAAAGATCAGAGGTATAGCCTCTGAAAGCAATCATAATTTCCCACACCGCGCTCGGGAGGCGCCAGCTCCCATGCTTGGGAGGATCTAAACGGGCGAGTGGAGATAGCAGTCGTGTCGGCATCCGGGAGGAGCGCAGATGGGGCCCCCAGGGCTCAGCCCGGCATCAGGCAGAGGAGCAGCAGGCCCTCGTGGTTCCCCCCCACCCCCCGCTCCCCTGCGGGCTGCGGCTGTGATTTCCGCCATCCTGGGGATGAAGGAACCAAGACCCATATGAATGGGAAAGGCCTGTGAAGTCCTTTGGGGTGGGGGTGGGGATGTCACATGTCTAAACAAAAAACCTGGTGGTGGACATCACCAGCATTCCAGTCAGAACTAGAAATCTGCATTTAGTGATCTCATCAAAAATCGTGCTTACGAGAGGCAAGATGGGCTCTGGTGCTGATGACAGCAAGTCCCTCAGGTGTTGCCTGAGGGTCCCTGTTTTGTCTCTAGTGTGCCTGTCTGTAATTGGAAATGAGCTCTGCTTAGTCCAGAGTGTCTCAGTCTGAGTACAAGCGTCATCTGGCAACAGGGAGGGGAGGCTGGCACAGGAGCAGCCCACCCCTCACCCAGAGGGCCAGGGTGGGATAGCAGTGCTGTCTCCTGCTGACTTTGGAAGGAGGCTGGGAGGATCAGGGAAGGAGGTGGGAACTCTCTGGGTGGCCTCTTAACACAAGAGCCATTTGGCCCTGGCTGGGCTGTTCCAGGTCTTGTTGACTGTGAAAAGTGCCCTGAGGTTTAGAATTTGGCCTGATGATCATTAACACTAATGAAAACTGCTACCACTTATTAAGTACCTTCTATGTGCTGGATGCAAGGCTTTACAAAATCAGTATTATTATCCCCGTATTTCACATGAGAAGACCTAGTTCAGGACAGATGAAATAATGTGGTAAAATCATAAAGCTTGTCATGGCAGAGCTGTAGTCTTTCTGTTTCAAAGTCCCTGCTCCTTCCACAGGGCTACTCTCTCATTAAGAACAGACACACATGTGGTAGCTGAATATCCAGAGCCACTGTGAATAAAGACTGTTATTTATAGGTCCAGGAGATGTTTGTGACCCCAAACTGCATGTTCTTCATTTCCTCTATAACTCAAGGGTTTAATTCATTCAGGAAAGATTAATTCCTTAATATGTAAAGTGCAAACTACAATGACATACTTATTTACCTTTCAGTTAACAAACATCAAAAAGATCAATAAACTACTGATGAGATTCTGGAAAAATACTCACTTTCATATATTGCTGGTCAGAGAGTAAATGGGCACAGCTTCTTTGGAGGGCATTTTAGAAACATCAATCAAACTTAGAAATGTCCATGCAGTCTGCCCCAGTATTTCTGTTTTTAGGAATTTAACATGCTGTTTTACTTGCCTGTGGGTGCAAAGACATGTACAGTGTAGTAATACATTGTTTGTGCTATGAAGGAACAACCTCCATGCTCATCAAAGAGGGACTTGCTAAATATCTTGTGGTACTTCCAGACAGTCATATGCTGTCCTATTCATCCATTAAAATAACCCTCAGAAGCTTACTCTGTAACCAATATGGAATGATTTCCAAGGTATATGGCCAAGTGGAACACATGTATAGAGTGCCTATAACAAGCTCCTGTTCATGTTGTAAAAGAGGAGGATGAAAGAGAATTCCAAGATATTTGCTTGTAGATATGTAATTATATACACAAACCTAATAATATCTGTTGCCTCCAGGGAAAGTGGACCTGTAAACCCCTTTGTACTATTCAATTCTGAACCATGGGAATGCATCAACCATTTTTTTTGAATCCTCTTTCCTTGCCCTGTGCCTGCCATGTTCCCTCAAGCTCTTCTCCAGCTGAACACAGTGGGGCAACACCTCCACCCTCAAGTTGAGTGAGAGGTTCCCTTTGGGATAAAAGTCATATGGCTGTGAGATAAGGGCCCATAGGCTCTGGGCCATCCAGAATTCCTTTAGATATGAAGATTGTGCTTTAGATACCTCTCTGAGCTGGGTAGGCAAGACATGACCCTCCAGCCTTGAAAACCTATGAAGAAATAGAAACTATGTATCCTTCTTATTGCCCTAGTGTTCTCCTAGGCAGGATAAAGCATCAGCGCCTGGATAACATTACATAGGGAGCAGGAGGAACACTGTGGTTGGACATCAGAGAGGGCAAAAGATATGTGGGTCTGTTTCTGGTGTTGTATTTGGACCTCAGAAAGGAGAGGAAGAGAGATATGCTTGAAAGGTTGAAAATTATTCTGGTCTAGGGGCTGTGTTGTCCCAGTGGAGTAAGGAAGGTTATTGATGCAGTTGTCACAGCATCAATCAGGGTGTCCCTGAACATCCCTTTGAGTGCTTCCCATCAGCACAGATGCCCAGCTCAGTTTTCCCCTGCCTTGAATTCCCTTCTGCTGACCACCCAGCTTGGAAGCCATCAGATGCACAAAGGGGAGGGGGACAGGTATTAGGCTCTGCTTTCCCTCCTTCAGGTAGAACAGGCTGTTGAATAGCAGAAGCAGTGGAAGAAACCCTTGCTTCCAGCCACATGAGATGGGGCCCTCCAACACTATTAGTTGGGAGGCTTTCGCTGGGAGCTTTCTATATTCCAGTTACTCTGCGAAGCACTCTGCCTACATTATCTCATTTAATCTCTTGATCAGACTCTTTGCCATCAACCAACAACGCCTTTCTGCTCTCCCTTCATTGACTTTCCTGTTCTCTGCACAGTAGCCTGAGGGAGATGCCCAACCGCACCACACAGGTGCTTAGAGACTCGGTTTGGGTTATAACAGCAGGTGGCTGAGCCTTACAGGCTTTGATGGATGAGCTGGAATCTTTGCAATCTGGACAGGTTCGTACAAGGCATGGTTCAGGGACAAAGCAGCCAGCCTTCTTGGATTGGATTTCCATCCTTCTTGCTTCTCTCTCTGCGTGCATGTTAGGTCTGGGCTGAATGGCCTGGGAGGGTGATGTTTCCCAGGGGTGGAGGGAGGAAAAGGAGCCATTGTCTCTGCTTCGGACCAGATGCTAGTGGTGTGGAGGGCTGTGAGGATGCTTGTGAGGCCCTCTGTTTGCACCCAAGGAAGAAGATGAGCAGGGTGGCCCAGCTCTGTGCAGGAAATCTGTTTGCTGTTTGGAAAGAAACAAAACAAAACAAAAACAGTCAGAGCTGAGAGCCTCACTCATTGCAAGCCTTTGTCCTCCTACGCACTGACTGGCCAGGGCTCACCTCTGACTCCCATTCCATTTCAAAAAGAAACAGCTTGAATTTTTCCCCAAATAAACTCGGAGCACACAAGGCAGCTGCTGCTTCTGTGTGCTGTGCTTGCCCACAGGGGTGAGAGCAGGAAGGAACCCAGCCAGAAGGGGGAAAGCCAGATGCCCCAAATATTTTTTTTAAAGTTGTCTTATGACAAAAAAATGATATTTATATAGCATTTACATAGCATTTAAAATGATATTTAGATATTTATGTATATATTTTATACTAGTAACATACAATGAGACACTCAGAAAAAAAACGTCTGTTGTTCAAGGCACTGGGAAAACAGGAAGAAGAGCAAGACAAGGTCCCTGCAAGACAGCGTGGGAGAGGAATAGTCATGTCACCAGCAGGACTCTGTGGACTAAAGAATGCTAAGTGGAGGTACAAGTGACATGCTGTCATGTGCAGAGGGACCACAGCAAATCAGGCTGGCCCCAGTAATTCTGGTAGATTATTAAGGGCTTTATGGAGGAGGTGATTTTTGAGAGTTAAATATGATTTTGATACACCAGCTCAGGAGAGGGCAGAAGGGACTAAAAGGAGGGACAGAAGGGATATCCTTGGCACTATAGAATATAGCATGTTCCAAGTTACAATAATATCGGCAATGTCATCCTTTATGCAACTTCTGCCACAGACGTAATACTTGACATTTTTAGATGCTTACAGAGTAAAACTGCATGCATCCTCATAAAATAGGCAATCACTGTGATTTTTTTCCTTTGGTGTAAAATCAGCAAGACTTGATGATGGATTAGATATTAGAAATGAAGCCCCATAAGTACAAGACATATGAAACTGTGATAAGTTTATGTCAGGTTCAGCTCACTTTTTAAAATAACAATGGATGGTATTTCACATATGCAAATCCGTATTTCTGTTATCTCAAACTACTGTGTCAAGAGGTTTCAAGTTCTGCCTCACCATTTTGCTCACTCATTCATTTATTTCTGCATTCAGCAAATGTGAGCCGTGTGCCTGAGCCAAGTGCTGGTTGACTAGGGAGAGAGAGAGACAAGGAAAAGCCACCGTCCCTCTACCCTCCAGGAACCTGCAGTATGTGGAAGAGGTCGCTGGAGAAGGCGATAAACACCACAGTAAAAATAGGGACACAGGGCTGTGAGAGAACGTAATGTGTGCTCAATAAATGCTGATGGCTATAATGAATAACAACATGATAAGCGGAACCAGATACCACCAAGAGAACATGTGAGAGGCCTACAAATATTTCTTTAGATTGGCCAGTGGGTCTCAAACACTTGTTCATGTCGTGAAACCCGTGGAAATCCTGGTGCTCTCTGGAGAACACCAGGAAATATTCATTTCTTAAAATGTCTTGAGTATGTAATTTTGACCTGAATCAGAGGGCATCTTATTCCAGAATCTGTCACAAACATAGAAAAGCAGTTTTAAGAAAGAAAACTTTATGAAACAGAAGTTTTAAGTTAAGAATATCCTGTCAGCTCATGGTTTTTTTCCTATGAATTGGGGAAAGACTGCCAGGATTCTATTTTAGTTCAGGAAACCCTCAGTCCAACTGGTAGAACATCAGAGCTCCATAGATGTGTGGTTCTGGCAGGTTGATGGTTGTTGATGACTTTAGCAAGGGCATTAGAGGGGTAATGAGGCCAGAGGCTAGCTAGAGTTGGGTTGAAAAGTGAAGGTCACGTTTTCAAGATGTCAACAAGTATTTATTGGGGATATAATGTCGAGGGGCAAAATCCAAAACCAAAATATCAAAAGAGTCAGAGCCCCAGTCCTCCTGGAGCTTGAAGTCATTCAGCTGAAACAGATTTGTCACAAAGTAAATGTAAAGTGACACTGTGATAAAAGCTATAGGTAGAGCCACATGGCATTTGAAGAATGTCTAATAGCAGGCCTGGGGCCATTCAGGGAGGACCTGGGAAGTCATCCTGAGGCAGTAGTGATTGAGCTGCAACCTGAAGAGTGAGTAGGAGCTGTGGAGGTGGGGGGAGTTTGGGAGCTGGGAGAGGATATTCCAGGAGTGGGGAAAGGCCATGGCTAGAGACTGCATAGCGTTTTGAGGTGCCAAAGGCCAGCAGACTGAGGATCAGAGCAGGCGACGGTGAAACATGAGGTGAGCAGGCAAGGTAGGAAGGAGTTTAAATATGCAGTCTTATAAGCCACAGTAAGGATTCTGATGTTGATTCTAAAGCAATGGATAGTCACCAAGGTACTTAAGCAGGAGAGTGACACGGTATATTTGGGATGGTCAAGAGTAGATCCAGGGAGACCTATTAGGTGACTCTTGAAGTAGTCCAGTTGTTTAGACTGGGTGTTTGTAGTGGAGATGAAGGAAGTAGGTAGATTTGAGAGGTCCAGAGGGTGAAATGGACTGGAAGTGTTGGTTTGGGTGTGGGTGTTGAGAGGGAAGTACTGGGGATGAGTCCCAGGCCTCCAGCTTTTAGCAGATGGTGGTACCATTCCCTGAGGCAGGAGACAGTGGGAGAGAACCAGGATTTAGGCAAACAGCATGAGTTTAGTCTCAGCTGTGCAGTACTTAGGGAGCTCTGAACTATCTGAGTGGAGAGGTCAAGAGACAGCAGGCTATGTAGGCAGGAGTTTAGAGGGGAGGTGTGGGCAGGAGATGTGCCTGTGTGATTCATCAGTGTCTGCAGGTAACTGAAACCGCAGCATGGATGAGACTGCATAGGGAGAGAGGGGAGGCTGAGAAGGCCAGAGATTAACTTCGAGTAGAGGAGGATGAGCCTAAAAAGTAAACCGAGAAGGATAACCCAGATAGGAAAAAAAGCAGGGGGCGGCAGTGTCGGGAAAGCCAAGAGCAGAGTGTTCCTGAAGAAGAGAAGAGAAAGCATAGATGCTGCTGTAAGTCAATAAAAGTCCATTGGTTTTAGAAACGTGGAGGTCACGGGTGACTTAAGGAAGAGCTTCAGTAATGTGATGAGCACAGGTCCGCTTGTAGTTGACGGAGGACAAACTGGAAAGTGAGGAAATAGACTCTGCACATGTGAGTCTGCCCAGAGGTTTGGCTGTGAGAATCAGAGAGAGAGTGTGGTTTCCTTCTCTTTTAATAGGAGAGAATTAAACACATTTAAATGCCAGCGAGAAGGATCCAGTTGAATGGAAAAGTTACAGCCTAAAGAGAGGATAATTCATAATGTAAGGTTCCTAAGAAGATGGGTGGATAGCTTCAAAAGTGCAGGTAGAGGGACTGGCCTTAGGATGGAGAGGGACTGCCCTTGGGGCTAACCGGAGAGACGGATAGGAGAAAGGCAGTGTCAGCAGGCTTGTAAGATGAGGGCGTTTGCCATCTGATGAAGACAAGGGAGGGTGGATAGAGGGGAGACAGGATGCAGGAAGGAGTTTATTTTAGAACAGGGATGATAAGGACAATGGGGAGAGAAAGGGTGAAGAAACTAGGAGATGATACTGTTGGAGCATTATCAGCTGTGTGACGTTGAGCCCATTTTCTTACCTATAAAATGGGAACAATAACCCATTTTATATAACCCATGATGCCTGCACCACAGAATTATGTGTGGTGTATAGAAAGTGATCAACAATGTAGGCTGCTGTTTTAACTTTTGTTTTCACCGTCAGCAGCTAGCGCAGTGCTTGAAGACATAAGTGGTTTTGATATGAAATTGTCATCAGTGTTTCCAGATAGTTAGTAGCTAGGAGGTAGAGGACAGCTCTCCATCTGCCACTTGTCTCACTTCCAACTCTGAAGCAACAATATCTTTCTTCTCTAAGCACTTGGAAGCTTTTCCCTACTTAATACTGAGGGATTTGTATGAGGTGCTTAGCCAGGGCAGATTCTATTAGGGGATTTAATCATACAGGCAGGGCACTGGGCCAGGGTAAAGAGAGAAGACAGTCAATGAATCTACAAACCCAATGTCCTCTGACTTCATTTATATACAGAAGACAGGGCATCTATGGGGCTCATTCCTTCCTTCATTACATAGAGTCTGTTGAAGCCAACTTTGCACCAGGCCAGGACCCAGGGCTGAGATACAAAGATGAATAGGAATAGTTCCTGCCCTTTTGATATTAATTTTATCAGATAAGTGTTTTAATGGCCCTATCACATGTTAGGGAGCACAGCAGAAAGAGCCCCTAGCTGTGCCCAGACAAGGCAGGGAAGGCTTCCCAGGGGGCAAGGGGAAGGGGGAGGAAAGGGGCAGTATTTAAACTGGAACATGAAGATAAGTGTCTTTGTCGACAAGAAGGGAAGTCTCCTGGGCCTTCCAGTTCAGAGGGAGGCCCAGGAGGCTCAAGAGATGGTGGGGGAACTGGAAACTGCCTATAATTCAGTAATGTCAGAAGAGGAAATGTCAGGTTATAGAGAGGAGATGAGAGACTGGACAGCAGCCTGGCATAGTGCCTCCTGGGCTGAGGACCTTGACTTGACCCTGTAGGAGACATGGAGCCACTGTAGATTTTTAAACAGAGGCGTAGAGCTTGGGCTACAGTGGTGGTAGTCTAAGTGAGGGCTGCGCAGAGAACAGTTTCATTGAGAGGGGCCCAAGGTAAGGCTATAGTAGTGGATGAGTGAAATGCAACTAAAAGCCACCGGCACTAAGGAAATCATGGAAATTTGAGGCTAGGGTGTTAGAGAAGTCATTTCTGTATGTGTTGAAACTTCCTAGGATGATGGCAGAACCTTAGATGAAGGGGAGACAATTGTTAAAGTCCTCAGTGAGTGAGGGAGAAGCAATCACGGGGCAAGGGATAGAGTGAAGAGTAGTCAAATAGCATGGACCTCAAAGGAGTAAGGATTTTTGCAAGATAGTGGAAATCAGACACTCTAGACTCTAATTCTGAAAAACAGAATAGACTTGTAAAGAATCTGAACTATTGTTTATTTCCAAGCCAGCCACCACAGAAGAGGTAGGACATATTTCCAAGATACCAGGCCACTGAGTACTGCTTGTGGACACGACACGACATTGCAGATCTCAGAAATCAGCTGTCCTCATGAGGACCCCACAAAGTATGATGCTGTCCTTGCTGGACCCCCTTTCCTAGACCCCTCAGAAAACCATTCCCACCCTCTTTACTGAGGTCTCACTGGTACTGAGCATGTCCTGTCAACATGGCAAGGGAGTTGGGCAAATAGCCTCCTTGAGCTCTGGGCACAGACAGTTCAACACCAGCCTTCTCTTGGCAGATGGGTTCCTTGCTGACTCACTTCTCTGTTGGGTGTCTGTGCTGTGCTGGGCACATTGGAGGGTTCAGAAAAATACCAGGCATGATCCATGCCCTCAAAGACCTCACAGTCCAATTAGGAAAGCCAGACTGGTACCCCTGGAAGAGTAAGAGGCAATAAACACTTTGTCTAGTTTAAGGGGTAAGTGATTGGATGCAGTCAGTCAGAAAAGGAGGCAAGTGTTTCGCAACTATCTAGTCAAGGGGAATGGAAAAGAGAGTAAAGAGTCTAACGTGACCTGCGTATTTTTGAATGGGAGGAGGCCTGGGAAGCAGTGTGCCGCTGAGAGAGCCAGGAATTACAGCGGAGGAGAGATTTGGAGGAGAGGTGAAGAGCTCTGATTTGGAAATGAGAGTTTGCAGGCTTATTTAGGCAGAGGCAGATGTGGAGCTCATCTGCCTGTGTCGATGTAATGGCAAGTGCTGGGAGTGTGTTAAGAATAAAGGTTTAACAAAGGGGAAGAGTTTAATGAGGAGCTAAATGAAGACACTGGTAATGGAAGGATGGAGAAGGGGCATATTTTAGAAACATTTACGAAAGAACATGGATACGGTCTGGTGACTGATTGGATGTGAGGACAAAGACCGAGGGAGGAGACCCGGGTGCCTCCTAGATTACTGGGCTTGGGGACCCGGTAGATGCAGCACCAGGAAGAGGAGCAAAAGCTCTTTGGGGAGAAGAACGGGTGAAATGCTGGTCTGTTTGGGACATTAGAATGGAGATTCCCACGGGAGAGCTATGTATACAGTGTCTAGGAGCCACCTGGCCGTGCAAGTTGGAAACTCAGGGAGAGTTCGTCCACAGACAGGTGAGTGTCTAAGGCAGGCACGGTGGGGATGGAACCTTGGGAGAGACGCATGTTTATGAAGGGAGTGGTCTAGAAGAGAGCGTCAGAATGGCCTGAGTGGGACCGGGAGAGGTAGCATCATGTATAGCTGAGGAGGAGAAGAGTTAAGGGATAGAGAGTTTCAAGTAGGTAGATTTTGGGGGAAGGGGCAATGTGGGGGTCACTGACCTTTGTCAGCAGCAACTTCAGAGTAGTGGGTGGGAGGTGGAAGCCCGATTTCAGTGAGTTTAAAATGAATACATTGTGAGAAAAAAGAGAAGCAAGTATACATAAACATCCAAGAAGTTTTGCTACACAGGGGCAGAGATGGCTGGGTGATCCTTGTGGGGTTGGAGAGACAAGTGTGGACCTTTATTCCTGGTAGCTTTGTTGGAAAGAGAAGGGAGAATTGTGTTGGTAGCTACAGGGGGATGTGAGAAGAAGAATGTGTTGTTTTTAAGAGTGGAAGAAACATGATCCTGGCCATGGGCTGAGGCCATAAAGCCAAGAGGGCGAGAGGGGAAAGTGCAGGCAGAGAGGGGCCTGCACTGGAAGGAGAGGGGGGACGTGGGACATCGGCCACAGGCGGGAGGCCAGGCTCAGCAGGGGAGGAATCCTTCGGCCTTTCCTCATGGGAGAAGAGGATGGGGGTTGGGGTAACCCCGGATAAGATTTGGGGTTAGGCTATGGGTGGGGGCAGGAAGATCGAGTAGTTCGTCCTTGATGGTGTCAGCACCCTCCCTCCAGGATGGAGACAAGACTGTGTGCTAAGAGTGCAGAAGGGGGACGGGGGGATGAGGTTTGGAATAGTCCCTAAGGGGAATGGAAATATTGTGGATGAAAGTGTTCAAGTTTTTGATCCCAGACAACTGAACAATAATGATTACATTGACAGAAATGGGGGTTGTTTGGGGGGAAATCTGGGGGAGAATGGTAAGGTTGGTTTTGAGCATGTGAAATTCAAGGTAGTGGCAGGGAATCCTTAAGAACAAGTCCTACAGGTAATGAGAGTATCTCAGGGGCATGGGGCTGCTAAAAGCCAGCATCCTTTCCAGCCCCTGGCCTCGACTAACAGCTGTTTGGCCCAGCTGCTGGGGAGAATCCCTCCTCAGATGGAGGCGGTATTGAACCCAGTGAAATGTTCAGTAAAATGCTGGGGGTGTCTCTGAACACCAAGTGACATGGGCTTAGAGATGTTGCTATCGTTACCGGATTCTTGACGCTTGTTAATTGAAAAGTTCCGTGAGGAAAGGTAGGTTGGGAGAGAAGTCTTGTAGCTTTTGTTTTGCCTCTATTAACAAAGCCTTGCTCAGAGAGCATGCAGATCTGCCCCAGGAGAGAAGGCTTGTTTGGGGTTCGAAGCTTTCCTCAATCCAGATCATCTTCCCAAATGTTTCCCTACTGGCAGACAAATGGTAACTCTATTTTCTGGATCTTTCAAAATCTAAATAAAGGTATTTTTTTTTTTACTACCATATTTGAGGAGAAAAGCCTGCAGTCTCTCAGAAACAGGCTTTTAATGGTTTAGGAAGAAAACAACAGAAAGAAAAAAAGCTAATGTTCCATCCGCACCCCATCACCCTTCCTCTCCACCTAATCCTCATGTCTGCTCATGCTTCCACCATACCTCACGCCTCCTCTCCCCGGGCACGCTTGAGTAATTGTGAAGGGCACAGAGATAATATGTCTACGTAGACACTAGAAATAGCCTTCTGGTTCTTTCCTCTCTTCCATTTGCTAACCACTGACTGTCAGCAGGTATGAATTGGCGGGGCCATGCAAATTATTACAGTTTGTATATACTTTCTTAACAGATAGCAAATCACCATTTCTTGGAGTTCCTACCCCTGCGGCTGCTCCAGCACTTCCCTGAGGACACCTGGACTTCCCCAAAGTCCAGCAGCCGAAGGGATACAGCCTAGCGCAGCAGGGGCCTCCTCTCCCCAGCTGTGGTGGGAATCAGTTCTGATCAGTCATGATGTGCTTTACCAGTTGTTAAACAGTTTTAGTAACACCCCTATATCCATCTGTCTGTTTTTCCATTTGGCTACATATCAAGGCTTACTGTGTATCAGACACAGGACCAGGTGCTGGAGATACAGTTGTGAGTGAAGCAGGCCAGGCCCTTGCCTTGTGGAACCTGGTCTAGAGCAGTGTTTCTAGTCTAATCACTACTGACAAGTTGGGCTATTTAATTCTTTGTTGTGGGGGCTGACTTGTGGACTGTAGAATGTTTAACAGCACCACAACCTCTACCCATTAGATGCCAGTAGCGCCCCCAGTTGTGACAACCAAGAATATGTCCAGACATTGCCAAATGTCCCCCTGTTGGGCATATCCCCCCATTGAAAGGATAGGAAGTGTTACCAAACAACTGATCACAAAAATAAAAATACAGTTACCAAGAAATAAAGATGCTCTGAAAAAGAAACAAAGAGCAGGTGCCATGATAGAGAATGAAAGACTTACTTGAGGTTCGAATATGAAGCAAGGCCTCCAGAATGAAGTGACACGTGAGCAAAAGCCTCTGGGATGAGAAGGAGCCGGTCACATGAGGAATGGCAGATCGAACATTCTTGCCAAGAGAAGATGCCAAGGCAAGAGAAGGCTTCGGCTGTTTGAAGAACAGGAAGAAAGCTTAGGGGCTGGGGCCCAGGGACCCAAGTGTCACCGGCTGAGACTGCAGAGATGGGCAAGGGATGGCCTAGGAAGGCCTTGTAAACCATGGCCTTCTAAGAGTAAGCCCGATATCGGTGTCGTGCTGTAAGTGGGACAGAGAGATGTGCAGCATGTTGGAAGTTTGAGGAAGGTCATCTGTCTGTTGAGTGGCAGCCAGTTGGGAAATGATTACAGTGGTCCAGACAAGAGGCTGAGGATAGCCTGGAGCCTGGTAGTAAAGACGGAGACATGGATGGATTTGGGACTCACCTTGCTTGTTCAGGATGCCTCATATATGTTGGTCATACCCAAGGGGTTGGCAGGACGGGTCTGGGACCACCTTTACATTATTTTAGTAGCATTTATTGAGTGCCCACTGCCCAACCCATGCAGCTCAGTCTAGTAGGGAAACAGAGAGAAAATGATGACAGAGTGTAGGGTTGTGGATTTTGTAAGCATGGGTGCTGTGGAGTCTGTGGAGGGACCCCTAACCCACCTTGGGGAAAGGAAAGAGGGAAAACTGGAGGAGATGACACCTAAACCCATTTATAAAAAGTCAGTTAATCAAGTGAAGTGGAGAACGGGCATGCCAGGCCTAGTGCAACCCAGCAAAGACCCAGCAGGGACAAACAGCATGGCAAGGCAGAGCATAAACCACAGGGCTGGGGCAGTAAGACATGAGGTGGGGGGGTTGGCAAGGGCCAGGCCGTGACTGCAGTGCAACCTGGGGGTCTCAAGGAGCAGCGGCAGTGAGGGGGGGGGTCTCAGCTTCCAGTCTAGTCTCTTCCAGTGCAGCCCCCTCTTGCTACCAGAGGGTCCTTTCTAAAATCCAGAACTGCTTTAGGCCTCTGGTATTCCTCACAGAGGGTCCCCGCAATGAGCATCCTGCGTGTCCTCATCCCCCTCCACTCCTGATGCTTTACAGACCTGCCACCCTCTAACAGGCCACATGCTGTCACTCATGCTGCTCCCTAAAACCTAAGAGGAAATCCTGAAAAGACAGCACACAAGGTTCTCACAATTACAATAGTATCAACAGAAATGTTTCATAAAAAGAGATTTCTTTAGTTAGCTTGCAGCCACTTAATGTGATGTAGAAGCACATTTTACATGAAAAGATACTCATGATCTGTTGTACATTATAAAATGGCATGTACATAGTGTATCCTAATGATTGTATGTGGGGGGGGTGTGTATAACAAAATGTTAACGATGCTTATCTCCAAGTGGACAGAGTCCCAGGGGATTTTAATTTTTACCTTTGACTTACATATTTTTTAAAATTCCAAATGCTCAATTATTACTTTTATGATATGAAACAAACAATAAGCAAAGCTGCTCTAGGGATCCGATTGGCAATGTTCCAAGAGAGACTGACCTCTGGATGGTTACCCTGACTGCTCGTTGCAGTCACAGCAGTATTTTTCTCCAGGAGGACTGCAAGCAAGACTAATTCATTAAGTGCTTTCAGTCCCGAAAATGACAGGAGCCAGGAAAGCATAAAGTCTTGTTACTACGACAGCCGACAGCCGGTAGCCTTGATGTCTGTGTGTTTATTTATTAACAGGACTTTATGTATCCATCCTCCCACAAGCTCCAGGGTTTCACAGCTGACTTTGATACAGATCACATTCTCCAAATGGTACTGCACATCAGCCAGATAAAGACAGGGCCGGCTCACCAGAGGATTAAAAAATCCTGTCCTAGGAAGCTAAATGAACTTGGAAGAACATTGACCGGGGTTGGTGAGGTATTAGGAGAATATAGTATTGAGGACCAAATGGATTCTTGGGTCACTTTTTAAAGTTAACAATTATTGGATGCTTTATGCCAAACATCAAGTAGAGTTCTATATACATTTTACTTTCATTAAGTTTCACAGCAGTTCTATAAGGTATATTCCCATTTTAAAACTGTTGCACCTGAGGCTCAGAGAGAACGAATAACTAGTTAATAACAGAGTTTAGGTGTTAATATAACTGTTTCTTCACTGATTACCCCATCCCTACTTAATGGATGCCGCTTAAAGGCAGAGGACTTTAAAGCTTGGAAAATGTCCTGTCGATTTTGGGTTAGCAGTTACTCAGCAGGAACTAGATGCCAGATGCTTTTGTTTGATGGATGGATAGATGGATGGATGGATGAATGGACGGTTGGATGGATGAACAAAAGAAAGAATGATTTGTAAAAGGTCACATAATCACATGAAAGCAGAGTGAGATAACCACATTAGAAATCTATCTCATAGATAGTTATTACAAAAGGATAAAGCCAGGATTCAGTAGTGCTGTGTTCCCTATCCAAGATTTACAAGTATATGCCTGTAATGGGAGTAAACCTCAGGAGAGTCATTTTTCAAGTGCTGGAGAGAACTGGGATCCTGCTGGGTATGTGGGTCAGTCAGTGCTGTCACAGTTCAGCGGAGGAGGGGGCTTAGCCTGGTTGAGTTCCCAAGCACAAAGCTAGATGACTGCTATTCTCATTTACAAATTGGTTACTGAGGTCCTACTGTGGCCTAGCAGTTTGCCTGCATCACTCTATTCTCCTGGAAACAGAGCAGCAAAGAGGCCAAAACAGCACAGCTTCCTGGGCGACTTGTGAGAGAAATGCTTTATTTTTTTCCCCCAAGTTTGTATCAAACCGACAGCCTTCCCTCGCCTCAAAGAGCTATTTTTCTTGGTGTGTGTGTGTGTGTGTGTGTGTGTGCGTGCTGTCAACTTTAGAAAGCTCGAGATTGGTTATTGGGTCAGCGAGTAGAAATTGAGGGAAGCTTTGGTCTACATCTCTTATCTCCATATTTGTCTTCCTTGCTGTGCATGGGAAAAGCTCGCCTTCCTTTTCTCAGCTCTGCGTTAGGCAGCCAGCAGCAGGAATGAAGGTCGTGTGTCCAGACCACTGTGGGAGCCTAGAAGACAAATGCTTCAGGCGACACGATGGTCCTTGTCTCCCAGGAGGTCACAGCTGCCTTGAAAAGAGAACATACACCACGTTCAGGATTACAGAGCAACACCACTGAAGTGATTATGAAAAACCTGTGAGAGAAGGGGCTGCAGAACACTGGACTGGCTAGTTCCTTCTTTTGAAAAATGAAGGCAGTTGGGATGAACTCCCCTTTTTCCTATTCTTGTTCTGCTCTAAGAATGTGTAATTCTTTAATCGTAAGCCTAATGAAAGCGCTGACTTCTGAGAAAGGGCGTAGGACCCTGGGGGAACTTGGGGAGATATATAGCCTCGGGTGGTGGGCAGCGGCAAGCCCCGTATTACCGATGCAGAAGCTAGGGCTGGGCCTCCCACCGTCCCCACTCCCCAAATGGCAAGGGAATCCTAATGCCTGGACTTTAAGACAGCTGCCATCCTTGTCTGAGAGGAGGCATATCCCCAGGAGCCCCAGCCAGGTGCGTGGAGGGTCTGAATCCCTCTCCTGGACTCTCCCACAGATGGTGCCCCTGGGGCTTGCTTGCTAGTTCCATCCAGTTTGGATCAGGAAACTGCTTTTAAAGATTATTTCTAAAAAAAAAAAAAAAAATCACAGACACACACACACACACACACACACACACACACACACACACACACACACACACACACACACACACACACACACACACGAGTGAGCTCTTTGTATTCCATTTGAGAAACCATAAATGACTTTCAGGTTAAATGATACCTGAGTCCCAGTGGCTCAAAAGGGGCAAGATGAACAGAACTGGCTGGCAGTACTGCGGAAAGTAGAGCTGATGGAGATGCCATTGGGTGTGGGATGGCCTGGACAAGGGAAACACTAGTCCGTGTTCTTGCCTGCCTTCTCTCAGGATTTGATGCTGTTATGTACCGACACAGGCCCCTGTTTATTCTCATCACATCTGGGCAGAAGGGAGGAGCAAGACAGCGAGGCCCATAAGCACATATCCCTTTGAGGAGGAGGGAAACGGAGCCCTAGAGAGAGAACAAGCCTTGTTTAAGGTCCTCTGGACAGACTTTGGGGTTCCTCAAGCAAGAAATAGTTGTCCAGGCTCTGATTCAGTGCTCCAACGGCCCAAATTCTGTAATCTGAGGGCTTTCCCATTACATTTAATTTCCTTTCTTCTATTTTTCTTCTGCGGGAGGCAAGATATTGGTAGGGTAACCCACTTACCCAAGAACCTCCCAGTTTTAGCACTGGAAGTCTCACATCCAGGGAACCCTCTCAGTCCTGGGCAAACCAAGACAGTTAGTAACCTTTCAGGTTTGTCACTGATTCAAAAGAAACACCTGTGGAGAGCGCCCTTCTGGAGGTGGTCTCACCTGGTAGTTAAGAGTGTGGGCTCCAGGCACATGGCCAGGGTGCCAGCGCTGGCATGCATCCATGCCAGACCCAGGGCAAGTCAGTCACTTGATCTCTCTGTGCCTCAGTAGCCTCACCTGTAAACTAGGGATAATGGTAATCTGTACGTCAAGAGGTCACTATGTGAAACCATATACATCAACACATGTAAAGCACTTTTATTGAAAACAGTGCCCACCTCATAGTAAGGGCTCGGTAAATGGTAAGTACATTATTATGAAAGAATGAATTACAAAGATCGCAGGATGTCAGAGTTGATGGGATGCCTTCTTAGATGGCATCTCATTGCCCCTGAACTTAAATGCCCTTCACATGTTGTAGTGACCCCTTCTATGTCCCCCCTCCCCATATTGGTGGCAGCTGCAGCTGGTGGGGGTTGGTTTGATCGCCCTCAGAGTGGATGCCATTCCACTTCACCTGGTGGCAGAGGAGGGGAGGTGTGATGTCGAAGCACTGTACCTCTCAGGCTTGAACATGGACACAAATCACCTGGGCATCTTGCTAAATCTTGTGAAATGTGGATTCTGATTCAGCAGTTCTGGGTAGGCCCCAAGACTCTGCATTTCTCACAAGTTCCTGGGTGATGCTGCTGATCTGGGGACCACACTGTGAGAGCAAGGCCACGCTGTCAGCACGTGTGAGTCCGAGCAAAAGCCTGTGAAATTTATGCCCAACTGGGTGGTTCCTAAGATTAGAGCATTAGTATCAAGGGCGAAGGGGGAGTTGCCGAGATGTGCTTAGATGTTCAAGGAGAGCAGCTCAGGGAATGGAGAAGCTGGCAGGGCACCAAAACTCAAGGCAGGGGTTGTGATCTGTGGATGAATGTTACATGCAGGTAGTTAACAATACTGGTTAAGGAAACGAGCTTTGGGAATTGTTTGCTTATTTTAAATATCAGAGCTGGTTCAAGACTGTTGCTTCAACCATATCCTTTCTACTCATTTGTATCCATGGATTTGCTCTGTTAGACCAAGGGCAGAGTGCCCCACCTGTGCCCAGGATTCACTCCTGATGAGTGTGATGGACCCAGAGTTTGCAGAAAGGTTCAGGACTGCTGGCCTGGGGAGACAGAAGCCCCCCAGGTTGGGCTTCCTGCCTCCCCACACACACTCCCAGTGACCCTGCCTGGGAGGGATCTAATCCTGCCTCCGTCACCTCAGAACTTGAGTCTGGCTCATACACATCTACTTTGGATGGTTGGACCCAACTACTCCAAACAATCTTGAGTACCAAAATAAGCATCAACAGTGACCCCTCATATTTGAGGCAACTTTATTCCTTTTTCGAAGCCTTGAACAGGAGTCCTCCCTGCCATCCCTCTCCCAGCTGCCTTCCTCAGAGACCCTACCAGGCACCAAGAGAAGATTACCATCTAGACAGTGACTGCTCTTTGGCCTGTATGGATTCTGGAAGAACCTTCCCAGGAGAGGTGGGAGAGATGGAGCTCTTCCGGACCAATCCCGCCTGCTGCTGCCTGGATTCCCTCAGGTCAGGCTTGTGCCAGTTTGAAGGACAGCCTTATGATAATGAGCACTAAAAGCACTCTGTAGAGCCCCGTGCCTTGGGAAGAGAATCGGGACTCCGTTCTGCCAGCTCCCCTTCCTCAGCCCACGTCTGTCAAGTGCTACACATTTGTTTATGTCGCTTCGGGCCACTACCCCACCCCACCGCGTGGCTACTCCTAGTCAACTGTGCTTTCTCCTTTCTTCCAAGAACGCTCCCCGAGGACAGCCCAGCCCTTCATAAAGGCTTCTGCTTTATTTTGTTTCTCCTACTTGGTGAATCCCCACCCCTTGCCCTTAACTCCAGCCTCATAGAACCTGCCCAGCATCGTGGCCCCCCTACTGCAGCCCCTTGGGTTGTTTCCTGATGGATTTAGCAAGAGTTGGGGTTCCAAATACAATTTCCCTCCCACCACATTTCTCTGAAGGAAAGCAGTGGTGTTCAGATACGGCTGCCAGCACAGATCCCAGAATTTTATTATGTCCCTCCAATTCCTGCAGCCAGAACAGACTTCAGAAGTTGTTTGTTTTTTTATTGTGGTGAACAACATAACATAAACTTTACCGTCTTAACCATTTTAAGTGTGCAGTTTAGTAGTGTATTCACACTGCTGTGCAACAGATCTTTAGAACCGTTCCATCATGCATCACGGAAACGCTATACCTGCTAACTCTCCCACTCCCTAGCTCTTGGCAACTGTCTTTCTACTTTCTATTTCTATGATTTTGACTACTTTAAATACTTCGTATGACTGGCATCAGGCAGTATTTGCCCTTTTGCGACTGGCTTATTTCACTTAGCACGGTGTCCTTGAAGTTCATCCATGTTATGGTACAGGAAGGACCTCCTTTTCTGAGGCTACCTAGTATCCATTGTGTGTACACCACATTCTCTTTATCCATTCATCTGTCAGTGGATATTTGGGTTGCTTTCTTAGTTTTTTTAAGCCCTTATTTTGCAGTTGGTCACCCACATAAACAAAGTGACGTGCCCAGGACCACACAGCCAGTCAGATGTCCGTGTGCTGAGGACTCTATTGCTGCTGTGTTCCAACACCAGCATTTTGGGGCTCTGGTCCAATCTGAGTCCGTGGCAGAGGCCCTCTGATATTTTTACAGGCCGCAGAGGCAGATGATGGCATCCAGGCAAGTCCTGATGACTGTGGACCTGTGAGAGCACTGGCTTTGGCCTCGGTGTGCCCTATGTGAATGGACACTGGATTTTTTTTGTGATATTAGGCGATTATTGTTCATTTGTTTAGTGTACTAATGGTATTGTGTTATATGTTTTAAAAATAACCTTGAGAAATGCATACTGAAATGTTTCTAAAATTAAGTGTATGGTGTCTAGGACATGCTTCAAAATAATCAGTAGAAGGTAAGGATGAAACGAGGCTGGGGCTCATTATACCATTCTCTCTACTTTTGTATACATTTTGAGTTTTCTATAATAAGTTTTTAATCTTAAAAAAATTTAAATCCTGCAGTTGGATGGGTCATCCTTGCCCACTTTCCAAGAATTTAGCAAAATTTAGACCATTATCAATTGTAGGTTATAGAGAATAAAATACCGCCACCATTGGGCAATGTAAAAACAAACCAAAATCCTTGCAGGAGGTCGGGTGGCAGCAGCAAATGGGTGTGTAGCCTGTGGCAGAGGTGTCAATGGCATGAGGGGCTCAGCTGCTCTGCCGGGGCACCATAGGCTCTGGGCTCAGGCTTTCCTTCCTGACCCCAGGGAGCCCCTCCACCAGGCCTTCCTGTCAGCAGTCACTGGCTATCCCACTTATAAACGTTTGCCCCCAGTGGGAAGTAAATATGTTAGTGTGCACATTGTTTATGTATTTATTCATTCACCCATCCCTAATTCCTCCCCTTTCCTAACCACCCACAGCCAGGCAACACTATGATTGAATTTACCCCTCAGTACCTCGTGTCTTCCCCCTTTAACCCATGGCCACCACCCAGGTCCCTGCCACTGTCATCTCTTAGCTAGGTCACCGCGACACCTCCTGACGGCTCTCCTCCTCAGTCCTCACCCTGCCTTCCTCCTTCCCGTCCCATCCTCTGTCCTCTGACCAGGTCACTCTGCCCTGCTTAATTAAGACCCGGAAAGTCTTCGCCCTGCACTCCCGGATGATGTCCAGGCTCTGCTGGTGCCTTACAGAGTCCTTAGGAACCTGCCTTTACTTGCCTCTAGAGTCTCATTTTTCACCCCAACCCCCTCTTTCCCTGAGTCCCAGCCACCCTGAAATTCTTCCAGTTCCTCAGAACACCACACATGCTCTTTCTCAGTCCCCTGCTCTTGCCCACACTGCCACCTCTGCCAAGGACACTCGCCCTCCTCCTCTGGTCTGGGTGCTCTACTCCAACCTCAGCTCTCAGCTACACCTCCCTTCCTACTGGAAGCGTTCCTGGACCCAGTTGTTTGGTGTTCCTGCTCTGAGCTCATCATGTAGTTTCCCCAGTACCACACTTAGCTCCACTTATTGTAGGGTAGGTGTTCTGTAAATATTTTTTGAATTGACAGCACAAATTTGATTTGAAAGAAAGGGAAAATTTGTCAGTGTATATTGCTGCAAGCAGGCTGCCGTATCTCAATCCTCAGACACCCTGGTGCTCTCTCAGTCATCCCACAAACACTCCCTGGTCTGATTATCTTTGAGTTTTGCAATTGCCCTGAATCCATTGTGCAGTCCTTTGCTGGCCGGACGGGGCCTGCTCATTCGCTGGGTGGGTGGTCGCAGTCGCACCCTCTTCTACCCTACCATCTTCTCAGCCAACTTCCACTGCCCCGCGGGACACGCCCTCAACAGCCCTGGCGCTGGGTCCCCAGGCGTCCTGGCCAGCCCAGGGCCCCGCAGCTCCTGCCCTCCCGCAGCTTCCTGCCTGGAGGCAGCTCCTGTGCTTGCGGCCCCAGAGCTTCACCCAGTCCTGCCCCTTGGCTGCTCAGCATCCGAGCTCTCCGATGTAGGGTGTTGCCGCGGTGCTTCTGAGAGCGATCACAGTTGTCTCCTTGGCAAAGTTTCTGTCCTTGCCTCGTTCTCTCATTGTGCCCCTGAAGAGTCCCCCCATCCCATCCTCGCCATCCTCATTCAGGACCTTGTGCCATCACAGTCCCGTTTTCTAGCACCTTTGGTCTGCCCCCTTTTCCCTGCTTCCACGCCCTGCTTGGATATACATCCCTTATAAAACTGCCCCTGCCCATATGAGCCCCACGAGCCACCGTCCTGGCCCTCTGCTCCCTTTCCTCACCAAGGGAGTCTCACCACCACCCGGTCACCAAGGCTCTCCATTCACTCCCCACTGTAGCCGCACCACGGTCCCCAAAGCCGCCTATGCCCATCTAATCACAAACTCAAAGTAGTCCCCTTGATCTGTCTGCTGGCTTGGACTCCAGTGACATCCTCTTCTCTCAGATACTCCCTTCGGGCTCCCTGGTGCCTCGGCAGCCTGCCTTGGCTTCTGTACCTGTGCGCACCTTCTGATTCATCTGCTGGCGCATCCCCATCTTCCCAACCTCTGAATGTAAGCGGTTTTGAATTCGGGCCTCTGCACACACCGTGTACCCAGCTGCTCCGACAGAGGCTTCTAAGTGGACAGCTCCCAGGTTGCCATCTCTGGGCCAAATGCGCCTCCCCTTCTTATTTTTCATTTCAGCTTTGCTGAATAAGGCTGAAAGCAAACTGCTCCCCTCTAAATGGCAACTCTCTTTCTCTTTCTATTAGCAGTATGGCTTCTCTGGTCCCTGAGGCTCCAAAACCCAGAGCCTCCATCGGCGCCTTCCTCTGCTCACATCTTGTCGGCCCGTACATCCTGTCACTTCTGCTGTCCCTGAGGTTCTCACATCCATCTCCTTTGAGTTCCTCCTGCCCCACCCATAGTTTAAGTGTCACTACCTCTGGCAGAGGCCATCTGGTCCCCTCTCCACTCCCCTAGATCCTTTTTTCTAGTCTTTATGCCTCCAGTCTGTTGTCTACTCTACCATCAAGTCCATCCATTTGAAGAAGTGACTCTCAAGGTGTGATCCCTGGACCAGCAGTTTCCACATCACCTGGGAAATGCGTACTCTCAGGCCCCATTCCAGACCTTCTTGTTCAGAAGCTCTGGGCAGAGCCCAGCTTCTGATGAACACTAAAGTTGGAGAACCACAGCCCCAAAACTTAGTGTTAGGTTTCTTCTCTGCTTAAAAACCTAAAACATGTCAATTAAGGATTAGGTTCAGCTGGATAGAATGAGAAAAAAAGTGGCTTACACAAGAGAGAAATCTATTTCCCTCTCACTTCAAAGAAATCTGGCCATGAGCAGTACAGGGATGGTATAGCAAACCCATGGTGTCATCAAGAACCCAGGGCCCTTGCTGTCTATTTCAATTCCTGGAACATGGTTCTCTCTATCATCAACGTTTCTTTATGGTTCCAGATAGCTGCTAGAGCTCCAGCTATCACATAGAATGATTCTGCTCCAATTCCAATGTGTGGGTTCCCCCCCACCTCCAGCTGTTTTCAGTTCTCAGATACTAGCTGGGTGTCCTACAATTCAACTCAATTCAATTCTGACACTATCTACCTGGAGAAGGCATCAGATCCCGCAGGTTAAGGACTCAGTCCTACACGACTGCCTTCCCACCACTACCTCCAACTTCAGATGCAGGTTGCAAATTTGGGTTGTCACCTGTGCTTCTGACCAACTGGCGATAGACTGAAGCTTCCAACTGCCTCCTGGGGTTCAGCTACTTTGCTGGAGCAGCTCACAGAACTCAGAGAAACATTTCACATACTAGACTACCAGTTTATTACAAAGGATATTAAAAGATGCAAATCAACAGCCAGATGAAGAGATGCATAAAGCAAGGTATGGGGAAAAGGTGTGGAGTGTCCATACCCTCTCTGAGCCCACCACTCTCCCCTAAATTCTACATGTTCATCAACCCTGAAGCTCTCCAAACTCTGTCTTTTTGGGTTTTTATGGAGACTTCATTACATAGGCATGGTTAATCAAATCACTGGCCATTGGTGATTGAACTCAATCTCCAGCCCCTCTCCCCTCCCAGGAAGTTGGGGAGGGTGGGCCTGAGCGTTCCAGCCATCTAATCACATGGTTGGTTCCTGTGACAACCAGCCAACCTCTTGGGGTTACCTAGGGACTTTCCAGAAGTCACCCTAGAACATAACAAAAACACCTTTATTGCCCTTATCACTTAGGATATTCCAAGGGTTTTAGGCTGTGCCTGGAACAAGATGAAGACCAAATATATATTTATTTCTTCTTTTATAAGTCACAATACTACACATCCTAATACAGACCAGGAGGAAACACCCAAGATACGAAAGAGGGCTCTTTCAGCTAAGTCAGCTCCCCATAAGCAGCCTTCCCAAGAGACTCAAATATTGGTTCTGCTTCAGTCCAGTTGGTCATAATTGGTCCTGAAGCTGCACTAGATTTAGAGGAAGCTGGGAAATATAGTTTTTTGTTTGGGACGGCAAAATCGAGGTTCTCTCCAAAGGTTACAGCCTGTATGATTCAATTTACATAACATTCTCAAAATGGTAGACTTATAGAAATGGGTAACAAGTTAATGGTTGCCAAGAGCTGGAGATTGGGGTGGTATGGAGGTGGCTGGAGCTATCAAAGGGTAGCACCAGGGATCATTGTTTTGGGACTGTTCTGCATCCTGACTGTGCTGGTGGTCACATGAATCTATACATGTGATAAAATCGCATAGAACCAAATATACATGTACAGACATGGGTACGTTCATATCAAACTGGTGAACTCTGAATGTCACTGGGTGGTACCACTATGAGTTTCCTGGTGTGATGCAACACTGCAGTTTTGCAAGATGTTCCCACTGGGAGAAACCAGGAAGGTTACACGGGATCTCTTATTTCTTACAAACTGCATGTAAACCTAAAATCTTCTCAAAATAAAAAAATTGAAGAAACAAAAACTAAATTGAGGTTCTGTTACTAGTGAGGAAGAGGAGATGTTAAAAGCAGCTTGTGGTGTCTTCCATAAGCCTAACCTATTGTCCAGCTATAAACAGGACAAGCTTCTTAGCATAATCAAGACCTTTATGATCTTGTAGTTAGATACCTCCTGAGCAGCCCTTACCTTGCCAGAGTAGGGGAGGGAAAGCTTTCCCGCTACACTCCCAGGTTCAATAGCTGGGTCTATGAAATAAACTGACAACAGGCAGATTAATAAGAGAAAAGACATACCCATTTATTAATTTTTTAAATTATTACTTTTAATTACATGCACACATTTAATTACATGCATGTATTATTAATTTTAATTATTAAATTTAATTACATAAAATACAATTCTATAATTTCATTGTGTGCATGGCTCATCAGAGGAAAAAAAGTGAATACCCAAAAATGTGGTGAGATTTAAGAGCTTATATACAGTTTTAATAGGGGAACGGGAGGTAGGGACTAGGAACTCAGGAGAGAGGAAGTGAGCTTTAGGAAAGATGAATGGGCCCTTAGAAAAATAGATGGGAGGATAGTGTGTGACAAAGTTTGTCTGCTCGTATGGAGTCGTAATATCCCCTCCTGTGGTTAACAGTCCGTCTTCCCTGGTTGATGAAACTCTCCAGGGGCAGATTTAGGACCACCGAGTTCCTTTCGGAGGATGTGTCTTTAGGCAGATAAGGAGAGTTCAGAGAAAACCCCTCTCAGCATTTGCTGTTTTTCAAGTGACTTCAGCTCAAAATAATCAATATACCAAAGTGGCATGTTTGGGGGTGGCATGTCCTGAACCCCTTCACAGGTTAATGTTGCGTGTGTAATTCATAAACCTCTAGAGGGCTGGTCCCAAAGGTGGGAAGAGTATTTATGAAACATGTATCTCTTCACCTATCTGGTCCTGAATACAGCCAATTAAACTCATATTTTTCTCCCCTGCTGAAGCTTCCATTCTGAGAAAGCACCAAGATTCTTCAGTGTTTTGTCAACCAAACAGAATGAAAATGGCCTTTTCTGGTGGAAAAAGGGCAGTGAGCAGGACTTTTTAGGTCCGTGTGTTGTAGTGACTACAGCAAGGGTAGGAAGTACTGAAGCATATTTTAAAATGCCTTTTAGAGAATTCCGCCCTGTCATCTTTCTCCATGTTCGGTGCTCTTTCCTTAAGGCATTACCCAGCCCCAGCGGCTTTCTCGCCCCTGGGCAGCTGTGCTGAACTCAACTGTGCTCCCATGGGAAGGAACTCAACTGCTTGTCAGGAGCTTCAGCTCAACCAGAATCCTGTCCCGAGGTTCTCCCCACAGCTTTCTGAGCTGCCCCCAAAGGGGCAGAGGGAGGTGCTGAGGTGGGATGGTGAGGGAGGGGGACGCCCAGGGCCTGGAGGGCTGCATATGGCAGAAGGGTGCGTGGGTGGCAGAAAAATGCTCAAGACAGAGGGACAGGCATCCAGAGGAGGAATAAAGGGATGCAGGCCCAGACCCGGGGGAGTGGGGAAGAGGGGCCACCGGGCAGAGCCAGTCTCCAAGGGCCTGGAAAGAGAACATGGGAGCCCGCCTGGCAGGGGCCCCAGGCCCTGAGGGACAAGGTCGCTGTGGTGCAGGGCTGCTATCTGAGGGCGCTGCTGGCTGCCAGGCCTGATGGAACACGAGGGGCGCCTGGACCGCAGGCTGGGGCCTCCTGACCCTGAACCCATGGACTCACAGAGTGGTCCAGGGGTGGGTTTGGGGTTCTGTGAATTCCCTGAACTTGCAGGCAGAATTCTGCTCTTTTCTTCCAGAAAGGTGTCCATGGCTCACAGCAGATTTTCAAAGAGAACTGTAAGCCCCCAAAGTGGGGATGGTACCCAATGATATAAAGAAAGGGGAGAATTGGAGGATTGGCAAGGGAGGTGTAGGTAGGGGCCTGTGGAGCCGGGAGGTGGCCAGAGTAGAAAAGCTTGTGAGAAAGTACTCAGCCGAGGCCTGTAGGCTGAGCTGGTACGGGCAACACTGATCCAGTCCCCTGTGGGGTCGGATGTCCTGACCTGCTCTCAGTCCGAGCAGAGGTCATGGCCAGGGCAGCCAGGAACAGGGCAGCATGTTCCACTCCCCCACCCTGGAGGGAGCCTCTCTCTATGCAAACTCCTGCAGATCTAACCCTGTGTCTCAGCTCCAGGAACCCCTCAAGCCCAGGGAGCCCTGCGCTGAGCTCCCCGTGTCTGTCCCACTGAAAGACACTCCCAGAGCCCCAGCACGGCCCCATCAGAGCCCAGCACACCTGCTGTGGGGTGACTGCGGCTGGTGTGTGCAGTTCCCTCTCCAGGGGCCCCTGCCTGTCTTGTCCACGGCAGTAGCCTGGCCCAGCGCCTAGGCACTGAATATTCAGCAAATACTATTTGATAGCTGAAAATATAAAAAGTGTGTTGTCTGATGGGTGAGAATGTGACCCCCAGTGAACAGTTTGAGGTCTCTCAGAAGAGCAACTGAGGCTGACCTTTAACCCGGCAGGAAAAACGGGAGAAAGAAGACTCAGACTTCGTGAAGTAACTCCACTGAGGTTAAGCCTGATTGTGTGCACAAGATCTACCACATGAGGTCCTTCACAGGAAAGACTTATTCTCATTAATTTTTTGCTATAAACTCAAAAGCACATGAGGCTGTTGAATTGATGCAGGTGGGGCGACATTAGGAAAACAGTTACACAGGAGGGCAAGTGAAGGATGGGGGGCCTGCCCCTCTTTGGGGGTCTCATCCGCAGTCAGCCTCTTAGGGGCACTTCTTGTGGGCCAGGTGCTGAAGAGGTCAAAGCCGCGTAAACCCTAGGCAGGAGGCACACGAGGAGAAACAGCCTACAGCCTTGCTACCCTAACGTTCACTTGCGGGTGTCCCTTATCCCAACCGTGCTGCTCTCCAGGAGGTGTGTGCATGTTGACCCCGATGAAGCTCTTTAGTTTCCAGAGATGTCAGCCCCACCCTCTGCTTGACTGATTGTCAAATTGGGAAAATGGCCTTTAATTGGCAACACTGATGATCTGCCCTCCAAGTATTTCTATTACTTTTTTGAAGCAAAATCCATCTGACATAGAATGACCATTTTGAAATGTAAAATTCAGTGGCATTTAGTACATTCCCAGTGTTTCCAGTCACCGCTTCTGCCTCATTCCACATTGCCATCTCTCCGCAACAAAACCCTGTACCCATTAAGCAGTTTCCCCGCAGTCTTTGTTCCATTTCTATCAATTTGCCTATTCTGGAAACTTCATGTAAATGGAATCATGCAATATGTGAACTTTTGTTGTGGCTTCTTTAACATAATTTTATTGAAGTTTATCCATGTTATAGGTTGTCATTCCTTTTTATGACTGAATAGTACTCCATCCTATGTGGATACCACAGGTTTTTTAATCCATTCATCCATGGAACATTCAGATTGTTTCCATCTTTGGACTAGTATGAATAGCTTCTACGAACACATGTATTTGTTTGAGTACCTGTTTTCAATCCTTCAGGGCATAAATGACTGTGGTTAGTATATAGAAGTGGGCTTGAGTATCACATGCCCCAGGAGCGGAGGAGAAGATATTTTTCTGACCATGGGATATGAAAAAAATGAAGATTTTTTTTGACAAGTGGTAGTAGGAAGGATAGTAGCATCCCAGGCAGAGGAAACAGCTTGAGCAAAGGCTTATAGGCAGATGTGGGGAATGGTACAGATTAGTGTAGCTAGACACACAGGCTGTAACTCTAAGACCTGCAGGGGTGTGCAGTTAACATACATGTGTAAGGCCATGTGTGTGTGTGTGTGTGTGTGTGTGTGTGTGTGTGTGTGTGTGTGT
>JAQQAC010018689.1:21214913-21250239 GCA_029783875.1 Phataginus tricuspis | reverse complement strand
TGTGTGTGTGTGTGTGTGTGTGTGTGTGTGTGTGTGTGTGTGTGTGTAAGGTAGTAGGTGCCAAGGGGCTTGTAGTAAGGTCAGGTACCACCCATCCTGGCTAATGACACTGCCATTTCAGACAGCTTCCTCCCAAAGGCCTTACAAACCCCAGTGGGATTTGGTTAGTGGGTCTCAGAGGAGTCCAGGCAGTGACAAGATGAGGTTTCAGCTAAATGAATAGACCAAAATGTTCCAGGGAACATGGTCTTGCAGTCTGGGCATTTTGAGACTAAAAACTGAATACTAATATGCATTCACATTTCCTGCTTATCTGCTCTGTTGGTCTGTGGAGCATAACAGACCAGCCAGACAGACACATGCCTCATGGCTTTGCATCTCAGGCTCTGAGCTCAAGTCCCAGGACTTGGGAAGGAGGTTCATACAGAGAGATAAGAGTGATTCAGGAAGGCAGGGAATGTTTGGGTTTTATCTTAGAGGCGGACGAATAGGTTCAGGCAGCAGAGCAACATAGTTGTAACTCATAAAATTGAATGCTGTCAACATACACTCATGTATTGAAGCATGATAGAAAATATTAACAGTGATTATCCTGGGTATTAAGAATCTGTGTGGCTTTTATTTTCCTTATACTTTTTAATTTTATTAATACTTAAATTATTTTAAAAAGGAGTTGTTAAAAGTTACATTGAAAATATTTATACTAGCAGCGATCTGCAAGGGGTCACAATTCCAGCTCTGAACCAGAACACTGGCAGCAGGAATAGAAAGAAGGGGTTGGATTTGAAACTTTTTGAAGAGAGAGTTATCCCAGGCTAAGAGGGGGAGAGAGAGAGAGAAGAGAGAGAGACACAGAGAGAAAGAGAAGGGCCTGGAGCGGTTGAGATGACACCTTCATTTTGTGGTAAAGCCCGTCATTGTGCCTGATTCCCTGGGACTTTAATGAGAATGAGTAAGGTTGGAGACTGGGGCTGGCTAATCTGGCACAGAGAACAGCTTCCTCCCAAAGGCCTTACAGACCCCAGTGGGACTTGGTTAGTGGGTCTCAGAGGAGTTCAGGCAGTGACAAGATGAGGTTTCAGCTAAATGAATAGACCAAAATGTTCCAGGGAACATGGTCTTGCAGTCTGGGCATTTTGAGACTAAAAACTGAATACTAATATGCATTCACATTTCCTGCTTATCTGCTCTGTTGGTTTTTGTTATCCTACTGTAGATAAACAGATTTATATTGTTTTCAAGTGATAACGACAGGTGGGATTTTAACTCTGGGGACCCACATGAATGATAAGTGGTGATATGTGACCATGGCCTGGTCAGTGGCCTGCCTCCACCACTGGCTGGGGGATCTTGGGAAAATCACCTCAGTAAACTGAGCCTCAGTTTATGTATGTGTTAAGCAGAATAACAATGCTGTTCACCTGATGTCACAGGGTTGCTTTGAGCTTTATATTAGATGATGTGAAAATACTATATAAAGAACCATATATAAGCATGCATGAGTGTAGTTACTGTGATGAACATTACTATTTCTTTTCAGAAGACATATGATTGTTTTTGCAAAGAGTACATGCCCTGAAGTAGGCTTGGCCATGAAGCAAAGTCTGATCTAGGCTCCATCCCTGGAGCAAAATACACTGGGGGCTGGGGCCAGGTGGGTTCATGTGGGTGTGACAAAGCCATGACGTGCATGCTTAGAACAGAGCCCTATCAATAGCAGGCTAAACAGCACAGGACTATGTGAATGTACATTTATGTTATAGGTAAAGATTTCAAAGAGCACCATCACTAGTAGGAGAATATACTCTGTAAAATTCACAGTCACACTTCAATTCAGAAAGGAAATTATTTACTATTTGATTATGCCCTTTGCAAGAACATTAAGGAATTGCTAATCTTTCCTCCCTAGTATGAAATGGAAATTTTTGAAAGTAAAACATATGAAAGTACAAGCAATGTTATTTACTGACTATAATCAAGACATGGCATCAACTTAATCAGTTAGCTTGAAGAAGTGATGTATAAATAAAGCGAAATGCATGAGATGAGTTACTGCTCTTCCTTGCTGTGCCCATTAGTCAATACAGGGTGGGTAACCACACATATCCTGTGTCAGTGGTTCTCCAAGTGTGGTCCTGGACCACAGGACCAACATCACCTGGGAACTTAGGAATGCACATTCTGAGGCCCCACCCCAGACCCGCTGAATGAAACTCTGTGTTGGGCCAGCAGTGTGTTAGCAGGCCCTCCAGGGCATTCTGATACCCACTAAAGACGATATGATTCCTTTATAGGTACCTACTCTGAAAGAGTTGCATTAACCATCTTTGTGGTTTTCTGGGTTTGGGTAAAATGCCTTATTTTTTATGCCAAAATAGCTAAGGTTCTTGATATTGGTTAAATTTCTATCACTGTCTAGACATATCAGCCCAGACTTGAACCAAAGACTCAGGAGCATTCTTCTCAGCAGCCTGGTAGTGTGGAAACAGAGGACACTTGATCACAATGTGTGGCAGGAACCCAGGAGCCTGCAGCATTTACATGCCTTGAGATCTCAGAAGTTAAAGCAACTGTTGTGCTTCTTGCAAAGGTCTCTTGGTGCCCAGTTATGAAAAATGTTGAGATGGGGAGGCAGAAAGCAGGTATGCGGGATGACTCGTAAGCCCAGTGACTTAATAGAGACAGAAGACAGATTAGTGGTTTTCCAGGGTCTGGGGAAGAGGGGAGAAGGGGGAATGACTGCCTAATGGACATGGGTTTCTTTAGGAGATGATGAAAAGGTTCAGGAATTAGCTCGTAGTGACAGTTGCACAACACTGTGAAATACAGGTACACCACTGAATCGTACACTTCGAAATGGTAAAAATTTGAGTTTTATTTTATGTGAATTTTATTTAAGAAAAAGTTTTAGAAAGCCGGTGGTTTGGTGGGAAGGAGTGATTGTACTTCCCTTTTATTTCCCCTCCTCCTGCATCCGGGCGTGGGGAAAGCAATAGATATTCAGAGGATGCTGGTTGGTTGACTGCCCTGACACCTGAGAAAGAGGTTCAAATGAGCAGGCGCTGGGAGTTAACATGGCTCAGCTGTGCCCCTCAGAATGGTTCCGTGAGCCAAGTATATCTTTTCTTGGAGTAAATCCTCACATCTAGTTGGAGAGATTCCACGGGGACCGTGGAGGGGAGAAGCAGTGAATGCAGGTTAGAGAAAAATGACGTCTTGCTCAGAGAACGAGTTGTTTCCAGTGCCCTGTGATGACCACAGATTCGTTTGTGCATCAGAGGCACAGCTTGGGAGGCCAGCTGCTGCAGCAACTTGATGTGGACAGGGCGCCCCTCCCAGCCGGCCAGTGCACACAGGCAGCAGCAGGATGATCTCACCGGCTGGGTGGAGCGAACATCCAGGACAAGGACCAGGCCCCTCTGCTCGCAGATATAATCAGCTCTGATGGGCAGAGGCTGGGGCTGTTTTTCCAATTAGGGCTGTTACAGGGTTCTGGCAGGGGCGGCAGTGGGCTTAATTTAACAGACCCGGGGCTCATTGAATTAGCACATGTGGAGGGGCTGAGAAGACCTAAGGTGAGGGATGATGCAGGGGCAGAAAGGAGGAAGGGGCAGGTCAGCATCAACACGGTGAGGCCTGGTGATGTGATCAGGGGGCTGCTTTGAACGCCTTCTCCTCTAGCAAAGCAGCTGTGCCAGCAGGCATGTGGTGGCACCTACTGGCAAGGCTGCCCTGTGGGCACTGTTTGTGGGGCACTGGATTCTCCAAGGTCATTGTTGGAGTGCTGGGCAGTTGCTTGTGCCCATCTGCCTTCCCAGGGACACTGCTTCTGTCTCCTCCTGTTTCTAAACCCACAGTTCTAGGCCACCCCGCCTGAGCCTCCTGGTTTAGGAATGAAGAGCATCAGCGTCAGAACGATCCTTAAAGGTCCTGAGTCCCCACCTTCCCTTTGTGGAGGAGGCAGCCATTACCTGGAGAAGTTTAGGAACTTATCTGAGACCACTTTCTCCTTAGGGGCAGTGTCTGGGTTGCAGTCCAGGCCTTCCTATGCCTATTTTTCTACCCCTCAATGCTCCACTGAAATAATAGAAGAAACGGAAAAAACAGAATAGAATTTTCTCAATCCAGTGAGAAGAGCAGGGCACAGGAAGGTTTAAAATTTTGCCCAAGATCACATAGATATGAAGTACCAAGTCTGACCCTAAGTCTACATGAACCCTCTACCCCTCTATGAGACTTGTTAATACTTCCCAAATTTTGTACAATTGAGCATATAAAAAACCTGATTGTACTTCCTGATGGGCTAGGCCAGGTCGTTGTGAGAAATAGTCCCCTGATTATATCTCCTGACTCCAGAGCTTACCCAAACACCTGGCTATCTTCATCCTCAGGGACACACTGGGAATAGAGTCCCTAAGGAGAGATGTGCAGGTGAACTTCCTGCCTCCTCTGGGCCCACCAAGAGGCCCGTCTATCTGCATGGGAGCCACAGGTTGGCTATGCTCTGAGGTGATGGGGCTGGGAGTCCTGGAAGGCTGGGGCACTTCAGGTTGGGCAGAGCAGGTTGTATTTACAGACAAACTTGCCCGACACTGCCCAGAACCTTGGGCCTTTCTGAACCTCTTATCCTCTCCAAGAATGACCTTGCCACAGCTACACACCCCTGTCCCCCTCTTCGGCCAGTGCCTCTTTGACAACAGTGTTGGAGGAGCTAAAAGCATGGGATCAAAGCCACACTGCTTACGTTCACCTCCCAGCTCTCTCACTGCCTAGAGGAGTGACCTGGAGAAGTCGCTTTAATCTCTCTAAAACTCATCTCATCTGAAAATACGGTCTGCAGTATAGACTTTGTTGTGAGGATGAGCTAAATTTGCAGCTAATCCAGTGCCTGGCACATCGAAGGTATCCCTCTGGTGTAGTCTTCTGTCGGTCCCTTCCTGCTCTGTGTCCAGCAATGCTCTCAATGCCTACATACCCAAACCCAGAGGAAACAGGACAAGGTATTGTCCCTTGAGGGGCTTATCATGTAGAGGCAAAAAACCTGCACATAATGAAACACAAAATTAGAAAGAAAAATAGACTAACATTTGCTGAATTCCTGCTATGTGCCAGAAAAAGAAAAGATACTGCATCTCATTTCTTTTATATAAAAGACAGCCCAGAATTGAGACAGATTACATTGTACAAAAGCTAGATGCCAGGGGTTTAGGGCATTCCTTCCAGTCCCCTTCCTTGTGATTATTTTATTTCACTGACTTAACAAATGACGTGAATCCTCCCCATTCCTGTCCCTTCAACTCTGCCAGGCATGCTGGACTCTTCTGTTGCCTGGCTACGAGGCAGGTGGCCCCAAATGTGGAAAAAAAAGCTGCCTAACCTTAGAAATTGACCACGGACGTCACTGCAGGAGGAAAAATAAATATAGAACATCGAGATTATTCACTTAGAGCTCGGCTTCTCCAGCATCTCCTTGCTGCGATTCACCAGATCAATTAAAGGTGCCGTCATTCAGTGTCAGGGAGGCTGTGAAGAGAACAGGACCAGCCTCTCCTGCTGCCTCTGGTCCACATCCGCTCCCCACCCGCCCACAGCCCTCACCCCAGCCTCCAAGGGGATTTGCTCCTCCCTTGCTGGGGGTAAAAGTTACCACGGCTTGTTTCAAGAAAACCAATTAAGAAACATAAAATGCTGTCAGCAAGAAAGGTCACTGCACAGGCTATAAATACAGGCGCCTCTGAACTGTGAGTCGAACTCTGAAGCACATTCTTTCCTCCACAACCCCGTCTTCCAGCTGAGGTTTTATCCTTTGATAAAATGAGAGAACATCTAGCCAGGGATGAAAAAGGCGTTCCCTGGATTTTCATTCTGCAGCCTACCGGCTTGCAGGGTATCTGGGAATTCTGAGCCTTGGTGGGGCTGTGTGCCTCAACCCCCAGCCCAGACCCTAGGCTTGGTTTGATTTTTCTTCATAACAATGATTTCTTCACAATGTATAATAGGTATGAGTTCAAGGTCTTAGAAAACACTGAAAAGCACATGGGTCAGTAATAACCTGTAGTCCCACCCCTTAAAAAAAAATCTGTCAACATTTTAGGCTATATTACCCCAGGCTTTTTTCTCTAGGCTGTATATAGACATACCTGTTTTTCTTTACAAAAACATGTTTAAAGAGTGTCACTTAGTAATACTGTTTTGCAGCCTGCTTGCTCAGCAGTATTTAATATTATTTACCATAATATTCTGTATGTACCATAGTGTATTTAACTTTTCTTCTGCTAAGCATTTAGATTGCTTCTAGACTGTCTCTCATATATAATGCTGCAGTGAATATTGTTGACTTAAAGTTTGCATATAAGCCATAATTATTTCTTTTGAGAAAATATGGGAAGTGAAATTGCTCAGCCTTTGATTTTTAAGACTGATACATGCTGCCAAATTCCCCCGTGGAGAGGTCGAACCTATTTACACTTCATTTGTGTATGTGACCATTTCCCCACACCCTTGCCAAAAACTGACTATCGATATATGTTTTCTAAAGACTCAGAGATTGAGTAACTTTTCCAAGGTCACAAGGAGAACCAGGATTTAAATTCAGTCTTCAGGCCAGTGTGACCCAGAACATCTCTGGCCCTTGGCATTTCTCTGCACAGCATCTCTGTCCCCGGTATGTATCTGTGTGTGTTTCAGGACCCAGGAGCCAAGGCCTTTTCTCTCGGGGGTCCTGAGCTCCACACTGGCCCCCACTGCCACCACCCTGGCCACATCAGGCCTGCTGCCTGGAAAAGGGAGCAAGACCTCCCTGACCATTCAGGAAGTGGGAGGATGAATTAGATAAAGTCCATTAGGCAAACCTTGGCATCCTTCAACTTACAAAGCAGCATTATTAATAATGTTTGAATTGAGATTATTTCAAAAACATTAAGTGATCATGGAACAAGTGGTATCAAACCCAAAGCAGAATCTTCCAGTTCCTAGCAATCTCTTTAGCCCAAGGCTCCTCTTAATTTATAATAAATACAGCGAGCGATTTAGCTGAGCTATTAGGTCTTTGAGCAAAGAGCGCTCACCCTAAACACATCAGTCAGTGGTTCCCAAGTCCAGCTGCCCATGGGAAGCCCCATGGGAACATTTAACCATGTAGCTTCCTACCTGCAGATTCTGTTTCTGTTGATCTGGTTGCAATCTGAGGACCTGGATGGTCACAGACCTTTCCAGGTGACGCTGATGCCAGGTTGGACCTGCTGGGCTGTGTGTCCTCTAGTTTAGAGATTCTAGGAGACAATAGTTAATATATAGGCTTTGTTAGCTGTAAAATACTATGTGAATGTGAGTGATGTGTTTCTCAGGATTTTCTCTGTAAAAGTAATTTTACCAAATACCACCTAATCACTTCTCTCAGTGTGTCATTGGTGGCAGGTTTGAGCTTCAGTCTCTAACAAATTCTCCATCTGTTTCCCTGGTCCTCCAGCCTCTAACCAGAAAAGGCAAAAAGGAATTTTCCAGCCAAGAGAAACAAAAAAGGAACCATTTTGAAAGTGAATCATCCTCCCTCTTTCCCACTTGCCCACTTGCCTGTTCATATATTTGGTAAATCCAGATGATAGTCCTCTGGTTTAAAGAAGACTGTTACTCCCAGACTGCACTTGTTAACCATTCAGAGCCCATTTACCTCCTCCCAGGGGGGCTTCCTGACCTAAGACTCACAGGGAAAGCCTGCTCTGGCCAAGAATTGCTCTCCCACTGCCCTATTGCCTTCTTGTAGGAGCCAAAGCCTGTGAGAACCAGTACAAATCTCTAATGGGCTGAGTCCAGATTAGTTGATGTGGTGTATGGGGCTGTGGGGCATACAGGCTTGGGTGCAGACCCCGGCCCAGCCTCTTACCGGTTGCATGGGATTGGAAAAGTAATTTAAATTTATGGGCCTCAGTTTCACCATCTCTGGAATGGAGGAAATACGACCTATATCCAAGGGGTCTTGCAAGATTGAAATGAAGTGATGCATGTTGTGCTGGGGGTATGGTGTTGTGCTAGAATACTGCATTGCAGAGCTGCAGCTTTTGGGAGGAGAGATATCACAAAGAGTGAAAGGGCTCAGGAAGTCTGCAAACAAGCCAGTCTGGCGCTGTGGCTGCTTTCCAGTGCAAGGCCCGACCCTCTAGCCTGTCTCACTTACTGGTGGTGTGCTCACCTGGCATGGAGAACTGCTGCTCTCTGGGCACTAGGTCCAGGTTTCAGCCCTTGCTGCCCTCCCACATTCCCATGTTCCCTGAAACAGGTTCTGTCACCAGAACCCCTTCTATGAGCCCAGAGATGGCTCTGGTTGGTCACCAAATCAATTTGAAATAAGTGAAAACTTCTGGTTACTTCATCTAAAATCTTCAAATGCATTCCTAGGAGAGGAGACCGGATTTTTCTTTCTCCTCTTGTTCTACTATCTTCTTTTTCTTCCTTTTTCTCATTTAGGACATTATTAAGGCCTGGAACCAACGATCCACCAGGAGGCAGTTTGCCTTGAGGTTTCCCTTAAAAGAGAAGGACAAAGAGTGTCCTGGACCAGACCTGTAATGACTAAAAACTTAATATTTTCAGAGTGATTTAAGTGTACAAAGTGCTGTCACAATACCTTAATTGGTCCACACAACTGCCGTAGGACAAAGGTGGAGTCATTTAATGATCAGGTGGTATTGCCACTCCCATTTGCGGGATGAGATCGCAGACTCCAAGGTGAGTGAGAGCCTGACCAGGGCACACAACTAATAAATGGCACCTAGGGGATTTGAACCCAAGGCAGCTGACTGCCAGGACCCACAAATAGACCAACTTGGCTTGAATTGAAGATTCGTATTTTAGATGGTGGGAAATAATGGTGGAAAGGTCGGATGGGGACTATATTCTGAAGGGGTGGACAGGCAGGTGTGTGGTTTTTGTAGGTGGGGATGGTGAATCCCAGAATGTTTTAGAAGAGGGCTGGAACATGACCGAAGAATGATTTAGGAAGGTGACTACAGCAGAGCACAGAAAAATGGAAAGGAGAAGAGACTGGCAGGGACGAGACAAACTGTTTGAATATGACCCTCACCTCAGATGGGAGCAGTAGACATAGAAAGGAAGAGACAGATGATAAAGAAAATGCAGGAAGAAAGAAAGGGTGTCAGAGATCATAGCAAGGTTCCCAGCCTTGGGGTGGAGGGAGTACCATCAGCAGAAGTAGGAAGAGTTAACAGTAACAGTTGATAATTGTTTGAGTATTAGGTACTAGCCATTGCAAAATTAAGAGCTTTGTGTGGATTTTCTATAACATAGTTACTATTATTATCCCCATTTTAGGGATTTTAGAGATGGAAAACTGAGGCTGTTGTGATTACATGGTTTGTACAAGATGACAAAACAAATAAGCAATGAAGCCAGTGTTTCAACCAAGGTCTGGCTGACTGTTTCTAGAATCTATACTCTTAAACCAATGCTAAACAGTCCTTCCAACCTACCTACAGATACAAACAGGAATAAAGGGTGAGTTGCTTTGGTGAGCAAGGCAGACCTGGCCTCTGTAGCTGTTGTCATCCCTAAGAGGGATGACACCCTTCCACTGAACAGGGTAGATGGCCTTATCTCTCACTCAGATTGGGATTCCTGTTTAAAGTATTTGCTATACAAAAGGTCTACTGTAGGGGTGGGAGAAGGCAACTGTAGTTCAGATTCTGGGAAGACCTGGGAAAGCGGTGACCTTTGGAACATCAGAGAATGAAGAGAGAGACGAAATGTGTGGAAGAAGGTTGTAGAATAAAGGAGGAAAATTCCCCAAAGCCCAGAACATTCTTAAGTAAAGGATGTTGTGTGGGCAGCCAGCCAGGGAGAAATGAGCAGGAAACAAAGGGAAATGAATTAGCGCCCTCAGCAGTTCTTTCGACTGGGTTTCTCCAGCAGGATTCCTTTTTAGGCCACTGCACCCAAAGTCTTAACAGCCTGGCAAAGCTCCCCAGAGACCTAGCTCAGAATCATCCACCCTAGATTTCTTTGTTCCAGGCAGAGGATTTTGGTCTTAAACTTGGTAATATGGACATCCAAAAGAAAGGGAAGACCTAAGGAACTAGAACTTGGATGGAACATCTTGGAACTTCCATTTCGGAAGTAGCTCTCAGAGCTAGCTAGGTGAGACAGCCCCTGCCCCGCTCTTCTCAGGCCATGCCCCTCCCGTGTGAGGATACGTCTGCGGGGTCAGGGGGACGTGTCTGTGCTCTCCCCTCTAAACCACACCCTTGCCCTGTCCAGACAGCCCTGAGCCGCTTCCAGGGCCTGTGCAGGCCTCTTCCCTGGCTTGTCCTTCCTGGGTACGTGCACTCCTGTGCAGGGTTGGCCAAGAGGCAGTTCTTTGCGGACAGTGAATGGAGCCTGGACATTCAACCTGGACTGTCCGTATCTCATATACTTGAGGTCCCTCATAGGTACAGGACCAACTCTGGGCTGGAAAGAAGAGAGGGTTGGGCTACAAGCTGGCAACTGGGCCAGCTCTCCCCATGCTCCACATTTCAACATGGAGCTCCAAGGAGCCTAGGAATTAAGAGATTGAACCTAGCTGTCCAGGTGTTATAAAAGTATATTTATCAACATAGAAGGATAGAACATTTTTTAATTTCACTGGTGCTAGCTTGATTCTTAACTTTTAAGTATTTAGACATATGCTCTGTGGCCTCCATTTGTCAGCTTGCCCTGGGCCCCACAAATGTTAGGAGCAAGACCTTGGATAAAAGGAACCATAAAAGTCATCTACTCCATCCACCCAGCCAACCTCAGGTTCCCACCAAATACTTAAACATCTCGGATCATGACTGACACTGGTCTCACTGCCTCCTGAGTCACTAGATTCAGGAGGTTCTCTGGAAACTGTCTCTGGAGTCTCTCACTGCTAAAATGTGCTTCTTTCTTTTGGGATTAAGATTCCAATTACAAAATAAATTTAAAAGCCACAGGGATGAGAAGTACAACATAGGGAATATAGTCAGTAATACTGTAATATCTTCGGATGTTGACAGTTGGTAACTACACTTATCATAGTGAGCATTTTGTTATGTATATAATTATCAGATCACTGTGTCATACACCTGGAAGCAATATAATATTGTGTATCAATTGTACTTCAATTTAAAAAAAAATGTGCTTCTTTAAGTCAGAGTTGGTCTTCCTGTTCCAGAAACACCGAGTAGTAATAATTGAAGGCTCACTCTGTCGAACAATAGTATGAGAGTTGCTGAGCTTCGGCCTCATGTTGACCAAGGTCTAAATCCTGACTCTGCCACTTACTAAATATGGGACTTTGGGCAAGTTTCTTAATTTCTCAGACCTTCAGTTTCCTCATCTGTAAAACAGAAATAATAATTCCTACTTCAAAGGGTTGTTTTAGGTAATAAATGTCTATGGTAGACATTATTCATTCTTTTTAAAATTGAGGTACAATGGACATATTAGCTTCTGGTGTACAACATAATGATATAACATTTGTTATATATTATATATTATAAAATGATCCCCACAGTATGGTTAGTTAACACTGGTCACCGTACACACAAATTTTTTCCCTTATGGTGAGAACTTTTAAGATCTACTCTCATAGCAACTTTCAAATCTGTAATACATTATTATTAACTATAGTTACCATGCTCTACATAACATCCCCATGACTTATTTTTTTCATAACTGAAAGTCTGTACCTTTTTGCCATCCCCTCATCCCCCAAGAATCTGTTCTCTCTCTATATATGAGGACATTATTCATTCTTGGTATCTCAAACAGAAGGCCCAGTCCCAGTGAAGAGGGACATAATTAGTGCCAGTAAGTAGTGGCTTGCTTATTCTTGTTGCCTAGGTGCTCTCATACTTTATCTCATGGCAGAAAAAGGTTAGCATTTGACATAGGAAGACCTGAGAACCACTTTGCAACACCATTTACTAGCTGTGTGACCTCAGACAAGTCACCTATTTCCTCTGAGCCCCAGTTACCTCATCAATAAAATGGAGTTGATGATGATTCCCATCACCTCACAGAGCTCTTACATTAAAAAGCTCCTAACAAAAAAGCATTTATTCATTTATTCATTCTGTAAACATGTATGAAATGTCTACTCTGTATTAGGTGCTTGAAATACAAAAATGAGCTGTAGATCCTGCCCTCAAGGGCCCTACATTCTAGTGACTGAGACAAAGAGATAATTAATTTTAAAAGACTTCATTGTGCCAGGTGCTGGTATCCCAAAGGAGGGGACAACCTTCCTGAAAGAAGGTTTCATAAGGAAATGGCGCTTGCAAGAGGTAGAGGCAGTGGGGAGGGGAAAATCATGAAGAAGAACACACGGAGTTTTGTAGTTCTATAGAAGAAAAGTTTTTACAGAGAGAAAACAAATCCTTCTTTCAAGTGACAGGTCTTCAGATATTTGACAAAAGTTATCGTAGCCTCTCTTCCCATCCTTTCTTCAACATCTTCTCTTAAATAGGCTCAACAAGCCCAGTTTCTTCAAGCATTGCTCACCTGATTGGCTGTGAGCCTGTCCAGGTCCTCTCTGGACATGGTGCATTCTGTATATTCCCCAATGGCAGGGAATACTTACAAGTCTACCTATGTCATGTACATCACCATATCCAGTTTGTTAGCTGTAACATAATTAAAGCCTTATTTTAAAGCTTTCCAAAATTCCAGTAGCTTCCAAGCTATGCTACAAATCAGAAGGCTCATCATCCATTTGCAGAGTGATATATGGGCTTGGCTCAGGGACACAGAAAAATACATGTGTGTGAAGAGAGTATGGGGCATAGAAAAGAGAAAAAGACTGGGTATGTGCTCATGGAGAGATTCTGGCTGTCTTAATGCTACTAGGGGTAATGAAAACCCTACCTCTGGATGGTCTCTTATTAAATATCAAGGGATCCTGGTGAGATAGGTCAGACACTAGTATTACAGGTATAATTTCATAGCTCTCTTAGGCTCAGAGTTCTCAGAGCTGGCTTTGATGGAACTGGGTGCTTTTCCATGATTGTAAATTAAAAGGAAAGGCAAAATGAACAGAAGCAAAGTTCTCCTGGAAGGAGACAACAGTTCAACCACAGGAGCTGGAGGCCCTGCTGCTGTTTTAAATGGTACACTGGGCATTTGGCAAATGGAAGAGCCCCTCAACACACTAGGTGGCTACTGTTGGCCCCAGGCTATCTGACTTAACACAGGTTTTCTTTCTCACTGTTGAATATGGGGCATTATGTATTGTGTGAATGCAGTCCCCTTAAAGCCCATCACTGGGTGAAAAGAGCATGGTCCTTGAAGGATAGCCAGAGGGGGCACCAGCACCAGTCCTGTCAGCTTCATTCCTGGTGGCCACAGCCAGTATCTGTCAAGGTACCAGGGGGCCATTGTAGGCCAGGACCTACCTAGGACACCAGCCGCCCTTGCTTACACACTCATGGCTGCCTTCTGTTTCCAATCAGCCCAATGGCAGCACAGAAGCTGCCTGCTCAGCCCACAGGTTCAGGGCCTTGTCCTTGCTGGGGATGGCAAGGCAATCCACACTTTACTGTAAAAGGAAGTAGTTGAAGTGAGGGTGACTGTCCTGGTTTATGCCAGGACATAATCATTAATATACCTCCATTTTACTCAAGAGTGTCCCAGTTTGGGCAATAGATAGAATAAGCAACCTACTTAAAATGCGGATCATCCACCCACAGAGATCTGGTTTACTAGGTGGAGGGGTTCCCAGGAATCTGGGTTTTAAACTAGCATACTGGCCATCTCTGTTGCAGGTGTTGGATAGGCACACATTAAGGTGTTCTAATGCTGAGGTAAAACTGAGTAGACCAAAAATCATTAATAATACTAATTTTTAAAAACAGAGACACTACAAAAACCACCAGAAAACAGTTAACAAAATGACAATAAACACATACCTATCAATAATTACTTTAAATGTAAATGGACTAAATTATCCAGTCAAAAGACATAGAATGGCTGACTATAAATTTTTTAAAGGACCCATTTATATGCTGCCTACAAGAGACTCACTTTAGATGTAAAGGCACATGCAAACTGAAAGTGAAGGGCTGGAAAAGAATTTATTCCATGCACTGGAAACCAAAAGAAAGTTGGAATAGCTATGCTTACATCAGACAAAACAGACTTTAAAATAAAGACTAATAAGAGACAAAGAAGGGTCTTACATAATGATAAAGGGGTCACTCCAACTAGAAGACATAATATTTGTGGGCATTTATGTTCCCAACATAGGAGCACCAAAATATATAAAGCAAATATTAATAGACCTAAAGGGAAAACTAGACAGCAATATAATAATAGTAAGGGACTTTAATATCCCACTTACATCATGCATAGATCATCCAGACAGGAAGTCAATAAGGAAACATTGGCCTTAAAGTACACAGTAGAAGAAATGGACTTAGATATTTACAGATCATCCCATTGAAAAGCAACAGAATGCACATTCTTCTTTAGTGTACATGCAACATTTTCTAACAAACAAAAGTCCATATCCAGACAGCTTCACTGGTGAGTTCTGCCAAACATTCAAAAAGAATTAATAACAATCCTTCTCAAACTCTTCCAAAAAACAGAAGAGGAGGGAACTTCCAAACTCATTTTATGAGGCCACCATTATCCAGATACCAAAACCAGACAAGGATCCCACAATAAAAAAAAAATTACAGGCCAATATCTCTGATGAACATAGATCCAGAAATACTCAACAAAATATTAACAAACCAAATTCAACAATACATTAAAAGGATTACACACTATGATTAAATAGGATTTATTCCAGGGATGCAAGGATGGTTCAACATCCACAAATCAGTCACTGTGGTACACCACATTAGCAAAATGAAGGATAAAAATCATATAATCATTTCAATAGATGCAGAAAAAGCATTTGACAAAATTCAACATCCGCTTATAATAAAAACTCTCAACAAAGCAAGTATAGAGGGAGTCTTAATAAAAGCCATATATGACAAGCTCACAGCTAACATACTTAAAAGTGAAAAGCTGAAAGCTTTTCCTCTAAGATCCGGAACAAGACAAGGATGCCCACTCTTGCGATTTTTATTCAACATAGTGTTGGAAGTCCTCATCAGACCATTTAGGCAAGAAAAAGAAATAAAAGCATCTAAATTTGAAAGGAAGAAGTAAAATTGTTATTGCTATTTGACGATTTGATATTATATATAGAAAACCCTGAAGACTTCATAAAAAAAGAAACTGCTAGAACTAAAAAATGAATTCAGTAAAACTGTATACAAAATCAATACACAAAAATCTGTTGCATTTCTGTACACTAATAATGAATATCACAAGAAGAAAACAATCCCATTTACAGTAGCATCAGAAAGAATAAAATATTTAGGAATACCTTTAACCAAGGAGGTAAAAGACCTATACATTGGAAACTACAAGCCATTAATGGAAGAAATTGATGAAGACACAAATAAATGGAAAGATATTCCATGCCCATGTATTGGTAGAAAATAATTAATATTCTTAAAATTTCTATACTACCCAAAGAAATATACAGATTCAAATCAATCCCTATCAAAATCCCAATGGCATTTTTCACAGAAATAGAACAAACCATCCCCAGATTTGTATGGAACCACAAAAGACCCTGAATAGCCAAAGCAATCTTGAGAACAATAAACAAAGCTGGAGGCATCACACTCCCTGTTTTCAAACTATATTACAAAGCTATAGTAATTAAAACAGTGTGGTTGGTAGTAGCATTACAAAGATACATAGATCAATGGAACAGAATAGAGACCCCAGAAGTAAACCCATACATGTATGGTCAGTTAACTTATGACAAAGGAGCCAAGAATATACAGTGGGGAAAGACAGTCTCTTCAGTAAATGGTGTTGGAAAATTGGACAGCTACATGCAAAAAAATGAAATTGGACCACTATCTCATACTGTACACAAAAATTAACTCAGAATGGATTAAAGACTTGAATGTAAGACCTGAAACCACAAAACTCCTAAAAGAATACATAGTCAGTGAGCTACTTGACAAAGGTCTTGGTGATGATTTTTTTGAATCTGACACTGAAAGCAAAAGCAAGAAAAGTCAAAATAAGCCAGTGGGACCACATCAAACTAAAAAGCTTCTGCACAGCAAGGGAAACTATCAACAAAATAAAAAGGCAACCTACGGAATGGGAGAAAATATTTTCAAATTATATATCTGTTAAGGAGCTAATGTCCACAATATATAAAGAACTCATACAACTCAATAGCAAAAGAACAATATAATTTTAAAAATGGGAAGAGGTTCTGAATAGACATTTTTGGCCAACAGGTTCATGAAAGATGCTTAATGTCATTAGTCATCAGAAATATGCCAATCAAAACCACAGTAAGATACCACCTCACACCAGTTAGAATGGCCACTATCCAAAAGGTAAGAAATAACAAGTGTTGGTGAGGATGTGGAGAAAAGTGAACTCTCTTACACTGGTGGGAATGTAAATTGGTGCAGCCACTATGGAATACAGTATGGAGGTCCCTCAAGAAGTTAAAAATAGAACTACTATATGATCCAGCAATTCTTCTGATTTTTATCCAAAGAAAACAAAAATACTAATTCAAAGATATATGCAACCCCAGGGGGAGCATGCTCGTCATAAACATCTGTGAAAAGGGGCATGGAAGAAAGTTATCAGAGTGCCTAGAATTACTGAAAAACAAGTAAGAATCTAAAAAGGATTTGTAGAACAAAAGGGAGTTTATAAAACTTTATTATAAAACAGGGTTGTTGAAAGTGATAAAAATAAAAGGGAAAGAACATCTACTCATATGGCCCCAACATCTTCATCATCCTTGTCTCCACAGTAGACATGAGAGAGGATGGCTTACCTGGGAAGCCACATATATTTCATTGTTACTGGAGCAAAAGTGCAAAAGGAGAATGCCAGAGGTAAGGATGGACTGGAAGATGGGGATGGTGGCAGAGATGACTCTGCTCTTCAAAAGTACTTGCTGTTTTTCCCCGGCACAGAGCCCCTGTTTGCCTCCCAGGCTCCCTTGCAGTGAGGCATGGCCAGTGGCGTGTGAGTAGACATGATGGGCACCACTTCCAGGTCTGGCTCACAAAAACCTTCTGCCGGTGATCCTCCACTCTTCTGTCTAGTGACTGGAGGCAGAGTCACATAATTGGCCTGCCAACTGCCCAGGCCCCAGATTTGGGGATTCTTTGTAACAGCAGCTAGCTGAGCACGAAGGGCCTTGTATGCTGTACTGTCTATCTTGAGATATTGAGAAGACTGTCTTTTGAAGACAGAGAGAGAGCTATCATAAATGTGGGGCAAACCAATTCCAACAGGTGAAAGTAACAAGAGGCAGATTTCAGTTCACGTCTTTTTTTGTTTGTTACCCAAGTGTTGTCTTTCTACCTCTCCCCTTCCCCGCCCCCCACACTTCCAGAAAACTTAAGAAAAAAAGGAAGCTGGCCACATTTGATCCCAGGTCAGCTGCTGGCATCAGCATCCCCACATGGCAGGCTCCTTCTCGTCTTCTTCCCGCCATGCTTAGTTCCACTTTGGTTGCTTTTCAGCTGGGACTCTGGGGTCACAGCCTTCTGGTTCCAGGCTGCCTCTGCTGCAGTGGCCTCCTTGGAGCAGTAGGGCAGGAAGGCCTTTGGTGCCTCTTCCTTCCAACCTCCCACCTCCAAGGCCTGAGCAGGTAACAGATCAATTGGCAGGTTGGGGACATTTAGAGGGGAGTGTTCTGCAGGGAAGAAACCATATAAATGAATATCGAGCCTAGCCAGTCTCGAAACATAGCCCAAGGGGACAGAAAATGTTCTCTCTCCCTTCTTCCTCCTCTTTCTTTCTGAGGGGTGACCATTCTTTAGTCCATGACCCACAAGGTTTGATTATTCCTTAGGATCTGTCCTCCTGTCCCTCCATGGCCATGCAAGGACACAGTTTGCTGGCAGTCCCTTTCACAGCACCTTGGCTAGTCAATCCAGAGTCACGTCGGGCATTTAGGGGAGGGAGAGCCTTTGTGGGGCAGGGCAGTCTGAGTTGGGCTTTGGCACGCCACGTTGGTCTGTCTCTGTTCTTGTCTGTCTATCCATCTCTCTCTCTCTCTCTCTCTCTCTCAGGCGAGGTGATGTGCAGAGATGCCTACTGAAGTTCTCCAGAGGTCCAGTACTGGGTCACACACGTGCATACACACACATACTCACACAGCACCTGTCTCCCAAGGTCAAATTATTCTCAGGGACAGTTCAGTCTAAACCCACATTAAGAAAGAAAGATATTTTCCTAAACACAGCATTACCCATAAAGATTCCTCTGCCCACAATAGAGAAACCATTTTATATTATTACCCAGAGCAGCTGATGGCTGTCTGTATGGAGAAAGGAGAGAACATCCCCCACACTCCCCCACAACCCCTCTCCCTGTCAAGGAGCTGTGTCCCAGATATTCCCAAGCCCACTGACACGGATGGTGGAGAGTGAAAAGGGAAGGGCCCCGCTTTTCTTGCTGTTGTAAGAAGCAGCTGAGAGGCTACAGGCTTTAGTAGCATTTCCTCTTTGCTCATTTGCAGATGACATGGTTCAGTGTCCTCTCCGAGGGGAAAAGCCCTGGGGCAGACGTCCACATTTCTCTGCTCCTCACGGACCAGCCACAGGAATCTTCCCCACCTTGCCTTATTGTGAGGCCCTGAGCCATTGTGTAAGAAGCAGTGGCCCAAGAGCCAGCACCAGAGGGGGTAGTGGCCATGAGAAAGTCTATGCTCACATGCCTGCTGGCAGAGCTCTGCCCTGGTCTTCAAACAGACCCACAGCTCCAAGGGAGGCCTCTAGGGAGCAGGCTACCTGGGTATGTTCAATGTGAGAAAATTCAGGGCAATGCTTCTTTATGGTTTGTGCACTTTCTGTGTGCTACACTCCAATAAGGTTAAAATATAGTTTTACCAGCCATTAGAATTTATTATGAAGCAAGTTAATAAAAACAATAGGCAAATAGGTGAATAGAACTGACTAGCGAGTTCAGAAATAGATCTGTATATAAATATATCTGAAACTAAGAGATACTAAAGGTGATCATTTAGTTCTAAGAAAATTAGACTCCAACAGATAGAACTGGCTATCTAAAAAAATACTAAAACTGAAATCCTAAGAGTATAAACAGATCCCACCTAGATGAATTAAGTTTAAAAAATGAAAATTTCCTTATGTAACTTTGTGTGCAAGAAAACTTTGTAAGCAAAACAGGAAAGAAAAAGTGATGAGAGGTTTAGCTCCCTCAAAATTTAAAGCTTTGACATTTAAAACTTTGAAAAAAGTTTACAGTATTCATGGTCTGAAGTCATAGAACTCTCTGATACCTGATAAAAGCTATGTACGTCTTAGCCAGAACAACATCCAATATACACACACATGTACAGACAAAGCTTAAAATTTAGGAAGTTCATAAATGCTAATCTCTCTCTCTTTTATCAACTTGACCTAAATTGGCATCCTCCTATCTCTGAAACTTACTGGTAATGGCTGCTGATTATTATTTTTTTGGACAAGTCATCCTCCTTTATGATTATAACCCACAAAAGGAAAGAAAAAGTTGCCCTGTTGTCTCAGTTTCTTCAAGGTGTCTCATTCAAAGAAATTCAAATCCAACAGGCAAAATATATTTAGAAAGCAATCTAGACCTTTTCTGAAGATTTTGGGAAAATCCCAACAGGAGAAATTTCATTCATAATGCATAACAAACCTTTTAAAATCCTCTCTCCCCATCTCCATCTCTCCCAATATCTCATGCCCATGGCGCTGCCCAAGTCTCCTTCTGCAGTCCATCCTGGAAATACTTTTTATGCTGGCTCTTGGATTTCTCCTCCTCTCCTTTCATTGTCTAAGTGCTCTGTATGGTCTGTATTGTGACTGAATGGTCTGTATTCTGACCTTCTTAACTCACATAAATTCAAACAGCATGATACCTCCCTACTTTTCTTTTACCCCAAACCCACCCACTCTGGATGAGCTGGTAGACACAGGTTAGCAGAAAGCAGAGGAAGGGAAAAGCTATAAATTATATCTTAACATGTTCTCGTATTACGCAAAAGAAGTGTAAAGGTGCTCTTCCTAACCTCCCTAGCCTGTTTTCTAGGTGAGCAAGGCTTATGTGCGTCACCCTGTTCTGAAAGCTTCCCCATGGGTGGTGAGCTGGCCACAAGAAGTCCCTGCCCCACCCCTGCCTCAGCCCTCAGGTGCCAGTTGATGAAATAAGACTCCTGTCTCAGTCTCCTCTTCTGGGGGAAGAGTTAGATGCTGCAGTTTAGAATCCGCACAGACTTCCCCACCCCATCCAGTGTGCAGTGGTCAAGTCAGCTGTAAGAACCATCCAAGACCACCCACTGCCAGAGAAATGAGAGCTGTGACTCAGACAGAAATGATGCGTTGAGATACAGACTCTGTGTCCTCAGCTGGGTTCCCTCTACCTACCAGGATCCTGACTATAATCAAGTAGGTCTGTTTTTAGAGGAGTTTGACTTGCAACTTCACAAAGAGCTCCAAAGAATTACTTGAGAATTACGAACCCCAGAATGTGGACTGGGAACCATATGTATTCTGTGCAGTTGACATGAGCATGTGTGTGTGACTACATGGAATATGAGGCATGTCTGGATGTGCAGTTCCCATTCCCGCTCGCTGAGGAAGGGTGAGCGCTCCATCCCGCGTGGCTGAGGGGGTAGTTCGGTTCTGATACAGTTGGATGCTTTCCTGGCAGGTCCTGCTGGCCCTCTCACAGACCCTGCTGTGTCTGCACTGGGCTTGCCCACAGGGTTCTGCAAAGCACCCCCTGAAGGCCCCTCCCCTTGCTCTGTGCCCCGTGGTTTCCCCTGAGGGCTGACCCCCATTCCACACCCCCTGCGCACACAACCAAAGGCGTGCTGTCTCCTTCACCTGATCATTTGCAAGTGGACTTTTGAGAGTCCTTCTCATGGCTGAGGATGTTTTCTTTGAAGTGATTAAGGATTATGAATAAATCGTGATACATTTTTTAAGGTGTCCAAACCGAGAAGCTGCCTTGTCCTACCCTAGACATCCTACCCCACTTGTGTCCTCAGCCTGGGCCCTTCAGATGGCACCAGTGGAGAGCTAGGCCAGGTCCTCTGGGCTGGAGGAGAGGAGGAGGAGGAGAGGGATGCTCTCCAAGCCTCCCTGTGCAGCATGGCTGACTGTTTCCAAATCTCCTTGTTACTCTTGTTTATGTCCTGTGAGATTTATCTTGCATTTGGTTTAAATTTTCCTTGGTATAATTTCATCCCCACTTCAAATCCTTTTCTCCTTGGAAAGCCTTGCTCGAGTCTCCTGCTTCCTAAATCCTGAGTTTGACAACCTGGCCCACGACCAGTCCCTTACAGGCCAGCTCCCTCTGGCTGTCTTGTTTCCCCGATGCAATGCCTCCCCTTACCACCATCTGGCCTCAGAAATCAAACGCTCTGTCCCTTCAAAGGCCTGTGTTCCTCTCTGGATCTCTTCCAGTCTGCCGACACGTTGCCAGCTAGAGGAAACAGACCCCACATACACTCCTGCCTTTCCTAACAAGCTTGCTTAGTAGTCATCGGGCTGGAGGCCTGCAATCTGGGGATCTTGAAACACCTTCTGAACAGGAGTAGATATCAAATACAATTGAAGAGAAATCCAAGCCTACGGTGCAGAACAACATACCTAGTGGGAAGGAAAAGTGAGCCCCTCCCCACAACACAGGCCATGCTTCCCTGTTCCTCCTGCAAACACTCAGGCTGGGAAAGAGCCACTCTCCTCAGAAGGTAAAATAATTAAAATAACACCATTTCCTATAACCCACACCTTGTAAGGGAAGGTGTGCCATTTACCTTCATTTTGCAGATGAACCTCTAGGCGATCATTAACTGTCCAAAATCACCCAAGTAATATGTGGAAAGTAGAATTTAAACCCAAATCTTGGGACTCCTAGCCTCTGTTCTTTCCACTATATGCAGCGGATGAGACCAGACCGGATGGCTGTTGGGACAGCATTCATCATGCAAAGCAAGTTCAGCATTACACCTGGTTATTCCAGTGTCTAGAACGTGCAGAACACCAGGAAGCTGGAATGGAACTTTGTGAAGATGCAAGATTCCAAATCTGAACCCTCAGATGGTCTGTAATCTAATGAAGGAAGCAAATACACCCACAGGACACCACTGTGTCAACAAATACAGTTACCTGAGGACAAATAGGAAGGCCAGACAAAATTTGCAACATTAAGGGCATCATGAAAGACTCCCTGGAGGCAGTGAGAGCCCCCATTCTTTTTTTTCTCTTTTTACTCAAGTTGAATCTTGGATGCAGACGTTTAAATTAATTATACTCCTTGGATCATTACACTAAATTATCATTCATTGCTGTTTTGTGCAAGACTCCTCTCATTTTATTTTTTAAAAACTCTCTTTTATCCTCACTTGCACTCCCATGCTCCTCCTTCCAACATGTTTACTGTATATCTATTGTTTGGTATGTGTTCTTGAAAATGTAAATTATTGATCTGTATGCTTGCATTTTAATTTTGCGTAAGTAGCATTATATATCGTCTGTTTTTTTGTTTTTTGTTTTTTGGTTTTTTTGTTTACTTAGCACTGTGCTAAGATTTATTCTTGTTACTGTGGTCCATCTGGTCCATTGCTTTCCACAGCTCTGAGGTGTGCATCTACCTAACTCTACCTATCCACCCCCAGTGACGGTCTGGGCTTGCCTCCGGTTCCCTGCCACCATAAACAACAGTGATGAACATCTTCACATGAGTCTGTGTGCATGTGCCGAGAAATTGTGGGGACATAGACCCGGGAACAGAATTGCTTTTCATGGGGTTTATGTAAACTTAATATGACTAGGTAGCACCAGGTCTGACCCTCAATGGCTGTCCTAGCTACACCATACTAGCTCCCTGAATTCCCCAACACTCGGCATTATCCAGCTTCCTAATTTTTGCCAGTCCTAGTGGTATAAAGTAAGAGCTCATTGTGGTTTCAGTTTGCATTTCTCAGATTACAGTGAGTTTGGGCATCTCTTCATTTTCTTGTTAGCCTTTCAGGTTGCCTCTTTCATAAGCCACCTGTCTGTTGCCTGTTATAACGTTTTTTTCCCCTTGGTGATTTGCAACGTTCCTGTGTACCTTCTAAGGAGGCCCCTTCTCAAAAAGCACTCGCCTCTTTGCTGCTGTAGTTGCCCATCTGGGGCAAAGGAACCCTTCGGGCCACTGACTCTTCACACCCTCATCCCGGAGATCAGGGCTTGCTAATGGCCGAAAGTGTCACCAAAGGGAAAGGAGCCCCTTCCTCTGATCCCCTCTGCCAGCCTTGTCTGAGGCATGCAGTCCAGGAAGACAGGTAACAAAGAAAAACACTGTTCCTCTTCTCCAGGGCTGCTAACCTGCAGTGTCCATTTCGTAAGTTAATAAATGATTAGAGAAGATGCAATTGCATCGGAAGAAAGTGAGATCAGCCAGTACTTAGGCCCCACTCAATTAACTTGTGCTCTTAAGGGGGGCTGAGCAGGGAGCAGGGGGCAGCGGATTGTTAATTACATGTGCTGTACCGGCCGTGGCTGGCATTTCCTGCCAGCATGCACCCGGACATGAGGAGGTGACCCTGTTCCAGTGATCTGGAGTCATGGAGGGCAGGGGCCCTTCAGAGAAAGCACAGACCTCTGGCCTTGTGGGCAGTGGGAGACCCACTTACCAACACATTCTATCAGGGTGGCTTTGAATTCCCTCACCAGCCTCGACAAGAAGAATGGCCTTGAAGGATGCCATCCTGACCTCTTTGTTGTCCCATTCCACCCAGGGACGCATGTGCCCATGGTTTTTCTCACACCCCCTTCGCCTGCCTTCTGGCCTACTTACCACAAAGGCACAGAATGCAGAGCCATTCTTACAGGCAGCACATGAGGCCACAGTCCCTGCGAGGTCACCCGCCGCCCCTGCCACCTCCAGCCTGAAATCTTCCCAAGACCTTCATTCCTACATCATTTCGCAGAAGGGCCAGATGGTCAGACACAGATCCCAGGGCCCCCCATCTGGAGATGCTGTCAGTTGGTCTGGAGTCTCTGTTTTTTAACACATGGCTCAGGTGATTGCTAGCCTCAAGCCAACTTAAGAGACCCTACATTAGGGGACACCTCTTGGTGAAATAAGTGCACATCTTCTGGAAGGAGAGACAGCAGCCCAGTGGGACGGCCCTGGCCTGAGGCCAAGAAGCTCTACTCCAGCGCCTCCCCAGCAATATCTCTGTCTTGCTGTGTGTGGTTAAGCCAGTCACTCGGCCTCTCTGAACTTGCTCTCTTCATCTAGAAGACAAAGATGTTGAACCAAATCTCTTAGAGTCCTTTCATGGCCACGGATCATTTTTCTTTAAGTAACTGGTATGTTAAACAAGCATGTTGCAAGATTTGTGCTCCAAAAGCAACTTCGATTTTTGTTTTCTTCAAGCATTGCTGTACATTAAGATGTACTCATCAGGAAAGCTTCCCCTGCCCCTAGATAAAATCCTGGGCCAGGCCCATTGCTTTTCCTTCACTCTTGGGTGCTAGTCACTTACAGTCACTCTAGGTTAGAGATGCAGTCTCAGCTCAGAAATTCAAGCGCCAGTCACGAGAGGTAATCTGAACACTCCCTGCCTGCCGGTGTCTTCTTCTCTTCCCTCCAGGTTGGGTCTGCTTCGGGCTCGGAGCAGCAGCGTGGTGGGCCTGTCCCTCTGCTGTCTCCACCCCCTGCTCTCACCCTCCCTCCCACCGCCCCCAAAGAATTGCTGTTTCACTAGCTGCCCGGATTGCAATGGGGGATTCTCACACCGACTGGAGAGCAGGGGGAAGCTTCAAACCGGTTCTTTCTTGCTTTTGTGAATGTTTCTGTGGGCTCTTCTGACATTCCCTGCCGGGACTCTCTCTCCTGAAGTTCCTTAGTCCCAGGCGAGCACATCAGCTCTATTTGTGGCGTCTTGTGTGAAAAATTCACGGGACTGGAGCCATTTTAAAATGGAGTCGGAATTGCCATTGGAGAGAAACCTCCCTTTGAACTGGACCACAACCTTTGGACTGGGCAATATGGCAGTTGTTTTAAGCAGCTGCTTGAGAAGGTGGCAGGAGAATGGACATCCTGATCACAAAGTCTGATGGTGATGGGCTTTCAGAAGATAAAATTAACCATTAATCAATGCATAACCCAGAACAGCTTAGCTTGTTAAAGCCCATGAAAAGCTTTTTTTTACCCCTTTACTTCAACTCATGTAATTGCCCCCTTCCTTTTCCTCAAAAAAACCCTTTGCTTTCAACCTACAGGCGGGAACACTGTTTGGAGACTGTCTGTATCTGCGCCCCCCGAATTGCAAATCTTTGATCCTAAGTAACGCTCGTCTGCCTCTCACTGCAGCTCTTTATTTTAAGGTTGACGCTTGCAGCTCTTTGCTCAGCCCCTGGACGTGTGTGTGGAGGCCGCCTGCAGCCTGGCCGGCTGGGGTCTTCTCGCGCCTCCAGGTGGCGCTGTAGGATAGGATTCGAGACGGCCCGTCTCTGCCAGTCCTCCAGCCCGCCTCCCCTGGGGGCTGGAGGGAGGGCTTCCTGGCTCAGGAGGAAATCTTCCTCGCTAAGTCTTCGCCAAATTATTGACCCATTTTTATTTTACAAAGTGGGAGAAAGGGTTCATGGATCTGGAAACAGCTGTTCTGACATTCCCATATATAAATACCCTGCACATGGTGGGGGAAGAGGGACCCTTGCAAACTCACTTTAGTCTTCTGATTTCTGTCAGTTGGCATCTCTGGCAAAACTTAGGTGGAAAAATCTTGCTCTGACATCCGGCTACATGTTAATGAGAGTGAGAGCACCTTTGAGAAAAGAAAGAAAAGAAAAGAAAGCCCGAGTGCCTGGAACGTCCAGGGCAAGAGCTGGAGGCAGCGTGAAGACCTAGGTCTAGAAGGGAAGGGATCGGGGGATGGAGGACAGTCTGCGGGTGGACAGCTGCCTTCCCAGCTCCTCCCGGAGCCCAGCTCCTGAGATGGACTGAACTTCAATGAGCACGGCCCGGGAGGCACGCCGGGGGCTGTGCTGTGACCTCCAGCTTCCGGCTGAGGCAGAGAACACGGAGGTGGTCAGGCCTGTCCGCACAGACAGTGAATCGGTGAATGGTTGGGTTCCCTCCCCAGTACAGTCCCCGGGGGCCCGCCATCCTCAGGACAGCGAGCAGGGGCTGAGCGTCACCACAGACCATGTCCTTCCTCTCCTCACTCCCGCGGTCCCAGACTCTCCTCTGAGTCACGTTGAGTGGCTATTTAAAGAATTTGGGTCTGAAGGGACCCCCAGTAGTTGGTACACTGGATTCCTAAATGTCCCAGCAGGGTCCCGCCTGCCCTGCTGCATCAGCACGTCAATAAGAACTTGCTCGTGGAGCTGTCTGAATGGCCTGCTGGCCTGAGGGAAGTCTGGACCTTGGAGCAAGGGCGGGGAGTGTGCAGCCCTGAGCGCTGGGAATGTGGACAGGCCCAGGGAAAAATGGGGAAGGGAGTGGGAGGGAGGCATGTGGGGCCACAGAGAGAGGGGCCAGCCGTGTAGGACACAAGGAATGTCTGCCAGGGGACAGGTCAGAATTCCCCAGTGGAGCATGAAAGAGGCAGCTAGGCAGCCTTTCCCAGCATTGAGCCTCACTTCCCAGGTGGCAGAGGCTCTTGCCTGGTGTCCAGCTGTGTCGGGCAGAGGGTTCCAGGAAGCGGTGCTGAGGAAGGAAACAAGGACAGGTGTGGCCTTAGCGGTCTGTCCTCAGGTTCTTAGGCTGGGGGCCTTAGAGACCAAGGTAGCAGTGAAACAAACAGACGTCTTTGGAAACATCCCCTCCAGAGTCTTGGGGTCACAGCCAACCAGGTACCAGTGTGAACCTGTCTGGAGCCGCCCCCTCCAGCTCTCACTGATCTTCCCACCTTTCCCGGCAGGGACCCATGCCCTTGGCCGTGATGCAGCCCCAGCTGCTGTCTTCTCAGAGGCAGCCTGCGTGACTGAGACATCGCCGCTCCAGCTGTTCCACGTAAGCGTAAGGCACAGGCCAATCCCTTGCCCTCTGGGAGAACCTGTCTGGGCCCTGGGTGGGGAGGGTGTTGGTCAGGAGGGAGGGCCAGGAAGACCTGGTCACAGAGGGGCCCTGGGAGTCTCTGTGCAGCCACAGGCTTGTCCTCTTCGGCTGCCTTCAGTCACTGAGTTGGCCACCACTGAATCCATGCTGTCCAGATCTGCAAGGCCCCAGCAAGGAACACAGGGACACCTTTCTCCTGTCCTCAGGAAGCTAAGCAGGGGGCAGCTGGTGTGGTGGAGACTCCAGAGCACTAGCCATTGTGTCCTGATTCAGGCACTTGCTACTGTATGATTTTGAGCAAATCACTAATCGTCTGGCTTCCCCTTCTGCATGTGGGTTTCTGTGTAGATCAGAGGAGGTGTATCAGTTATCTTTTGCTGCCTAACAAACTAGCACTAACTTAGCTTGAAACAGCACACATTGATTATCTCTGTTTCTGTGGGTCAAGGATCCAGACATAGCTAGCCAGGTCCACTGTTTCGGGGTCTGTCATGAGGCTGCATTCAAGATGTCCACTGGGGTTATAATTTCCTCTGAAAGCTCACCTGGGGAAGGATCCACCCCCGCTCTCACTTATGTAATTGTTCAGTTCCTTTTGGGCCATTGGACAGAGGGCCAGAGGCCACCCTCAGTTCCCTGCCACGTGGGCCACCCAACATGGCAACTTGCTGCATCAAAACCATCAAGAGAGAGAATTGGCTAGTGGGCGGGAAGTCAGAGTGTTACGTAATCTATTCACAGAAGTGACATGCCATCACCTTTGCTGTATTCTGTTGATTGGAAGCATGTACAGGGCACACACACCCCTCACAGGAGAGGTACACAAAGCGTGACTTCCAGAAGGCAGAGCTCAGGGGTGTCTTAGAGCCTGCCCATTGCAGGAAGTGATGGAAACAGCGGTAAACTATAGAATGCCATATAGATGCAGGGAGTTGTTGTTATCTTTTATATCTAGTTGCAAAGAGAAAATGAGCCTGCCTGAATAACAGAGTCAGGGCAAGTGGGAATTGAATTGCCAAATTGTACCATTAGTACTGGGCCCTTGGGGAAACCGGCTGGGAACAGGCTGGTTCCCCACATGCCCTTTGCCCCCTTTGCAAAGGGTGCCTTCCTTGTTTATGACTGTAAAACTTAGGCAGCCACAAAATGTCTGGGCCTTCCTTTTCCCCACAAGTAACTGTGTCTAAACGATCCTTTAGAGTTTACAAAGGGCCCTGGCATACATAAATCTCACTTTTTCCTCACAGTCTCACTTGTCAGCTGAACTTTTTGTTAAACTCTCTTTTATCAATGAGAAAGAAGGTCAGTTTCCAAGATGGGGCGACTGCTAAGCGGCACAGTTGGAACTCAACTGGCCCTTCAGACATGTGTCTGCCTGCAGACCAATCTCCAACATTTGCAGGCCACTTCTGCACACATGCGTGGTCATGAAAGGGAGCAGGCCGGGAGGGCAGAAGGAGGCAGGGCCCTGCTCTTATGTGGCTTCATAATTCCCTGTGTCCTAAAACAGGCTGGGCATATTCCAGGGGGCCAGTCCAAAACTCAGTAGAGTGGGACACTGCTGCTACGCCCGCTTCCCATCACTCTGTAGGCTTCTCTGTCTCTTAGGCAGCCCTCAGTGAGCCTGTGAGGAAGCAGATGAGGATGGAGTGATGTTGTGAAGACACATAAATTCCCCCAAGGCTGAGGCTCATCTGCTGGCACCAAATCCCAGTGAACCCTTGAAGGGTGGCCCACCATGCCTTTACCTGGACAAAGTTCAATTTGTCTTAAACTGAGATCCTCAAGTCTGCCTCTTGGAAGTGAGCTGAGAGATAAAACTTACTGTCCCCTGGTGGTATCCCAGGGTCATAACCACCAGGCCTGTGAAAGGAACACTACCTGATGAGATTATCAAACATGTACTGAGTTCCGCACTGAGCCAGGCACTGTGCATAAGGCCGCACGGGGAGAGCAAACAGTATAACACAACTCCTGATCCCAAAAGACTCATAACTTAGTGTAGGAGTCAAGATGTTCCCACGTAAAAGTTGACAGGCATCCTACCACCACAGGATTGGAAAAGTGGCACGTGGAAAGGCATTTCCGTGGCGGCCAGAGAGAGAGCATTGCGAGGGAGCAGTTTAAGAAGGCTTCTCAGAGCCTTGGAGGAAGGGCAGGATTTAAATAGGTGGAGGAAGTGAGAGCACGCTCTCCCCTCCTGAAAGCACCCCAGGACCCCTTGTCATCTCCAAGAGAGGTAAATCCCAATTCCTTCCCTGGCTTACAGCTTCTGCAGCTTCATGCTCCCACCCTGTCCCTACCTTTCCAGATTCTTTACAGTTCTTGAAACCCACCATGTTTGTTCTCCCTCCTGGCCTGTTCATCTCTTCACCTTGTCTGTTGGACAAGCTCCCACTCCGCTCTGAGGACTCAGCTTAAACGTAACACCTCCTATGGCACCTTTCCCCCAGACTGCTTAGCTGCCCTCCTCTGCGTTCCCACTGTCCCAGTGGTGTGTCTCTGGTTGTGTGTCCTACCCCATGGCATGAGGGGTGTTAAGTGTCTTTCATCACTGGGCTTCTGAGCTTCTTAAGAACTGGCACTGCTTGGCGGGCAGAGGATCGTGTGGGAGGACAGCAGGAGGTGAGGAGGGAAAGATAAATTGTGGTGAGCGTGCAGGGATGTGGGGCATGGTGAAGACTTTGCAAGTTCATGCCCAGATAAATGCATTCTGCAGGCAGTGTGATGCCAGGAAGGCTTTGGAGTAATAGAGGGGTGCTGGGGCTCAGCCGTGGGTAGCATGAAGGGTGCTCAAAACACACAAACCAGCGGGATGGGTTAGGAAACCATTGTACCAGAGCAGGTGTGAGATCTGAAGAGTCTTAACTGCTGTGCAGACCCGAAGACTCGGGGAGGCCAAGAAAGATTTGAGGATTCCAAGGCCTGGGCACCTAGGGGAACACCCTAGGCATGGTCAGACTAGCGTGCAAAGTGATCACCTGGGACCTTGTTAAAACGCAGATTTGGACACATCAGGCTGCTGCATTTCTAGCCCCCTCCCAGGGGCGGCACGTGCTGGCGCCCTCAGGCTGCCTGGGGATCGCTGCTGGGTGAATTAGAAGCCGTACAGGCTGCATGCGGAGCTCTAGGAGGCCAGTGATGGGCACCAACAATGTCTTTGGGTGACGAAACAGGTGCTCCTCCGGTCAGGTAGTCACAGCAGGGTGCACGGCCTGCAGCCTGCAGACCCTTCACGGCAGCTCCAGTGGAGCCGTGAGTAGACAGAGGGGCCGGAGGGGGAGGCCGTGTGGACGGAGGGTGAGGACCTCACCTGCCATGACTGAGTGCGACGCCAGCGGGACATCCGAGTGAAACGTCTGTTTGCTACCAGTTGGAGACATAGCTGGAGACCCGGGGCATGTGTGGGCTGTGCAGGCTGATGTGCAGCACAGGGAGGGGAGCAAGAGGAGGTAAAATGGATTCAGGGCCTAATCTAACCCTTGAGGAACACTTCTTCCGACCTCCCCGGCCCTTTTATTGTCTTTCGGGTCACCATTGCCTTTACTGAACGTAAGTGCTCGTGGTCCTTCTTCTGTCCTCAGATCCCATCTCCCCCCATCCCCCTGCTCCATGGGCACAGCCAGCCTTGGGCCCCGTGGGCCTGGGAGGCTCAGAATCCCCACCCAGTGGCCTGAAAGGGGAGTCAGCCCGAGGCCAGCAGCCTCGCGCCCGGAGCTTGCCCCTGCCCCTTAGCAGGACCCACCTCCCAGCCTCGCCACAACCTTCCAGGAGCCGGAGCGCCACCTGCCGGCTCCTCCCGGACTCACCTTGCCCTTGTTTTCCACACGAGTTGGAAAGAGAGGAGACGCCCCCACAGGAGTGCGGGTTTGTGCCAGGGCAGAGCCAGGTGGAGCTCTGAGATTTAGCCTCCTTCCCCTCCAGCCGAGGCAAAGGCTCAGAGGCCGCGGGTATTTGGGCCCCAAGGGTGGAGATTAAGGGCGTGGTCGTTGGGTGAACCGGCTGGGTGGACTCTCAGTGAAACCTATCGAAGCCTCTCAGTTCATGTTGTGTGAAAGGATAATGAGTAACAACCCCCAGAGTTAATTTGAGGATTAACTGGGATAACGAGGGACAGCTTAGTACAGTGCCTTGCAAGACTAATCCCTAAGTGAACCGGAACTATTATTTTGTGTCTTGGAGTCAATAGTGGGAGGGTTGGGGGGAAGGGGGCTTGCAAAGCAGGATGTAAGGAGAGGAGAGAGGAGCGGGAGGGGAGGATTAAAAGAGAAAGACAGCAAGAACCTTTGAACTGGATAGAAACCGGGAGCAGGATCACCTCTTCAGTCGGCACTCTGCCTCCCCTCTTCCTTCCCACTGCCGTGACCCCACCCCAGCCAGGCTGTCCCGGGCCACAGCCACTCCGCCTTCAGGCAGGCCCTGGTGTCCAGTGCCTGGGGCCCTCTCTGCTCCAGCTGCTGTCAGCCCCCCCTGCCTCCAGCTGTGCAGAAAGTTCCAGGTGGGCTCCCTGCCCCATGCCCGGAGTGGCAGCGCAGCGGCCCCTGACCTCTCCGCACACACCTTTGCAGAGTTTGATGGGGCGTCGGGCGGATGACAGCGGGAACGGTTGTGATCACTGGCGGAATCCTAGCCACAGTCATCCTCCTCTGCATCATCGCTGTCCTGTGCTACTGTCGGCTTCAGGTCGGTCCCCTGGGCCTGGGGCCGTTCGGGGGCAGAAACAGGGGCCCACTTCAGGTGGGCAAAGCCCCAGCCACGGAATGTGAGCGGGCATAAGTCAAGGGGCCTGGGAGCTGGGGAAGTTCAGAGGGGGCTCTACACTTGGGACACCCAAAGAGCGCATGCTGGGGACACCCAAAGAGCGCATGCTGGGGAGATCCGGGCTCGTTGAGTTGTGTCCCTGCAGAGCCGAGATTTCAGAAACAGTGGGAAGGGCACCACTGAGGGGACACTCTGAAAGCTGCTCCCAGCGCCCCCAGCTCTGTCCTCGGCGGGCTGTATGTCCCTCCTGCTCTGCCTCCCTGCCTCTCGACTGTGGCCTGGTGTTAAAACACTAGCAAGTGGGGGGAAGGAAAAGGGAGGTGTTGGTCTTGCCAGGCTGGGAATAATTTCTTGTGGAACATGGGCTTCTGGTGTTGAGTTTTCTCCCCAGCACCAACAAAGTGTGGGCACAGGGTCCTCAGTGGAGCCGTGTACGGTACCCGTCCACACTCGAGGGGAGCACTCAGCCCTCGGGCATCTGCCCACTCTCCCCCCAGTATTACTGCTGCAAGAAGAGTGGAGCTGAGGATGCAGATGAAGAGGAGGAGGAGCACGACCTGCCCACGCACCCCAGAGGCCCCACGTGCAATGCCTGCAGCACCCAGGCCCCGGATGGCCAGGGCAGCCTGGCACCTCTCACCAGCGAGCCCTGCGGCCAGCCGTGCCGGGGGGCAGCCGGCCGCTGCACCAGCTGCTCCGCATACAGCTCTCCCTTTTACATACGGACGGCTGACATGGTGCCCAATGGAGGCGGAGGCGAGAGGCTCTCCTTTGCGCCCATGTACTACAAGGAGGGGGGCCCCCCATCACTCAAATTGGCGGTGCCCCAGAGTTACCCGGTGACGTGGCCAGGCTCTGGGCACGAGGCCTTCACCAATCCAAGGGCTATTAGTACAGACGTGTAACCCTCTCACCCCACGCCCCACACACCAAGGCTGCTGCCCCAGCAGAGCAAGGGGGCAGTGGATGACCCCTCCAGCAGCCCACAAGGACTCTCTTGGTTTCTTTGGCTTTGCTCGTCCCACAGGGGAAGGTTCCCCAGGATTGGAGCTATTGAGAGCGGGAGAGCCAGGTTGGGGCGGGACAGGCTGAGCGGGCGGCTCTGCCAGCATCTCTGCTGAGGGCAGCGCAGCACCGCACGGCACCTGTCGTCCCCCTCACTCCCCTGGCTCTCCCAGACTGTGAGCAGAGGAGCACAGGGAGAGCTAAGTGAGGCTCAGGAGGCCTCCAGAGTCCTGGGGGGATGACACAGGGCAGGAGAAGGGAGGAGTAAGGCTCTGCGGAATCTGAGGGACAGCCAGGTGGGGAAGAGATCTCTTCAGGACTCGCTGAAACGATCCAAGACCCAGTTCGCAGTCGAGTTTTGTACTTCGGTTGTCATGGCAACTGTGGCTGCTCCAGTGGATGCGGATGCCTGAACCGACCACAGCTGTTTCCACCCCTTCCTCCCAGTACACGCCGAGCTGACTTTAAAGGCCATGGCAGAAGGTTATCTGTGGGGAATGCACCAGAAAGTGACTGTCTTCCTTGTCTCCCCCCAAATCCTCTTTCTCTGCCTCGGAAACCAGCTGCCCCTGCTGGGGAACCTTTTTCAGATTTTGTTACTGGAGTTCGAGTAGCTTAGTAAAGGAGAACTTGCTGCAGTCGTCTGGGCTCTGACACTGAGCCGTGCGCATGTGGGCAGTCCTGCCGGGGCCTGTGCATCCTCGGGGCTGTGCACACGCCGGTCACCTCCGGCACACACTGGCTGGGCCACCTTCTGGAGCTGCAGCGTGGAAGGATCCCTGATGTTCCAGCTGGAGAGAACACTCTGACCCACAGACAGCACGGGTGAAAGTGAGGAAGGTCACCCATCCCCACGGCAACCAGCTGGCTGGCCCAGGAAGAGCCTGCAGAGGGAAGCTGGGAAGCCCCTCTACTCCGGCATGCAGTCGTGACACCCTAGAGCCAGACCACTTCATTCCACCAGGGACAGCAGCCCTCACCGCTGAGCACTGGAGGGACTGGGTTTAGCAGTGGGGTTCCACCTGGCGGCCCTCCCTCCACTGCCCCACCCCAGGCTCTGGGTGGGGGCCTCCAGCCCTGTGTGGATCCCCCGCTTCCCACCTAGGGCTTCGCTGTGGCCTTAGGCTAGTTGAGCTAGTGCATCTGATGAGTTTTCCAGTTGCCTCTGCAGGAAGGGGTGGCTGCCCCCCTCCTAAGGACATACCTGACCCCTACCCACCCCTGAGTCACCGAATGTGCAGAAGGGAAGGAGCCAGCCCCTCTGCGGAAGTCTTGGTTTTGCACTTGAGAAAGGCGGGGGAGGAGGAGAAAGAGTGCATTGCACCTTTTGTGTCACTCTGTTGGGGCCCTTGTCATTTTGCATCCCAGTCTGTCACTAAGGCACACTGGATTGAGAATCAGGGGACCTGGGGCTCATCACCCTTTGGTCACTTACTAGCTCTCGGAACAGTCACATCTTCTCTGAGACCCCATTTTCTCTAGGGAAATGAGACTGGCCCAGATGGGCTCTGAGGGCTCTCCAAAGCCAGGACGTCCTGAAAAGATCTGCTGGCTAGGCCACTGTAATCTCCTGCCGCGATCCTGCGGGGGTGGGATGCACTTGCCAACTGCCTGATCCTGTGTGCAGGGCTGCGGGCTGAGGGATGAAAGATGAAGGTAAAACACAAGGTTAGCAGGCAAGGCAGTTTTAATTGTCACTGAAAAGCAAGTAAGTTCGTCTGACTCTGCTACTGAGTGACCTCAAATAGTAACATTTCTCTTATACCAGGAAGCAGCTCTAGGTGGGGATACTGAGCTCTGTCTCGGAGGCCAGAGGCACCAGCCTAGGACAGCAGCTTGCACACACCCCATCCCACTGCCCACTCTTACTGGGCCAAGCACAGCCTGTTGACGTGATCTGCTGGGTCTGGCAGCCTTCACTGCTTCCTGATGACCAGTCCCAGTGCCTGGCTGCCCTGGGATTCCCCAGCTGATCAACCACACCAGGGGCTCCCTCCTCACCAAAAGGTAATGTCCTCGTACCTCCTGCCTTTGGGGAAATCAAGGCAACCCAGTCCACTGTCAGCTGCTTCTGGCTCCTGATCTACTGGGGCCACTAGTGAAGAGCATCTTGTGCAGACCCGTCTCCTCCTATAGCTTCCTCAGCCTAAATCCTGCCAACCTACCAAGCAAAACCTGGGTTTGGGGTGCCTGAGAGGTGGTGGGCCACACAGTCAGGGCTCAGGCTCAGGATAGCCGGCCCGTCTCCCCGGAGCTGCCAGGGCCTCCCCTGTGGAAGGAGGCTCACCGCACCCAAACACGCTGCGCTTTTTAGCTGTGGAGTCTGTGCCGTAGGACATGACTCGGTTGCCTTCCACACTGCACGCTGAAGAGGAAGGGAAGGAAAGGCTGGGAACCCCTGTCCCTGCCTCCAGCCTGCCTCCACCGCCACATCACC
>JAQQAC010018689.1:21145364-21209913 GCA_029783875.1 Phataginus tricuspis | reverse complement strand
TCTGTTCCTCTCCTGGGGAGGGGCAGCTGGATTTCAGCGGGAATGCTTTTCATCCCCCAGGATGTCCATTTTCAGCACCACAACCTGCCAGCTTCCTCTCCCCTCCTGCTTCCACACTAAAATCCCCTCTGCCACGTGGCCCGCTGTCCCCGGTGCCTTAGTCAGCGCTCATGCTCAGGGCGGATGCCTTGTTTGTTGGGAAGGGGGCCTGATGGGTGGTTGCGGCTGCCCCCTGAGGTGGAAGTGGCCCACTGACAATGGGGAGCACCCCAAGCCTCGGCCCCCTCCCGTCCCCACCCCACCTTTGCTGTCCGGGCCCACATCCACACTTACCGTTCTGGTTTAAATTGCCAACTCTCTGAAGCAGGGCAGACTTACAGGGTGTCACAGAGTGTCACAACAGAGCTTGGGGACCAGATCCTCAGACCCCAGCAGAGGTCTCCAAACCAGGAGGGGTCTGGAGTGAGGATGTGCGTGTGAAAGGGAGGGTCCGGGGAGGGTGGGGGGAGGTGGGGCTGGGTGCCCGCGAGTGTGTGGCCGAGAGGAGCCCTCTCCCTCTCAGGGCCGCTGCGGGCGCGACTGCAGCAGGGCTGTGCCCAAGCCCTGGAGCCGGGGGCCCTCTGCCCTGCGGCCCTGCTGACCCTCTGCCCTGCGGCCCTGCTGACCCTCTGCCCTGCGGCCCTGCTGCCCTGTGGCCTCTGCCCTGTGGGCCCTCTGGCAGCACCAGGGGCCCAGCTCCATCCTCAGCCCAAGGCTCATCTGTTGTCCCCTGGGAACAGAAGCCCGGGGCGGCTCTCCCTTATCCCGCACCCACCCCACTCTCACGCTCCCTTCTCCACCCCCACCGCCTCTGCGGGCACCTCTGCGGCCTCAGGTGCTGTGCTGGGGTCACAGCCCCCACCCAGGTTTTCCCCCTGGGCTCCTGAGCACCCTCAGCCCCAGCCTGAGGCCACATTTCCTGCTGTGCTGCTGGGCCGCAGGGGCGGGCGGGCAGGAGCGTGGCCAAGACCACAGGCCATCACCCCAATACCCAGGGGTTTCTCGGACCAACAGCCCCAGGCGTCCTGCACACCATCGGCCCGTAGGCCGCATCGTGCCAGCCCGGATCCCCCACACCCTACCCTGTCCCTGGGGGTTCTGCGCAGAGAAGCTTCTTCCATCCTAAATTCTCTCATCCTGTTTTCTACCCTCAAGTTTGCACGTGCTGCTCAAGGGCCACTGATCATTTCCGGGAGAAGAGAAGCGAACTGTCAATCTCCCAGGCTGGGGCCCTTGGGCAGCAAGGAGAGGCAGGGGGAGAAGCGCCCACAGCTGGACCCGCCCAGAGCGGGGATGGCCCGCAGTCCGCAGCCTCGGGCGCTGACGGGGCCTGTTCCCGACCTCTCCCTCCCGCCTCAGCCCGCTCCAGGCTGCTGCTCTCGCCTCTGTTTGGCCACCTTAGTCCCCCAGCCCCGCCACAGCCCCCGAGCAGCTTCCTCTGTGGAGGACCAAATGGCGCACAAGCTCTTGAGAGACGCTGCCTGCCCCTCAGGCTCTGGGCACCTTTGTGCCTCAGGGCGCCCGGCACACAGCACCCTCCAGCCTTCACCCCCAGCCACAGCTGGGGTTCTGCTGGGCACAGCAGGAACGGGGAAGGAAGCACCCCTTCCTCCCTGTGGCCTCACACCCCAGCGGATGCAGCAACTGAGTCACGGCGGTCAGCGGGTAGAGCTTTGGATCAGACTTCGGTTTGCACCCTGGCCCCACTGCACACTGTGTGACTTTAGGCAACTGTTTGGACCTCTCTGTGTCTCAGTTTCCGCATCTGTAAAACTGGGGTCATATGCCTACCCTACGCCACTGTGAAAAGTAAGTGAGCCTGGCACACGTGGCAGCCATGGTCATTAGTCAGATTTGTAGGCGGACCCAAATCTGAGGTCTGCAGGCAGCAGGGCCCCCAGCTGGGATGGCTGAGGCTTCAGGGTGGGCGGCTCCTTGGGGCTCCATTTCATCTCCTCGTCTCCAGGCCCCCCCAGGCCTCCCGGAGCCCCTCCTCCCCTGCCACCCCTCCCTGCCTGTTCCAGGCGTGGCCAGGAGCCCCTCTCTGCTCATCGCTGCCTCTCGCTTCATGTGGGACCCCCTCACCAATCACTGCCTATGAGTCTTCGAGGGACGAAGCTCCCATCGACCTGAGACTGCATGTTTACCTTACATTTGCCGCAGCAAACTGAACAAGTGAGGGGGAGTTATTCGTATCCCAACTCAGGACAGCGTCAGCGCGGCTCTGTGCTCTTCCTTCCCTGGCATCCAGGTCCGAGGTTTGGGTTTGAAAGTCCGGTCAGAAGGGATCCTGAGGCCCTCTGCCCTCCCCCTTGAGGCCGGACTCCCTGGCGTGGCCCTTCCTGGCCCTGCGGGGCTTCACTCAGAACCTGCTAGACATTCTGGCTTCCCGGGTCCCAGGAGTGGACAAAGGATTCCAGCTGTTAGTGGGGAGGGAGAGCGGGGGAAGGGCAGGAGGGAGGGTGTCCGGTTTGGCAGGGGGCGGGAATGTGCTTCATGTACTACTGACACTTGGATCATGAGTTTTGTCCTGGATCTAATTAGGCAACTCGGTTAAACAGAGGCCCCCTCCTCCTCACAAAGTCCCCTGAACTCTTCTCCCAAACATACCGGCCCAAGCAAAGGACGAGGCCTTTTCAGATAACCGGTTTGTACTGTTATCCACAGTGACAGCAGAGCTGAGGAGGCCTGGTGGGGAGGAGGGTGTCTCTCCGACTCCTCCCCAGGCAGGAATCCCAGGGCAGAGCAGGGTCTTGGGTACAGGGGCAGAAGGAAGGGAGAATGGCACCTTGTAGAGAAAATGGAAGTTCCTGTGGCCAGGATTCTCACCTGACCCTGGTCAGCTGGCCCACTGCACACGTGTGGGCAATACGTTGTTACTGACTCTATATAAAGAGCTCCGCCCAGGGCTCGGGGCTGCACGGCTGCAGGAGAGCAGAGGCTGGAGTGGTGGCTGTGGAGGCAGAGAGGCCCAGAGCCTGGCTTGCTGCATGCAGACTCTCTCTGAGACAGACGGGATTCTAGCACTTGACCTGCCACCACGGGAATAAAGTCTTTCCTTTCACCCAAGAACGTTCCATTGTCATTTTTCTGTCTCACAGAATCAAGAGTGAACTTGCCTGGGGCCAAAACCTACTGGCAAGACACACCACCTCCTTTTTCCTAATTTCTAAAGACAAGATCTCTGAAGGCAGCCACGTGCAGGTTGTGAAAATCTCAACAGTCTCCAATTACTGTCCAAGGACCGTATTCAAGTACATTCAGGATAAACGCACTTACCACGGATGTTCTTGAGGGTTTTTCTGCTCTTAGCCCATCCGTTGGGGAGCCCTGAGCTCTCCCTGATGCCATCCAGATGGAGCCCTTGCCCCAAGCAGAGCAGACGTCACCATCTCTCCAGAAAACTTCCCCCCCCCGCCCCACCGGGCAGGCCTGCTCCCTAGGAGGCCCTTTTCCAGGGGTGCCTGGTCCCTGCAGGAGGCTTTGCCCAGGCCTCCAGCACGCACACCCCCACCGCCACCGCCAGCAGCAGCCAGGACCCTCGGCCGCGGCTCGGAGCCAGGAGGTAAGTGAGGCAGCCCCTGCCCCAGAGCCGCTCGCACAACCGTCAGGTCTTCGCAGGTGTGACTGTCCAGAGGCTTAAGGGCTGGATTGCACTGGGCACCCTCCCCTCAGGTCTCCCCAGAAGATGACCTGGCTCACCTGGCTGTGCCCGGAGGCCCCTGAGCACCTGGGGAAACACGGCTCCAGGGCTGGCCTGCAAATGCAAGTCAGACCCCCCAACCACTCTGGCCCATTCCGATAGCCAATCATGCTCCTGGGCTGGACTTTACTTGGGGCCAGAGCTTTTCTAGCCCCCTGGGATTATATCCTGATTCCTAATAGGACCACTCCCCTGAGAAGATTTGTGTTGTGGGTCTAATTAAACATCCTAAAATTAAAGCAGAGGCCTGACCCTCCTCACAACACCCTCTGGATTCTTTCTCTAAGCATATAGGGCCTGACCAAGGGACACAGAAAGGTCAGAAGACTCCAAACCCAGACCCCTGTGCACCGAGGGGCTCCGCAACCCCCTCCCCTCCTCTTCCCTGTGGGCCCACTGGGGCCCCGGTGCCCCTCCGAGGGAGTCGTGAGTTGGTGACTATGATTGAGGAGGAACCCAAAAGAGAAAAATTAAATAAGTGGTAATATAAAATGTGCTTGATAGACATTGGATAAATATATAAAAAATGAATGGAAATGATTTCCTATTGGGAGGAGGAGTGGGAAAATCAATGAGATGGGGCAGACACAAAGCTTTTCAAAGTCTGCCTTGTTTTATTTTTATGACTCTACATTTCAAGAAGAATTTTTTCTGAGTTACATGATACTAAAACTGCCTTGGAATAGAGAGAGCCCTCCGGCTGGCCACAGTCCAACACGCAGGGGCAGGCGGTGAGCAGCCCTGGGCGAGGCCCGCAGAGGCCTCTGCTCTCATCCTCGTCTCACCTGTAAGGGACGCTGAAGTGTCTGAGGGGGCCGCCTGCGTCTTGGGGTCCTGCCGCATCTGAACCCCTCTAGCTCTGGGGCCGAGGCAGAGCTGCCCGTAGGCCTCCCCGGGGGACTCTCCGCAGGCCAACAGTCTTCTGCGTTTCAAGAGTGGAATGATTTTCTCCCCACAGGACCAACAGGCAGAAGAGTAGATGGAAAACTGTCAGGTGCCCTAGGTTCACATGGTATAATATTTGTACTGTACAATTGGTTTTTAATACTTTTCTTGTGGTAAAATGTATATAACATCTACAAAATTTTAACCATTTTGAGGTATATGGTTCTGTGGCAATTATTACATTCACATGTTGTGCAATCATCACCGCTTTGTTTCCAAAGTGTTTCATCACCCCAAACAGGAACCCTCCACCATTCGTCTTTGAGTTGTCTTTAACAGTTGTTTTTGCATTAAAACAAAGTTTTAAGGTAGGCTTATCCTGCTAGTCCTGCCAGGAAGAGGGCTCAGTAAACTCGCAGGAAGGCAGGCTGGTATTTCCCTCGATGCCACCATCTGTGTAAAAACTGGCTTAAAGGAGAACTCTGAAGATAAAAGGGTTGAATGTGGCTTTACGGCTAATTCGCGGAGGCCTGGGCGGCAGTCTATTCTCAGGTGAAGAGGAGGAGGATGCGGGCAGCGGAGAGAAGACCCAGCTGGGAGAAGTGCGGTGGGGTGGGGGGAGGCAGTGCTGAGAGGCCGGCCTCCTTCCTTCCTGGCTGTCAGCACGCTCGGGTCCTGGCCTGGGCCTGCCAACAGGATGGATGGTGGAGACCTCCGGCAGACTGCTCGTGGGACCTGGGCAGAAGCCGTGCGCTGGGGCAGCCCCGGTAGCCTTCGCGGCTGCAGACCTTGCTATACTGGGCCTGCTCCGCAGAGCAGCCCCCCCCCCCCCGCCGGTCCCTCACGGTCCCCAGGCTGTCACAGCAGGTGGAGCGCTGGCCACAGAGAGGGGAGGGAAGGGGCCCGAGGCAGGAGAGCCAACCAGCTGCACACTAGCATAGCCAAGCTCTGCACAGGGGTCTTAACCCAAACGCTCTCTTGGAAGGCAGGCACAGGAAGTCTACAAAGCCCCTGGGATTCAAATTAAATGCACATGCACCGGGTCTTCAACAAGCGCCCGTGCCTTCCCTGCCAAACAAAGTTTAGAAAGAAACCCACCAGAAATTTCTAGATGCTATTCCTCTCACCTGGAGTGACTTCTCAGTTACAACTCTGCTTCCCACGCCCATCTCTGCCCGCCCACATCTACCTGTCCTTCAGCCCTTGTCCATGATTCAAAGATTTACTCCTCTGCCTCCCTTAGAGGAAATCGCTCCCTTTCCCGGAGGGAACATCCTGTGTCTGTCTCCGCAGCGTTCTAGGTGCGAGCCCCGGCTGGCGTGCCCTGCTCTCCTTGGTGGGCAGCTGCTCCAGGAGGCCTGGTTTCACCGCGAGCCCAGAACGCTGCTCTGCACAGTTTGCTGCCAGCCAGTCTGCTAAAGGAAAGAGGATGCATTTCTCCTTCATCAGCTATTTTTAACATTTTAAAAGAAACAGTTAACATTCAGAAAGGGAGAGGAAGACACAGAATACAACACCAGACAACAAGAAAAGATTTGAGCTCAGGGGGAAAAGAACACTCTTATTCCTTTTAACCTTTTAAGTTGCAGTATTTGAGAAGATGACATATTGGGGCTTCATTTACACCAAAGCAGGTGATGATGGCAGGGACTTAATGAGGCGGTAGCTTGAGCCCCTGGAGAAAATGATTCCAGGGTGAATCTGCAACACAACGGGTAACACCCGGGAATCTGGGCGAGACCCCAGGCTGCTAGCCAGGAGCAGTCTTTTGTCCTTTCAGAGAGCCCCATATCTTCTGCTTCTGCCACACAAAGCCCTGGACATTCAAAGCTACAGTCCTTGGGTAACATCTGAGTTTTCCATTTCTCTGTCACCTTATGAAGGCTGGCACCTCACTAAAAAGGCTCCCTTTTGAATTTACCCACCAATCAGGACCAACCCTAACAAAACTAGCTGTCATTTAAAGATTCTTCCAGAATGAAGTTTCCCCAAAGTGACTCCTGCAAAATTATCCCAACATCCCTCTTGCTTCCATTCCCAGCCATGAAAAGGTGGGCTTCTAGAGGCTCCAACAGGGGGTGAGGGCTTGGCTTTCTCAGATGCACACCTTTCGTGAGTCATGGACCCCCCATAGTGGTGCCCTGAAACTGGCGCTCTGCTGCTGCCCAGAGCTCATGGAGCAGGGTTGCAAACACACAAAGCCATGGTATCAACTCGTGTGCAGAGGATGTGCCAGGTCAAAGGCTAGATCCTTGAGAAGGTGGAAATAGATAATGTTGTGAATTAAAGAGACAAGAAAGAAGATGGACTCTAACACTGGACCTTGGCCTTTAGGATCATAGAGTCCTAGGGCTAGGAGACTGTCAGAGGTCGTCATGTCCACCCCCACCTCAGTGCACCACTACAGAAACCGTGTGGCAGGGAAAAAAGTGTCCAGTTTTAAAGGATAATCAGATGATCCTGAGGCCTAAGGTGTCCATTCCAGACCAAAGCCAGCCCTGGCAGAGCCTGACCCAACTATCGGCAGCTATTATGGAGTCAACACGGCTTCAAGAGCATGGGCTTGACTTGGCCTTCTTCTTCATCTCGGAAAACTCAGGCCCCCAGTGCTTCTCCGCAAAGGGAAGTAAAGGACTGAGCTATAGAAAATTCCTCTGCAGAAAGCACTTCAAAAATAAGAAGGCTTATAATTCCTACTTGACTGTTAGCTTCTTAGCACTGGAGTCACAAGGGCTAAACAAGGAGACCCAGAGGTGGCTACGGGAAGGGTAAGAAGCAGATGGAGGATACAGGACTTGCTCCAGCTTTGAATCTACAAGAAAGTGTGTCCAGGTACTGGGCCGAGCATAACAGTCCTTGGTTAGGCCTACATTGCGTCTGTACCCACAGGGCGGACGGAGCCAAAACCCTGCATCCCCGTGGCTGTGGCCGTGAGGCTGGAACATGGCCGGCTGCGGTAGCTTTGAGGAGGAGAATGCAGGATTTGAACACCTTGGCGGGGCAGCTAAGGATGGTGGTTGTGGCGGGGATACTTTTCCAAGCAGGCAGGCGCTGCTCAGCCAGATACCCTTCCCCACGAGCTATCCACAGCCCGCTGGGTCAGCCTCACGCCCACTCGGTCAGCCTCATGCCTCGGCGCCACTTCACAGCAGAGGAGCCAGAGCCCACTCCACTTCTCAACACTTAAAGCCTGTTAAATGCCGGCGCATTTTGATAACAATACGTAGCTGTGTTAAAAGAAAAAAAACATGCGGGCATGTCTGCTCCTCCCACGGGCATCTCTTCTCAACAGTAGACAGAACGTGATTCCAAGACCACTGGACATGAAAGGATGAAAGAGAAAACAGTGAAGATGGTCGTAAAAGGTCGTTTACTGAGTTTTTTCCACAGTTTGGATCTATCTGCAAACCCCTTCCCCATAAAATAAAGGGGTTTGTTTTGATTTTACTACCGTGCATTTTCTCTAGATGGCTAAAATTCCTAGTAGGTGATGCTACCGGGTGGGGTTGGTGTACGGAGAGTAAATTAAAACATTTAACGACATGGATTTAGACGTTTCCATCCTCTCTCTGCAAAAGGCTAAGGATCTAAACAAGCCACCCAACTAGTCTTTAGTGTTTTGTGTGACAAAAAATCATGCTTAATGTAGCCCCCCGGGGCGCCCGGAGGGGCCAGATGACGGGGGGCTGAATGCTCCTGTGCCCAGGGAGCTCTTCCCGTTAGGTCGCATCTCCTCAAGGCCCCTGCAAGGCAGCTGGTGTATCCCCACTGGGCCGGACAGGGTCAGCCCGCAGATTCATCAGACGCACGTTTGCATTTTCTTTCTGTGTATTGTAGCTGGGCGCTGCGTGACAACCTGCCAGAGGACGACCAGCCCCAGAATCAGAGCTGAAAACGCCATCCTCCGCGGTGAGTGACCTGTGGGCTCTGTGGGCTCAGCCATTTCTAGTGCGGGGCCGGTGCCCCTTGTGTGGCCCCTGGAGGGCCTGCTGCTGTTAAGCCCCCGCACGTCGGTCTCCTGCTGTCAGACTGGGCTGCGTGGCATTCATAGGAAATTGTCCGCGAAAAGGACATTCTGCCAAACGAATATTGTTAGTCATATTTCCCACGAGTTGGAGAAAGGAAGATCCCCTTCAGGATTACAGCTTTGGGGGGGGAAGGAAATATTCCCCCCAAACCAGGTGAGGGTTTCTGTTTTTCCTGTGTCACTGAGAGGGCCATGCTCGGCTCAGTGCTTGGCACATGTGGGCATGTTGAGTCGAATGTGCAGCCTCTCACGGGAGACTACAGAGAGCAAGGTCAAGGCCAGGAGAGGGGACGAGGATTCAGGGTCGGGAATACTTGGAGAAGAGCTAAAGGCCGCCAGTAGTTTTGCGAAGATGGTGTTTATGTTCCTAACCCAGGAATACGTATTTTCACAGAGCTTTTGTTACTCATCATTATCTGAAAAATATCAGAATTCCAGGGCAGTGGGGCTTCCTTCCCTAGAGAACCGTGGCACTTACGGAGCAACACAGCCAGTATTTTTCATCGTGAGGGTCCTCAGTGACCTGAGTGGTCACAAAGATAAAAGTCCCCCCTTACGGGCGGTGGAAGGAATGCTTCCACTGTTAGAGGGGGAGAGAGGCAGGGAGAGAGGACACTCTTATCTTTAACATTTGAATATGAAAAAAAAAAAGTTAGACGTTTTTGTGTCACAAAAGTTAGAACTTCACCAGATGTGCGGTTTTAGGTCTGAGAGACAACATTGTCTAGCTTCTAACCACAGTGTAATCACAGAAGCAAGGCCACCCAAAGGAAGCAGTTTGTTGACTTCTCAGATATGCAAGACTGAGTGTCATGAAAATTCCAATTTCCCATCAGATCATCAAATGTTTTAATACAGGCCTTATGAAAATTATTAAGTCTCTTTTAGGCAAGGTAATTTTAAAGTTCACTTGAAAAAATAATAATGGTAGGAAAATTCTGAAAAGAAATGAGCCACTACCAGATGTTAGAGCTACAATAATTAGACCTGTATAGTACTTATGCCTAATGACCAGAATAATAGATTCTTAGTTTAGCTTCATGAAGCTACTTTGTTGAAAAAAATATTCCAGGACGCTCATTAAAGATGGTAAGGCACACTTTATTCAGGCCCCTCGTGAGAGCTGGAGGGACCACTGCAATGGGATTTTACAGCTGTGGGGAGAGATTGGCTTCCACTCTGAACAGACCCTGCGTGAGTGGGAATGTAGAGGCAAGGGGCAGGTGGGGGTCAGTGAATGGAAAACTACTAAGAGGGAACCTCAGGGATAGGGGGGTTCTGGCTAAACAGACCTAACAGGATTCTTGCTGAAGACAGGCTCCGTGGGGGGTAACAGACATTTCCTGGGGGATGCTGGAGGAAGAGCAGCCAGATCAGACATTGAGTGTGGGGGTTCTGGTTGAAATGATTGGCAGGGTTCTTGCTAAAACTGGATACGACAGGGACATGCACAGATGGGCCTGGGAACAGGTTCTGGAGTCCCACTAAAATTTGGTCAAGAATCTCAAGTCAGCTTTGCTATCAGACTTTCCATTACCCAGATTGCTACCTCAGACTTCACATCATTTTTATCATATACTATTTAAAATTACAATTCCTACAGTAACTAAATAGCTCATAGTGCCTCTCTTCCTCATTAATCAGTTTTCACAGCATTTTACAGTATTTCTCAGTCTGTTATACTGTCTTTGGAGACGTGACACCCTCTAGTGGTAAATTTGTGCGTTAACAAAATCATGTTGCAAGCCTACCTTGGATGTTTGGAGTACTGGGAAATCCTATGTACTTTGTACCGTGATCTTACCCTTTAACTTCAGCCCATTTCACAGAAATCTCATATTTTAAGACACTCTTGAGAGATGGTACTTTTCAAAACTGCAAGAATAAAACTTTCAGATTTTCAGAATTGAATTCAGGTTTGGTAGAAAACTATTCTAGAAAATATATCAACAGAACTATTGTTTTTAGTTGGGTATATAGATAGTGGAGACAGAAAGCTGGGAGAAGCCAGGGTGTGGGTGGGGCTGAGGTAGTGTGCAAAAAGTGGAAATTCCTATGGCAGGATCCTCACCTGACCCTAAACTACTTGATGAGGTAACTGGCCTGCTGCTAGGCTAATGCTTCCACACCCGCAGACAAGGAGCTATTATTGATTGGGTCACTATATAAAGAGCTCTGCCCAGTGCTCTGGGCAGAGGCAGAGGCGCAGAAGGATTACAAACCTGCAGACTGTTGGATGCAGACGTGATTCTAGTACTTGACCTGTAGCCCGGAGAATAAAGCCGGGTATAAACCCTTTTGCTCCAAAAACATTTCCTTGTCATTTCTCAGTCTCACTGAATCCACAGTGAACTTGCCTGGGACTGAAACCCTCAGGTAAGACAGATGGCTGTTCAGGTGCTTCTCTATTTCTGGTTTGACAACATTCTAAGGCGGGCATTCTTCACACCCAGGCCTCTCCCACTTCCAACATATAACTGCATGAGGTCTACACTTAAGATTAATGATCAGCACACCCCAGGTTAGGAGCAATTCCCAGGGCTCTACTTACAACCCTGTTCTCCCCTCTCTCAGGAAAGCCTTCTTATGTAGGAAGAGTACAGGGAGAAAGAACGCTTATTAAGAACTGCAGGAGAGTCTACGCACAGTGTCTGCATGTTTAACTTCACTGACGGCTCACAGGATTCTTTGGTGCTTGTATTTATTGCCAAATGAGAGCAATTTCCTTATCCAGCATTAACGGCCCCGTGCTCATTTCTATAAACTTACTATTTTGAGAACTAATCAAGAATCAGTCAACTAAGAAAAATTGGATTTATTTTTGGCACCACCAGACAATTAAATTTAATAGTTTCTTCAATATCTATAAGAAACAGATGCAAAAGCAACCATGGTTACCTCAGGAAGAAGGGGGATGCCAAGAAATGTGACATTAAACCTGGCAAAGCTCATTTACTTTGTGTTAAAGAGAAAAACAGCAGAATGCAGGTGTGTTTGAAAGCCAGTGTGCTGCTTCTTTAAGACAGGGAGGGCAATGGACTTAAATCCCCTGTAATCTGACCAACTGGGAGCAGGGGCCTGGAGCTTTGTGTTGATGAGGTTGGGGCCTGGTCGGGGCACAGGGAGAAAAAGGCTGCAGTTCCTGTGGGCCGGTGGGGTAAGCCTAACCTCTTACCAACTCTACCCTACCCCAGTGTTACTCGGCCCACAGCCTCCCAAGTCCAAAATGTTCTTTTTGGTTCAGGTAAGAGCTCTTAGCAAGGGGCAAGGGGAAACTGTTGTACACAGATAGCTTAACTTTCTTTAGTTCTCTCTAGAATGCGTAACATCTTCACAAATATATATATATATACACACACATACATACATATATATTGTATTATTAAGGTATCATTGATATACAATCTTATGAAGGTTACACATGAGGAACATTGTGGTTTCAACATTTCCCCATATTATCAAGTCCCCTCCACACACCCCCCACAGCAATCCCTATCCATCAGCATAGTAAGATGCTATAGAGTCATTACTTGTCTTCTCCGTGCTATACTACCTTTCCCATGACCTACCTATATTATGTGTGCTAATCATACTGCCCCTTAATCCCTTCTCCCTCCCTCCCTCCCCACACACCCTCACCAAACCCTTTTCATCGGTAACCGCTAGTCCCTTCTTGGGTTCTGTGAGTCTGCTGCTCTTTTTGTTCCTTCAGTTTTGGTTTGTTGTTATACTCCACAGATGAGTAAAATCATTTGGTACTTGCCTTTCTCTGCCTGGCTTATTTCACCCTTATTAATACCTTATTAATACCCTCTAGCTCCATCCATGTTTATGCAACTGGTGGGATTTGTTTTCTTATGGCTGAATAATATTCCATTGTGTATATGTGTATGTATATATCTTCTTTATCCATTCATCTACTAATGGACACTTAGGTTCCTTCCATATCTTGGCTACTATAAATAGTGCTGCAATGAACATAGGGGTGCATATGCCTTTTTGAATCTGTGATCATGTTTTCTTAGGGTAAATCCCTAGGAGTGGAATTCCTGAGTCAAATGATATTTCTATTTTTAGTTTTTTGAGGAACCTCCACACTGCTTTCCACAATGGTTGAACTAATTTACATTCCAACCAGTAGTGTAGGAGGGCTCCCCTTTCTCTACATCCTCGCCAGCATTTGTTGCTTCTTGTCTGTTGGATGTTGGCCATCCTCACTGGTGTGAGGTTTAATTTGCATTTTCCTAATGGTTAGCGATGTGGAGCATCTTTTCATGTGCCTGTTGGCCATCTGAATTTCTTCTTTGAAGAAGTGTCTGTTCATATCCTCTGCCCATTTTCTTAATTGGGTTATTTGCTTTTTAGGTGTTGAGGTGTGTGAGCTGTTTATATATTTTGGATGTTAACCCCTTATTGATATGTCATTTATGAATATATTTTCCAATACTGTAGGATGCCTTTTGGTTCTATTAATGGTGTCTTTTGCTGTACAGAAGCATTTTAGCTTGATGTAGTCCCATTTGTTCATTTTTGCTTTTGCTTTTGTTCCACTTGCCCTAGGAGATGTGTTCATGAAAAAGTTGTTCATGTTTATATTCAAGAGATTTTTGCCTATGTTTTTTTTCTAAGAGTTTTATGGTTTCATGACTTACATTCAGGTCTTTGATCCATTTGCGTTTACTTTTGTATATGGGGTTAGATAGTAGTCCAGTTTCATTCTCTTACATGTAACCGTCCAGTTTGGCCAACACCAATCATTGAAGAGTCTGTCATTTCCCCATTGTATATCTATGGCTCCTTTATCATATATTAATTAGCCATACATGTGTGGGTTTATATCTGGGCTCTCTAGTCTGTTCCACTGATCTATGGGTCTGTTCTTGTGCCAGTACCAAATTGTCATGATTACTGTGACTTTGTAGTAGAGGTTGAAGTTGTGGAGCGTAATCCCCCCAGCTTTGTTCTTCCTTCTCAGGATTGCTTTGGCTATTCAGGGTCTTTTGTGGTTTCATATGAATTTTAGAACTATTTTTTCTAGTTCTTTGAAGAATGCTGTTGGTATTTTGATAGGGATTGCACTGAATCTGTAGATTGCTTTAGGCAGGATGGCCATTTTGACAATATTAACTCTTCCTATCCATGAGCCTGGGATGTATTTCTATTCATTGGTGTCTTCTTTCACCTCCTTGGTTAGGTTTATTCCTAGGCATTTTATTCTTTTGGAAGCAATTGTAAAGGGAGATGTTTTCATGATTTTTCTTTCTGCTAGTTCATTGTTAGTATATAGGAATGAAACAGATTTCTGTGTATTAATTTTGTATCCTGCAACTTTGCCAAATTCAGTTATTAGTTCTAGTAGTTTTTGGGTGGATTCCTTAGGGATTTTATGTACAATATTATGTCATCTGCAATCAGTGACAGTTTAACTTCTTCCTTACCAATCTGGATGCCTTTTATTTCTTTGTCTTGTCTGATTGCCATGGCTAGGACTTCCAGTACTATGTTAAAAAAAAAAAAGGGGAGAGTGGGCATCCTTCTCTTGTTCCTGATCTTAGAGGAAAAGCTTTGAGCTTTCGCTTTAAGTATGATGTTGGCTGTGGGTTTGTCATATATGGCCTTTATTATGTTGAGGTACTTGCCCTCTATACCCATTTTGTTGAGAGTTTTTATCATGAATGGATGTTGAATTTTGTCAAATGCTTTTTCAGCATCTATGTAGGTTATCATGTGATTTTTGTCCTTTTTTGTTAATGTGATATATGATGTTGATGGATTTTTAAATATTGTACCATCCTTGCATCCCTGGAGTAAATCCTACTTGATCATGATGGATGATCTTTTTGATGTATTGTTGAACTCGGTTTGTTAATATTTTGTTGAGTATTTTTGCATCTATGGTCATCAGGGATATTGGTCTGTTATTTTATTTTTTTGTGGTGTCTTTGCCTGGATTTGGAGTGATGCTGGCTTCATAGAATGAGTTTGGAAGGATTCCCTCCTCTTCTATTTTTTGGAAAACTTTAAGGAGGATCAGTATTAGGTCTTCTCTAAATGTTTGATAAAATTCTGCAATGAATCCATCTGGTACAGGTGCTTTGTTCTTAGGTAGTTTTTTGTTACCAATTCAATTTCATTGCTGGTAATTGGTCTGTTCAGATTTTCTGTTTCTTCCTGGGTCAGTCTTAGATGGTTGTATTTTTCAGAAAGTTGTCCATTTCTTCTAGGTTATCCAATTTGTTAGCATATAATTTTTCATAGTATTCTCTAATAATTCTTTGTATTTCTGTGGTGTCCGTAGTGATTTTTCCTTTCTCATTTCTGATTCTGTTTACGTGTGTAGACTCTCTTTTTTTCTTGATAAGTCCGGCCAGGGATTTATCTATTCTGTTTATTTTCTTGAAAAACCAGCCCCTGGTTTCATTGATTCTTTCTATTCTTTTATTCTTCTCAACTTTATTTATTTCTCCTCTGATCTTTATTATGTCCCTTGTTTTACAGACTTTGGGCCTCGTTTGTTCTTCTTTTTCTAGTTTCATTAATTGTGATTTTAGACTGTTCTTATGGGATTGTTCTCCTTTCTTGAAGTAAGCCTATATTGTGATATACTTTCCTCTGAGAACTGCCTTTGCTGCATCCCACAGATTTTGGGGTGTTGAGTTGTTGTTTTCATCTGCCTCCATATGTTGCTTGATCTCTGTTTTTATTTGGTCATTGATCCTCTGATTATTTAGAAGCATACTGTTAAGCCTCCATGTGTTTGTGGGATTTTTTTGTTTTTGTGTAATTTATTTCTAGTTTCATACCTTTGTGGTCTGAGAAGCTGGTTGGCACAATTTCTATATTTCTGAATTTACTGAGGCTCTTTTTGTAGCCTAGTATGTGATCTATTCTGGAAAATGTTCCATGTGCACGTGAGAAGAATGTGTATCCTGCTGCTTTTGGGTGGAGTGTTGTGCAGACGTCTGCTAGGTCCATCTGTTCTAATGTGTTGTTCAGTGCCTCTGTCTCCTTATATTCTGTCTGGTTGATCTGTCCTTTCAAGTGAGTGGTGTGTTGAAGTCTCCCATAATGAATGCATTGCATTCTATTTCCCCCTTTAATTCTGTTAGTATTTGTTTCACATATGTAGGTGGTCCTGTGTTGTGTGCATAGATATTTATAATGGTTATATCCTCTTGTTGGACCTACCCCTTTATCATTATGTAATGTTCTTCTTTGTCTCATTATTTTATTTGTTCTGATATATATTTTGCCTGATACAAGTACTGCAACTCCTGCTTTTCTCTCCCTATTAGTTGCACGAAATATCTTTTTCCATCCCTTCACTTTTATTCTCTGTATGTCTGGGTTTAAACTGAGTCTCTTGTAGGCAGCATATAGATGGGTCTTGTTTTTTATCCATTCAGTGACTCTATGTCTTTTGATTAGTGCATTCAGTCCATTTACATTTAGGTGATTATCAATAGATATGTACTTATTAACATTGTAGGGTCTGGATTCATGGTTACAAAAGTTTCAAGCACAGCTTCTTTACTATCTAACAGTCTAATTTAACTTGCTTAGTATGCTATTTCAAACACAATCAAAAGATTCTTTTCTTTTTTTTCTCCTTTTTCTTCCTTCTCCACTTTTTATATATTGTGTCATATTCTGTACTCTTTGTGTATCCCTTGACTTTATGGGTAGATAATTTAATTTTGCATTTGCTTAGTAATTAATTGGTCTACTTCCTTTACTGTGTTTTTTTTTTACCCTAAGAAACTCTTTCATCTATAGCAGTCCCTTTAAAATACACTGTAAAGATGATTTGTGGGAGGTAAATTCTCTCAACTTTTGCTTATATGGAAATTGTTTATTCCCTGCTTCAAATTTAAATGATAATATTGCTGGATAGAGTATTCTTGGTTGGAGGCCCTTCTGTTTCATTGCCTTAAATATATCATGCCACTCCCTTCTGGCTTGTAAGGTTTCTGCTGAGAAGTCTGATGATTGCCTGATGGAGTTTCCATTGTAAGTGATCTTTTTTCTCTCTCTGGCTGCTTTTAATACTCTTCTTTCCTTGTCCTTGATTTTTGCCATTTTAATTAGTATGTCTTGGTCTTATCTTCCTACGGTCCCTTGTGTTGGGATATCTCTGCACTTTCATGACCTACGATACTATTTCCTTCCCCAGACTGGGGACGTTTTCAACAACTTTCTCAAATAGATGTTCTGTACCTTTTTCTCTTTCCTCTTTTGGTACCCCTATAATACAAATATTGTCCCATTCGGATTGGTCATACAGTTCTCTTAATATTCTTTTATTCCTAGAGATCCTTTTCTCTGTGCCGCATCTTTGTTTCCCTGTTCTCTAATTTCTATTTCATTTACAGTCTCCTGTCTCTCATCTAATCTACTTTTAAATCCCTCCATTGTATGTTTTATTTCAGATACTGTATTTTTGTTTCTTTCTTGAAGTCCTCCTTGAGATCTTGAATATTTTTCTGTAGCTCCATGAGTATATTTATGATTTTTTATTTTGCTATTATTAATATACAATTACATGAGCAACATTATGGTTACTAGACTCCCCCTATTATCAGGTCCCCACCACACACCCCATTGCAGTCACTGTCCAACAGCATAGTAGGATGTTACAGAATCACTACTTCTCTTCCCTGTGCCACACTGCCCTCCCCGTATCCCCCCACTACACCCCCATCCCCACTACATTATGTGTGCTAATTGTAATAGCCCTTTTTCCCCCTTATCCCTCCCTTCCCACCCCTCTTCCCCAGTTCCTTTCCCTTTGGTAACTGTTATTCCATTCTTGGTTTCTGTGAGTCTGCTGCTGTTTTGTTCCTTCAGTTTTTTCTTTATTATTTTACTCCACAGATGAGTGAAATCATCTGATACTTGTCTTTCTCTGCCTGGCTTATTTCACTGAGCATAAAACCCTCTAGCTCCATCCATGTTGTTGCAAATGGAAGGATTTGTTTTCTTCTTAAGGCTGAATAATATTCCATTGTATATATATATACCACATCTTCTCTTTCCATTTATCTACTGATGGAGACTTAGGTTGCTTCCATTTCTTGGCTATTGTAAATAGTGCTGTGATAAACATAGGGGTGCATATGTCTTTTTAAGACTGGGCTGCTGCATTTTTAGAGTAAGTTCCTAGGAGTGGAATTCCTGGGTCAAATGGTATTTCTAATTTTAGTTTTTTGAGGAACCTCCATACTGCTTTCCACAATGATTGTACTAATTTACATTCCCACCAGCAGTGTAGGAGGGTTCCCCTTTCTCCACATCCTCACCAACATTTGTTGTTGTTTGTCTTTTAGATGGCAGCCATCCTAACTGATGTCAGGTGATATCTCATTGTGGTTTTTATTTGCATTTCTCTGATGACTAGTGATGTGGAGCAACTTTTCATGTGCCTTTTTGAATTTGGTTTGCTAATATTTTGTTGAGTATTTTTGCATCTATGTTCATCAGGGATATTGGTCTGTAATTTTCTTTTTTTTGTGGTGTCTTTGCCTGGTTTTGGTATTAGACTGATGTTGGCCTCATAGAATGAGTTTGGGAGTATTCCCTCTTCTACTTTTTGGAAAACTTTAGTGAGGATGGGTATTAGGTCTTCACTAAATGTTTGATAAAATTCAGAAGTGAAACCATCTGGTTCAGGTGTTTTGTTCTTAGGTAGTTTTTTGATTACCAATTCAATTTGTTTGCTGGTAATTGGTCTATTCAGATTTTCTGTTTCTTCCTGGGTCAGCCTTGGAAGGTTGTATTTTTCAAAAAAGTTGTCTATTTCTTCTAGGTTATCCAGTTTGTTACCATATAATTTTTCATAGTATTCTCTCATAATTCTTTGTATTTCTGTGGTGTCCATAGTGATTTTTCTTTCTCATTTCTGATTCTCTTTATGTGTGTAGACTCTCTTTTTTTTTTGATAAGTCTGGCTAGGGGTTTATCTATTTTGTTTATTTTCTCAAAGAACCAGCTCCTGCTTTCATTGATTCTTTCTATTGTTTTGTTCTTCTCAATTTTATTTATTTCTTCTCTAATCTTTATTATGTCTCTCCTTCTACTGACTTTAGGCATCATTTGTTCTTCCTTTTCTAGTTTCATTAATTGTGAGTTTAGACTGTTCATTTGGGATTGTTCTTCTTTCCTGAGGTAGACCTGTACTGCAGGCGTTCTGTGGGAACTACGGCCTTCACTGCATCCCACAGATTTTGTGGTGCTGAATTACTGTTGTCATTTGTCTCTATATATTGCTTGATCTCTGTTTTTTATTTGGTCATTGATCCATTGATTATTTAGGAGCATGTTATTAAGCCTCCATGTGTTTGTGGGCTTTTTCGTTTTCTTTGTGTAATTTATTTCTACTTTCATACCTTTGTGATCTGAGACGCTGGTTGGTAGAATTTCAATCTTTTTTAATTTACTGAGATTCTTTTTGTCACCTAATATATGATATATTCTTGAAAATGTTCAATGTGCACTTGAGAAGAATGTGTATCCTGTTGGTTTTGGATGGAGTGTTCTGTAAATGTCCGTTAGGTCCATCTGTTCTGATATGTTGTTCAGTACCTCTGTCTCTTTACTTATTTTCTGTCTGGTTGATCTGTCCTTTGGAGTGAGTGGTGCGTTGAAGTCTCCTAAAATGAACACATTGCATTCTATTCCCTTTAATTCTGTTAATATTTGTTTCACATATGTAGGTGATCCTGTTGGGTGCATAGATATTTATAATAGTTACATCCTCTTGTTGGACTGACCCCTTTATCATTATGTAATGTCCTTCTTTGTCTCTTGTGACTTGTTTTGTTTTGAAGTCTATTTTGTCTGATACAAGTACTGCAACTCCTGCTTTTTTCTCACTGTTAGGTGCATGAAATATCTTTTTTCATCCCTTTGCTTTCAGTCTTTATATGTCTTTGGGTTTGAAGTGAGTCTCTTGTAGGCAGCATATAGATGGGTCTTGTTTTTTTATCCATTCAGTGACTCTATGTCTTTTGATTGGTGCATTCAGTCCATTTACATTTAGGGTGATTATCGAATAGTATGTACTTATTGCCATTGCAGGCTTTAGATTTGTGGTTACCAAAGGTTCAAGGGCAGTTTTCCTTTACTATCTAACAGTCTAATTTAACTTACTTCGTATACTATTACAAACACAACATAAAGGTTCTTTTTTTTCCCTCCTTTTTCTTCCTCCTCCATTCTTTGTATGCTATGAATCATATTCTGTACTCTTTGTCTTTCCTTGGGTGACATCTTTTTAGCCTTAGGAATACTTCCATCTATAGGAGTCCCTCAAAAATGCAATGTAGAGGTGGTTTTTGGGAGATAAATTCTCTCGGCTTTTGTTTGTCTGAAAATTGTTTAATTCCTCCTCCAAATTTAAATGATAACTTTGCCAGGTAGAGTATTCTTGGTTCTAGGCCCTTCTGCTTCATTGCATTAAATATATCATGCCACTCCCTTCTGGCCTGTAAGGTTTCTGTTGAGAAGTCTGATCATAGCCTGATGGGTTTTCCTTTGTATGATCTTTTTTCTCTCTCTATGTGCTTTTAAAAGTCTATCTTTATCCTTGATCTTTGCCATTTTAATTATTATATGTCTTGATGTTGTCTTCCTTTGGTCCTTTGTGTTGAGAGATCTGTGCACCTCCATGGCTTGAGAGACTACCTCCTTCCACAGATTGGGGAAGTTTTCAGCAATTACCTCCTCAATGACACTTTCTATCCCTTTTTCTCTCTCTTCTTCTTCTGGTACTCCTATAATGCGAATATTGTTGCGTTTCGATTGGTCACACAGTTCTCTCAATATTCTTTCATTCCTAGAGATCCTTTTTTCTTTCTGTGCCTCAGCTTCTTTGTATTCCTCTTCTCTAATTTCTATTCCATTTACTGTCTCTTCTACTACATCTAATCTGCTTTTAAATCCCTCCATTGTATGTTGCATTTCAGGTATGGTATTTCTTAATGATTGAATCTCCATCTTAAATTTGTTCCTGAGGTCTTGAATATTTTTATTTTGAACTCTTTTTCTGGAAGATTTGTGAGTTTGGTTTCATTTGGCCCTCTTTCTGGGGTTTGTGAGATTTGGATCTGAACCATGTTCTTTTGACGTTTCACATTTCTGTGTGGTGCCCAGTAGTGTGCAGAAGCTCCAGTCTCTGAAGCTGCTCAGCCCCTAGAGTGAGGTTGGGGCTTCTAGGGGAGCGGAGCTGGTACCTGCGGGGAGGAAAGATCTGTTTCCTGATTCCCGTCTATGGTGCCTGTCTCCAGTGTCAGAGCCAGTGGGCCAAGCACACACGTGTAAACCTCTGTGCTTTGTGTCTCTAGCTGTTGTAGGCAGGGCCTCCCTCTGGCTGGCCTGATGCCTGTGCAGTTACTGCCGGTCTGCCAGCAGGTGCCTGCAGGCCAGTAAGAAGGTTTGGCAGGCTATGTGTCACAGTGGGGGGCCTTTGAGCTGAGTAGGCAGACAGGGGGACAGAGCACCTGAAGCTCCCCAAAGTTCCCAACCAGCTGGGCACAGCACGCCCAGACTACCTTGTCCAGCTCTCCCTTCTCCCACACAGCAAGCTCCGTGCAAATCCCGTCCCTTCAGCAGCCCTCTGGCTGCTAGGAAGCCTCTCAGACTGCCTGCCTTTCCTCTGACACAGGGCGGCCGGGTGTGGATCCCCTCCTCCACAAATGGCCGGAATGTCAATTTCTCAAGCACTCCGCCTGTCCAAGCTCCCCAACGTCCAGAGACCACACACTATAGAATTCTGCTCATGAAGCAGATCTCCAGGGCTAGGTGTTCAGCAGTCCCAGGCTTCCACACCCTCCCTCGCTCCCTTTCTCTTCCTCCCGCTGGTGAGCTGGGGTGGGGGAAGGGCTTGGGTTCCGCCAGATTAAGGCTTTTCTACATTACCCTGTTTTGTGAGGTCTGGTCTGTTCGTGGTCTGTATGCAGTCTGGTTCAGCCTTCTTTCTTGTTGCTCTTTTAAGGTTAGTTGTATTAATTAACTATATTTTTGTACAATTTGTGGATTTTGGAGCTCTCTGTCTCACCTCTCACACTGCCATCTTGCAAGTCTCTCACATTTATGATTTTTATTTTGAAATATTTATCAAGAAGATTGGTGATTTGGGTTTCACTTAGCCCTCTTTCTAGTGTCTGTTCGATTCTTGTTTGTACAAAATTTTTTTGCCACTTCATATGTCTAATGACTCCTATAGAATAACTTTGTGTAGGCAATGTTCTCTAGTGCCCAGAAGCTCTACTCTGTGGAGCTTCCCAGCACCTGGAGTGATGGCAGGAGTTGCAGGTGAACAGCGCTGGTGCCTGCCAGAGGAAAGAGCTCTTTCCTGCTTTCAAGCACACGGGGAGCAGCCTCTGCATTACACCCGTGTAGTTGTCATAGGCGGGGCTGCTCTCCAGCTGGCCAGGCATGATGGTGGGAACAGTAGGTGTGCAGACCAGTGCCTGCTGGGAGGAAGGAGCAGCAGGCTGTGTATCACAGTGGGGGGCCTTGGCGCTGTGTTGCCAGCCAGGGGAATGGAGTGTCTGAAGCTCATGAAAGTTCCCAACCTGCTGGGCTTAGCATTCTGGGATGATTTTGTCCACCTGTCCATTCTCCTAAGCAGCAAGTTCTGTGTAATCCTTGCCCCTTTAGCAGCCTTCTCGCTATTGGGAAATCTTTCAAAGTGCCCAACTCTTTTGTCCTTTAGCAGTCGATTGTGAGTACCTGTTCTCCACAAGCAGCTGGAATCTCAAGTCTGAGTATTCCATCCATCTTTGCTTTCCAACCCCACTAATCTCTAAGCACCACGTAATGTGGGTTTGTGCTCCCAGAGCACATCTCCAGGGTGGATTGTTTAACAGTCCTGGGCTTCTACTCCTCCCCCTCCATTTCTCTTCCTCCTGCCAGTGAGCTGGGGTCAGGGGGAGGGCTTGGGTCCTGCCGGATTTTGGCTTTGCTACTTGACCCTTTTCTGTGAGGTCTTCTCTTTTCCCCAGATGTAGGCAGTCTGTTCTGCAGTCTTCGGCTTGCTCTTTCAGGATTAGTTTTATTTGCTGTATTTTCAAGTTATATGTGGTTTTGGGGGATTTCTGCCTCACTTCTCATGCTGCCATCTTTCTCCCCTCTCGATTGCAAATATATTTTTATAAGTATTTCCCACGTAACACATAGCCTCAGGATCTTATGTCATAGACACCTTTAGAAAAATTTTAAATAATTTTACCAAAATTCCATAGATTGTCAGTGATTTGTAATCATTAATATTCATAAAATATAAAGACAAATATAAAAATTCCCATTAAAGTGATACAAGTATCTATGAAAAAAAACAAAGCCAACATAAACCACCATGACTTTTCAACAAATTTTAAAATGAAATATATTGTTTGGTGATCAAAATATTAAAATGAAGATTGCTATTTAACTACATATTCAATTTGAAAAGCAGATTAAGAACTCTTTATAAAAATGATATATTGAGGCCTTTACAAAGATGAACTGGCTTATTTTTATATTGTTTTATTTTCTGGAAGGCCCTTCTTGCCCTGTCCTGGCAAGGCCATCCCAATTCCTCCAGCTCTGCCTTCAGAATATGCCCATTTGTGTAGCTTAAGGCTTGGGATGAGGCAGATGCCAAGCACGCCCAGTAGAGCACTGTGACCTGGCCTCTCCCTGTTCCACATCCCTGGCCACTCTGACCTGCATAGCCAGTTCATGCAAAGTGCACTCTCTGTGGCCAGCTGTGGGTTGCCAGGGCCCTCGAGGCCTGTGGAGCTGTTGGACCCAACCCCAAAAATGATGGGAATGCACCTCTCAAAAATCTGAAGTGGCAGCTCTAAAGTGGGGACCGTCAGTCCCCATTTTGCCTGGTTGTCTGATGGGTTCCTGGTGTCTGTTATTAGAGGATATTCTGGTCAGTCTCCCTGTTCTGGCCTTAGCAAACAGTCCAGAATCCCTCAGCTTTCCCTTCAGGAGAAATACGTGCATTTGTGTATGTTAAGGCTTGGAATCAGGCAGATGTCAGGCACCCGTAATAACCTGCTACTGTGAATGTCCCTGAAACACTTACCCTGTTCCAGGACCCTGGTTACCCTGACCTGTTCTTCCCATGCCTGATAAGTCCACCTGTCAGCCGTTCTTGGGCAGGCCAGTCCCTCTAGGCCTATGTAGATCCAGCTGGATCCCAAACCCCTGAATGGCATCCAGGGTGGAGGGAGGCCCCCTCTTGAAAATCTCTCTGAGGTGGCAGCTTAAACTGGCAAGTCAGTCCCTATTTGGACTGGCTTCCCAAGCAGGTCTCAGGCTTCTCCAGCAACCAAGGCTCCCTTGGTGTCACTTACTGGACTCCAACCAGCCCCCTTAGGCTCTCCCTGGCAGGAGAGTCTGGATTCCTCTAGCTCTGCCTGCAGGGGTGATGTCTGTATATGTGTAGGGTAAGGCTTGGAAATTATACCAATGCTAGGCTTCCCAATAGGCCACCACTGAGACCCCCCCCCCTTCTCCTGACACTTGCCTTGTTCCAGATCACTGGCTAACCTGACCTTCCAGCCTGTGCATGCAAGGTCTGCACTGTCAGCCCTCAAGGCCTGTGAGACTCCAGCCAGACCCCAATCCCTTGAATGGCCTCCAGTGGGGAGGGAGCCCAGCCCTTGATAATCTTCCTGAGGTGGTAGCTTTGAACTGGAGACAGCCCATTTGGCTGTCTGTTGGGTGTCAGGCTTAAACGTGTAAAATGTAAAAGTGTAAAAATGGTTTCAGGCTAATATTTGAAATTGCATGTTGCTACAAATAAACTGTGGATATAAGCTTTATTTGCATTGAATGATAACCCTTTTCAATTATGTAATATTTCTATTTAATATTAGTTTTTGACACACCTGCATATGTTACCTATGAATTTTGGTCAAACAAATACAGTCCTGGTGAAGATCATGTTGCTGATTTGTTATCACTTTTCACAGGTTGTATTTGTCTGTTATATTTTATCATCAATGTTCATTATGGAAGCCTTTAACAGCTGAAAGTGTAAAATCAACAATTAAAACTGTGAAAGGGTAAATAAAAACCATCTCAGAGGCTAGTACTGTTCAACTGAGTCATTAGCTGGAGGACGGTGGGTCACAGGCATGCTGAGCCTCACCACTACAACCTTGGAGGCTTTCAAATTGGCTTAAAAAGGAGAAATAGAAACAACAGCATTATCGCCTGTAGTGATATGACTCTCCTGGAACTTCTCTGCCAACTCTTGTACACTAAGGGGGAAACTTAAAATTTATCCCAGAGAAAGAAACACAAATCCAGAGACAGTTTCTGATTCCACCACTTGCTTCTAGAACTCTGGTATCATTCAAGAAGTGACTTATGTTAATAATAATGTAATGAGAGTTGTTCTGCAATAATAAGTGAACAGTGATGTTTGGGTATCAGGTGTGTTATCATGGCCCACAAATCATTGTTCTAAGTCAAATAAGCAAACTATCTATTACTATATAATCAAAGATGAACTGCTAGAGAAACAAAAGAACGTTTAGAAACTTAAAAAATGTAAAAGATAGAAATAATTGAATAGAAATTAACCTGAGTACATTAAATAATAGATTGAATTTAATTGTACACTTAAAAAATACAAAGCTTTACAGTTTAACAATAATCATTTTACTCATGAGAAGACCCAGAGCTAATATACTGTTTCTTTTTAAAACGAATGTTGAAAGAGTGGACAGAAACCTGGCAACAGCTTCAGCTGAGTGCACTTATACATGGAAAGAGAAGTGTCTTTCAAAAGAGGCTAAACAGTAAAAAAAAAAAAAAAAGTGACTTTTTGACATTTCTTCATCTAAATTATAGTCAAAGGAAATGAAAAACTATATTCAACCAAATGAAGAAACAAGAATCTTTGTTTTGACCGTGGTTGAGTAACTGACAGATACGCACACTTCATGCTGTCCTTCATAGATCTGAGGTAGACTGGCCGGCAGGCCGACCCAACAGTTCTACAAGGCACTGCTGGTTTTGTGTAATGTAATGCTAGCACTGAGAGCTAGAGACACAGAACAAATTCAGATGTGGTATATATGACTGTCTTTAGATTCCTCTGATTTTATATTGGAGTAATAGTGATACTAATATTTACTTTGCCTTAACTTTTTCTTCAGGCACATCTTTTCTCAAATCTATTGGAAGATTCCTTCACAGAGTCTTAAATGAAAAGCGTCCCTTTTACGTATGCCTCTATATCAACTACGCTCACCTTAACACCTTGGTTAGAACAGATTTACCTGTTTTCCCATGTCTTTTGTGATCTCTTTTTAGGTTACCAATAAAGATGCCTATATAGCCTTAGCTTTTCTGAAAATCCATACTTTATAATCATGTGACTTCTTAAATACACACACACACATATATTCACATATATGTATATTCTGCTCACAGCAGAGAGGCCAAACCTAGCTGAGACATGCCAGGATTATGGTGCTACTTCCTAGATGTGTCGTGTATGGAACAGACCCCTCACTGGGTCACCATCATCTTACTAGAGTTCTGCTTTCAGAGAGGAAATGCAAATCAACAACTACTGTCTCAAAAAATAGTTCTCAAATCTTTCTTACAATCATAGGACATGGTTCAACAGTTAATATTGGCCATTAAAACCTCTTAGAATCTGTCTAACAGCATTTCTGCTTCCTCTCACTAAGTCAAATCTCCTGCATTTCTCTGTTAACCTAACAGTACTTCTAACTAGCTGATCAAGAAATGAGCTGCATTATATAATGTTCCATCACTGCATAACAAGTAAACAGGATGATGAAGTACTCATATAAAATATAAAATCTACTATTCAGTTAGTTATTGAAATCTGTTCTGTTTAAAAGGCACTCAAACTCTCATCCTAGAAAATTACAAAATTCCACTCAGAGAGAAAGAAATGGTGACTAGCAGAAATTAACAAAAGCATCAGAAATATGCTAGTAAATACTAGTCTATACATTCTGCTGTTCATCTGTGGGTCTTTATCTTTCATAAATAGCATTGTCTATATAGTAAACTTGTATTTGCTTCTCTTCCTACTCATGAGTTTAATACATTCACTTTTTTCTACCCATTTCCTATCTTTCTAAGAGGTTTTTTTACTTCATCAGTGATTTTCAAACTTAATTATTATCTGTGGAACTCGTTGTTCCAATTAAATCTTATGGAGAATCCCAACACATAAAAGAGTCAAAAGCAGAACTGCTCTGAGGAAAGGGGAGAGGGCCAGTGGACATGGTTTGAAAGTCAACTGCTCTAAGTTACTCAAGAAAGCTGAAGTTAGAGCCAGTTGGAATTTCTTCCTTTCCAATGCTTTTAAACATTTCCCCCATTGTTTCCAATTTTTAAGAATATTTCTCACGTGCAGCAGCTTTACCTTAGCTCATTAACGGAATAAAAAGTACAGTGCATTACATATAGCATTTAGGTAAGTGTTGGATTCAGATTTCCACTTTGCTATACAGAAGTGCAAATTAGTGTAAGATGTAATTCCAAAATTAGGTTATCAAAATGAGTTTTTAAAATATTTAACGTGATAGAAAAGTCTTTAAAAACTATCATTGCTTCGTAACTGAAATTGCTTCAGCCCGAGTCCAAACACTTGGCTCCTTATCCAAAAGGCTCCTTAAAATCTCAAGAAAACAAAAATCACTCTGTAGTTACTCTGGGCAGCTTATCTTCCTGTACAATGATTCTGTCACTGTTTTTGGATTAAAAAACCAATTTCTGCAGGTATATATTTCAAACCTGATTTGCTTGAAAGGCAAAGGAAATAAAGTTAGGTCAACTTTTTAGCTTTGTCAAGCTTAGATTAGAAAGGTTTTACAAAATGTAAAATATGAAAATTTTTTCCTAAAATAAGCTCATTTGTGCCTTCCAGGCTATTTCCTCACATTCATCAACATCCTTCCACATAAGCAGAAGCTTTTAAGCTGACTTTTTAATAAGCCTGCACCACCTTCCATAACCAACTCTGTGCTTAGCTCATAAAAGGCACCCTTGCTCTTCTATGTTCTTCACTGGCTGGACGGGCAGCACCAGGTGTGAAATACGGCTCCACAGCCCACTCAGTTTGTCCGAGTCCATGTGGTTGAAGGAGCCGGGAGTGTTGGAGTCGGTAAACCTGGCCCAGAGTACATCTCTCACTTTCTCTTCAGTTTCTCTTGGGCCAACACTTGCTTCCAGTGTTTCCTCCTCTAGTAGGACAGTCAGGACCAGGGCCACGTCTTTAAAGGCAGCATTCTCATGGTCACAATACTTGTAGAAGATCAAGGTAGAGCCTGCAGGCAGGGACTCAAAGTGGTGAACCACAGCAGCCTTCTGGCCATTCTCAAACCCAGAGCTCAGCTCCACATCGACCAAGTGCTTGACTGTGTCACTGTCCTGTAAGGTTCTTCCGGCCCCGTCAATGTGAATGGCAGACGCCTTCTGGGAGGAGGTGTAGGCATCTGCAACGTGGTGGCTCAGGCACTTCAGGGTCTCTCTTCCCTCTTGAGCAGCTGTAAATATGATGGTGGCTGGCTCAGTGGGGTTGGACGCGTTGAGATGCTTCTGGAGAAACTTACGTCCTCTCTGCCACAAAAATGAACTCTGGCCTGGAAATTTATCTTTCAACTGGCTGAACTGGACCAAGAAGGCCTCCAAAGCTGGGTTTTGGGGCACATGCTGGGCTGGAGAGGAATAGTAGCTACTAACAGAACTTAGGAGAGCAACAGTCACAGCCAGGAAGCCAAGAAAGATGGAGGCTGTCAGAGAATGAGAAGATAAAAGACAAAATTAGAGGGGATGTGAATCAGAAATAAAGCTTGTGGTCAACTGAAGTGAGGTAGAGATACTGTCAGATTTTATGGGTTGTGGTGAATTTCTTTGGCCTAAATATTTTAAACCTTCAGCAATTAAGGTCTACCAGAAATACCTTTATTCTGATTTCCTAGATTGAATTATTTGAAGGTGTAATATCTTCTTCAAAAGGTAAAGGCTAAGCTTATGTATATTGGCTTCTATAACTAAGGATGTGATTTAGAAATAAACTATCAGGATATTCTTCGGCCTTCTCAAAGTACCTAACAACCTGTAGCAGGCTATTTTTTTCTAAAGAGTAAAATGTAAAATTGCCACTTGAGAAGGTAATACTCTCTAATTAAAAAGGCAGTTTTAGTTTCTTGTTTCTGAAAAGCCCTTTCTCCTGTAGGAATTTCTATTTTGTTAAGGATGGCAAAATATCAGCCAGCATCCCTAAAGAAAAAATCCCCTAAACTCTATTTTGCTATTCCTTAATATCTAACATTAAAAAAAAATTAAAATGATGTTAAAACTGTTTAAGTCTGCTCATTTTCTAGGTATTTCCTCTGACTGAGAATGAATACTGCAGTAAGACCAGTTTTGTTCTCACCATAGCTCAAAATATCCTTTTTATTCATCTTTCTTATGGCATCCTGGGCGCTCTCTTTGTTTTCTTCCAATTTTTGTGTTTCTTGTTGATGACTTTCAGCATCTGGGGAGAAAAATGAACATATTATTTTTAGGCAGTACACAAAGGGAGTGTATATACCTTTATACTTCTTACTAACCCAAAGAATTATTTGACCAAGAGGATTTCTATATTTTGTAAAATTTTCTCTTATACAAAGCTAACTCCCCCTTTTCCTTAAGGCTCAGTATTACTTTGGTTCTACTTGGAAGAAAAAAATGAAGCACAGCGAAATTCATTTAAGGATACTGTTATTATATTTACAATTCTTCACTGGCCCTTAAGGACAAAGAAACAACAAGAAAAAAGAAAAAAGAAGCCAAGAATCAAGGACAAAGAAACAAGCATCCTAACTAACACTGCAGCCAAATCGACCTAAACTGTGATTCAACAAAATGTACAAAATTAAGAATGGATTTGAGAAAAGACAGCTGTACACAAGACTCAACACCACAGGGCCATGATACTCTCATCCCAGGGTTCAGGTCTCACATGACTGCTCAAGACCCCCAAGCATACAATTAACAGAGGCACTAAATTTGGAGAAGCAGAGATTACAGTTGCAAAACAACTTGCAAAAAATAAGTTTGAAATTCTTAGTGAAGGAGGTATATATATACCAAGCAAGAAATATAAGGTCAGGAAAATTTATATAAAAAGGTAGGTGTGGGGGGTGAGAGACAAGTATTGATATGTGTGGGTGAAAAGGAGGGCAGTATTTTGTGGCATTATAAACTAAGTCACTCTAGCATCTAGAAGTGCTTGACCCCAGCCAGATACATCATGTAACAGTGAAAGCTGAGTATCGTCCTTAACCCTTAACCGGAAAAACTCAACTAGCATATTCTATTAACATAAAGAAGTAGAATCATCTTCACATATAAAGAAGAGTTCACGTAGCCGTATCACACCAAAAGACAGGTTTTTAAAATATAATTTCCCAGAACTTAAGGACTGAAAGGATCTCTAAATGATCATCTCCTATGACAAAGGGTCCAGGAAGTTAAGGGCTTTGCCCAAGGTCACATATAGAGATGTGGCAGAGTTGGGATTAGAAAGAGGTTACTCACCTCCTGGACTACCTCATGCCATTATGTTGCTGCCTACACATAAACTGCATTTTTTTTAAAACAATATTTTCTTCCTCTACTCAGTGAGCCTGCATACTGAAATTATGATGGCAGATAATGGTCCCTACAAATCACATTCATTCATTCATTTAACAAATATTCATAAAGTTGCTTCTCTGTACCAGGTGCCACAGAAACACAATAAATGAGACAGACAGAGTCCTTGCCTTCACTGAAATGACTATGCTAATGATCAATGAATGAAACATATATTTGAAATCAGTTATTGCTTTACAGCCCTTAGTTCCTGATGAACAGAGTATTTTATATTCCTTTGCAGTGGCAAATGGTATTTCAGAGTACCTACCAGGCACCTGGGTGGGGCCATGCAAATGGAGATGCTGGGGATGGAAGGGGTGTAGGCAGGGTGAATCTGTGTGAGAGTCATGCTAGTACCTTGGTCGGACTGCTAGATCTGACAGGCGTCAGAGCTCTTCAGAATACTTACAAAATACAAATCAACACATACAATCACACAAAGTGAAAGCTACAGGAGACTGGCTGGATATCACCTGGTCCAATTTCTTCATTCTAGAAATAGGAAAACTGAAGTACTAGAAGGTAAGAGATTTGCCCAAGGTCACCCAAGTTAGCAAGTAGTTGGGCCACACCACAATCCATCTCTCTTAGGTTCCAATTGAGGATTCGGCACGTTTCAATTATGATCTTCATAACGGAAGGCATGATGCTTGTTCTCCTTAATATAAAAGTGGGGAAAATCATGGATAGAGAAATATAACTGACTTGCTCTAAGTCCTATACAACTGAAATATGACTGAGTTAAGGGTGGTGTACCATTGATGTTGTTTTTAAATACACCCATCTCTTGATTTATGTAGCATTTAGTTTCCAAGAAAATGAATGATTTTAAAAATTGTAAATGAAAATATGCTTATAAGAAATAAAAAGCCAGAGGTGAATTTTTAAGAAGTGATGCCCTTTTTTTATCATACTGCATTAATACAAGTACTAAATAAATGGGAACACTGTTTAAATATGCAGTTTATGTGTGGGAAGCAACTTATTGTGGTGGAATGAATTTGTCTAGGAGATGAGAAACCTCATTCTAATGGAAACAGAAGTTCTCTGCAAAGAAAGATCCTGACCTGTGCTGTGTCTCAGTAACTGAGCGATACAGAACAGAACAGAAGTCCAGAGAATTACTCACCTGGCGCCGGCAGTCGCCGCCTCAGGGTATCCTGGACCTCCAGCCCTGCCCTGGGGTGACCAGAGCACGGCGCATCCTGGGGGTCTCCAGCAGCTGGCTCCTGTGCCACTCCAGGACTGTCACTCACTTCCTCAAGGAGGGCTGCACAGCCGCTCCCTGAAAGGGCACCTGCTCCTCCTGGCTCGTCACTTGGAGCACAGTTGGGCTCTGGAGCCAAGGATTCTTCACCCCAACTTTCTGAAGAGAGTTGATGCCCTTCCTCTCCCTCCTGAAAACTCTGGTTGTCCTCATGTTCTGTTTCATCCTTTGGATGGTTCCCATAATTTGTTTCATCTGGACTTGCTGCTTCATCACTTGGATCTGCACTTCCTGGACCTATTGATTCGACCTCTTGGTGGTCTGTGTTAAGACCAGAGGCAGGAGCTGGGGTCTGAGCATCTTCAGAGGCACTTGTTGTGACCATGGCCTCCTGTGCCTGGGAATCTACTGATGCATCATTTTCCAAATCCTTTTGAGAGTCTATTGAGATAAAAATTTACAATTTTTATTGAAAAAACTTCGTTCTACTTTTATATTTTAGTAAGTACATTAATAATAAGTAATACTTATATAGATTTTGAGGGTTTACAAAGCACTCTTCTAAACATTATTTCTCTTGACTTATGCTGAAGGTGATTTAAGACAAACACATTATCATGTAAATAAATTTAACAAATAATACTAATGTAAAATTATTTTGAATAACAGAACCAACTTTATATCCCTTCTCTGGTGAAATAATGGACCTAGGCAATAATCATTAAAGCAACTAAAATCCCTATGTGAAAGGCTGATGAGAAATTGTATAGTGGATGAACCAGACTGGCAACTACTGAACTCACTGATCAAACTTAACATTGCGAAAATGGGGAAAACCAGACATAACCTCCCAATTCACTACACCACCCGTGAAGTATTCTTGCCAAACAACTGAACTTGAATCTGATCAAGCTTCTAGAGGTTTCCAAGAATTAGAGGAATGGAGGAATATATTAAATTATGCCTCAGGAATGTAATCAGCAAAACCTAGAATGTGGAAAATTCCAAGGGACAAAAGAGTTTGATTCTTTAACAACAGCAAGAAACAAAAACGGCAAGAAAAGAAAAAAGGAGGGGTGACCTATTAAGACACTTAAAGACACATCAACCAAATGCAATGTGTGACCACACTGTTTAGATCCAGTGCCCAACAAAATGGTTGTTAAAAGAAGTATTCGTAAGACGATCAGGAAGATCTGAATGCCAGATATTTGATGATACTAAGCAATTATTGCTCATTTTTTAGGTACCATCTTGTGGTAATGTTTAAAGAAAAAGCATCCTTCTCTTTTAGAGATACGTGTTCATGTATTTATGGCTAAATTTATATGATGTCTAGAAATGAATGATATTTAATTCTAGAAGGGGAGGATAAGTGAGGGAGTAGATGAGACAATTATTAGCCATATATTCCCTTTCTGATGAGGACATGGGACGTCCTTCATCTCTCTCTCTTCTTTTATATATGTTTGAAATATTCTATAATAATGCTTAAAAAAAAAGAGGAACCTAAAAGATATATCCATCAATGTAGTGTGTGGCCCAACTGTAAAGAAAAAACAAAAAACAAAAACCCAACTGTGAAGAAAAAAATATGAGACAATCAGGGAAAAGAGAACACTGACTGGATATGCAATGATACTAAGAAGTAACTATTGATCTATTTTTCAGGTGTAATAATGCTATTTCGGTAATTATAAAAATCTATCTTTAAGAGATGTAAACTAAAGTATTTACAAATAAAACTATATAATGTCTTGGATTTGCATTTAAATATTCTAAGATACGCAACAGGATCAGCATTACATAGATAATAGCTGAAGTCAGATGTTGAGTACATGGGGCTTCGTAATACTGTTCTTTTATATATTTTACATCATCCTATACAAGATTTAAACAAATACACACTTTTCTTTTGAAAATCTACTTCATATTTTGTCTCCATCTTCTATTTTTATATATAACCAGAATGAAAAATTTAAATTTCATCTTAAAGATCCCCTCTAAATATATAGCACATCACCATTTTCTTGATTTTTAAAAAATATAACTCCAAAGATGTATCTACCATCTTTTTAAAGATGCATTGTATTTTTCCAATACTACAGGGTTCCTACTATTGGAGTCTTTAAAACACAGTCTTCCTTATAATTAGGGTAGAACTCAGTCAATATGAAAGAATAAAACTAATCATAACAAATTAACTTTTTTACTCCCAAATGTCAGGTTTTAGCCATCAGAGACTTTCAGCACAGCCCTAGTTTCCTAGAGCACAAACCTCAGTGCTGTATAAACTAGTCTTACCCTCTGGAGCATCCCTAAGTCCTCTGTCAGTCATGTCTGTGCTCTGTCTCTTCAGACTTGGGGACACTTTTTGTTAATGTCTGGTTTTCCTTGTGAAGATGTTTTGTTTTCTTCTTGTCCCAAGTCCCAACGGACTCATGCTTCCCGCAGACACAGGAAACAAGGCATATATACAGTGACTAAAATAAAATGAAAAAAATCAAGTGACTTTTTATTCATACATTGGAGGAATGACAATTTCAGCTTTCACACTAAGTTCAGTGTGAGCAGTAGTTCCTCTAAAATATTTCTAGTGAAGAAAAATGTTTTCCGGCTTTCACGAGAATCATCTTCCAAATCCTAGACTATGAATATGAATACAAAAAAGCTTTGTATTATTAACACTGCATAGATGGCCATAATCCCCTAATATATTCCAGTGTGCTTGAAAGGATGCAAAAAGACCAAGTGACCAGAATCTCAAAGAGAACAACTTTGAAAATGAAATAAAAAGTAATCCTAAAGGTGGAAATTTAAGTCACCGCTGAGTTACCCACTGCAGATTTCCTTTATGTCTTCAATTTCTGTCCCATAGACATTTCTGCGTCTCAGAAGCTCTTACCATTAACAAGTAACAATGCACAGGGGCTACCTACAAACTAAGACGGCCACCTTGGTAGTAGAGACAGGAAACACACATTTGGAGTTTCACCACTGCCTTTTTTGAGGTTTTCTCACAATATTCTTTTGTAAAATATAGAGACATTATCTCTTTATACAATACCTTTTTATGCAGTGCTCAAAGAAGACTGATACAAAAATAATGAGCCATAAACAAAAGGAGTCAAAATCAAAAAAGTGCTCAAAGAAGACTGATTTGAAAATTATATGAGTTATAAGCAAAAGGAGTAAAAAATCTGAGGCAATGTATAAAACAATAAAAAATGTTATCATTTTATAGTTAAATCTTATTTTTTGTCAAACACAAAACTATCCCAAAGTTACTTAACCTTCATTATCTGTAAAAATTTAGTACTGCTTTGAGGATTAAATAGAAAATGTATGTGAAAGAGCTTTGAAAAGTGTTACATTGTTTTGACAGCCTAGTTGAGTGGCTAGCCAGCTAGCCTTCTTTGTGCCTTTCTTACGGCACTCTCGTAAAATTTAATTTTACAAATTAGAAATTTTAATCTCGATGCCTAGCATAGTGCCTAGTGTAGAGTAAGAACTTCCTATTTTAATCAAAAAGAATATGAATAAATGAATAACTATATGAATGTCTGAATAAAGAGAGGTGATAATCATAAACTGTAAAGGAAGGGAGGAGTTAGGGACAGCCATTTTGCTGGTGTGAACACTTAGGAACGTTTCAGATTCGGAGGGTTTTATCTTCTTCAAACTCCTGGGAGTGTGCTTCCAGCTCTCCTTTTCTTACCATAATTTTTGCAGCAAGGGTTTCTCTCTGATCCTAGTTCACGGCAGAAAATAAAGTCCCCAGTCCTTTTCAGGTTTCTTTAAACAGTATTTTTTCTGCTAACCCAAACCAAGAGAACAATGGGTAAAATGTTTCCTATGCACCAGTAACAAAAATCTTGAAAAGCAAAATGCTATTTATGGTAACCATAAGGTGCCTCATAATAAAATCTAAAAAATACCTAGTAATAAATGTAACAAATACTCAAAAATTTTACTTGGGGTGAATTTTATGGTATGTAAATTATACCTCAATAAAGCTGCTTTAAAAAAAGAACTTTAAGGAGAAAAATGCAAAGTTTTATAGAAGGACATAAAAAAGACCTAAGTGGAGAAATGTATCATGAACACAGACGGACTCAAAACCATTAATGCCAACTCCAAAGTAATCTATACATTTTTGAAACAAAAGCTCCAGACAACTTTTTGACTGTTTTATGTTTCTTATGGAACAAAGAAGATGAACCTAAAATTCACAAAGAGCAGTAAAGGATTAAGAAGAGTCAAGATAATTTTTAAGGGGAAAAAAGGTAATTCTGAAGAAGGAGGGAGGTTATTTTCACCAGATATATCAAGACTTATTATAAACTTGTAATAATGAAAACAAAAGGGCATTGGTACAAAAACAGACACACAGAATATACAGAATAGAGAGCCAAGAAATATATGCATACATGTATAAAAGAAATTGGGTAAGTGATAAAAGTTAAGAATAGATTAATGAATAGTTTTGGAACAACTGATTATTCATTCAGATGGGAAAAAAGTTAGATTTCTACTTCCCACCTCACACAAAAATCTATTCCAGGTTAAAGACCCAAATGTAAAGAGCAAAACTTTGAAATTATCAGAAGAAAATATCAAATATCTTTACAACCTCAAGCAACATAAAATTATACATTTCTTAATCATTTAAAATATACAAACCATAAGGTAAAATTTAACAAATGTGATAACATTAAAAAGTAAATTTCTATACAAACCATCAAAATTAAAGTCACTCACTGACTAGAAAAATATCAGCAACACATATAATCAGCAAGGGATTAATATCGAGAATACATAAAGACTCCCCCAAATCAGTAAGAGACAAATAATGCTATGAAAAATAAGTGGGTGAACAGATATTTTTCCAAAGAAAAAATACAGATGGCCAACAGGAACATGAAAAGATGCTCCACACAGCTAATTATCAAGGAAGTGTAAATCAAAACCACAATGAGGTATCATCTTATACCAGTTAGAATGGCCACTACCCAAAAGACAAGAAAAACAAGTGTTGGTGAAGAAGTGGAGAAAAGGAACCACTCCTACACTGTTGGTGGGGATGCAAATTGGTGCAGCCACTGTGGAAAGCAGTATGGAGGTTTGTCAAAAAACTAAAACTAATAATACCATAAAACCCAGTAACTCCACTTATAGGAATTTACCTTAAGAAAATAAAATCCCTATGTTTATATTGGCACATTACTTACAATAGCCAAGATACAGAAGCAACCGAAGTGCCCAACAGTAGATGAATGGGTAAAGGATGGATGTGGCACATATACACAATGGAATATTACTCAGCCATAAAAAGGAAAGAAATCCTGTCATTGCAGCAACATGGATGGACCTAGAGGGTATTATGCTAAGTGAAATAAGCCAGGCAAAGAAAGACACATACCATATGATTTCACTGAATCTAAAAACAACAAAAAAAAAAACCGAACAAAACAGCAGTAGACTCACAGCCACTGAGAAGTGACTGGTTTTACCATCAGGGAGGGTGGTTCGGAGCAGGTGGATGGGGTGAGTGAGGGGGATAAAAGGGCACAAAATCTCAGTCTTAATATAAGTTGGTCACAGGTATGGCAGCATGGAGAATATAGTCAATGATTCTGTAATATCTTTCTATGTTGATAGTAACCGCACCAGTTGAGGCAAGGATTTAATCATGTCTGTAATTGTTGAATCACTGTGCTGTATACTTGAAACCAATATAATATTGTATATCAACTATACTTCAATAAAAAAATAGTAAAAAAAAAGTGGGCAAATGAGATGAACAAGCATTTAAATGAAGAAACTTAAAGTCTAATGAATCAGTAAGAAGAGTACTCCAGGAAATGCAAAATAAATTAATGATGAGACAATTTCTTAATGATCAGATTGGCAAAAATTTTAAAGTCAGGCAATACCAAGTCAGTGATTTGGAGACACAGAGAGCTCTCAAGCCCTACTGGCAATGAGGTAAACTGTTACAACTTTAGAGAGCAATCTGGCAATATCTAGTAAACTAGTAAAATATCTAGACACCTGTTCTACAAATCTGCAATTCCACATTTAAATATATACTTTGGAGAAACCTTCCCTCAAATGCCCCATGATATTTGTAGCAGTATTGTTTAAAATGAGAAAAAGTGAGGAAACTAATGTCCATAAACAAGTGGATTTTAAAAATTGTGGTATATTCTTACAATGTAAATATTATATAGTTCAATTAAATTTATATACCTCAAAAATTTGTAGAAGTGCAGTATTATAGCATTTATATAAAATTTAAGAAACAAAATACTACTACATAGTGACTGAAAAAGAAGTGAACGAATGCTAATGTACACAACATGGATGAACCTCAAAATATGAGTGAAGGAATCCATATCGTATATGCCAAATGATCCCATTTACATGAAGTTTTAAAACAGGCAAATGGCTGACTATTGTCTATGGTGCCAGGGAACAGTCAGTGGTTCCTTGGGTAGGAGTTCTGACTGCAAAGGGCCTGGGGACACCTTTTGGGGTAGTGAAAGTGTTCTGTATCTTTATTGAGATGGTGGTTATATTTGTCATCAAATTTTAAATCTACATTTTATTCCACGTAGAATAGCCTCAATAAATTTTATTTCAAACAGACTGAATGCTCTCAAAAACATTTTACCTGCAGACTAGGCTGCAGGTTACAATCTGGAAAGGAACCATCACAGATATTTCCATCATCTTACAAATGCTCAGTATATATCTTTCTGTCACAAGGTACATGTCGTTCCTGCACCCCATTTCATTCAGACCCTTTGTAATGTATCACTGTTCATAGTTGAAATGGTATTCATTCCCTCAAGACTCGAAGAAGTAATACCAACACAGAGGTTCTTAACACCTCTTCACAAGAAGGCGCATGGGGGAGATCTGGAGGCCACTATTCTAGAGGCAGGTCAATCTTTGAATAGTGCCCAATCCATACCAGGAACTGTGTGCATTAGGAAATCAATGAAATGCATAATGGAAGTGAGGCAGAGCCTCACCCTGATGGAAAATGGGGACTTCCTGCAGGAAAAACCATTCCATAGGCATGTCCAAAAAAAGATTCCTTTGATGGTTATCTTTCGCAAAACAGAACTGCTGAAGACCCGTGTGCTTCACACGGCACAAAAACATTTACTTTTAGTGAATCTCTTACAAGTTCAATTGGGAAATGTTAGTTTTCAGTGCCCTGTATGTGGAAATTATGATGATTCATTTTCCACTTAAATAAAACTTAGCCCCATCTTCCCTGTGATCCTGAAATTTACAAATGAAACTTGTACCATTGTGCTTTAACCATCTCTATGAGGACCTGAAACAGCTTAAAGCAATAAGGTTTTATTCTCCATTTACAGAGAATGCACCAGATGGCAGGCTGAAGGATGCAATCCTTTATTTCTGATACCCTGGGACTTCTCTATAAAGAGGGACACAAATTTGCTTCACTGCTTCCTCTGCAGATGTGGTTGTCCTGGGCTCTGTAGATGGACCCTTTCTGCCCATCTCACTGCACCAACGGCAATGCTTTGACAGCCTTTACCGTATCCCTAGTTCTAACTTCTGCCTTCTTCTCCTGTGCCCTTCCCAGTCCTAAAAGCTTGCTGTGTGCCATATGATTGGCATATGTTATCATATTTACACCTCACAACAGTATGAGGCAGGTATACAATGCTACCTATTGTGCGGATGAAGAAACTCAATGCAGAGAGGTTAAATTGTTATTTAATAGCGTCAAAGGTAGAAGACAAACCCAGGTCAGCTGCCTGCAAGGCCATTATTTTTTCCTCTGTAACAAGCAGTTTTCAAGCTGTGTTCCCAAGATTTCAAAGAGACTCAAGGGCTGCCAGGGGAGACTGAAGAGATAGAAAGAGTGGCTCATCTAACTTTCACAGGGTACCTGGAACATACTGATTGCCACATACATTTTTTTTCTTTCCCCTTCACCTATTTCACCTGCCCCTCCATCTCCCTCCCTTCTTCTGGCAACCACCAATTTGTTCTCTGTATTTGAGTCTGTTTTTTGTTTTTTTTTTTTAGATTCCACATATAAGTGAAATCATACAGTATTTGTCTTTGTCTCTTATTTCACTTAGCATAATACTCTCTAGGGCCAACCATGTTGTTGCAAATGACATGATTTCATTCTTTTTTTTAATAACTGAGTAATATTCTACTGCATATAGGTACCCCATCTTCATTATCCATTCATCTAATGATGGACACTTAGGTTGCTTCCATATCTTGGCTGTTGTAAATAAGGTTGCAGTTAACATAGAGGTGCATGTATCTTTTTGAAATTAGTGGTTTCATTTTCTTTGGGTAAATTACCTGAGAGTGTAATTGCTTGACTGTATGGCATTTCTAATTTTTTGAGGCCCCTCCATACTATTTTCTATAGCAGCTGCACCAATTTACATTCCCATTAGCAGTGCCTGAGGGTTCCTGCCACATGCTCTTTGGATGCCCTGAAATTCTTCTTTGCCTGCCTGCTTGCCTGGGCTTCCATCTGACATAACTTAAGAAATCAATTTGAACTCAGTCACCCACAACCCAGGACAGCCTCCTCTTTAGGAGATACTTTTTCCCCATCTGTTTCCATTTACCTTTCACTCCCAGGTCTGCCATAAATGACAGTAAGTATTTATAAAAGTCATTTTAGAAATGGTCACCATTATGTGTAACATTATTAACTCTCCCACAGTATGGAAGGAGATTAATATGGCTCACATTATTTAAAATAGTGGATAACCCTCCAGATCATTTGTCATGAGAATTTTAGGAACATACTTATGCTTTGAAATTCATTATTTGTAACTATGAAATGGCATAGTCTAGAATAATTTGCAATATTTTAAGCCAAGTGAAGTTTTACTAAAAAGCTGCAAAGCTATCAAGCTAAGTTTTCTCTCTTGCTCAATTTTATGTATCTGCCACATGATGTTATTTCTCAGAGGTGACCATATAACAAACACATGTGATAATATAATCATGGCTGAAAGCAAACCATCTTTAATAGTAAAATTATTTTTGATTACTTTCTCTTGACCATATACTCACGTAGCTTAGAATGACGCCACATGGAACTCTTTGTGAGGAGGGTTACAATAGTCCCAATTATTTTAATTAATGAAAAAAATGTGACTAAGTTATAACCTGAAATATCAACAGTGATCTTCAGTCTGATGTGAAATCTCTTTATATGTCACCAACAACATACAATAACCGCCACTACCTTGCAGTATTCTGAGTACTCAGTTCCCATCTGTTTAAGGCAGAGAGCTGAACACCATGGATGCAGTCATTGTACTTCTCAAAGTATGGTCCACAGTGTACCTGCCTATGAATGTTCTGAAGCACTGTTTGTAACATGCAGATTCGTGGGTCCCATGACCAACCTAAGGAATCAAAATTCTCTAAGATCAAAAAATCTGTATTTTTGGACAAGCTCATCTGGGTACTGATTTGAAAATCAATGGTATAAATCCATTCAATTTGTCCATACTATTTAAAAGAGAGATGGGTTAAAACAAAACCAAAAAAGACCCATTCTCTATTTGCTGATATTTAAAACTGCACACAGGTAGAGTATCTCCCAGTATGTGTCTGAAAAAATTTAGGGGGCATTTATATTGATCCTAACACCATCCTCAAAATCAGCCCCTCAAAGTAAAATTTTCACTTTTTAGAAAGAGCTTTAGGATAGTGACAGAGTTCTTAACCAAGAGTTAACGATAAACTAACTACTCTTCACTCAGTGTAGCAGTCCACACAGTTTATTCAGCAATATAACAGAAGAGAACTTCCATCATGACAAACATAAGGCAGATACAGAGTAGATCTCTGGGGTACATTCTTTATACAGACTAACAAATAACTTCAGGTTTCACAACATGTGGCAGGCATGATTCATTGCATACCAATAGCCGTTCATTCCTCCAGTCTTCCTTCCTAAAAGAGCCCTGATTTTTTTAGGGGAGACAATGTGCCCTACCCAGGCAATGCCAACCCTGTTCCCCTTTGCAAGGTTTCCCAGGCTCCCTTGTAAACCAGAACCTTCTCATGAGATGTAAGAAGAAATCTGTGAGGGACTTTTGAGAAAGATTTGCTTCCTAAATAAAAAACAGACTTGAAAAGAAAGCTTTTTGCTCCCTACTTTCAGCCTTTCAATTGGGAGTGAAATGTCTGGAGCAGCAAATAAGCCTCACCGTACTCACTGAGGTAACAACTATGAGGACAAAAAGCCAGTACGATAAGGATCCCAGAGGGGAGGACAGAAAGAACTGGGACCTTGAAAACATTGCTAAGTTGCTACACAGCACTGGATTATCTAGCATCTTAAGTGGAATTTAAAACTGGGATGTTTTCAACAGCTTTTTCTAAGTTTCTTAATCTAAACTCTGGTTCTGTCATTCTCATGAATACATGAAGGCCAAAATGCAGCCAATGTCCAACAAGACCTTAATTCTAAGAAAGATGCTTCCCCTAGACTGTTCATAATATATATGGGTCAAGTTTGGTAACTCCTTTTGTCACCGATTTTAATAGTACAGGTACTACTTTTCCATTTTCAGGGGAGGACATTCTAACTTCAGTCACCACAAAGAGAGGAGAGCTTTTGTGTACGTAGAGCCATGTAAGTGTAGAATGTGACATTACTGCATGTTTTTGTGTATCCTGTGTAGGTGTTGCCCAATAGAATGTGATTTCTGACAGTGATCAGTTATTGATAATATCAAAGCCACACTAAGGATGGACCAAATAGAGCCAATGATGAAGAAGCAGTTATGTATGAATACATTTTATATATATAATTATCACCAACTGATGTATAAGAGGTGGAATTTAGAACAGTGTAGTTTCTTATAATATTTAGTTGTTTTATTAATCTAGAACCCAGATACAAGAATAGTATCCCACAAAACTGTCACTAGAAATATCATTTTGTGCACATAGTACAGGGCCTCTCCTCCAGGACTACCTTGCCATATGTCAGTAATTAGGCTGTGGAGCTTTTTAGGGAGGGTAAGCTAATTCCAAAACATAGGGAACATGGATTAGTCTGTTCTAGATGAACAGTCTGGCTGGAATACTGATTAAATACATGCTGAACAAATAATGTGTAGACTGGTTTAAGCAGATCTAACAATTAAAAATGTTCCCCAAAGTAGGGACAGTCTGGATCAGATTTAGAAAGGAGTTGTTTTCCACCTTCCTTGGGCTACTGATACAAAACCTTCCAGAATCTCCATCATTTTAACTGTTTAAAAAGTTATTTGTTTTGGCCAAGTTTTTTGTTTAAGGTTTTGTCTGTTCTGGTCAAGATTAATTGTAATGCAGGGTTAAAACCAGCTACTTTAGAGTCATGTATCCTTTTTCTAACCAGTGGAGGACCCAGAAGAAATGGGTGGCAAGCTTTCTCAAAGGTCCACCTGGTAAGATTTTGGGGAGCCCACTCAAGTGGGAAGGACCATGGAAGAACAAGGCTTCTATTAGCAGGATTATCAGGATAGCATTCAGGACAATAATCAGCTCTGTTAATACGGTCTAAGAATACTTGGTAACATTCATTTTCAACAAGTTCAGTTTGGTACAACCAATGGCCTAGTTCTAAACTAGGAAACCACTGTTGTCCACAGTCAGGGCAATGTGAATTATCTGAGAACATCTGGGCTTAAAGAGACAACACAGAAAGCAATGTAATAGCAAAAGGCAACAATGACAACGAGAGACACCCAAATAACAAGTCCTCTTACAGGTCTGCTTTAACAATTTCTCAGTCCAAGCAATATTACTTGAAGAGTGCTAAATCTGGCTTGCACCTTGTGCTTATTCTTCAAGATTTCGTTGTCTATTTTTCACTTAATTGCAACTCAGTCTCTGAACTCAGGGACCGATCCAGTCTATAATGTTATCAGTCACTTACTAGCAGCACAGATCTCAGAAAAGCTCCTTCAAATCCCAGCTTCTCAAGAAAAAGACAGAGCTCTAGTCTAAATTATGTTTTCTTGTGTGTTATCAGCTGGTGGTGTCATACAGAGGCACTTGGCTTACTCTGGTTTGTTGGTAAGTTATTATGTCTGCTTGGTGACACAGAGCTGCTGACAGGTCCAAGGGGTCTTTTGTGGGCGTTGCTGTTGTAATACACGTACCCAAGTCTTAAGGCCTTGGCACTTTACAGCGATGTGGGGGGGTCAGGAAAACCTGGTAGAGTCCTCTTGAGCGTGGATCCGATGAAGTCTTGAGAGGATTTTAATCAGGACCCAGTCACACAGAAGCAGCTGATGCTGAGTTGGTTGGAGGGTCTGGGAATGCTTCACATACCTGTAAATGATAAAACTTCAGAGGACTCATATGGGCTTTGAGTTGCTCACAAGATTATTAGAAACATGCATCTGGAGATCATTTGGGTCAGTCAAGGTAGATGAAATGTCTCATGGGTTTATTCAAGACAATTTCATATGTGTTCAAACCAATTTATCAGTTTGGAATTATTCTTACAATTATGTGGGCTCTAGGGAGGGTTTTGATTCATTTAAGGTTTGTACAAGTTTTGTTTTTTTTTTAGGACTATATTTCTTTTTTTTACTCCTTTTGCATTTAAGGAATAATGAGGTCTGTCTAATCATATTTAACCTGGTAAAACTCTGGGATTTCTTATATATATCTGCTGTATATAGGATTCCCATAATGTGTGGGATAATATTAACAATGGTGACAGTCTTTCTATAACATGGTTCATTTCACTGAGGAAAAAGCTTACATGATTATCAGATAATATGCTTAGTAGCTAACCATAGGAAGTTGGATGAAATCCTTCTGAAGGCTAAAAAGAAACCAAGAGGGACATGTCTCATTGCCCACATCTACTGTTACAGGTTGAGGCACATTCTAAGTTTAAGAAGGGCAAGTAAAGCACCATGCTGAGCAAAAGTCCTGAGCAATTCTTGGAAAATATACATAAATCAGTTGGAATTTGCAGATGTTACCATCATTTCTGTACTCCTTCATGACACTGCGTATAACAAGTACATGAGGTAGGGGAGTAGGAGCAACTCCAGCCACCTGGGGTGGGCCACAGAACAGAGTACAATGTACACTCTGCCTTTCTCCAGTGTTCTTTTTGTGAATTCTGAAGCTTGGGTCTGTGAGAGTACCTAGGGACACTGGGGAAGGTATGAGTGTCAAAGCTGTATAAAGATCTGGCCTGAGAAGCACAGCGCCTTAGTTGTGGTCAGCCAAAGCAGTTTCCTTACAGATTATCAACAAGAGCTGTGATTCCCAGATTTTAAAATGGCAAGTTTAAAAGGCAACTGAAGAGCCTCTGACAGTGTTACAACACGGACTCCTATTTGGTGGAAGCCCCAGAAGAAGTGAAACAAATTCGAGTGTAGATAGGATGTGCTTTTTGAGGTGAGCACTTTTAGGTAACAATGTATGGGTGAGGGCTACCAATTCAGCAATGCAGGCAGAGTGAACAGAAGGTAGGGTTCCTGACTCAATAACCTTTGTGGTGACGAAACAGAGCAAAACAGACTTCCCTGAGGGTTTACTGACAAGCACCACCAGAGTACAAGTTCCAGTTGATGCAACTGGGAAATCCTGGGTGTCTAGTACACATAGATGATGACTAAAACCCACATAGTCACAGGGTTTAACACAGAAGTTAGTAGTAAAGTTATTTGACTATAAGTCTGACATTGAAAAGATACAGAATTTGGGGTTTTTAGAGTGGAAAGAAAAAATGCAATTAAAACCACAAGATACTATTTCACATCCACTAGACTGACAAAAATTAACAACTCTGACAATCAGGGTTCTCCATACTCTAGGCAAAACCACCCTCCTCCTGGACTCCACATCTCCACTGGCAGGGTCAAGAGGAAGCCCTAAAGCTCCAAATGCTCAAAACAATCCACCTTTCTCCCAATCTCCATTTCTCCAATTTCAAGAGTCAAGAAAGCACTAGAGATCCAAGTATTCCTACACCAAGAGATCTCTAGTGTTCTGTATGTTCCAGGCAAGCCAGGCCCTCCCCTGGTCCTCCAAACCACTAAGGGCTAGATTCAAAATATTCCCCAAGAGAATAAGCTCAGATGAGATGACCTACTACCTCCTCACTCACTTGTTACTAGAGATGAGTGAACAGGGCCTCCCGAAAATGCTCCTGGAAAGATTCTCAACCCCACCCTCCAACATTCAGTTTCACTACTATTATCTGCTTGAAAGTATCAGGACCTGTATTTGTTTATATCTATCATCATCACATGAAGCCTGGGGCTTCGTGGTTACACTACATTCCCTCGGTCTCTAATCTCCATATGGCTCTCAGAGCAGTGAGATAACATCCTCTCCTCTTGCTTTTTTTTTTTTTCCATGAAACACGTACTGTTTTGATATATTAAATATTTAAGCTATTTGCCTCTAGTTAAATATAAACTCCTTGACAGCAGGACCTTTCGTTTCTTTTATTTACTGCTGTCAATTCCCAATAAACATTTCTTGATTGAATAAATAGCAAGAATAAAGAGAATGTGAATCCTTACACCCTAATGATAGTAGCATAAATTACTACAACCACTTTGGAATTAATTTGGCATTATTTAGTACATGCATTTCCTATAACTCAGTAATTCCACTCTTTAGCATGTGCCCTGGAGAAATCTGCACATGTGTATTTTAAAACATGAATAAAAATTGGGAATAGTAATACTGTAATAACAAAATAACAGCCAACATGTCTGGGAACAGGATGGATAAACTCAAATACTGTCATACAATACTGGACATACAGACATAAATGAAACTCAATATTGGGTTAACAAATAAAAAGCAAGAAGAATACATGTACAAAATTTCATACACACACACACTCATACCGTTTCTATTTACATAACATTTCAATATATTGGTTAGGAATAAATATGCAATAAAACTAAAGAGAAAAGAAGACAAGCACAAGGAATATTACTACCTTTGATGAGAGAGAACGGGATGACTTTGGGAAGGACAAACGGCATTTCAAAGATAATTGTAAATATTTTTCTTTAACTGAGTGAAGATACAAGAACATGGTATTATATATCCCAATAGCTTACATAATCTCTATTCAGTATTTCATAATTAAAAAGAAGAGTAGAGTGGAAACAGCAATGGGCTAGTAAGAAAGATTAACAGGCAAAACCAAACTTTCACATTGGGGGACAAGGAGAACAGCAGCAGTTACTTTGCTCAGAGGCAAAGTGAATGGCTGATATATCGAGGAAAAGAGAGCCCTACAGAATACGGTCCTTTGTTTTCTCGTACAATTGTAAACCATCTCTTCAAAGAAATAAGGCCGCTTAATGCTGGTATGGAAAAGAAAGTTTATCTTGGCATACTCCACAAAGCCGTGCATCTGTCTGTGAGCAGGGATGGTATTTTACATGGTGCCTTTGTGAAAATGAGAAAAAGGCACCCTCCTTCCAGGCAAGAGGCAACCCAGAGAACCGCATTTGGCCAGGTATTCAACAGTAATCCTCTGTCTGTGAGATAATAATGCTTAATAATAATAGCTAGCACTTACTGAGTGCCATTATCTGTTCTATACACTTTACATGTATTAACTCATGATCCTTACAATAGTCCATCTGATAGTTAAGGAAATAGGTTAAGCAACTTGCCCCAAGTCACACAGGTCATTGTGGAGAAGTCAGTATTTGAATGCAGGTGACTGGTTCCAGAGCCTATACTCTTAGCTACTGTAAGATATTGCCTTTCTGAAGCAGTGACACTTAGGCATTAGAAAACCCTTTCATAAGCTATTTGCAAAGCTATAGGCTACTCTTCAATTGTCTATATATACTAAGGTGGGAGTATTGGAAATCATCTCTCATAATTTTCTACTTCCACACAAAAAAAATCTAGGATAGGTTTCAAGGAGTCCTGAATTCCCTGAAATTACATGTACATTTTTTTCTGGAAAGAAAGTACATACTTTTAGATTCCCAAAGCAATCTGATATAGTGCAGAACCATTAGGCATTAGTGGTTTCCAATCATTTCACTGTCATAGGAATTTTTATTCCTAGCACTTCCCTCCACAGATCTCATTTTGGAAGGATATCTGAACAACCAGCATTCTTGAATAATTTTTCTCATTTTTATTAACTAGACATGTAGATCTGCCAATCAAAATTTAGAATAATACAAGAAAACTAGTATTACTAGCCCTGGTTTAGAAAATTTCAGTATTTTAAATTACAGATAATATTCAAAATACCAATTCATAAAGTTGGCAAGATTTAGATATTCCGGATTTGTTTTCTTTCTCAATTCCATTAGCTTAAGCCCAAAGCAGTTGATTTAAGGTAAATATATGATTACTATTAGGCTTACAGAAATGCTGAAAATATCTTGAGAACCACAATTACTCTACTGATTATTAAATAAATTGTTTAAGTTAATGAGGAATCCACCACTAGGCTCAATGCCAAGTACTATGGATACAGAGAAAAATCTTACAGGATTTCTACATGTGCAGGGAATCCAGATTGGAACCAATGCTTTAGGTAAAGGCTACGGACTTTTGATAGACATAAAAAGATGGCCTGTAGAGATCACAGGAAATTTAGGAAGGCCCAACAAAGCTGGAATGCCTTTATTTTTCAAACAAATCTTCTAAGAAACAACAATGGTTTATGATAGACATAAAAAGATGGCCTGTAGAGATCACAGGAAATTTAGGAAGGCCCAACAAAGCTGGAATGCCTTTATTTTTCAAACAAATCTTCTAAGAAACAACAATGGTTTAAAGAGGTTTAAACAAAGTTTAAAGAGCTTCTCTTCTACACAAACACTATGCAAAAGAAAAATACAAAGGTTTTTTACATGTGAGGACTGAAGTAAATTTAAGATTCTTCCTGAAACTTTGTTGGAAGAAAATTTAGATACTGGCACTTTAACAGCAAAATAGAAACTGTAGTCTACCTGAACTACTGAAATTTACAACTACTAAGGAGGGCTACTGAATACTCATTAAATAATTATCTTCTCTAAATATTCTATTTCATTCTTTGCTATTTCCTGAATGGATGTTAGGAAGCGAGCTCATCTCTAGCTTTGATAGACAAAAATTCCCTTGTTCTTTTTAGTAGTAGGATCATATAAGTCTCAGACTGAGTCAGATTTAGAGTGGCTTCTCCAGGCAAATATGTCTCTTACACTTCAGCCTCAGCCAACTCCGCATATGACACACAAAATCAAAAGATAGGCACATAGGAAAAACACAACTGATTTAACCCTTCTAAGTTCACATTTTAAATATCTTCTATGGAGTATTCTAAGGCTAATCAATAATCAAAACTGCCTATTTTTTGTATGAGTCAGTTTCTCTGACAAGCATCATACACAGGGTGAAATCTTACAAGTTTCATATTTCATAACTAGTCTGGAATTTAGATGACTGGAGATTAAGGAGTATGCAAAAGAAGTAATAGCTCTGCTTTTTAAATTCCTATATCTATAACAATTCTTTGTTAAAAATGTATTATGAAAAATATTCATTAAAAATCTCTTTTGCCTATTTTGTAAGGAACTACTTTTAATTTGGCAAAGTCTTGAGATGGCTGAGCGAAGACATATGGAGGACCATCTTTAGCACTAGTTAGCACACACACTGTTCCTTCTTGTTCTCTCATGAAGAACAGATAAGCCAAACAAAAAATATGATCCTGAGTTAGAACACAGCTGCAGAATATTCGTCCCTCACCCCAGGAACTGACAAACAAACCAGGCATATGCGCACATTGGTAGCATACCATAAAGAGGAACAACTGGTTTAGACATTTATTGGTGCATTTCTATCTACCTTGCCCTAATGGACTGAAAGTCCATGGTTCAGATTCAGACTGCTGTTTCGATTTAAAACACCAGCAGCCAAACCTTTAAGGTTAACGTGCAGCTTTCAACAGTGAAACCTAGTTCTAAGCTTAGGTATTTCTACACTTGTGCCAGCTCTTTGTCTGTGTTTAAAACTAAGCTTCTAAATCTTGCCCACTCCTCTGTACTGTATCAACTGTCATAATATGCCAATATTATTATTTTCAGAACTTTCTGCTCACTTCCCAGTATTTTCACTAATTGGTACTTACTCCATATTTTTGGAAAGGAGTTTGAAAAAGTACCAAACTAGAAACAAAAATCACTCCAATTACTTTCTTAGGGAACCAGTTTCTTGTACAGGAACTGGATGCCTGGGGCAGTTCAGATACTATATATATATTCTGAGTGGAGAAAGTCTTCCTCCCCTTCTTACTCCCTCCCAACTCCCTCAACTTGTATCTCAGGTTTAGGTTGACCACAGAGGCAAACAGCAGTGTACAAAGGATCAAAGGGTTTGCTAAGATTTTCGATAGTGGGTAGCATAACAGATCCCAGTTTTAGCTCAACTCCCCTTTAGAGTCTACATCAAACATTTTTGCCAACATTTTAAATTTGAACTAGTTTTAACTTACAGAAAATTTGCAAAAATAGTGCAGTTACATCATTTATCCAATTTCTCCTAAAGTCAACTTCTCATAAAATTACAGTAGTTCTAAAAAACCAAGAAATTAACATTGGTATCAGTTAACTGAACTACAAATACAAACTTCAAATTTTACCAATTTCTGCACTAATGTCTTTTTTCTGTTCCAGAGTCCAATCTGGGACCTCACATTGCAGTTTTTACTTGTCTTTGTGAACTTTCCTGGTCTTTGTGACCTTGACATTTTTAGAAAGTACTGGTCAGTTATTTTGTAGAATGTCCCTCAGCTTGGGTTTGTGTTTTCTCATGATTAGAAAGACAAAGAGGTTATGTATCTGGGGCAAGAACAGCACCAGAGATAATGTTGTGTCCTAACTGCATCACACCACTGGGTTCATGATGTCCATGTGTCTTACCACCAGTGTGTTAACCTCAATCAGTGGGTTAATGGCATTATCTCAACTGCCAAATTCCTATTTTTCCTTTATAGCTAATAATAATCTTGGAGGAAACTGAGACTGTGCACATACCCTGGTTTTCCTCAAACTTTCACCCACAAGCATCACATGAGGAATTTGTCCACAGTAATTACTATAGGGCTGTTTGCCTAATGGTGATCTTCTATAATCTGCTTTGCCTTTTTATTTACTGGAATTCTTCTGTAAGAAAGAGTTGTCCCTCCTCCCCTATTTATCTATTCACCATGTCGGTATGGACTCATGGATACTTACTCTATGAGTTAAAACGCAGTTCTGTCATTTTTCATTTTCTTGCATCAAATTGTCCCAACTTTAGCATAAGGAGCTCCTTCAAGTTGGCTCCTGTGTCCTTTCAACAGGCCCCAAGCTTTTTTGAGCATTTCCTTAATTTCAACTACCACAAGATAGTCCAGACTCATCTTTTATTTTCTCTGCCCAAGCCTTGGAATCAACTAATTCTCCAAATCCTGGTTCCTTTTATCAGAAGGCAGTGCTTAAAAAACGAAGAGTGGGGTGCTTACGGCTACAGGGGTTTTACTGTCAGGCCAACTACTTGGATGACTGCCACTAATGTTTGTTTCCTTACTAAGCTCGTTAGCTGGAAATCATCACCTGGCAGGTGATAGATAGAATCTGACAGAAATGCAAATTCTTGGGCCCTATCCCAGATCCATTAGACCAGAATTTTTTAGGGTCTGTTGCTGGAGTCTGTGTTTTTAACAGGTTCACCAGATAATTCTGATGCTCACTATAGTTTAAGAAACACTACTTTAAAGAAGTAAAGTTAACTTTTCTTCACTATAAACCCTATGTTTATAATGTTCATCTCTAATTTTAAAAAGGAAAATTTAGTCTTAATAACTTGTGTATAAATCATATTTACTGCTACAACTAACAAAACTATAGGTGAATGCCTCATTTATTAAGGCACTAAAAATTCTCTATTCTTGTTATTTTCCTATAATTTTTTAAAAAATGTGGTGGTCACAGTAGTTATAAAGTACCAATACTGTTACTTTTATACAAATAAGATAAGCTAGCTTCCAGGGTCAATTCTTGCCTACATATACGACCTAACAGCTATGTAGTGAATCTACAACCATAATACCCTTGCAACACTGTCCTCTAAAATCAGACAGCCTAGGACTGAATGACTCCTCCAGCACCTGACTTGGTGAACTCCTCTCTAAGCCTTAGCTTCCTTAACCCCAAAATGGAATAACACTACCTAGATGAGAGAGGCATTGTGAGGGTTAGAGATAATGTGTACCATTATCTCTAGCATTCTGAAGGCCGAAAGTCCTCCAAAACTGTTCATTATTGTTATTTGACCTTTTAAATTAAAGTGCAACTAGAGGTTTTATTTTTAGGAATGTGGAAAGAAGTGGAAACTGTGCTAAAGGAAAGTTCTGTTTTCTTACCATCAGATCAGAACAGAACCAGAAGGCTCTATTTATATAATTAAAGCAAAAATTTCAGAAGTTAACAATGTTTCAAACAAGAAGTTAAAACTAGTATTTAAAATTTCATTTTTGGCAAAAACGTTATTACATTTACATTAAGTATACCTATTGTCAAGGGCTAAAGGATAATATATAAAAATCAAAACAACTTGATCTGTTGAGGTAGTGGAATTACAGATGAATTTTCTTCCTTTCTATTTTGATTATCAAACCAGGTGACAACTCCTTTAATAAGAATATAGAGGAAAGTAGCCTAATTAGTAATAACAGTTTCCATTCACTGAGTCCTTCAACTATCCCATTTAAAACTCCAAATAACCCTAGGAATCCCTACTTTACAGACAAGGAAATGGGCTCAGAGTAATAATACAACCTACCCAAATCATACAGTGACAGAACAGGAATTCAAACTCGGATCTGACTCTAAAGTCTATGCTCATAACCAATGCTGGGGACATCCTTCTTTACTCACAAATGCTTGATTCGCTGTGTAAAACTCAGGACAAGGTATAATCACTATATTATCTCCTGTGGGACATACTAGTGGTCTTAAGTCATAGAATATTAATGAAATTTTACCACAACTAAAATTCTAATGCAAAATGAAAAACAGCATAAAGAAGACAGGCTTCTCTGAGCAAACTCTCCTTAGGAAATTCAAGAGGCATTTCAGAAATGTGGATTTCCATGGAATGGAGTTTAAAATAACTTCTTGGGCAAGAATAAATGATATTCAAGACACATTATTAAATTCCCAAATAATTCTCAATTAACTAGCTAGACTCTTTTAAATTACTTTGTGAATTACAGAAGCTCTCAGGCTAGTATTAACATCTCTACACTAGGAAGAAAAATAACTGATAAGCCAGCAGCAAAACTAGTAATCAAGTTGTGGACTCTGCATTCTGCATAATAAGCATTACTGGAGGGCAGCTCTCACTTGAAGTTTCAATAGCAAATGTCAGGTTTTCAAACTGTTCTAATCTACTCAAAGCCTTCCAAAAATATTTTTAGTTCCTCTACCATGAAGTTCCTTTTTTCCATTAAATAATTTTCCACTGGCCATTTCTATACTAATCATGTGGGTAAAAAATTAAACTGATAAATATGGATAGCTGCCACTGGCTTTTATATTTCAAAAGAAAAAAAGACAAGGATCTCTCATACAGATTCAAAATAAGATGTTTAAAACCTAAAGACACATAAAACAAAAAGGGTATTTTGAAATTCACTTCTGTATCTGTGTACAAAGTCTAACAAGCACTACTGATAAAGTGGAGCGTTCTATACACTTCCTTGAAGGAAGAAGGGGTAACTTTCTCATAGGGTATGTAATACAACTATGAATACATGTATGTAGCAAAATGGTAATTGTAGAGTCTTACTAAAACTTCAAATTTTGCCCTTTTTTGCACCATTAAGGCTTAAACAAATTTTCTTGAAGGTACTATCTTATAAGGATTATGATGCCGAACGATGGGATCCTGTTAGGCACGGAGGTGAAGGAAGTAACCGCCACCTGCACTGGTAGTAAGATTTCCGTTCAGTTTCAGCCTCATAGGAATTCTGCTTCTCGTCTCAAAGTCCAAACCAAACATTTATATTGTTTGTAAGACTTTTTTTTTTAACTCCCCCGAAAAAATATCCTCCCAACTGCTCCGTTTAAGGTTTCTGAGGCAGGGAGATGGGGGTGGGGAGGGATTATTTGTTAAAGATCTTTCGAAGGAAGATACCAGACAGAATACTAAACCAAGGAAAAGTTATATATACATTTTGTTTACTTACAAATCCTAGCAAGACTTTAAATCGACTGCCAACGTCAGGGGAGGCCTTGTGCTCTTTCTGCTCCACAACGCCGAACTGCACCCGTCGGCCGCGGCAAACGGTACGTCGTTCCCGTCCGCGTCCACGTGACGGCAACCTCCGCGGGGAGAAGGCACCCGCAGAATGCTGGGACTGGTAGTTGCCCTGCCCCTCCTCCTCCAGCTAGCTAGCAGCTCCCCTGTCCCTCCCCCATCTCCACTCGAGAGTTACTGCCAGCGCCGGGGCGGGGAAGGTCGCGCGTGCGCAACCGCAGTCTGCCCCGCGCTGACTGGAGGGCGGGCCTCTCTGCGAGACGGCCCACGACCCTCCCCTTACAATTCCCCAAACTGATAGGCTGGAGAACCTATGGAGCCAACGCAGTGAGAGGCAATGATAATGGCAAACCCCAGTCAGACAAGACTTGGAACCGGCTTGTACCTTTACTAGTTGTGCGTCCCGTAACGAGGTGCTTATCTAAACCTCGGTTTGTTAGCGTCAAATGAGAATGCTAAAAACTCTGTTTTTTTCATAATACTTCTGAACAACACACTATTTTACTTTTGATTTTTATCTGACTCCCATAGAATGTAAGCTCCAAGAAAGCAGGAGGGGTTTTTGTCTTCTGGCATTTTTTTTGTTTGTTGTCATCATAACAGATTAGTGTACTGAACCACTACCCAAGTATCAGTAACTGTGCTAAGCACTCTACATGCATTATCTTAATCATTCTGTGGTCCTATTTTTTTTAACTTAAGTATCATTGATATACAATCTTATATTGGTTCTAAGTATGTAGCACAGTGGTTAAAAAGTTACTCAAATTATTAAATCCTCACTCCCCCCAACTAGTGCAGTTAATTATCTGCCAACATAGGAAAACGTTACAGAATCAGTGGCTATATTCTCCATATACTGTACTATTCTGGTCTAGTCTTTCACTGATATCTCCAGCACCTAGAACAGTCTTGTTGGTATATAACAGAACCTCAAATATTTATTGGGTTAATAATTCTTCATTTAATAGTGATTTTTGGTGACTTCATTTCTCAATCATCCTCTTGGCAGAAGTCACAGGATTTGGCTGCTGTTTAATAATTGACTGCAATTATTCAACAAAGGTTGAATCAAGTATTCCATTCACTTCTTGGTGTTTTAATTTTCTTAATCTCAATACCTCATTTTCGAGCTACCTATTTTCATTTGTATTGTTTAAAATTTTTCTGTAACTTGTGAGAATGAGGAATAAATGGAGGTAGGTACTCTGTCTTCCTCTTAATATTTTTATCCTCTTCTTATTAAAAATAACATTACCTCTTCCTACTAAGATGCAACCCCAAAGTTATTTTCCTGTCTACTGTAAATGTTAATATCAATGCACAATGCATTGACAGATGCTTTCTCAGTAAGTTAACTGGATTTCTGCTTCCCTAAACAAAAAGCTCATGTACAAAAATTCTTACTTTATAATAAAATGTTTCATTTAACATAGCTGCTTTATTTAGGAACCCAGTGTCAAGAACACTGGATTTCTAGACTTAGGCCTAACAGCTAGGTATACAAATTAATGCCAGTCATTTAATCTGAATTATAATTTTTAGTATATGTCTTCCCTAATAGATGACAAATTCCTTAAGGGCAGACAATACACTCAATTCACTTATTAAACATTCTGTGCCAACACAGATGTTCAATAAATGAATGAATGAATGAGTCTTTGTTATAATCATTTCTTCTCTTACCTGTCTTCTTTTTTGATTCACTGAATTCCTCCATTTTTCTTTGGCTCAAATTCCCAAAACTAACATCCACGGCTTATGCACTTTCTTGGTATTGGTGGCCCAGCAATTCCCTTAATATTGGCCATGAGTTTACCATCTCTGTGATGTCACCTCTTTGGGGCCACCCTTGTAGTTAGGAAAAAATCTACAAAAGAATATGGTCTGACAAGAGTTTAGCTTCACCTCACAGTTAGTGATGAAAGTTGGTACTGTAAGGTTGCTAGGTGTGGGAGACAGATATGGCAGAGCTAGGATTATGTATTATTACCTAACAAAAGAGGGAAGAACCTAAGCAAATATATGTGTTAAAGTCTACCATGCTTCTGATTTTACTTAAGATTTTCATAATTGGTTTCTTTGGAAAGCCAGTCTTAAGCCTTTAGTCATTTGTAATTATAAAATAACCCATGAACTGGTTATTCAATATGTAAAACCTCTTGATCTTATGAATTTTCAATATGTAGAGCCTCTTGTCATTTCTTTTTTAGTAGGTCCTCCAAGTCTATCCAAATTTCTGTATACAGGCATACTTCAGTTTATTGCACTTCACAGATAACTAAGTTTTTCACAAATAGAAGGTTTGTGGTAACCCTGTGCTGAGCTAGTCTATCAGTGTCATTTCTCCAACAGTATTTACTCCAAGTCTTTTTGTTACATTTTGGTAACCCCTGCAATGTTTCGAACTTTTTCATTATTTTATTTGTTAGGGTGTCTATGATCAGTGATTATAGCTTGCTGAAAGCTCAGATGATGGTTAGCATTTTTTAGCAATAAGTATTTTTTAATTAAGGTATGCATAGTGTTTTAGACATAATGCTTTGCATACTTAATAGTGTAAATGTAGCTTTTGTTTTACAGGTTTTTGGGAAACCAAAAATGTCATGTGACTTGCTGCTTTATTGTGATGCTCACTTTATCCCAGTAATCTGGAATGGAACCCACAATCTCTCAGACGCCAACAGTATTTACTCCAAGTCTCCTTGTTACATTTTGGTAACTCCTGCAATATTTCTAACTTTTTCATTATTTGTTAGGGTGTCTATGATCAATGATTACAGCTTGCTGAAAGCTCAGATGATGTTAAGCATTTTTTGTCAACAAGTATTTTTTAATTAAGGTATGCATAGTGTTGTTTTAGACATAATGCTTTGCATACTTAATAGTGTAAACGTAACTTTTGTTTTACAGGCTTTTGGGAAACGAAAATGTCACACGACTTGCTTTACTGTGATGCTCACTTTATCCCAGTAATCTGGAATGGAACCCACAATCTCTCAGATGTAGGCCTGTAGACACCTGTCCCAGTAAACGTTTTAAAGAGGCTCTTAATATATACATTAATGTTCATAATATGAACTTTGTATATTAATACTATGAAGTTTTATATCCTTTAATAATTATATCTGTTATGTTAACAATGAGTAATGTAACAGTCATAGAGAAATCATTTAAAACTTGTCACCAAGTATCACCAAATATCAATACTTCTTAGCATTTTGCCAGAAAAGTTAAATCCCGCATATTTTCTAAATATATAACCCAGGCTAACAAGGGAGAATACTTTTTCCCCTAAGATAAAATATTTTTTTTTAAGTAGCATTTTCACTGTTATTGTTCTTCTAATTTCTTTGGCTATATTGTATTGATGAGGAAAAATTCTGAGATGCCCTAAAATTGACAGAAAAGATGGAGAATGGAAAGGAGAGACAAGGGGTCAACAGCTGCGGGTGGTATATAGCTAAGCAGAAACTCCACGTTCCTGGATGAAGTCATTCCAACTATGTAGTAGGTCCTTGGGGCCACTGCATTGCTCTTGTGCGTGCCCAATGCCTGACCATCTTCAACGACCAGTCCATAAGCCTTCTCTAGGACTAACCATCTACCCCTGTACCTTCCCCACGTTACCTTAGTCCACCTTCTTTATCTACAGCCAACGTAAATTTAAAGAACTATCTTTCCTTGTGATCCCTTATAAATACCCATTTCTTGAATCTGGCAGACAAGTTTTGGTTAACTGGTCTTGCTGCTGAAATAGAAATTTCCTGTCCCAGGACTCAGTTTTTATCTTGCTTCATCAGTAAAGGCTCAACAAACCTTTTTGTTTCAGAGATCCCTCAGTCTCTAGAGTTTTTGATTTGTCAGTATATAATAAACAAAGCTAAACTAACCTCCTAGTAGGATAAAACCCAGGTGACCCTCTAAAGCATCTAATTCTTCGTGTCTATACCCAAATTCATGGATTTGAAGTAAAACAGAGTACACCTTAAGATGTCATTAAATTGAAATTTGTGCCGTTTGGGCAAATGAGTCTCTCAGAAATATTCCAAGGTGATCTAAAATACTTAAAAGAACAATAACCAAAATTTTCAGAATCATCTATTGTAACTGGTGTCCCAATTACAATTTTTAAAATCCCTTCACTGAAACCCATTCTAAGAAGTCCTCTAAGAAGACAAGTGTGTATGTTTAAAGGTAAAATATCTCTCAATAATTATTCAAACTTTAACTTAACCATAACCTGGGTCTGAATTTGGTTATATAACTGCAGATTATCCACATCAATTAAGTAAGATATGAGGAGGTGAAACAAACAACTCTTATCAAGCTTTCTTATTCAGTAATAATAATAATAACTGAATAAGTAATAATTCAGTAATAAGAAATAACTGAACGCTGGAAACCCCAAATCAAATGCAGTCTATCAAGTCATGTCCTTAAACAAAATAAAAATGATGGATCACAAGTTAAATTTAAAGTGCTGTGTTTGATCGAAATATTTGTACATTTCTGTCCATAATGCAGCACTAAAAAGGTTTCCAAACACTGCTGCTGGATAAAGCTTTTATGGAAAGCCAAGATTAAGACTGTGTTTGCTATGCCTACATTTTGCAAACAGAAAGCCATGCCCCTATGCCTACAGATAACGATTTTGTGTACTTTCAACAGGTGACTTAAAATTTAAAAGAGGGTAACGACCTTCATAAGGAGCTTGGAATTAAAATTTTCTCCAAGATTTTCACCTGCTAAAGTATCTTTCATATCATCACTCCTACCAGGGACAATTGAAGAGCATGGCTAAGGTAGCAGTCCGTCAAAAGGATTCCAGGCAACTGCGCAACAGCCTGGGGGAGAGGCCTGAACGTCCCCGACCGCGGCTCGCTCGGCCTTTCCCAGATTACGTACTTTGGAGGCCAACACGGGCGGCTCCTGCGAGCGGGCAAGAGTTGCCACGAGCAGCTGGGTTTAGGTCAGGCAATTTGCCCAGCCACTTGTCCCTTCTCCGTCGTCCCCTCCCCTCCTTCCCCAAGGCCGAGGACAGCGACGTCCTCCTCCCTCTTCTCCTCCTCTTTGGTGCCTTCAGCCAGGAGGCGGGAGTGACCCATAGCAGCTGACCTGGCACAGGCACTGCCTCTCCTACAGCCCTAACGACACACCATGGGCCCAGAGGCTGGTTGGCAGCACAGCAGCGACGACGCAGGCGGCGGACCCGGCGACTCTCAACTGCCTCCCTGACCGTTGCGACCACCGCCCGACATCCCGAAAAGCCATCGAAACAAACGACAGGAAAACCTACGGGCTCCAAAATCACCTTCGCGATCGATTCAAGATACGTCAACTATGGCGGGCGACGGGCGGCGGGCGGAGCCGGCGAGGGAAGGATGGGGGCTGTACGTCACGCCCAGGGCCCCCCTTCGGGAAGGGAGGCGCAGGCTCACCCCTCAAAATGGCGGCGGCAGTGACGCGCCTGCGTACGGAACGCCTTCGCCGTCGCGCCAGGGCCGACGGGAAGTGAGGTTCTCGGAAGAGCCGCCAGAAGTGTACGGCGACTTCGGACCCCGGGTGGCCAAAGAAAAGTCCCCGGTGGGAAGACAAGTCCCACTAGAAGAGTTCCGGCCTGATTCTGCGAAAGAGGAAGTGAGAGAAAGCGCTTATTACCTTCGATCTCGGCAGCGGCGGCAGCCGCGACCCCAGAAAGCCGAGGAGATGAAGACGCGACGGACTACTCGCCTACAGCATCAGTACTCACAGCCGCCTTCGGTTACGACCAGAAGTTCACGGGACTCTCCTTCCTCTGAAGGTGAGGCCGACGGAGGTAGCAGTCTCAGCTCCAAGCCCGGGAGTGCGTGTTGGGCAGGCGTGCTCCTCCACGAGGCTCAGCCCGCCCGGGCTCCGGTGCCTCCTCCGTGGGGTGGGCGGGCGTCCGCTCGCAGGGTCCGCCCCCGACCGCAGGCGGGAAAGTGGCACTGGCAGGACTGGAAAGGCAAGCGTGCGGAGCGACCTGGGCGGCGCCGGGGGTTCTGCCCATCAATTTAAGGGTGTCAAGGTTGACTCTTTCCGCAGGCCTTCACGAGGGGACTGCGAGTTAGGCGGTGGGCGGTTCACCAAATCACAAGGCTTGGTTTCATTTCGGCTTTCTCTGTCCTGCGGCTGTCCAAAGTCATTTGCATTTCCCCTTTTAACTCTCAGAAGTCAGGAATCACCAGCTGAGCATCAGGGTTCTAATCTAACCTTCCAGTCTTTTTCCGAAACTACCCAGATTGGGGGCTCGGGGCACTTGGCTCGTTTCCAGGAATAGCTTGTTAGTGAATGGATTCGAGACCCCACCCAAATAATTACACGAAAATGTGTAAGTCAGCTGTCCTGTACTTGAAGCTCCCCAGTGTGTGATAAACTTGAGCAGATCTCTCTTGAGTGTGGTCCTCTCGGCCAAACATCCGTTACGTTGGGGGCCCCCATTAAGGAGCCTGACAAAGCAAGACTTAATTAGTTCTCGTCTAAATGAGCCAAAAGGATGCCGACAAAGTATAGTTTTAGGTAAGACAAATGAAATCAAGACCCTTAATCCACCCTAGAGACCTCTTCCACCCTACCCCCATCTACCTCTAAGTCACAGGTGAAGTTTCATGAAGTAGCCGCATATGAGTTAAGAATCAGGGGGTTTGAGTCACAATGGGATGATCATAGTGGTAGATCATTGATGGATATGAAGGCAAGTGGGTTTTCAGCTAAGAGCAGAGTAATAGCTCCTTTCCTGCTGACACATTTGTGAAGTGCTGCCGCATTTGAAGATGTGATTTTGGAAACTTATTTTGAAGTAGATTAACTATTGGGTGTGGCAACTCAAAAGACAGTTTAGCCCTTATATGTATATTAGGTTTCTCCCTTTTAAAGTTACAAACTTGCTCAAGACAAAGATCCTATATTTTTTAAGGATCTTCGGTACTTAATTTTGTGTCTCCTTCAATACCTGGAAGAATGCTTTGTGCATAGTAGGCAATAATTACATTGTTTTGACTCTCACAGAGCCTAGTGCAGTTATATAAACTAATTTTAACACATAAAGGATTTACCTCTGTTTTAGTAAATCCATAAAGATCTTAACATTTTTCACTCTTCTTTCTTCCCTTCATTTATGAAACTCCAGCCCATCTTTTACATTTAAAAATTAAATACTTTTGTTGTTAAAGCATCAGTGTGATAGTTTATTTTTGTCTTAAGAATAGTTCTACAAGTTAATTTCCTAAGTTTTGGTAAACCTAATTACACATTTCTAAAGAAATGAATTATTTGGATTTTTGTCTGTATGTTACTGTTAATATGTATAATCTCTACCAAGAACATATTATTTTGAATTTTGATAATTGTCATGTCTATTCTTTAGAGGATGAACCATCTTTCCAAACTGTTTCAAACCAAAAAGCCTCAAGGAAAACTATCCAGAGAACACAAACTCCAGGTAAGAAGAGTGATTTTGTTTTGTTTTCCCTTATCTGCCAACTTTTTAAACGTATAGAGAGTATAGCCTGGGTCATCAAGGGTCCAAATCATACATCATTCAGAGTTTCAGTGAATCTTCTTTATAGGTTGTTTATTGAATTAAGCAGTACAGGCATGTGTAAAGCAAATTGGACAGGGAGATCTTTGAGTACCTACTAATTATCAGCCACTCTGTATAGTTAATTCATTTACATGACTATGCAGGATAGAGAAACCCATTTTATAGATGAAAAAACTGGAGGTTAGAATAGCTAAGATGCTTCCTTAAGTTTACACAGTATGGGACTGAACCAAAATTCAGACCATATTTGTCTCCTCCAAAGCCATTTCATTTTCTCCACGTACCTCACCGTTACTCTCCCATGTAGTAGTTAGTTACTTGGTAAAGTTTGCTAAGTGTTGAATGTATGAGTATGTAGTACTACCTTCCATTTAAAATGGATGAAGTGGTGTGCATAGTAAAATCATGATACAATATGGTCAATATCTAGTCAGTTTGATACAATATTTCATCATGTATAAGATATCATCAGTTTTAAGGTAACCATGGTTATTCTATGTACCACCTGAAGAAGTGCTGCCGGTTAAACTGTAATAGGCGGTAGGTTGTATGATGTACCCAATTTCAGAGATTAAAGTTTAAAACTAATTGCATCTTAGTGTCAGTGTCATGTGGAAGTGGGCTGCATTTGATAGTCTACTTGAATGTCAAAAACTGTTTAAACATTTGAAAAGCAGAGGAAAGGATTAAGTTCAGGTAATAATGCTTAGTATTCTTTGGTTTTTGGTTTGATTTACTTTAAGTTTTTGGGGCTTTTTTGATATTAGGAAAGTCCCAACAGCAGTTGCAGCTATTGGAACTGATCATCTATGACTTTTTTTAAGTCAGTATAAAAATATCCTGACTTATTTCCTTATCCATTGTTTCTAAAAAGATTATGCTTTTTAATTTGAACTATTTTATTCTCAATTTAAAATAAAGTGTACCTGGTTTAAATTCAGTTCCAAATAAACACACCTTTTATGCTTAATTCCTTGAACAGCCTTTGTTGCGTTAAGATTGTTACTTAGAAAAATGCTTTGAATAATAGGTGTTATAATCAGATTTTCCAGGCCATTTGAAAAAAATCATGTTCTTGATATTTTATTTACAGTAGATTTAATTGCATGGCTCTTATGTGTAGAAAAGCAAAAATTCCTCATTTCTAAAATATAACAAATTTATAAAAATTATTGAATTAAGTTAATTGATGAAGACTGTTGAGCACCAGTCTATAGTCCATTATAAGACTATTTTATGGTAAAATGTCTTGAAAAGTCTTTCAGAGTTCATATTAGGCCTATATTTAAGGACTGCTCATGAGTACATGGCTGCATAACATGGAAAGAGCACTGGACCTTGCTTCCAAGTTACTTACCCACCTTGAGCCTCAGGCCTTTATCTATTTGCCGAGGCATTTATCTGATTTGCCCTGCCTAACTCACAAGGCCACTGTGGAAATGTTATAGGACATGCAAAATCACTTTATACACAACAAAACATACAGATACAAGGATTTTGTTTTTCCTCATAACACTTCACAAGAGATGTGAAGTTCATAAAATTATGCTTAAGCCTTTCTTTTTCTCAGGAAGCTCATACTATCATTGGAAATGGAAAAGGCAGCAATTTCCCAGTATAGATGATAGATTGATGGAACCTATGCGTAGATTACCTAGAATTTATTGAGAGCACACTGTGCATGACATAGAACTTGAAATAAGGGTATGTGCATCTTGGGAGATTTGGGATACTCAGTTCTTTTTCTCTAAAAAGTGCTTTTAAAAATCGTACTACTTGGCATGCTCCCATCTCATGCCTCTTAGTAAAAGGAGGAAAACATTAGTGAATTATTAAATAAATGTTTATGAAGTCTGTCTAGCAGGAATTATTTAAATATGAGTCACTTTTTGATGGAGGACTGCTTTAAATACAAGTTTATGGATAGCCCTTCTTTATAGAATCATGGACTTTGAGTTTAACGTTGGTATTCAAAACACTGCTGTAATTCAAAACACTGTAATAAAACACAGTGTATAGGGTCCCTGGTGTAGTCTGGGAGAAATTTATCCAAAGATGCGCCTAAGAATAAAGACCAAGGGAGATCACTTTCTAAAGCAACCTGTTAAAAGCAACTATATATCATTTGTCTTCCCGTTTTTGGAAATCATGAAAAATATTGATTATATTAGAACAGAGATACAGTTTGAACTCTTCTTACTGTTTGAAGTTCCAGAATGAAATTCATCTTTACATTAAAATAAAATAGCCATAAGGATCATGTGGATCAGTTCAGTCCACATATGTATATATAACTGTTCTTCTTTGGCCAGATTCATTCTTTTCTGGAAATCATGAAACTAATTTTTTAATTTAAAGATAGATTAAGGAAATTTCATTTACTTTTCCTAAAATCAAATTGGATATTTTTCTTCTAACAGTTGTGGTTTAAATAATCATAGATAAACATTTTCAAATGCCTACTCTTTTGTCATGAACATTTGATTTTTTGACTGATGTAGTTACAGCATTCATTCATTCTCTGGATATTTATTGAGCACCTACTTTATACCTGTCCCCCTGCTGGGGTACAGTAGTGAGCAAAAGCAGATAAGAGAAAGAGGTTGTTAGAAAAGAAGGGTACTTGCTGTTTGATTCTTTATATATACCTCTGCCTGCTTCTCTGTCTCCTTCACATATCTTATGTGAGGCTCTGTATGTAGCAAGAGAATAAAATGTTCCTTAAATGAAAAGATGGGGATTGAAATAGTAATTGATGTCTGTAGATGAAGCTGGGTTTTAGGTTTTATTAAACCTGAACAGGGTGGGAATACAGAGAAGAAAAAGAGGAAGGTAGCTGTAATAATGGGACAAGATTTACTTTTTTTTTTTTTTAATAATTTATTTTATTTTAGTATCATTAACCTACAATTACATAAGCAATACCGTGATGATTGAACTCCCCCCATCACCAGGTCCCCCCCACCAACCCCACCACAGTCACTGTCCATCAGCGTAGTGAGATGAGAATCGCTACTTGTCTTCTCTGAGCTGTACAGTACCCCCCGTGCCCCCCCACCCTATGTCTGCCAATCGTAATGCCCCTTTTACCCTCTTATCCCTCCCTTCCCA
>JAQQAC010018689.1:21040531-21144864 GCA_029783875.1 Phataginus tricuspis | reverse complement strand
TTCTCTTTTTCTCTTAATGAGTCTGGCTAGGGGTTTATCTATTTTGTTTATTTTTTCAAAGAACCAGCTTTTGGTTTCATTGATTTTTTCTATTGTTTTATTCTTCTCAATTTTATTTATTTCTTCTCTGATCTTTATTATGTCTCTCCTTCTGGTAACTTTGGGCCTCATTTGTTCTTCTTTTTCCAATTTCAATAATTGTGTCCTTAGACTGTTCATTTGGGAATGTTCTTCCTTCTTTAAATGGGCCTGGATTGCAATGTACTTTCCTCTTAAGACTGCCTTCGCTGCGTCCCACAGAAGTTGTGGCTTTATGTTGTTGTTGTCATTAGTCTCCATATATTCTTTGATTTCTGTTTTGATTTGGTCGTTAACCCATTGATTCATTAGGAGAATGTTGTTAAGTCTCCATGTATTTGTGAGCCTTTTTGATTTCTTTCTGAAATTTATTTCTAGTTTTATACCTTTGTGATCTGAGAAGTTGGTTGGTAAGATTTCAATATTTTTGAATTTACTGAGGTTCTTTTTGTGGCCTAGAATGTGGTCTATTCTGGAAAATGTTCCATGTGCACTTGAGAAGAATGTGTATCCTGCTGCTTTTGGGTGCAGAGTTCTGTAGATATCTGTTAGGTCCATCTGTTCTAGTGTGTTGTTCAGTGCCTCTGTGTCTTTACTTATCCTCTGCCTGGTTGATCTATCCTTTGGAGTGAGTGGCGTGTTAAAGTCTCCTAGAATTATTGCATTGCTGTCTATTTCCTCCTTCACTTCTGTTAGTATTTGTTTCACATATGCTGATGCTCCTGTGTTGGGTGCATATATGTTTATAATGGTTATATCTTCTTGTTGGACTGACCCCTTTATCATTATGTAATGTCCATCTTTATCTCTTGCTACTTTCTTCATTTTGAAGTCTATTTTATCTGATACAAGTACTGCAACACCTGCTTTTTTCTCTTTGTTGTTTCCTTGAAATATTTTTTTCCATCCCTTCACTTTTAGTCTGTGTATATCTTTGGGTTTAAGGTGAGTCTCTTGTAAGCAGCATATAGATGGGTCTTGCTTTTTTATCCACTCTGTTACTCTGTGTCTTTTGATTGGTGCATTCAGTCCATTTACATTTAGGGTGATTATCGATAGATATGTACTTATTGCCATTGCAGGCTTTAGATTCGTGGTTACCAAAGGTTCAAGGGTTGCTTCTTTACTATCTAAGAATCTAACTTAACTTTCTTGTTAAGTTATTGTGTGCGCCGTCTGATGTTTCTTTATCTCTCCCTTCCTATTCTTCCTCCTCCTTTCTTTATATATTAGGTGTTTTATTCTTTGCCTTTAGTTAGTATTTGGGTGGTCTGCTTTCTTTGCTCTGCTTTTATTTTCTCTGGTGACATCTTTTTAGTCTTAGGGGTGTTCCCCTCTAGATCAGTCCGTTTAAGATATCCTGTAGTGGTGGTTTATGGGTGGCAAACTCTCTCAACTTTCTTTTGTCTTGAAATTGTTTAATCCCTCCGTCATATTTAAATGATAATCGTGCTGGATACAATATTCTTGGTTCGAGGCCCTTCTGTTTCATTATGTTAAATATATCATGCCATTCTCTTCTGGCCTGTAAGGTTTCTGTTGAGAAGTCTGATGACAGTCTGATAGGTTTTCCTTTGTAGGTGATCTTTTTCCTCTCTCTAGCTGCCTTTAATACTCTGTCCTTGTCTTTGATCTTTACCATCTTGATTATTATGTGTCTTGGTGTTGTCTTCTTTGGGTCCCTTGTGTTGGGAGATCTGTGGGCTTCCGTGGACTGTGAGACTATTTCCTTCCCCAGCGTGGGGAAGTTTTCGGCAATTATTTCTTCAAAGACACTTTCTATCCCTTTTTCTCTCTCTTCTTCGTCTGGTACTCCTATAATGCGAATATTGCTACGCTTCGATTGGTCACAGAGTTCTCTTAATATTCTTTCATTCTTAGAAATCCTTTTATCTCTCTCTGCCTCAGCTTCTTTGTATTCCTTGATTGTGTCTTGAACCTGATTCAATCTGCTGTTGAGCCCTTCGATGGCTTGTTTCATTTCTGCATTGTCTTTCCTCACTTCCCTCACTTCCTCCCTCAGCTCTTGCACATTTTTCTGTAGATCCGTCAGCATGGCTATGACTTTTATTCTGAATTCTTTTTCTGGAAGACTGTGAATGTCCATTTCTCCAGATTCTTTCTCTGGGGTGGTGTTTGTCTGAAGCTTTGTCTGTATCATATTCTTCTGTCTTCTCATGACTGTAGAATTGGTTGTTGGTAGCAAGGAGAGATAAGAAAGGAGAGACAAGAAAAAAAAGAGATTTCTACTAATAATATAAAAGTATAAGGAGAGAGAGAGAAGGGAAAAGAAAAGAAATAAAAAGAAAAGGCAGCAACACCTAAAAGAAAACAGCAAGAACAACAACAAAACAAAACAAAACAAAACAAAACAAAAAAAAACACCAAAAAGCCCACCGGGGGTGGTTTCTGTGCGAATGCTGTAGGTGGCGCTATTTCTCCGCTATTCCAGAGCCGCGGCCACGTCGCTCCACACGGCCCTTTAAATCTGTGGCCGGGTGAGAATGGATGGGAGGCTGTTGAAAGAGAGGGAAAGAAAAAAAGGAAAAGAAAGGGGAGAAAAAACAAAAAAAACAAAAAAAGAAAAAAAAAGCCACCGGGCGTGGGTTCTGCGCGAGTGCTGTAGGTGGCGCTGTTGCTCCACTATTCCAGCGCCACTATAGTTCTGGCTGGGTTGGAAACAATGGGAAGCTGTTGATCTCCGTGAGGGTCTCAATGGCGGGCACTCTTTCCCAGTCGCTAGCTACGGGGTCTAAAGCTCCCCAGGACTCCCAGCGTGCTGGGCTCACTTCGCGGGGCTATCCGGCCCCTCTACTGAGCTCCTGTCTCTTTAAGACCGCTGAGGTAGAGCGCATGCTTTTCTTCCCCTTTTTCTCCTTTCTTTTTCCTTCCCGGAGCCTGCCGCGGGCAACTTGCACGTTCCCCGGCTGGGACCCTGTGCCCTCTGTCCCTCCAATCTCCGCTACACAGCAGACCTCCACTCCCTCCTGGCTCTGAATCCTCTCCTCCCGCCGGAGCGCTGGGGGAGAGGAGCGCTCGGTCTGCTCGCGGCTCTGTACCTTACCCGCCTTGCCGAGACTCCCGCCGGAGTGCTGGGGTGCAGGGGCGCTCTCGTCTCGCTGGATCGTGTTTCCGTCCCGCCTCGCCGGGTGCCGAGTCCTCTGTCCGGCGTGCCTGGCCGCTGGAGCTCTGGGGGGGGGAGCGCTCGGTCCCACCGGATCGCCGCCCGTCCGCCTCACCGGCTGCCAAGTTCTCACAGGTGTAGCTGTACGCTGTGCACTTTCCTGTGTATTCTGGTCTCTCTTTTAGGGATAGTTGTATTTGCTGTATTTTCGTGAATAAATATAATGTTGGGAGGAATTTTTCTGCTAGTCCGTTCAAGACGCCATATTCCCGGAAGACAAGATTTACTTTTAAAACTATTTATGTAAATTCTAAATACCCAATGTGTGAAATGCTAACCACTGAGGACGTTAGCATTAGAATATTAGAGTTGGAAGATTTAGGGAAGTCATCTGCTCAAAAGTTTCCATCAGTACAGGTATCCCTGTGTTAACTTCCAGCCATATGGAGATCATTCCCTAATTATCTGTTCTGTTTTGAAGGTAACACTAATCATTTCTATTAAATCTGAACTAAAAGGTATTTGTAACTTTCTCTTGCTGTTCTCAATTCTGCCTTTTTGAGCTACATAAAATCAATTTAATCGCTTTTCTTCATCTGTTTTTAAGATGCATAAAAACATGCTCAGTAACAGGAAAAGGGAACTTGGGTTTTGTCAGTTTTGCAACAACAAACATAGGCAGACAAAGTAACGGAGGGGGGCCAGTCATAGCCAGTTCAGAATATGCTCTTTGCAGTTCTTATACAAAGCCAAACGTAATATGCTTTTTTATAGAGGCAAATGTAACAAACCATAATATAATCCAAATTTAGATACATATTAGGTTTTAGATTATGTTGTGTGAGGCTATATGAGAAAACACACGTCTCTTTTCTAGGCTAACTTTAACATTTTATTTAATGGGATTGGCTTCCCCATTAGCCCTATGCCATTAGATCATAGACAGTCTGAAACAAACCCTGCCTAACAGTAGTGTTTTTTTTAAAATTACGAGTTTGCATTTCTTGAACACACAAGATTAAATAGTTGGAGGGAATGTATGAATTCCTAGGAAGTTACTCCTAAAGTTAAAATATGCCATAAATAATCCACAATGAGGGTAATCCACAAGTGGAATAGATAATTGAGTTGGTGCTACAGTACAGATTTTGGTTCTTAAGAAATTAGAAGAGTTTTATTTTTTATTCCTTTGCTTTTATGCAAATTTTGTCTTCTGAGAAAAAAATGCAAATTTTTCCATCAAGTCCATAAATTTTTTATGGCAGGATTCGTCTCTGGTTCACTATTGTGGTCCCATACTTAGCATAATGAGAAGCTCAGAAAAACCTTTGTTGAAAAACCTTATTGTTTAAATTCATGATTGTATAATTAATCTAGTAGGTTTGACATTTTATATATATTTTAAATGTTTTCCCTTCTTTTATTAGTGGTGAGTGAAGATCCTATCATCAGCCTGTGTAGACCCCCTTTAAGAAGCTTCAGATCTGGTAAGAGATTGTTTTGTTGATACAACTTTTTTGTAAGTACAATTTTATTTTTGCGTAGGGTAGTACATGTATTCATATGGTTCAAAATTAAAAAGTTACTATAAATGTACAATGAAAAGTCTCTCTGCCCCCTCTGTCCTTTACCCACCCAGTCTCATCAGAGGCAACCAATGTCACCAGTTTCTTAGGTATTTTTCCAGAGATATTTTATGGAGCTATAAGGAAATTCATATATAAATGACCTTTTTTCTCCCTTTTATAATGCAAGTTTTAGCCCAATAAAACTCTTTTCTGCACCTCATTTTTATTTTTACTTAACACTTTGAGACATGTTTTCCTGTAAGTATATAAAGGGCTTCCTTGTTCTTTTTAAGAGGTTGTTTCTTATATGTTGCTATGATTCTTTTTGTTAGCATGATATTTTGAAACTAGGGTCTGGGACTTCTTATTCCTCCCAGCATAATGCTAATAAAAAAATTCAAGAAAGACGCTTTGTGGCTCAGGACTATAAATTTTCCCTGCCCCAATTACATTTCTCTTTGATTAAAACCTTAAAAAAGTGTTGCCCTTAAATTGATTCCATGACTATGAAAGAAAACCAGTAAAGTTATTCCAAGCAGTACTCTTCATTTTCAGAGTTTATTGGCCCATAAGGATGCTTTCTCCTTTTAACTAAAAAGGAAGCTTATTTATCTTGACATTAGGTTTCTACTTCTCAATATTCCCTTTAAGGAAAAACTAGGCCAGTTTTTTATTTTTTTGATGACTATTTTTAAGCATTATTAAGATACAGGTCTATTAATGTTTTGATGCTGAACCTGTGGTAAAGAACCACAAGATACATTTCCTTTTAAGCTCTAATCACACTTTCTTGCTCTCTTGCAGATTTGGCATACGAAACAAATGGAAATACTAAAATGAATGAATTAGGTTTGTTTATTTGTTTATCTCTAATTCTTGTAGGTTCTCTTTGGGGTTTCTGATTATAGGAGCACGCGCTTTTGGGCAGTGGCCTGAGAATATTACTTTGTTCATTATATCAGCTTGTGGGACATTGTCCCTATGATCATGACCTTTTGTAACAGGTTTGGTTTTTAACTCTATCTGAAATTATGTCTTTTGTTATATTTTTGTTTAAATTCATGTACAAATAGGCAATGACACATACATTTTAGTTTTTATTGTCCTCTCTGGAATTCACACTGTTGAGAGAAAAGGGATATCACCCTACCAATTAAGGTTTATTTTTTCTTGATTTAGAAAGTGCATTTGAGATGTTTTTCCTGGTAATTTCAGTGTCCTTTCCCACATCTGTTGAACTAGTTTAAATTCTCCTCAGTGTGTGCGTTGGTGTGGGGCATGAGATACCAAGATCTGTGGCTTTAAGTGAGCCTACATTGACTGGTTGGACGCAGTTTCAAGTTACAGTTCTCTTCTAAATTTGGAGATGAGTGAAAAGAAGGCAAGCCCCATTTTTCTTTTTAAAGAGTTGCAGCTTCTTTTAAATTCACCTTTTACTTAAGTACATGCGAATTTCCTTAGATACTTCAGGATTTATAGTGTCTGGGTACTGAAATTGATCCTTGAAGCATGCAGCTTATCGTGTGTGCTTTTACCCACCAGAGTTTCTCAAGTGCCCGTTTTAAAAACTAAAAAAATTTTAAATCATAGACTCTTATTTGGAAGAGAACTTGGAGTTGAAATAATCCAGCACTTTTACATTCTGTGCTAGATTTAAAAATTACTTTTATAAGTACTTTATAATAAAAACTAACTTTTAAAAAAGTGCTTTGCAGTTCAAAGGAAATTACTGTGAGATTAATATAGAGAATGGCACCCTCTGATTCTTCTTATAGTAATATTAGTATATCTTGGAGTATATAAAATTGCTATTCATGGAGCTTGAATACTAGTGCTATCCCTATACTGTTCTGTATTCTGTACTCTCTCCTTTCCTGCTGACTCCCTCTAATTGTTCTCAAAGCATGATTGTCATTAAATAGTCTTAAAGTTATCTATACCAAGGGTCAGCAAACTACAGCCTCTGAGTAAAATCTGACCTGCAATCTTCCTTTTATATAGCCTATGAGCTAAGGAAAGCTTCTAAATTTTATATAAAATAATATATATGTCAAATATGTATAATACATATGTAGCAAATTTTATATATATTTTATGCATACATTTATACATATATATATAAACTTTACACACACACACAAGGCAGACCTAAAATGTTTATTATTTGACCCTTTATGGAAAAAGTTTATTGACCCCTGATTTATACTAATGGCAGGAATAAAGACCAGTTCACCCAAATTATCATTTGTTTGTTCTAAGAGTAAATTCAGAGAGTTACATACTTCCCTGAACATAGACTTACTGTAACACTCTGTACTAGGTTGTACTGACAGCATAGGAAAAGAGGACACACAATGACTCCTGTATCCTATCTAGTCTTTTCTTTGAGAAAGCATGATATTTTCATTTACAAAATCTTCCTATTTTGTCCCAAGACAAAACACAAAGTGAGGTTTTTATTTCGTTGAGTACCCTTCAGGCCTCACACCAATAGGAATAGGAAAGTCTGTAGTAGAAATACACTTGGAACTTTGTATTTTCCCCTAAAAACTGTGGCCAAGCAAAAGAAAGTGAACAGGAAGTGATAACAGTTAGTGGTTTCTCTCCCTGGAGGAGATGGTTACAAGTGATCTATTCTTTTTTTATTTTATTTTTTATTTCTTATTTTGGTATTATTAATATATAATTACATGAGCAGCATTATGGTTACTAGACTCCCCCTATTATCAAGTCCCCACCACATACCCCATTGCCGTCATTGTCCATCAGTGTAGTAGGATGCCATAGAATCACTACTTGTCTTCTCTGTGTTATACTGCCTTCCCTGTATCCCTCTACCCCACACGCACCCCCGCTACATTATGTGTGCGAATTGCACTAGCCCTTTTCCCCCCTTATCCCTCCCTTCCCAACCCTCTTCCCCAGTCCCTTTCCCTTTGGTAACTGTTAGTCCATTTGTGGGTTCTGTGAGTCTGCTGCTGTTTTGTTCATTCAGTTTTTTCTTTGTTCTTATACTCCGCAGATGAGTGAAATCATTTGATACTTGTCTTTCTCTGCCTGGCTTATTTCACTAAGCAGAATACCCTCTAGCTCCATCCATGTTGTTGCAAATAGTAGGATTTGTTTTCTTCTTATGGCCGAATAATATTCCGTTGTGTATATGTACCGCATCTTTATCCATTCATCTACTGATGGCACTTAGGTTGCTTCCATTTCTTGGCTATTTTAAATAGTGCTGCGATAAACATAGGGGTGTATCTGTCTTTTTCAAACTGGGCTGCTTCACTCTTAGGGTAAATTCCTAGGAGTGGGATTCCTGAGTCAAATAGTATTTCTATTTTGAGATTTTTGAGGAACCTCCATACTGCTTTCCACAATGGTTGAACTAATTTGCATTCCCACCAGCAGTGTAGGAGGGTTCCCTTTTCTCCACATCCTCGCCAACATTTGTTGTTGTTTGTGTTTTGGATGTTGGCCATCCTCACTGGTGTGAGGTGACATCTCATTGTGGTTTTAATTTGCATTTCTCTGATGATTAGCGATGTGGAGCATCTTTCCATGTGCCTGTTGGCCATCTGAATTTCTTCTTTGGAGAAGTGTCTTTTCAGATCCTCTGCCAATTTTTTAATTGGCCTATTTGCTTTTTGTTTGTTGAGGTGCATGACCTCTTTATATAATTTGGATGTCAACCCCCTATCAGATATGTCATTTATGAATATATTCTCCCATACTGTAGGATGTCTTTTTGTTCTACTGATAGTGTCCTTTGCTGTACAGAAGCTTTTTAGTTTGATATAGTCCCACTTGTTCATTTTTGCTTTTGTTTCCCCCTGCCTGGGGAGATACGTTCAGGAAGAAGTTGCTCATGTTTATGTCCAAGAGATTTTTGCCTATGTTTTTTTCTAAGAGCTTTATGGTTTCACGACTTACATTCAGGTCTTTGATCCATTTTGAGTTTACTTTTGTGTATGGGGTTAGACAATAATCCTGTTTCATTCTCTTACATGTAGCTGTCCAGTTTTTCCAACACCAGCTGCTGAAGAGGCTGTCATTTCCCTATTGTATATCCATGGCTCCTTTATTGTATATTAATTGACCATATATGCTTGGGTTTATATCTGGGCTCTCTAGTCTGTTCCACTGGTTGTGCCAATACCAAATGGTCTTGATTACTTTGCTTTGTAGTAGAGCTTGAAGTCAGGGAGCGTAATTCCCCCCACTTTGTTCTTCTCAGGATTGCCTTGGCTATTCGGTGTCTTTTGTGGTTACGTATGAATTTTAAAACTGTTTGCTCTAGTTCATTGAAGAATGCTGTTGGTATTTTGATAGGGATTGCATTGAATCTGTAGATTGCTTTAGGCAGGATGGCCATTTTGACAGTATTAATTCTTCCTATTCATGAGCACAGGATGTGTTTCCATTTATTGGTATCTTCTTTAATTTCTCTCATGAGTGTCGTTTTCATAGTATAGGTCTTTCACTTCCTTGGTTAGGTTTATTCCTAGGTATTTTATTTTTTTTGATGCAACTGTGAATGGAATTGTTTTCCTGATTTCTCTTTCTGCTAGTTCATCGTTAGTGTATGGGAATGCAACAGATTTCTGTGTATTAATTTTGTATCCCGCAACTTTAATGAATTCAGATATTAGATCTAGTAGTTTTGGGGTGGATTCTTTAGGGTTTTTTATGTACACTATCATGTCATCTGAAAACAGGGACAGTTTGACTTCTTCCTTACCAACCTGGATGCCTTTTATTTCTTTGTGTTTTCTGATTGCCGTGGCTAGGACCTCCAGAACTATGTTGAATAAAAGTGGGGAGAGTGGGCATCCTTGTCTTGTTCCCCATCTTAAAGGAAAAGCTTTCAGCTTCTCGCTGTTAAGTATAATGTTGGCTGTGGGTTTGTCATATATGGCCTTTATTATATTGAGGTATTTGTATTCTATACCCGTTTTGTTGACAGTTTTTATCATGAATGAATGTTGTATTTTGTTTAATGCTTTTTCAGCATCTATGGAGATGATCATATGGTTTTTGTCCTTCTTGTGGATGATGTTGATGGATTTTCAAAAGTTGTACCATCCTGGCATCCCTGGGATGAATCCCACTTGATCATGATGGATGATCTTTTTGATGTATTTTTGAATTCAGTTTGCTAATATTTTGTTCAGTATTTTTGCATCTATGTTCATCAGGAATATTGGTTTGTAATTTTCTTTTTTTGTGGTGTCTTTGCCTGGTTTTGGTATTAGAGTGATGTGGGCCTTGTAGAATGAGTTTGGGAGTATTCCCTCCTTTTCTACGTTTTGGAAAACTTTAAGGAGGATGGGTATGAGGTCTTCACTAAATGTTTGATAACATTCAGCAGTGAAACCATCTGGTCCAAGAGTTTTGTTCTTAGGTAGTTTTTTGGTTACCAATTCAATTTCTTTGCTGGTAATTGGTCTATTCAGATTCTCTGTTTCTTCCTGGGTCATCCTTGGAAGGTTGTATTTTTCTAGAAAGTTGTCCATTTCCTCTAGGTTATCCAGTTTGTTAGCATATAAGTTTTCATAGTATTCTCTTGTAATTCTTTGTATTTCTGTGTTGTCTGTAGTGATTTTTCCTTTCTCATTTCTGATTCTGTTTATGTGTGTAGACTCTCTGCTTTTCTTGATAAGTCTGGCCAGGGGTTTATCTATTTTGTTTATTTTCTTGAAGAAGCAGCTCCTGCTTTCAGTGATTCTTTCTATTGTTTTATTCTTCTCAATTTTATTTATTTCTGCTTTAATCTTTTTTATGTCCCTCCTTCTACTGACTTTGGGCCTCATTTGTTCTTCTTTTTCTAGTTTCATTAATTGTGAGTTTAGACTGTTCATTTGGGATTGTTCTTCTTTCCTGAGGTAGGCCTCTATTGCAGTATATTTCCCTCTCAGCACAGCCTTCACTGCGTCCCACAGATTTTTACGGTGCTGAATTATTGTCATTTGCTTGATCTCTGTTTTTATTTGGTCATTGATCCATTGATTATTTAGGAGCATGTTATTAAGCCTCCATGTGTTTGTGGGCTTTTTCATTTTCATTGAGTAATTTATTTCTAGTTTCATATCTTTGTGATCTGAGAAGCTGGTTGGTACAATTTCAATCTTTTTGAATTTGCTGAGGTTCTTTTTGTGGCCTAGTAGATGATCCATTCTTGAAAATGTTCCATGTGCACTTGAGAAGAATGTGTATCCTGTTGCTTTTGGATGGAGTGTTCTGTAGGTCTCCGTTAGGTCCATCTGTTCTAACTTGTTCAGTGCCTCTGTCTATTTATTTTCTGTCTGGTTGATCTGTCCTTTGGAGTGAGTGGTGTGTTGAAGTCTCCTAAAATGAATGCATTGCATTCTATTTCCCCCTTTAATTCTGTTAGTGATTGTTTCACATATGTAGGTAATCCTGTGTTGGGTGCATAGATATTTATAATAGTTATATCCTCTTGTTGAACTGACCCCTTTATCATTATGTAATGTCCTTTTTTGTCTCTGTGACTTTCTTTGTTTTGAAGTCGATTTTGTCTGATACCAGTACTGCAACTCCTGCTTTTTTCTCCCTATTAGTCACATGAAACATCTTTTTCCATCCCTTGACTTTCAGTGTGTGTATGTCTTTGGGTTTGAAGTGAGTCTATTGTAGGCAGCATATAGACGGGTGTTGTTTTTTTAATCCATTCAGTGACTATGTCTTTTGATTGGTGCATTCAGTCCATTTACATTTATGATGATTATCGATAGGTATGTACTAATTGCCATTGCAGGCTTTAGATTCGTGGTGCCAAAGGTTCAAGGGTAATTCCCTTACTATCTAAGAGTTTAATTTAAGTCACTTCGTATGCTATTACAAACCCAACATAAATGTTCTTTTTTTTTTCCTTCTTTTTCTTCCTCCTACATTCTTTGTATGTTATGAATCATATTCTTTACTGTTTGTCTATCCCTTTGGTGACATCTGTTTAGCCTTAGGAATGCTTCCGTCTATATGAATCCCTCCAAAATGCACTGTATAGGTGGTTTGTGGGAGGTAAATTCTCTCAACTTCAGCTTTCCTGAAAATTGTTTAATCCCTCCTTCAAATTTAAATGATAACCTTGCCGGTAGATTATTCTTGGTGTGAGGCCCTTCTGCTTCATTGCATTAAATATATCATGCCACTCCCTTCTGGCCTGTAAGGTTTCTGTTGAGAAATCTGATGATAGCCTGATGGATTTTTCTTTGTATGTGATCTTTTTTCTCTCTCTATGTGCTTTTAAAAGTCTATCTATATCCTTGATCTTTGCCATTTTAATTATTATATGTCTTGATATTGTCTTCCTTCGGTCTCTTGTGTTGGGAGATCTGTGTGTCTCCATGACTTGAGAGCCTGTCTCCTTCCCCAGATTGGGAAAGTTTTCAGCAATTACCTCCTCAATGACACTTTCTATCCCTTTTTTTCTCTCTTCTTTTTCTGGTACGTCTATTATGTGAATATTGTTCCATTTGGATTGGTCACACAGTTCTCTCAATACTCTTTCATTCTTAGAGATTCTTTTTTCTCTCTGTTCCTCAGCTTCTTTGTATTCCTCCTCTAATTTCTGTTCCATTTACCATCTCTTCTACTACATCTAATCTGCTTTTAAATCCCTCCATTGTATGTTTCATTTCAGAAATGGAATTTCTTAATGATCGAATCTCCATCTTAAATTCGTTCTTGAGTTCTTCAGTGTTTTTCTGTACCTCTATAAGCATGTTTATGATTTTTATTTTGAACTCTCTTTCAAGAAGATTGGTGAGTTCAGTTTCATTTGGCCCTTTTTCTGGGGTTTGTGATATTTTGCTCTAAACTATGTTCTTTTGATGTTTCATATTTCTGTATGGTGCCCTCTATTACCCAGAAGCTCCAGTTTCTGGAGCTACTCAGCCCCTAGAGTGAGGTTGGGGGTCAAAGGGGAGCGGAGCTGGTGCCTGGTGGGAGGAAAGAGCTGTTTCCTGAATCCCACCTGCAGTGCCTGTCTCGCGTATGAGAGCCATTGGGCCAAGCACACAGGTGTAAGCCTCTGTGCTCTGCGTCTCTAGCTATTGTAGGCAGGGCCTCCCTCTGACTGGCCTGATGCCAGCACAGTAACTGCCAGTTTGTGAGCAGGTGCCTGCAGGCCAGTAGGAAGGCTCCGCAGGCTGCATGTCACAGTGGGGGGCCTCGGAGCTGAGTAGCCAGCCAGGGGGGTGGAGTACCTGAAGCTCCTCAAAGTTCCCAATCTGCTGGCCAGAGTGTGCCCAGACAACCTTGTCCCCCTATCCCATCTCCCATGCAGCAAGCTCTGTGTAAACCCCACCCTTTCAGCAGCCCTTGCTGCTAGGAAGTCTCTCGGAACCTGCCTTTCCTTAGTCCCAGAGTGGTCGGGTGTGGATCCCATCCTCCACAAACGGCCGGAATCTGTCTCTCAAGCATGCCTCCTGTCCCAGCTCCCCGTCTTCCAGATCACCACACAGGGTAGGTTTCTTCTTGCAAAGCAGATCTCCAGGGCTGGGTATTCAGCGGTTCTAGGCTGCCACCCCCTCCCTGGCTCCATTTCTCTTCCTCCCATCAGTGAGCTGGGGTGGGTAAAGGGCTCATCTGCTGGATCAAGGATTTCTTACATTACCCTGTTTTGTGAGGTCTGCTCTGGTTGTGAGGTGTGTGTGCAGTCTGGTACAGCCTTCTTTCCTGTTGCTATTTTAGGGTTAGTTGTATTAACTGTATTTTCTCACTATCTGTGGTTTTGGGAGGAGTTCTCTGTCTCACCTCTCAAGCCGCCATCTTGAATCCCCCTCGCAAGTGATCTATTCTTACAACAAAATATAAAGACTTGAAAGTACCCTTTCTTAATTGGTTGAGATTTTAGAAGTACCTTCTGAAAGATGCTTTTTGATTGGTTGAGATTTTTGGAAAAGTGACATCTCCTTAACAGCACATTTAGTTACTGACATTTGTGTAAATATTTTATAAAGCCACAGCTTTTACAATTTCTTAAAATAAAATTTTTATTGTGTATTATTGCTGCAAATAGGATTTTAATTTCTCAAAGCTTCTGCAGGAGCATAGGGAAAGGTATACCTTTTTCAAAGTTTATTTTTAATGTTTTAACCATCTACATGTAACAGCCATGTTTAAAACAGGAAGATGAATAATAGAAAAAGGAAATGAAATGAAAACTCACAGTCATAGATTGTGCTGATTCATCATAAGATTGTGTAAATACTTATTTGTACATTCTTTGCCGCTTAGGTTAAAAAGATGAAAACAAGATGGAATGTTTAAAACCTTGCATGGAATCTAATTAAGCATAACTGTGACTTTTTCTTAAGTTCTAAGTAATATTATTTATCACAATATGAGGGATATTATCCAAAATCTTAACTTGAAAGTTTTTGTTCAGTGATCCTAAATCTATTCATTCATTACACAAACATTTTTTTTTAACCACCTGCTATATGTCAGTGTCTGGCCTAAATGCTCAAACAAAAAAAAAAATCCATAAAATTTTTTTCTCTAGTTCTTATGAGTACATGGTGTGGTGGAAAAGAAAAACAAGTTAAAAAATCATCATAACGTCATCATCAAAAAAAAAGTCATCATCAAAAACTGTTAAAATAGTGGTGTATGTATATGATAGCCTAGAGGAGAAGTGCCTGACTACTGGTGAGGTCAGGAAGTTTTTATGGAGGTGGCATTTGAGTTGAGTTTTGAAGGATGAAAAGAAAGCAAAATGGGGAAGGAAACTTGGAAATACTATAGTTTGTCTTATAGTGGACATCACTATTTTACCTTTAGAGTCCATGTAGTAGAAGATATCAAACTCCTTTACATTAGTGACAACACTCACATTAGATGTTAACTGTGAGATCTCTTATGTTAGATGACTTTTAGAGTGATATTCTAAATCAGTAGATTTCTTGAGTTTCATTTACTAAAATAAAAACCATGTTTAAAATGCCTATATAGCTAAGACAGTAGATAGCCTGAAACAATGATGATTGTCAAATTTGAAGGATTGATTATTATTTAGGATGTCTAATTCATAGTAATTTATCAGTTTATAAGTCACAAAATAATACAGTTTTTGTTTTCAGTGATACTATCAAGACAATCTTGCTTCTAACAATGTTCATGTCTTGAATATTGATGATAAATATTGTTAGGAACATGGAATTCTAAGGAAAGGGTCTATAGATTAAAAGCCTTAAAAGTGCTCAAAAATAGATAAAATCCAAGATTATTAAGTACTTCAAATATATAAGATGTATTAAAAGTAAATGGGGAGCTTTCTTATATAATCTGGTTTTTAAAAATATTCTTAAGTCCTCCCCCATACTAATAAGATGAGATAAATAGAAGCAGAAAAAACAATTAAATTTTGGGCAGTATGATATATGAAGGATTGATTTAGTTGAATTGGTTCTAGATAAATTGACCTGGAAGTGCAAAAGTATACAGAAATAAATTATTTCAGGATGAAAAAGAGAAGGATTATGGTATTATTCATTTTTACTCATAGCTCAACAAAGGAATATAAATCTTCAACACACTTCTCTTTTCATTATTACAGATTCTAAAATCAGTTCAGCCTTAAAGAAATTTTGCTATACCAAATAATTTTTGAACCATTTAAAACATAATGCCCTAATATAAGTGTAACTTTAGCCAAAGCACTGTATTACATGACTTACACTTAGGAGTTGTTGGAACCTCTCATATTAGGCAGAGTTCAGCTCTCAGCCTTTTCTTTGTCATTTATTCATTTATTCAAAAAAATTATTGAGGGGGACTTAGAGTTTCCAGTTCTATTATGTAAGGAGGTTGGAAGTCACTGAGTATCAACACCTTCTTGAGTATTATCAGAGCCCAACTGACCTGGGGGAAGGAAATTCCCACTCCTGGCCACTCTTGCCATCCTGTCCCACCTAAGGTGGAAGGGAAAAACAAATTCTTGTGAAGTTCACAATCAGAGGCTGAAGCTCACTACAAGACTGAGACTTAATCATAGGACTATAGAACACTATTGTTCCCTGCATACCTCATTTCCACATTACTAAGCCCTATTTGCAGCATTTCCTTTTACCTAAAACATCATGTTGGGCTATCAGGATAAGTTTATACCAAGATCTACCAAAAGGCAGAAAACACAGTTTGAAGAGGCAGAGCCAACCCCAGAACTAGGCATGACAGAGATGTTAGAATTATCAGATAGGGAATTTGAAACAGCTATGATTAATATACCAAAGACTCTATTGAACAAAGTAGACAGCATGCATAAACAGATGGACAGTGTGAACAAAGAGATGAAAATCCTAAGAAAGAATTGAAAAGAAATGCTAGAGATAAAAAAATAATGTAACAGAAATGAATAATGCCTTTGATGGGCATAATAATAGACTAGACTTGGCTGAGGAAAAAATTTCTGAGCTAGAGGAGAGCTCAAAGAAATGAAAATTCCACTGTGGTAATAACATTGCAATATGTAAATATATCAAATAAAATATGTTCTATACCTTAAACTTACACAATGTTATATGTCAATTATATCTCAATTTAAAAAAGTAGAATCCTTGGAAACAAGCAAAGAGAGCAAAGACTGAAAAAATACCCAGAATATCCAAGGATTGTAGGACAACCACATAAACATAAAAGGTGTAACTCTCATAATAGGAATACCAGAAAAAGAAAGAAAGGAACAATAGAAATATTTGAAACAATAATGACTGAATTCCTCCAAATTAATGTCAAATACCAAACCACAAATCCAGGAAGCTTAGAAAACACCAAGTAAAATAAATGAAAAAAAAAATACACCTACGTATATCATTTTCAAACTACAGAAAATCAAAAAGATAAAATCCTGAAAGAAGCCAAAGGAAGAAAACATCTCACTTAAAAAGGAACGAAGAATTACATCCAACTTCTCAGAAACCATGCAAGCAAGCAGAGAGTAAAGATTTTAATGTTTAGAGAAAGAAAACACCAACCAGGAATTCTGTACAGGCATACCTTGAAGATGTATGTTTGGTTCCAGATCACTGCCATAACACAAATACTACAATAAAGTGAGTCAAATGAATTATTTGGTTTATCAGTACATATAAAAGTTACATGTTTATACTATACTGTAGTCTATTAGGTGTGCAAATAGCATATGTCTAAAAAAAAGTGCATGCATGCCTTGATTTTTAAATACTGCTAAAAAATGCTAACCACCATTTGAGCTTTCATTGAGTCAGTCACTAATAATAGATTACCTAACACAGTATTAATGGAAAGGCTTGAAATAATGCAAAAATTACCAAAATGTGACACAGAGTGTGAAAATATGGCATCAAGAGACTTGTTCAAAGCATGATTACCACAAATCTTCAATCTGTAAAAAAAAATCAGTATCTGTGAAGCAAAATAAAGCAAAGAGAAAGAAAACAAGGTATCCTTGTACCTTACAGAATTATCCTTCAGAGTTGAATCTTCTAGTCAAGCTAATTAAGGAAAAAAGAAAAGCGAAGGAAGAAAAATTACTAATATCAGAAATGAAAGAGAGGACATGATTACAGATCCCTTGGTAATTAAAAGGCTAATATAGTAATATTATGAAAACTCTATGCCCACAAATTTGATAACCAAATGATATGGACCAATTCCTTGAGAAAGATATACTCTGCCAGAACTCACTCAAGAAGAAATAGATGATCTGAATAGACCTGTATCTATTAAATAAGTTGAATCAATAATTAATGACCTTCCAAAACAAAAAGCACCAGGCCCAAATGAACTTTGGTGAAATCTCAAATATTTAAGGAAGAAATTATACCAATTCGCTACAGTCTCTTTCAGACAGAGAATAGATGCAAAGAGAATACTTCCTAACTCATTCTGTGAGGCTAGCATTCCCCTAACACCAAAACCAGACAAACATTACAAGAAAAGAAAACTACAGACTAATATCTCTTATGAACATAGGTACAAAAATCTTCAAAATATTAGCAAATCAAATACAAAAAGTACAAAAAGAATTATATGCTACAACCAAGTAGAATTTGTCCCAGGTATGCAAAGCTGGTTCAGCACTGAAAATCTATTGTAATCCATCACATCAACATACTAAAAAAGGAAAATCACATGATACTGATAGATGCAGAAAAAGCATTTGATGATTCCAACACCCATTTATGGTAAAAACTCTGAGTATACTTAGAGGGGAACTTTCTCAACTTGATGAAGACTACAAAGAAACAGCTTTTGTACTAACATCAGGTACAAGGCAAGGATGTGCCTGCTTACCACTCTTTTTCAACATTGTGCTGGAAATTCTAGCTAATGCAATAAAACAAAAAAGAAAATAAAATATGTGCAGACTGGGAAGGAAGAAATCTATCTCTGTTTGTAGATGGTATGCTTATCTATGTAGAAAATCCAAAAGAATGGACAGAACAACTGGAAGTAATAAGTAATTATAGCAAGATCATAGGATACAGGTTAATAATATAAAAGTCAATCACTTTACTATATACCAGCAATGAATAAGAGAAATTTGAAATAAAAAACAATATAGTTTATGTTAGCATCCCCCAAAATGAAATACTTATGTAAAAATCTGAGAGAAAATGTACAAGATTTATGTGAATGAACTAAAAGAATTAGTTAAGTGGAGAGAGATTCTGGTGTTCATTGGTTTGGAGACTCAGTGTTGTCAAGATGTCAGTTCTTACCAACTTAGTCTAATTCAATGCAATCCCAATCAAAATCCCAGCAAGTTAATTTATGGATATCGACAAACTGATTTTAAAGTGTCTATGGAGAATCAAAAGACCCAGAATAGCCAAAAGATCCAGAATTAGTATTGAAGGACCAAGTAGGAAAGATAAACTCAATCTCAAGACTTAACTCTAGAGTGGGACACCAGCAGGGGCAGTGTACGCGACTGTTCTGTTGGGGGGGTGGGGGGCAGCAAGAAAAAAGTTAGCCATGTTGTCTCTAATCAGAAAGTTGATGACACTGTGAAAGCCCCAGCTGCCGTTGGTCCCTACAGTCAAGCTGTGTTAGTCGACAGGACCATTTACATTTTAGGACAACTAGGCATGGACCCTTCAAGTGGACAGCTTGTTCCAGGAGGGATGGAAGAAGCTAGACAAGGTGTTAGAAACATGGGTGAAATTCTAAAAGCTGTCAGTGTGGTAAAAACAACTATTTTGCTGGATGGCATTAAAGGACTTCAATACTGTCAGTGAAATCTACAAACAGTATTTCAAAAGTAATTTTCCTGCACGAGCTACTTACTAGGTTGCCTCTTTGCCCAAAGGAGGCCGTGTAGAAATTGAAGCAGTGGCCGTCCAAGGACCTCTTACAACAGCATCACTGTAAGTGTTACTTATATAATACATAATTATAACACTTATTTCTGGAATCTTAATGTTTTTAAGTTAATATCTTAATCTTTACAGTTGTTGGAAAGAAGAAGGTTAACTAAAATAACCCAAGGCTATTATGGAAATACTATATATTAAGGGGAATTAACCATGAATTGAAGATTAGGTGATGAATCCAGTTACTGATGTTATAAATTAACACTTAGGTGCACTCATATTACTGGATCTGGGAAAAGAGGCATACATTACAGGTACTCAAATAAAAATAAAGAGAAATAACATGTAGGAAAGATGAGTCACTGTTCCTGAGAAATAATAAAAGAGCACACCTAATTCATTAAATCCTATTAATGATGTGAAATATTTAGTTCTCATATCAGATAGTGTGATTCTGCTTTTACATGAGTAAAGTTAAAGTATTTAAGTTTGAGTGGTAGAGAGGTAAAGAAAAAAGTGGACCAAAATTTTATATAGGTAATATTTTTCTGATGGAAATAAAACATACAGATTTTTTTTTTAAGTCTTAACTCTAAAGCTATGGTAATTGAGACTGTGATACCGGCAAAAGCATAACAACTAGGTTAGTGGAGGAGAATAGAGAACCCATAAATACACCCATATGTAGTCAGCTGATCTTTGACAAAGGAGCAAAGGCAATACAGTGGAGCAAAGAGAGTCTTCAACAAATGGTGCTACATCAACTGGACACCCACCTGCAAAAAAAAAAGAATCTAAACACAGAATTTAACATCTTTCACAAAAATTAACTCAAAATGGATCAGAGACCTAAATGTAAACACCAAACCAGGAAACTCCTTAAGACAACATAGGGGAAAACCAAATTAGCTTGGGTATGATGATGCCTTTACAGATATAAACCAAAGCCAAGACTCATAAAAGAAATAATTGATAAGCTGAACTTCATTAAAATAAAAAACTTGATGTTCTTCAAAAGACAGTGTCAAGAAAATGAGAAGACAAGCCACAGATTGGGAGCAGATCTTTATAAGTGACATATTCTGATGGAGGACTATTATGCAAAATATACAAAGAACTCTGAAAACTCCATAATGAGAAAACAATTTAATTTATGAAATGAGTCAAAACCCTTAACAGTTACCTGAACAAAGAAGATGTACAGATGGCAAATAAGCATATGAAAACATGCTCTACATCATGTCATTCAGGAAATGCAATATAAAACAGTGAGCTATCACTATATACCTGTTAAGAGTGGCCAAGATCCAATACACTTGACAATAACAAATGCTAACAACGATGTGAGCAAAAGGAACTGTGATTCATTGCTAGTCAGAATGCAAAATGGTACAAGCACTTTGAAGAAAGTGATGGTTTCTTTCAAAACCAAACATATTCATATTATATGGTCCAGCATGTGCATTCTTTAACATTTACCCAAAGGAACTGAAAACTTAACGTCCATACAAAAGCCTGCCACACATGTTTATGGCAGCTTTATTCATAATTGCCAAAACTTGGAAGCAACAAAGATGTCTTTCAGTAGATAAATGGATAAACTGTGGTACATCCAGACAAGGGAGTATTATTTAGCGCTAAAAAGAAGTGAGTTATCAAGCCATGAAAAGATTAAAATGTGTATTACTCAGTGAAAGAAGCCAATCTAAAAAAGGTACACACTGAATATTCCAACTATATGACATTCTGGAAAAGGCAAAACTATTGAGACCGTAAAAACATAAATGGTTGCTGAGGGTTTTTGGGGGGATGGGAGAAAGACGAATAGGCAGAGCACGGAGGATTTTTAGGGCATGAAAATACTCTGTATGATACCATAATGATGGATACATGTCATTATATATTTGTCAACCTGAGAATGTGCAACACCAAGACTGAACTGTAATATAAATTATGGTCTTTGAGTGATTATGATGTATCAGTGTAGGATCATCAGTTATAACAAATGTACCACTCTGGTGGGGGATGTTGATCATAGGGGAGGCTGTGCATGTATATGGGCAGGGTGTAAGTATATAGGGAATCTACCTACCTTCCCCTCAGTTTTTCTGTGAACCTTAAACTGGTCTCTAAAAAGAGGCTTAATAAAAAATAATTACTGAGTGTTTACATTATAATGTTATGAAAAGATTGATGGATTGGTAGAAGGGTAAGTAGACTGGAAATCAGAAGAGCTTTTATCCCAAGTCTTTTTGTATCACTTCTTAGTCCTAACACCCTTAGACAAGTCACTTAATAGCTATAAGCTTTACCTATGAGAGTATTCCCATATAACATGGGAATCAGATAACAGATGTGACGGCTTTTTTGAAAGCTAGCTAGCACCATGCAAATATTAAGGACTTAACTATTATTAAGATACTAACTAAGACATAGCCATTGACTCTTTTGAAAACATGTTTTTGCATGATAAGCTTTACCTATGAGAGTATTCCCGTATGACATGGGAATCAGGTAACAGATGTGACGGCTTTTTTGAAAACTAGCTAGCACCATGCAAATATTAAGGACTTAACTATTATTAAGATACTAATACATAGCCATTGACTCTTTTGAAAACATGTTTTTGCATGCTATGTGAATAGTTGAATAAATGAATAAGTAAACTGCTACACAAAAAATTACAATAATAGTTATGTACTTAGAAAATAAAACCTCAAAAAAAAGTGAATGCCTTTTTGTGTGAAAGGAAATATTAATTTAAAATTTTTAAGGGAGGAGAACTAAAATAAGTTTCACTTTAGATTTTTCTGCTTGAAAAAAGAAAATGAAAGGACAGTTTCCCTAAGGATCTTAGATTAAAATAGCACCTAATACATACCAGATTCTAGCTTTTAAGAGTTAGATAATATCCGCAATTTTCTTAGAGTTTTTTTCTTTATCAAAAATTTCGCATAGTGATTTGCACTTGACACTATTGAGTAGTAGTAGTTTGGCTAGTATTATCCCAATATTATTAAACTGATTTGAAAACAATATTCCCAAATTCATGTGCCTCCCTCAATACTGTTTTCCCTTTTGAAAAGTAAATAGGGGTTAAAATCAATAGAGGTAAAAGCCAAAAGAAACAGTTTTCAGCTTTGTGTACAGAATCTAATTAATGCTACTTCTCCTCATATGATCATTCAGCAATATTTTAACCCAGCTGTGCAATGCCTGCATTTGGGTTTAACTCCCATTATTTAAAGAGTATTCAGAATAGCTTGTATTAAAAATACCACATCTCAAGGTTGTTTGATACATTTTGCTCATATGTCTTTGTACAAATTATCTGGCTCTAAAAAATAGTGGTGTATGTGAACCTGCTGAAATTAGGAGAATTTCTTGATCTTTCTTACTTTGGGGTGTACCAGTGCATTTTAAAGAACTGATACTGTAGGTTTTTCAAGGGAGTATAGGAAATCTGGTAAATAGAAGAATGAGAATACAGTAAACATACAGGCACTGAAATATTTGTCGACATAGAATTGAATGATTTTTGCAAACATTATATTTTAGAGTACAAATAGACGTGGCTAAAGGAAAAATACACTTTCTGATTCTTGTTTATATTAGACTTGTTTCTGAAATAGCCTGGAAGAAAATAATATTCTTCTCTTCAGTGATTAACCTGAAAAAAAGTTTAGTTGTATGACTTTATGTTCACTTTCCTAAATTAGATACTCTATTTATTCCTAAATTATAACTTTTGATGTTATATGTAACATGTGTGCTCTTCTTTTCTAGAAGTCACTAGTGTTCAGCAGAAGGTCAATTTCTCTGAAGAAGGTATTTTCTTTTAAAATATCATATACTATATTCTAAATCTTTGTTAATGTGAGAATTTTGATAGGTACCTAAGAGAGCAGAAAATCAGTCTCTTTTCAGAAAAAAATTTAGGCTTATGTTAAGTGGTCAGGTAATATAAGATAGAATGAGAGATGATAGTCTATATGCATTTTAAACATTTTTGGTCTGAGTTAATGATTTTAAGAAAACTAGTATTTTTAGTTTCTGGCATATGCTGGCTTTTGATTATTAAAATAATCACTTTTCTAAATTCTCAGAACTAGTCTATGTTTGAATAGTAAAATTTAGTCCAGTTTTAAGCCCACCATAATCTGAGTTTAGTGACCTACATATTGAAATGTTTGTGTATTGGTGTGTATATACATATCTGCCTTTGAAAACACACATACACACAGATGTATGCTTATACTAATATTGTCTCAATTCACACACTATCACTAACTATATGTACTTCACCACCCCCATAAGGTAAAAATTTTCTGCTATGTAATGCTCATTTGTTCACTTTCTGACTCCACATTAAAGCCTCAGAATATAATTTTCTATATCACTCTGAATGTTTGGAATATAATTATGTGCCTCAGAGAACATAAAATAAATGAGCTCAATTTTGGCTTATTTAGAACTTTGGTATAAAGAACTGTAACATAATAAATAGCAATTCTATATCTGATAATTAAAAAGGCTTCATTTTAATGTTGAATTACTTGCTTTTGTTTTTTAATCCAAACCTTTAAAGCATTATAATAAAGACTATATTAGTGTATTCTTTACTTCTTTCAGGAGAAGCTGAAGATGATCAAGATAGCTCTGTCAGTGTTGTAACTACTGTTGAGGTCAGATCCAGGGATTCTTTTGATTCTGGAGGTAACATTGCTTTGTATACATAAAACTCATCTCCTAGGAGCTGTCTTTTTAGTTAAAATATAAAAGTATTCTGTGAATTTGCTTTTTAAAAAACTGATTTAAAGTATTAAAGCTTTTTAAAAAGCATGTACTTCTTAGTATTTTTAAAATTACTGATTCCATGTGTACATTTGATTAGTAATGTAATGTCTTATAGTATCTAAACAATAATCACTTATTAGCCTAATTTGGTATTTATGGAATGTAAGATATTTTTCTGCCCCAAAGAAGAGTTATTTATAGTTTTTTTTTAACTTACAGAGAAACTGATCACATGGCATTGGTACTCACTATACTGTCAGGAGTGTTAGTTAGCTTTTAGGAAGTTTTAAAATACTTAGATAACTAATTATAACTCTGGATTACTCAAATTCACAGCAAGTTAGTAATAAGAGTTTCTGATTGTTCTTATGAATTTGTATGTAAGTTTTATTCAAGGTAAGAATTGGCTGAAGAGAAAAAAATATGAATTTGAGTCTTAAGAGAGTACTGAACAAATTTGTAAGCTCCATAAATAATGAGTAACTTTATATTTTAGTACTATGGAAGAGTAACTGCACTGTCCTCTCACCACCTTTTGAGAATTTCTGTAATTCCGGTATTGTACTTCATTGTTACACTTTAAAAATAAGCTCATAACTCCTTGGGCAAGGGAAACAAAAGCAAAAATGAACAAATGGGACTACAAACTAAAAAACTTCTGTACAGCAAAGGACACCATCAGCAGAACAAAAAGGCGTTGTACAGTATGGGAGAATATATTTGTAAATGACATATCTGATAGGGGGTTAACATCCAAAATATATAAAGAACTCAAATGCCTCAACACCCAAAAAGCTAATAACCCAATTAAAAAATGGGCAGAGGATCTGAACAGACACTTCTCCAAAGAAGAACCTCAGATTGCCAACAGGCACATGAAAAAATGCTTCATGTTGCTAATCATCACAGGAATGCAAATTAAAACCATAATGAGATATCACCTCACACCAGTTAGGATGGCCAGCATCCAAAAGACAAGAAACAACAAATGCTGGCGAGGATGTGGCAAAAGGAGAACCCTCCTACACTGTTGGTGGGAATGTAAATTCTTTAACCATTGTGGAAAGCAATATGGAGGTTCCTCAAAAAACTAAAAATAGAAATACTGTTTGACCCAAGAATTCCACTTCTAGGAACTCACCCAAAGGAAACAAGATCCCAGATTCAAAAAGACATGTGCACCCCTATGGTTAGCACAACACTATTTACAATAGCCAAGATATGGAAGCAACCTAAGTGTCCATCAGTAGATGATTGGAAAAAGAAGATGTGGTACATGTACACAATGGAATATTATTCAGCCATAAGAATAAAACCAATCCTATCATTTGCAACAACATGGATGGAGCTAGAGGGTATTATGCTCAAGTGAAATAAGCCAGGCAGAGAAAGACAAGTACCAAATGGTTTCCCTCATTTGTGGAGTATAACAACAAAGCAAAAAACTTAAAGAACAAAACAACAGCAGACTCAACAGACTCCAAGAAGGGACTAGTGGTTACCAAAGGGAAGGCATGGGGAGGATGGATGAGGAGGGAGAGAGAAAGGGATTAAGGGGCATTATAATTAACACCCATCATATAGGGGGTCATGTGGAAGGCAGTATAGCATAGAGAAGTAGTGACTGTACCATCTCACTGTGCTGATGGACAGTGACTGCAGTGGGGGACGGGGCGACTTGATAATATGGGTGAATGTAGTAACTACAATGTTGCTCATGTGAAACTTTCATAAGACTGTATATCAATGATACCTAATAAAATGTTTAAAAATAACAATAAGCTCGTAAGCTGGTTTATGGGCATTTGTGATCCATGTATTTCCCATCCTTTCTCAGTTCTCATTTTTTCTAAATACAGAAATCCAAAAGAAGATTGCGCAACATTCTATAATAGTGGTTAAGAACATTTCACTCCTCCCAAACTAGGTTTATGCCCTCAGGCAATAGTTTTAACTTCTTTGTTCCTCAGTTCCCTCATCAGGTTGTTGTGAGGTTAAATTAATACATACGTGCAAAGCACCTAGAAGGTACTTGGCACATAGTAAAAACTCAAGTGCTGTTATTACTTTTTATATATATATATTTACATATATATATATGTATACATAAAGATTACAAAATTAGAGACTAATTAAGCCATTCATATAGCCAATAGTTTGATGCCATTGCCACCAGCATCCAGCTTTTTGAAACTATATAAACCACAAGCTCTGTGATCCCTTTAGAACTCTAATAAATTCTTGTTGAAGCACATATACCCTCATGCAGAAGAAAACTCCTGCTAAAGAACAAAGAGGTGAGGCATATTAAAAAGAATGCTGATCTTCCTAGATTATCTTCTGAGCCAGTGGTATCACAAGAAGATCCACATGCAGGAAGGAAATAGAATTTCATGCATATTTATTTTTTATTATGCCCTTAAAATGTTTATTTTTGTTTTAACACATTAATACATTCTTTCAGTAGTGCATGTATTTAATGTTAGAAATATGTTTTAGAGATTGATGCTCAAAATTTTTTTCATAATAGGAGTACCCTAACAAAAATACTTAGCTACATCTTGATGTGTCAAATGCTTCTGCTTCCAAAATCTGATCACTTTTAAACATATTGATTTGTAAATTCCACTCTTACATGAAAAAAAGTTTTTAAGAAACTAAAATACATAATATAATGACCACTTGCAAGAAAATTTTAAGGCAAAAAATGGATATTAATGATTTCAAGAAGACCCATGATTATGTACTTCAAAATTTTTCCCAACACAAGGGTTTCATTCTCCCTCACCTCATGCCCTGTTCTGTATCTTAGATTTTTTTTTTCTTTAAAACGTTCAAACGTTAGGGAAGAGAGGTAATTAGTTAATTTTTGAGATACAACATGATTCCTTAGAAACTGCTTTTTAAAAAAACTAATTAGGTGGTGGATTCTGGGAAGATGGCGACGTGAGCAGGGCAGTGGAAATCTCCTCCCAAAACGATATATATTTGTGAAAATACAACAAATACAACTATTCCTAAAAAAGAGACCAGAAGATACAGTACAACAGCCAGACTACAGCTACACCTGCGAGAACTCAGTGCCTCACGAAGTGGATAAGATACAAAGCCACAACCCAGAAGGACCCAAGCACTCCCCCACTCCAGCACAACAGCGGGAGGAAAAAATTCAGAGTGGGGAGGGAGTGGAAGCACAGGCCTGCCAAATAACCAGCCGTGATGATCTTCACCGGGAGCACTGACACACATCACATGGTGTATTGGACATTAGAGAAACAGAAGGGCAGGATCCGAGATGGAGACGGCAAGTGGGTCCCCTCAGCCAGCTCCCCAGGACAAAAGAAAAGCAGGTGCTTTTTTTTTTATTGAGGGGGGGTTGTTTTTTTTGGTTTTTTTTTGTTTTGTTAAAGTCTTAAAGAGACAAGGTTCCAACAGCAAAATAAAATCGTCCCAGTGCACTCACACTCAGCCCAACAGGCTGGGAGTCTTGGGGAATTTCGGGCCCCCTGACCGGCAGCCGGCAAAGAAGCCATGCCAAAGCTTCCCACGGAGATCAGCAGTCTACCATTTGTTCCCCCCCACCGGCCAGCACCACAAATGGGGGTCTGGGATCCACCACTACTGCAGAACAGCAGACGAGTGGCCCCGCCCACAGCAACCTCACAGAATCTCCTTCCAGCAAGCACACAGCTAAGCAGGAAGGACCACAGAACAAGGCCTGGAAAGCACCAAGGGGACCAGAAGGCACCCAGCGAGACTTAAACCCCCGCAGTGCTATAGGCTAGGCTGAGGGCGACCCTGCACACAGGCAGCTCTAGGGATTATCCCAGAGACTGCCTCCTGGTGGGGGAGAAACCAGTTCAGGCACCAGAAAAGGGCAAGGAGAACAACAAGCAGGAAGGGACTTTGTTCTCCCAGCTTACACACGTGGCACCTACCAGCGACCACTTCTAGCACCATGAAAAGACAGAGGAATATGGTACAGAAAAAGATTACCCAGACAACCCCAGACAGAGGGCCAGATGGAATAGACTTATACAATCTTCCTGGAAAAGAATTCAGAATGAAAGTTGTAACCACGCTGATGGATCTACAGAGAAATATCAAGAGCTAAGGGAGGAAGTGAGGAAAGACAGTGCAGAAATCAGACAAGTGATAGACGGGCTTAAGAGCAGAATGGACCAGGTGCAGGTGCAAGAGACTGTTAATGGAATAGAAATCAGAGAACAGGAATACAGAGAAGCTGAGGCAGAGAGAGATAAAAGGATCTGTAGGAATGAAAGAATATTAAGAGAACTGTGTGACCAATCCAAAAGGAACAATATTCGCATTATAGGAGTACCAGAAGAAGAAGAGAGAGAAAAAGGGATAGAAAGTGTCTTTGAAGAAATAATTGCTGAAAACTTCCCTAAGCTGGGGAAGGAAATAGTTTCTCAGTCCATGGAAACCCACAGATCTCCCAACACAAGGGACCCAAGGAAGACAACACCAAGACACATAATAATTAAAATGGCAAAGACCAAAGATAAGGACAGAGTATTAAAGGCAGCTAGAGAGAGAAAAAAGATCACCTACAAAGGAAAACCCATCAGACTGTCATCAGACTTCTCAACAGAAACCTTACAGGCCAGAAGAGAATGGCATGATGTATTTAACGTAATGAAACAGAAGGGGCTTGAACCACGAATACTGTATCCAGCACGATTATCATTTAAATTTGAGGGAGCGATCAAACAATTCCCACACAAGCGAAAGCTGAGGGAATTTGCCTCCCACAAACCACCTCTACAGGATATCTTAAAGGGACTGCTCTAGATGGAAGCATGCCTAAGGCTAAAAAGATATCACCAGAGAAAATAAAATGATAGCAAAGAAAGCAGACCATCCAAATACTAACTAAAGGCAAAAAGTAAAATCAACTGTCCACAAAAACAGTCAAAAGGAAATGTAAAAGAGTACAGAATAAAACACCTACTATATAAAGAATGGAGGAGGAAGAAGAAGAAGAGAGAGAAATAAAGAATCATCAGATGTGTTTATAATAGCTTAACAAGAGAGTTAAGTTAGACTGTTAGATAGTAAAGAAACTACCCTTGAACCTTTGGTAACCATGAATCTAAAGCCAGCAATGGGAATAAGTACGTATCTATCAGTAATCACTCTAAATGTAAATGGACTGAATGTACCAACAAAAGACATAGAGTTACAGAATGGATAAAAAGCAAGACCCATCTATATGCTGCTTACAAGAGACTCACCTCAAACCCAAAGATATAAACAGACTAAAGATGAAGGGTTGGAAAAAGATATTTCATGCAAACAACAAGGAGAAAAAAGCAGGTGTTGCAGTACTTGTATCAGACAAAATAGACTTCAAAACGAAGAAAGTAGCAAGAGATAAAGAAGAACATTATATAATGGTAAAGGGACAGTCCAACACGAGGATATAACCATTATAAATATCTATGCACCCAACACAGGAGTGCCGACATATGTGAAACAAATACTAACAGAACTAAAGGAGGAAATAGAAAGCAATGCATTCATTTTAGGAGACTTCAACACACCACTCACTCCAAAGGACAGATCAACCAGACACAAAATAAGTAAAGACACAGAGGCACTGAACAACACACTAGAACAGATGGACCTAACAGACATCTACAGAACTCTACACCGAAAAGCAACAGGATACACATTCTTCTGAAGTGCACATGGAACATTTTCCAGAATAGACCACATACTAGGCCACAAAAAGAACCTCAGTAAATTCAAAAATATTGAAATCCTACCAACCAACTTCTCAGATCACAAAGGTCTAAAACTAGAAATAAATTGTACAAAGAAAACAAAAAGGCTCACAAATACATGGAGGCTTAATAACATGCTCCTAAATAATCAATGGGTCAACGACCAAATTAAAACAATATATGGAGACAATATATGTAGACAAATTCAAACAATATATGAAGACAAATGACAACCACAACACAAAGCCACCAACTTCTGTGGGATGCAGCAAAAACAGTTCATAGACGAAAGTATATTGCAATCCAGGCCTATTTAAAGAAGGAAGAACAATCCAAAAGAATAGTCTAAAGACACAATTATTGAAATTGGAGAAAGAAGAACAAATGAGGCCCAAAGTCAGCAGAAGGAGAGACATAATAAAGATGAGAGAATAAATAAATAAAATTGAGAAGAATTAAACAATAAAAAAAAATAAATGAAACCAAGAGCTGGTTTTTTGAAAAAATAAACAAAATAAATAAACCCTTAGCCATACTTATTAAGAGAATAAAGAGAATCTACACACATAAGCAGAATAAGAAATGAGAAAGGAAGAATAGACCACATTCTAGGCCACAAAAAGAACCTCAGTAAATTAAAAAATATTGAAATCTTACCAACCAACTTCTCAGATCATAAAGGTATAAAACTAGAAATAAATTTCAGAAAGAAATCAAAAAGGCTCACAAATACATGGAGACTTAACAACATTCTCCTAATGAATCAATGGGTTAACGACGAAATCAAAACAGAAATCAAAGAATATATGGAGACTAATGACAACAACAACACAAAGCCACAACTTCTGTGGGACGCAACAAAGGCAGTCTTAAGAGGAAAGTACATTGCAATCCAGGCCCATTTAAAGAAGGAAGAACATTCCCAAATGAACAGTCTAAGGATAAAATTATTGAAATTGGAAAAAGAAGAACAAATGAGGCCCAAAGTTACCAGAAGGAGAGACATAATAAAGATCAGAGAAGAAATAAATAAAATTGAGAAGAATAAAACAATAGAAAAAATCAATGAAACCAAAAGCTGGTTCTTTGAAAAAATAAACAAAATAGATAAACCCCTAGCCAGACTCATTAAGAGAAAAAGAGAATCTGCACACATAATAGAATCACAAATGAGAAAGGAAAAATAACGACGGACCCCACAGAAATACAAAGAATTATAAGAGAATATTACGAGCATCTATATGCTAACAAGCTGCAAAACCTAGAAGAAATGGACAACTTCTTAGAAAAATACAGCCTTCCAAGACTCACCAAGCAGGAAACAGAAAAACTAAACAGACCAATCACCAGCAACGAAATTGAAGCGGTAATCAAAAAACTACCCAAGAACAAAAGCCCTGGACCTGATGGATTCACCTCTGAATTCTACCAGACATATAGAGAAGAAATAACACCCATTCTCCTTAAAGTTTTCCAAAAAATAGAAGAGGAGGGAATACTTCCAAACTCTTTCTATGAAGCCAGCATCACTCTAATACCAAAACCGGGCAAGGAACTCACTAAAAAAGAAAATTACAGACCAATATCCCTGATGAAAGTAGATGCAAAAATACTCAACAAAATATTAGCAAACCGAATTCAAAAATACATCAAGAGGATCATACACCATGATCAAGTGGGATTCATCCCAGGGATGCAAGGATGGTACAACATTCGAAAATCCATCAACATCATCCATCACATCAATAAAAAGAAGAACAAAAACCACATGATCATCTCCATAGATGCTGAAAAAGCATTTGACAAAATTCAGCATCCATTCATGATTGAAACTCTCAACAAAATGGGTATAGATGGCAAGTACCTCAACATCATAAAGGCCATATATGACAAACCCACAGCCAACATCATACTTAACAACAAGAAGCTGAAAGCTTTTCATCTAAGATCGGGAACAAGACAGGGATGCCCACTCTCTCCACTGTTATTCAACATAGTACTGGAGGTCCTAGCCATGGCAATCAAACAACACAAAGAAATACAAGGCATCCAGATTGGTAAAGAAGAAGTCAAATTGTCACTCTTTGAAGATGACATGGTATTGTACATAAAAAACCCTAAAGACTCCACTCCAAAACTACTAGAACTACTATCTGAATTCAGCAAAGTTGCAGGATACAAAATTAACACACAGAAATCTCTTTCTTTCCTATACACTAAAGATGAACTAACAGAAAGAGAAATCAGGAAAACAATTCCATTCACAATTGCATCAAAAAGAATAAAATACCTAGGAATAAACCTAATGAAGGAAGTGAAAGACCTATACCCTGAAAACTACAAGACACTCCTAAGAGTAATTAAAGAGGACACTAACAAATGGAAATGCATCCCATGCTCTTGGCTAAGAAGAATAAATATTGTCAAAATGGCTATACTACCTAAAGCAATCTACAGATTCAATGCAATCCCTATCAAAATACCAACAGCATTCTTCAATGAACTGGAACAAAGAGTTCTAAAATTCATATGGAACCAGAAAAGACCCTGAATAGCCAAAGGAATGCTGAGAAGGAAGAATAAAACAGGGGGCATTACACTCCCAGACTTCAAGCTCTACTACAAAGCCTCAGTAATCAAGACAGTATGGTATTGGCACAAGAACAGACCTACAGACCAGTGGGACAGAATAGAAAATCCAGACATTAACCCAAACATACACGGTCAATGAATATAAGATAAAGGAGCCTTGGATATACAATGGGGAGATGACAACCTCTTCAGCAGCTAGTGTTGGCAAAACTGGCCAGCTATATGTAAGAGAATGAAATTGGACTATTGTCTAACCCCATACACAAAAGTCATCTCAAAATGGATCAAAGACCCGAATGTAAGTCATGAAACCATAAAACTCTTAGAAAAAAACATAGGCAAAAATCTCTTGGACATAAACATGAGCAACTTCTTCCTGAACGTATCTCCCCGGGCAAAGGAGACAAAAGCAAAAATGAACAAGTGGGACTATATCAAGCTGAAAATCTTCTGTACAGCAAAGGACACCATCAGTAGAACAAAAAGGCATCCTACAGTATGGGAGAATATGTTCATAAATGACGTATCCGATAAGGGGTTGACCTCCAAAATATATAAAGAACTCATGCACTTCAACAAACAAAAAGCAAATAATCCAGTTAAGAAATGGGCAGAGGATATGAATAGACACTTCTCCAAAGAAGAAATTCATATGGCCAACAGGCACATGAAAAGGTACTCCACATCGCTAATCATCAGAGAAATGCAAATTAAAACCACAGTGAGTTATCACCTCACACCAGTGCGGATGGCCAACATCCAAAACACAAACAACAACAAATGTTGGCGAGGATGCAGAGAAAAGGGAACCCATCTACACTGCTGGTGGGAATGCAAATTAGTTCAACCATTGTGGAAAGCAGTATGGAGGTTCCTCAAAAAACTCAAAATAGAAATACCATTTGACCCAGGAATCCCACTCCTAGGAATTTACCCTAAGAATGCAGCAGCCCAGTTTGAAAAAGACAGATGCACCCCTGTGTTTATTACAGCACTATTTACAATAGCAAAGAAATGGAAGCCACCTAAGTGTCCATCAATAGATGAATGGATAAAGATGTGGTACATATACACAATGGAATATTATTCAGCCATAAGAAGAAAACAAATGCTACCATTTGCAACAACATGGATGGAGTTAGAGGGTATTATTCTCAGTGAAATAAGCCAAGCAGAAAAAGACAAGCATCAAATGATTTCACTTATATGTTGAGCATAAGAGCAAAGAAAAAAACTGAAGGAACAAAACAGCAGCAGACTCACAGAACCCAAGAATGGACTAACAGTTACCAAAGGGAAGGGGACTGGGGAGGATGGGTGGGAAGGGAGGGACAAGGGGGAAAAAGGGGCGATTAGCAGATGTAATGTTAGGGGGACTCAGAGCGGGCTATACAACTCAGAAGACAAGTAGTGATTCTATAGCATCTCACTACACTGATGGACAGTGACTGTAATTGGGTGAGTGGGGGGGACGTGATGAACATTTTTTTTTGCTCTTTTGATTACTCATTGTTCTCTTGTAAAATGCTCACTTAAAAAGTTAAATGTATTTCAAAGCATGCTTTCTTTTTTATTTTTTAGAGAAAAATACTAGATCATCAACTCAATACCCAGAATCACTTTGGGAGTCATCACAAAGTAAGTAAAACCCTGTTTTACACTCTTAAAAGTCTACTGTATACACGGTCAAATGCTATTCTTATTTTTGAAGATCCTCTTTGGCAAGTCAGTGTAAAATGTTGAAAAAGAGGTATAGAGAATCCTAAGAAAACAACTTCATCCTGCATCTTGAATTTGTTTCTTGAATTAATCTCTGTACCCAACCTTTAATTTGAATTAAAAAAAAAAACAAAAACCTATTGCTTTTTGTGATTGATTAAAAATCTTCACTTACAATATAAATTTGTTGATTGATTTTAGTTTAGCTAATGTAGTTTTGAGCCTACATATGTGGATGTATTCTAATAAGGATATAAAATTTTATATTCAGTATTTCAGCTCTGTTGCAAAAGTTTGGAGGGGTGAATAAATAAGTGATAAAACAGGTATAGTAAAAGGTAATGGTAAGCTAGGTGGTGGGTATATGAAAAGTCTTACAGCCTTGCTTACTTTGAAAATTTTCATAATAAAATGTTGAGAAACACAAAAAGGATTGTAAAGTAATATATTAAAATGCTAAAAATTATTGGTGACATTTTTCTTTTACTTTTTTTCTGTATTTTGTAGATAATGTACAATGGATATGTATTTCTTAGGTGAAACAGAAATGATGCTGATTTTTCTTTTTCCATTTTTCAGTCAAGTACCAAAATTTGGGTTAATTATTGATTAACTGAAAATGTCCTCGTATGTGAAATTTTCAGGGACTTTTTTTCCATCATCTTTAAAATACGAACTATTTTAAGAATAAAATTTTAAAAATAAAAGTTTTTGGAAATCTGTTTATAATTACTGTGTTCATAGAATTCCACTTTACAAACACACAGGTTCTAGAGTTTGGACGTTAAACAGACAAAAGAAAACCTGCTGAAACACACAAAAAAATCATTTGTGGAAATTACTCTCTGAAACATCTTATATATTTGATCTTTGAAGCTTTTAAACGTATCTTGCTAGATAAGCTGTTACACTCAGGCAATGGAATACTTTTCTGTTATGGAAAATGAGTTCATTCTATACTTAAGGATAGATGATCAAGATATACTTCCTTGACTAAGATGTTGTTGATTTTATGTATCACTGAGAAAGAAAAACACCAGATTAAACTATCACATACCATTGATTATAAGATGCAGCCCTAAGTCAGAGGCATTTTTTTAAAAAGCACTTCATAGAATTGATGAAAGACAATAAATAGTATAAGAAAGCATGTATCTACGGGGAAGACAGTGTATGTAGCATAGAGAAGACAAGTAGTGACTCTGTGGCATCTTACTACACAGTGAGTGCAGTGCGGTATGGGCGAGGACTTGATTATATGGGTGAAGTAACCACAATGTTTTTCATGTGAAACCTTCGTAAGGGTATATATCAATGATACCTTAATAAAAAATAAAAAAGAAAGCATGTGTCTAAAGTTTTAAAAAAGTATTTCATTAGCATAGTTTGAAAGCAAATCGGGAAGAATACACATCTGCCTGTCTTTTTTACCACACACATAATGTTTTGCCCATAGTAGGCAGTTGATAGATAAGTCTAAATTTTTTAATTATGCATTTCTAAAATGGTGTATTTCTTTTACAGCTATCATATATTGCATTTGTGTTCAGAAAAAAAAGTTGAAAATAGATTTGCATTGATATTTGTACCAAGGGATAGAAGTAACACATTTCTTCAGGGCAGATTTGGAAATAAAGGCTGTTATAACTGTTTTTAGTATTATGTTCTAATTATTCCATTGTATCATTTTATACCTTAAATGGCATCCCAAAACGTGAAGTAGCATCTTTCACTTCATAATTACTTTCCAACGGCCACAAATTTGCTTGTATAGTAGGTAATGTTGTACATTATGTATGGACTACTTGGGTTTGTATCCCAGCCGTGCTTTTAGATGTGTTCTTTTGGGCAAATGTTAGTTTCAGTTTCCTTATTCGCAAAATAGAAATAATAGTATTCACCACATCAAGCATGAGAATTAAGTAAAATTTTACTTGATACCTGGTAAACACTCAGTATATGACATTATCTTGATGGTAGTGATCCTAAAGCTGACTTCTTGTCCAATTCCTGAACATTTTGATGTTTAGAAAAGGGAAGAAATATGAATGTTGTGTATGTTTGGGACTGATTAAAGAAAGGTTTGATGGTTTTGTTTTGTTTGTAGTATCCATATTAAAAAAAAAGTAAAATGTTTATGCAGCATCTTCATTGTTCTTATTTCCAAGTATTCTATGACCTTACCTCTGTTTTCTGTTGCAGGTCGAGACTTCACAGCTCTTCATAAGCAAACTTCAGTGCTAAGTAAGTGGTTGGTTGTCTGTTCTTTTATCAGTCAACCAATTCTAACCTTGTTTTATTCTGCCAACAAAAAGTTTAAATGAGATTTTGAGTCATTTTACTCTCTTTGCCTTTTATTCCACCACATGTTGATACTGTATGTTATAAATACTCTGTGCTGTGGAAATGTGTTCAGGACTATTTTACTGAAATTAACTTGCAATAGTAAATGGTTAACTTTTCCTTCTTAAATAACATTGAAATCAGGTTCAGTTATTCTCATAGACCAGTCCAAAGGACTTGTGCATAGTTTTATCTATTAAGTGATTATATATTTATTTGCTGTCTGTTTTGCTGTAGGAAGTGGTTCATCCCCACTGATATGATCCTTTGATGTTATCTTTTACTTCTTAACCTGTTGCTTTTGTTATTTTCCTCCTCAACTTGTTTTGCCTTTCTGATAAATTTACCTTAAAGCACTGGAGTATGATAGACATTTTCAAAGGATGTCAAATGATGTCTTGATATATGTACTTGCTGCAGGATCAGGGTATCAAAAAAACCCTCAGGAATGGGTTGAACAAACCCCAAGAATAAGGACAAGGACTAGGATTCAAAGTAAGTTGATAAATCTCTACCTGTTACTGAAATAATTTTATTTGCTGTTTTTCTTTATGTAGCATATAAAAATACTTAGTTCTTCAGGTAAGCATTTAGGTTGCAATTTCATTAAAAAAGGACAGCTGTAATTACTAGTTTAATGATTTCCATCTGCTTCTATTGGGAGGAGCTGGACTGGGGATACAGTCTAGATAGTGGTGTGAGAAAACCAGTGGATGATGGGTCTAGCTTGACAAGGTGTCAGCTCCTTTTAGCAGCAATACAATCTGTATGTGATGGTGAGATTGTACTCTTGACAATACCTGTTCTTTAGTTTTGACAGTCTTTAGTTTCACATAAATAACCACTTAAAGCAGCTCTGTGTACTCATTTTCAGTAATAATTACTCAGTATTTTGAGCAATAAAGGCTAAAAATCCACAAACTGTATTTCTGTGTTTAGTTTTAAGGTGGATTAAATGTCACAGAATTTAAGAAACATCATAAATAGATGCGATGAAGCAATCATACTTTGAATTCAGTGTCTATCATAATTTCTGTAACAGTGTGTCCACATTAAGCCTTGACTATATAAAAAAAACCCAGGCCTTAAGTGATCCTTAGTCTTGTCCTTTCTTTACTCATCTAACCACAGTAGGTCTCAAGGTCATCAGGTATCTCCTTACTTTCACTTAGATAATGTAAAAATCCCTACCATGTATATCTCTTGCTCATGAAATGGCTTCTTGTAATTGGACAAGATAACCTCTGTGGCTTTGGTTTTCCATCAGTAAAGTAATAACAGTCATAGGTCATTTTTTCCAAGCAGTCTGAAGTAGCTTTTTTTTAATACAATTTTTTTATTAAGGTATTATTAATATACACTCTTATGAAGGTTTCACATGAAAAACAATGTGGTTACTACATTCACCTGTATTATTGAGTCCCCCTGCCATACCCCATTGCAGTCACTGTCCATCAGTATAGTAAGATGCCACAGTGAAGTAGCTTTTTGCCCTTTTTTTGTTGTCTGTCATTCCTTATTGCTGTATGTACTTTCTTTTAGAAGACCCTGTTTCCTTTTACAATTTGCTCTTCCTGACCTAAAATAAAATACTAATTATTCAGCTTATTAAGATTATGTTTATAATCAGTATCAAAAATTAAAACTTCCTTTGAAGATCTGAGAGATGCTCTTGGAAATAAAAATGCATGAGTTTAAGTATATATACTATGAAAATCTCCGAGATGTGTTATTTTTTAGTTCTTAAATATATATTCTGGGTAATTAATATCAGATAAGTTACCACCAGATAAGTGAAGTATTGTATGCATTGCTACAAAAAATGTTTGTATAATTCTTATTTCCTCTAATAGCACACTGTAAAAATGCAGTACAGAAGGGAAAATAATTACATTGAAGATCCAATTGGAACATAGATCTTTTTAGTTGCTAAATTGATAAAACAAAAATTCATGTTTTATCTGTTTGCATTCTTGCTTTAAGCTAGTATATTCATTGTGGCTTAAATAGTTATTTATTGATTAATAGCCAGCTTTGAGAGTTGAATAGAAATTATATACCGGAGGTTTGCACATTAAGGTGCAGATAACAGAATTTTGTAGACCTTTAACCACATGTGAACTTAAAGATGAGAACAATGAACAGGAGGAAAATATATTAAATGAAAGTAGAAGACTGCAATGATTTCCAGATAGGTTTATACATTCCTCTTCAATCCAAGATCATTTAAAAATAATTTTTCTTAGCATTACAAATTTCATATCTCACTCTCTTAATTATACATTTCTGCCTACTTCAGTGAGGAAAAAAATTAACTTTTAGATTTAATGGGTTTAAGAACATGGGACTTTAGATCCTTATTGGTCACCCCATGTTAGTACTAGTTCCTTGGTTTTTGCCTGTATCCTACCTTTTGGGAAGGATAGAACCACTGTCTTTATTTTTCCTGTTTTCCAAGTGGTAAAACAGTAAGAACAGGGAAGAATATGTATGGAGAGGTCAGACTAGGCCTCATTAATATACATTCTTTGGAATCTGTCTCTGAAGGTGGGATAGAGAAAAGAGGAAAGTTTGGAATCAGAGCTCTTGGGTTCCAGACCCAGTTCTTCTACTTCCTAACTGACCTTGGTAATGTCATTTAATCTTTGTGAACCTTGATTTTCTAGGGATAATAGTAACTATGATTAAATTATTCTAATGAGCTTATTATATATGTGAACACAGTTTTTTTCATTCTAAATGCCATATGAATAATTATTAATGCTTACTCATTGTTAATATATTGTATAATAGTAATAATAATAATAATATTATAATAACTAATTCATGCCCTATGCTCTTGACTTTTATAGAGCAATTGACTTTTAGCATACTCTTCAGACTGGAAAAGCTTGAACTTTATCTTTTAAAAATATTTTTTATTTAGGAATTTTTGTTATTTCTAATGAATTTTTTTTAAATTTTTTGTTTTTTATATTGCGGTACATACAACAAAGTGTGCAGATCTTAATGTACAGCTTGATGAGTCTTGACATTTGTATATATTCATGTAAGCATCACCCAGATCAAGATACCAAACATTCTCACTAATAGTATTTTTAATAAGAGATATAGAGATTACCTTTTAGACAGTGCCCTGTCTCTGTAGTATATACCCTGCTAAGTTGTGTTCTACAAATTATATAAACATTACATGGTATATAATAACTTTAGTTATTCTTTATTAATATCATCACAGTATAGCACTTCATATTTTCATGTAATATTACCTCATTTTATCTTTGCAACCATGGAATGAAGTATTCAAGATCAACATCTGATGCAATTTTTTGTCGTTGTTAGTTAAAATAGTTGTGACTTTGGTGAACTACCTCAGAAGCTTCTAAATAATGGAGTTTCCTAGGCTAAACCAATAATTGAAAACAATTGCCTCTAGGGTTAAGGTTGATGTCATTTTGTTTCATTTGAATTTGTCATATGACCAAAATAAGGCTATTTCTGTATCTTCGCAGTACTAATTTTATTGCTCCCATTTAATCCAGTGTTTCTCAAGCGAAAGGCTGTTGATAAACACCAGGAAGATCATTTACATATTCAAAAGTTATAAAACTCCAGGCAAGTGGTAGATGGCAATATTGGTAAATGTAGGTCATACAAATGAGTAACCCAGACTCTCCACCTTCTGATCCCTGTCCTTCCATTTCCTCCCTCTTAGACATTAAAATCTGCAACCATGCCAAGAAGGGTGGAAGGAAAGAGGAAAGAGTTGGGATAGTTTTTGTTTTTAAAGTAATGATGGAAGTAGAGATTTGATGGAGTTGTGAGAAAATTATTTTCAAAATAATCTATTGTTTAACCACAAATCTAAAACAGAACTGTTTGTCTATTAACAGAAGTAGTGAAAAGTTATTTTGATGTAATTTTAAAAATATTAGTGATATTTGAAATAGAAGCACCAGAGGAATATGTGGGGTAGTAAATAGTGAGGCTTAAGATTTTTACCTTAAAATCTCTTATCCATATAACTCAGTAATCCATAATCTATATTTTATCCTTTTTTCCCTCTTTACAGCATCATCACCAGACAAGAGTTCAATATGTGGCAGTTTTTCAGATGGTACAATGTTTCTTTTTGTTATAGTTGTACTTATTTTCTTTGTCTTCTTATCATTGTCCCAGAAGTTTAATCACTCATATTAAATAATTTGGGTCAAAATACTTCAAGGCTTTCTCACAAAACTGTGTTAAGAGTGTGCTTTGATACCAAAATAAATTATAAAAAAAAAAAAAAAGAGTGTGCTTTGTACTAGGCCACTGTATGTCATGTGTAATTATGAAGGAAATAGGTCTTGTGTCTCAAGAAGCTGTCAGTCTAATGGGTACTTGGATCTTCTTCTTTTTCTTCTGTTTCTGGATGATCTCTGCCTTATTTTCTTTCAGTGGATGTTGTGTTTTCTTTCTCTATTGGAGGTGCTTAAGTTATGAAACATAAATTGATAGTCTTTGTTACTTCTATCATTAGATGACAGCATTCAGAAATCAGAGCTTGGAAACCAGTCTCCTTCAACCTCGAGCCATCGTAAGTTTCCAGCGATCCATATCGGTTTTAATTTTTTTGACAGTAAAGTAACAATGCTCTTTGAAGAACTGTATTTTAAGCACCTCAAAGGAAAAAGTACACATTTTATTAGCACCAAAATTATTTAAGGACAACCTATATGAAACAACATCTTGTTTTCCCTTTCATTTTATTGTCCATAATACCAAATGTGAACGTTTTGTAAGTAGAGCTGCTTATATAATACTATTAACCAAGAGAACTTGCTGAGTCAAAGAAAAGATGATACATATTATGACAGTGGAATTACTATGGGTTTTAGAGCCACAGACCTGTATTGGAATTAGATTGGACCACTTCTGTGTAGTCTCAGGGCAAGTTTCTTTGATTCTCTAAGCCTGTTTATTATCTGATTGTGTACTAAGAAAATGGCTTAACAATCTCAGATTTTTGGTCTCAGTACCAAAAGAGCCTTTTTAAAAAAATACAGGTTATACCTATTTCCTAGAAATAAAAATTGAAAAGATTTGTTAATGTTTATTATTTTATTTTTTAAAAATTCAGTAAGAAGAGTGACAAATTGCTTTGCAGTTTTTCTAATCTCCTTAATGCCTGGTTTTTAAAAATGTAGCTGTAATCTTATCAGTGCTTCTCCATTTAGTCTGTTACAATATAGTTTTGGTTGAAGTACCTGCAAAAATCCAGCTTTATACAGATACGTAGAATTTTAGTAGTCTTCAGGTAATTGTAAATACTCTCTTTAATACTGTCTGAAACTTAGTAAGTGGTAGTTTCTGAATGTTATTTGAAATGTGAAATCTGAAATCATATTAACATCTTGTACATTAAAATCATGGGTCTTTCTTGTACTTTGAGTAGAATATCATGAACTGATGATTTGGAAAATACTGGTTCACAGTCATGTAGATCTCCCAGATGTTAACACATAACAATATAAGAAGGTCACATTTTTTAATACCACCTCCATCTCAAAAAGTCTTAGTATGGGGAGCTGTCAAGCTCAAGGTGGCAGATACAGTATTTCTACAATCCTAATTTTCACTTAAAACCTTGATTTTTTTAATTGGCAACATTGTTAGTTGTTTCCCTAGAAGCAACAGGTTCACGTTGTTCATTTTTAAGAAAATGTCTGCCAGATACACAAACCACAGTTTGTCACTTGTTCTTTCAAATAAAAATTCCATGAAAAAAAAGCGTAACTTCAGTTCCAAACTCAGTTGCACAAAGTTCTTTTCCTCTGTACTTTCTTTCCATTGTACTTTCCTTTGCAACCATTGTACTATGCGAAGTGCTTTAAGTATACTTCCCATGTCTTCATACAGAAGATTAGAATGTGTACTCAAGAGCTGAATTTTAATAAGATAAATAACTTTCAGCACTTTATGAAGGACATTGTTAAGTTAAACTGGTAACCTTGAATGCATGGCCGTGAAAATACAAAGACTATACTAGTCATTTTGGTGCCATTGTCCTGTGATTCATGCTAAGACATCAGTTGTTTTTCCCGCTATGGCTTTTTGCACCATCCATGGGAAATGTCAACATGATGAATAGAGATTAGTAACGTCTTAGAGTTACAAAAGTGGCTTTAACCTCAAGGCACCCCTTGAAAGAACCTCGAGGTACCCCACCAACCACTCTTTGAGAATTGTTGCTCTAAAAGGTCCATAGAACAATTACTAGCCTAAAGCAGTCAATCAAAAAATAGAAAGTGTAGAAGTATTACTGTTGCTATCATATTAAATAATTAAATGAACTGGTGTGTGAGAAAGTGCCTTATAACATGAAAAGCACTGGGTAAATGTAAATTGATTTCATTATTGCCAATAATGGATTAGGGATGAGTTGCAAACTAGATTTTACCAGTGTTAACTTGCATACCACAAAAGATGGGCATCAGTGCAGTTACAGGGACAGGTTGCCAGTGTAATGGATGGAAGATGTTCACTTATAGTTGAGCATCCTTTTCTTTATCCCTTTATATATTTCAAAACATTCTGCCTTGGATAATTAGCAATGTGAACTCTTGAGTTTTTAAGTTTAAAAATATTTTATAAAGTATCTTTTAATACTGTTTACTTCCCAAATATTAGCTGTAGTAATTGTAGTTTTGCTTTATAAAATGTATTATTTATGACTTGTTTATGTCATTTCATGCATTTAAATTCTGATTTCTCCTCTGAGATTTATAATTTTGACACTGAAGAGACACATATGCATACTTACACACATAACTTAAAACCTATGGATATGAGGTTTTCTTGAATACATGTGATAAATTATTTCTTTAAGAAAGTAAATTATCAGCTCCCTTCTTTAAATTTCTTCCTCTTTTATCAAATGTTCATAAAGATTAATATTAGTTTTAAAAGTCACTTGCCCTTGAATCTAAGAAAATGGTATTTGTATCTGTCATTTCTTCTTTTCCTGAGCAGAAGTAACTGGACAACCCAAAAATTCATCCTTTGTCAAAATGAAGTGGTGGTGGCCACTTGTTCTGATAGCTGCTCTTGCCAGTGGGAGTTTTTTGTTCACTCGTACTCCTGAGGTAGAAACCTCTGCTGTTCAAGAGTTCCAGAACCAGATGAAACAGCTTATGAATAAGTACCAAGGTCAAGATGAGAAGCTCTGGAAGAGGAGCCTAACATTCCTGGAAAAACATCTGAATAGCTCCCAGCCTCGGCCTCAGCCTGCTATCTTGCTGCTCGCTGCTGCCCGAGATGCTGAGGAAGCACTCAAGTGTCTGAGCGAACAAATTGCTGATGCCTATTCTTCCTTCCGTAGCGTCCGTGCCATCCGGATTGATGGGGCAGGCAAAGCTGCTCAAGACAGTGACACTGTCAAACAAGAGGTAGATCAGGAGTTGAGCAATGGATTCAGAAATGGCCAGAATGCAGCTGTGGTACACCGCTTTGAGTCTCTGCCTGCAGGCTCTACTTTGATCTTCTATAAGTACTGTGACCATGAAAATGCAGCCTTCAAAGATGTAGCCTTAGTCCTGACTGTCTTGTTGGAAGAGGAGACACTTGGAACCAGTGTAGGCCTAAAGGAAATTGAAGAAAAAGTGAGAGATTTCCTCAAAGTCAAATTCACCAACTCTGGCACACCCAGCTCCTACGAACATATGGACGCAGACAAACTGAGTGGACTCTGGAGCCGTATTTCACACTTAGTTCTGCCAGTACAACCTGAAAGTGCCCTGAAAAGGGGCATCTGCTTGTAATGGGTGAGAGAAGAGAAAATCATGTCTCAAGTTCTGAGAATTTTTCAGATTTTTCTAAACAGAGACAGGACTCAGAGCTCTTTTTGAAAAACCAAGTTTCTTTTTAAAAGAAGTTAAGTTCTTAAACATGGAACACCTAAATCATTTATTCAACTCAGTCATCTTTTTTAAAAGAATCATTCCCCTATTTCATTATGATGTGCATCGATGGCATATGAGAACTATAAATTATATGCAGTCACATGAGGATCTGTTTAGATTCTGGTTTGAGTCATTCTTTTGCTGTGGTATGACCAGGGGATGGTATTAGGCTCTTTCCTCCGAATCCTCCCAATTTTTTAACTTAGATTTTTCACAGATCTTGTTGAGTTATTAGTAAGTAGCTCTTACCTAAATGCAACCCTGGGTTTCCCTGTTTTGTTCTCTTGTATATCATTTAAGTGTGAGTTCCTTAGCTTCTGCTTATAGGAACAAAATAATGGAAGGTCATCTGAGGTTTTTTTTTTGGAGGGTGAGAAAAGGAAGCAATAAAAGAGAGAAATTGTGAAATGAGGAAGGAAAGGGGGAAAATGTCTTCAAGATGAAATGTTAAAATAAGCCATTGACACTTAGGTTAGTCAAACATACATGAACAGTGAATTCTGTTGGCAGTTGTTTTTCATGTGTCCTTTTTTCCCTTTAAGAATTTTTTGGTCCTCCCAAGGATTGGGAAAGATGTATATCACAAAGTTTAGTGTATTTATTCATTTGACTCTTAAGGGTGGATAATTCAGAGCATTTTGTTTTGGACATAATCCTGAAGCTTTTGTTTTAAATTAAGAAATATAATTTCAGGACTTGGTCAACCATTTGTTAACCACTTTCCTGGGCTGTTGAAGGATTTAATTCCTGCGTGTTTACTTGTTGTAGTCTAAGTCCTTTAATGACACTCTTACTACAAATGTAAAGATTTGCTATACATGTGATAAATCTTATTAAGAGGGCCTCAAGAAAAAAAGAAAGTGAACTTTGTATATGAAGAATGTTAAAATGTACTGCTGTACAGTACTATACTACTACAGTATTTCAGTTGTAACTGCATCTATAATAGCTTTCTCATCTGCCAATTGTTTTGGTTTTCTTAGAATCTTAAAGTCTAGATCCATCTTTTTTTTTTCTTAATTGCCTACACACATTTAAATGAAAACATTAAGATGGTTTTTAAAATACTAGAGCCAGTCATACGCTTCATCACTTAACTTTTGAGGATACCATGACTGATAGTAGAGTGTGGTACAGCTTCCTGCTAGGACCACCAGGATTTGTAAATTTATACTCCCTATTGTAATTTGTTCCGACTGTCAGAAATCAGCTCATCTGATTTATAGAGGATTCTAAAATGAGAGTTTTTGAAAAGGCTTATTTTATACATATATATGTATATACATATACACATATATATTATATGAAAGAACAAATGTTTTTATTAAATGTTTCACTGACCAAAATAATTTTAAAGTAATTAATATTACTTATATCTTTCAGGAAAAATTATTGTTAGCAGTTGATCTGTAAATGACTTTAAGAGCTATTTTAGTAATTTAAATAAATTTACTTTCTTGGTTTGTATTCTCTGTATATGTTGTAAGGCATAATGATTCATAAACCTTTTCTTTAAATTAATCCTAGAGTTTTCTTTACACTTGAACAATCTTAGTGCCTTCTGATAGGATAAACAGAGGCCGAAGACTTGGAGCCATTCACAAGTACATTGATTAGAAATATAATCACCATGATTTTCTGTTTTATCCAGGGATTCTGGATTATCACTAAAATGGAATTACTTTTGGCATTCCTGACTTGACAAAAAAATCTACAGCAGCATTTCTCAAATTTTTTATTCTTATCTTCCCAAAGAGCCTTTTTAGTTTTTTTTTTCTAATCATCTAACCCTGTGAAATTTTAATACCATGCATATACTGTATATCTCTTTATGGACTGTATAAATTTTTGTGCTTTATGCATATGAAGAGTAAGGTTTTTATTACCCCCCGAGAACCTGTTTTTGCCCCCATCAAGAATGCATGCATACTTAAGAACATTTTTATTTTAGATCATTGCTACCTTAAACATTCTATTTTCTGTTTATGTTATTATAATCCTTTTGGAAGGGAAAATTTAATAACTCATGATGTTAAAAACAGGGTCTTTAGAAATTAGGCACATTGTAACTTTGGGTAACAACAGTGGCCTAGGAGAAGCCACAGTACAGCACTGGTCTTAGAAATTCTAGAAACTTAATTTGCTACCCTTTTATTAATGATTTTTTTTTATATTTAAGGAAGTTTTCTAAACCTCCAATCCTCAAAACAAAGATTGGAAGTAGACTTGATTTTCATCCTACTAAGGTTTATAATTTAGAATTTCCGTAGTTTAGTTAATGCCTAAGCTAAGGATATGAAACCCAGTTTCCCCATGATCTTAGCCTTTGGAAAGTGGCCTTTATGTTGGCAATGTAAGGAAGCATTTCTTACTGAATGCATAAAGATCTCCTGGACTGTTCTGCTATATTTTCCTTATCAAAGTCATGGAGTAAAATCTTACAGTATGAGGATTCTACTGGTTATTAGCTACCTGGGATGAAGATGTGAGTCTTGACTTGGGAAACTAAACTGAGAAGGTTGCCATTGCCTGGTAAGAGGAAACTTCTGCCTTGACTACCTGCCCATCTCTCTGGTCTGGATTTAGAGACATCGTGGTGTGCTTGCAGGCTCTTTTGAATGGCCGGGAAGATACAGCCTATCCCCTGAGCATGAACAGGGAGAAACTGCTCGCACTCCACACATTGTAGTCTTGCCTTTTGCACGTTGGACTCTGCTGGAATACTTTATTTCCTGCCCTCTACCTTTCCCCAAATTTCATGCTCTGCCAATTCTTTATCCTTAAGGCCTTAGCTTTTTTAGGCAGAACTTCAATGACATCTTCCTAATTCTCTTCTCCCAAACAGTGGCTTAGGTGCCACTTTGAACTCTCATCCATCTTGTATTACACCTGGTGATAAACCAGGTAGGACATTCCCACTACATATGCCTCTTGAGAACAGGAGAGTGTCATCAGTATATACCCAGTGGTAATCTCAGACTGTTCAAATATTTGTTGAATAGAAATTGCAAGTGTTCCCTAGTTAGCTAAGGCAGACAAGTTGCATCTTGCTCAGTGTTTTGCTTTTTTTCTGTTTTTCCTGAGCCTTTTCCTAAAGCTTTATGTAATTATTTCAGCCTGGATTCAGTAGTGCTGTGAGCAATTTAAGGGGAAAGAGACCAGTCCCAGTGGTGCAAGGGAAACTTGTCTTCCTCTGGTGGAAGAAAGAACCATTATGGAGAGGTCTCTAAGGGGAAGGTAAATGTTGAGACAAAAGTGGGAAGTGTGAGGTCTCCACAATGAGATTTGGGATTGAGTTTTCTTTAAAAAGCTAGCAAGTTTCCTTACATTAATGCATATCACCTAAGAGAGAATTATCATCCGGGTAAGAGATGACTATGGATATGGCCAGAAGATAAGTTAAGAAAAATATTTGAGAGAAATGACAAAGTTTGGTAACTGACTGTAATGTTAGAGAAAATACTTCATAGAGGACTCTCCAAAGTGCTGTACTACTATACCACTTCACACATTTAACTATGTGTCTTCTCTCTCCAAACACTAAGCACACAGTGGGTGACACTAGTCTTACCTCTTCACGTCTTTATGCTGACTTCTGGCAGTTTGAAGTAGAGAGAGTCCTGTATTTAGTGAGGAATTGTTTGATGGTAAATAAAAATCCTAACCAGCAAAAGAGAAAAGAGAGGTGGGATGAGTGTTGTAAGATTATACATTTCAGACTCCCAAGACATTAAAATAGGGAGCTGCAAAGACATGATGGAGACCTCAGCTGCCATTCATTCCCTCTGCCTCTTTACATCTGGCTTGCTATGCCCCAGCAACTTAACCCTTTGTGACACACACACCGAGAGGGTGAACCTGATTAGCTCAATCCTGTGTATGCATGATCCCTGAAAAGCTGTCCAGGTCATCCCTTTGCAGGGACCCTGGATGGGGATGGGGTAGGCAGTCTACTGAGGTCAGGCCAAGGAATGGGAAGGTAGAGCTAAGGGATAACTGAATGCATTTTCGAATTTATGAAGACTTAATGTGATGCTATACCAGTTAATTTATTCCATTTTGGCTTTTAAAATAAAAATCAATAATAGGGAATTAGGTAATAGAAACAAAAAGTTTTAAAATCTGGTCTTGATCACGGTTCCATCTAGATAAATTTGACCTAGACAAGTCGTGTTTGTAGCTCTGCTACAAATGTGTTCAGATTTCTTCCCATTGCTTCTGTTTTCTATGCATTAAAAAGGGGACAGTTATCAAAACTTCAGGTACTATTTTAATATATAATGGCTATTATTAATTTGTTGTAAGTCCCTCAGGAGAACACTGTTTCTTGGGCAGGTGAGGTGGTAGGTGGCCAAGTACTTCTGATTCAAACTTGATTTCCTTAGGGTTTGTTTTCCCACTTTTGGAACACGTTATTTCAAGAAGAGAATCTACCTATGCTATACAGCTCTCTATAAAGAACATTCACCCACAGCAGTTATGTGCATTTCTTGATAGGCATTTTTTAAATATACTTTCAATTTCTCCTAGTTTAAGTGGACTTCTTACTTTCTGTACAACAAAGATGGAAAAGATCTATATAAATGTATTTTTAGCTGAATATGTATTAAGTTGTCCCTCACCCTTTTCTATTTTTTGTTAGCTATTTACTGAGTGCTTATTAATGCTCCAAATATGTTACAAGTGCTTTTTACACCTATTAGCTGATGTAATTCTCAAAATAAGTGTGTGAGGTTGGTACTGTAATCCCAGTGTAATAGGCAGGAGCCTGAAACATAGAAAAGTAAAGTGACACTTGAATACCCAAGTAAAAACCAGTGAGGCAGAGGTGAACACAGGCAGTCTGGCTTTAAAACAGTTATTCTTACTACCATGTCTCTAGAACTCCATATACACATTGTTTTCCCTCCATCTCTTCAGGCTCTGTAGAGATTGGAGTATTTTTCCAACCTGCAGATTCTTATCTGTGGCTCTCTTTTAAACCTGTTTCTCTCTTTCCTCCTTGCTCAGCTTTGTGGAATCCAATATTGCACACACCAAGGGTCTGAATTTCGAGTAGAGGGAGAGTCATCACAGTCCTGCCTGTTGACTCACATTGGTGTACACTGGCATCATGCTTTTGGAACTACAGGCCTGCAGTATTGACTCACAGTTCATCTTTTGAAATACCTACATGTAACCTAAATGCTAGTTGTCACTGAAAACCACAGAGCCTCTGTATTTGCCCTCCCTGTCTTGATGCAAAATGGCACCTCTTTGAATGCCTAAGAAAGAGTCCATGTACATCAAAAGCATTGGCAATTTCACAGAGACAGAGGGAAAACTATGACAGAGCACAAGGTCTACCCTCTGGAGTCTGGAGTCCAACTGCCTGAGTCCACATCCCAGCCCAATATCTTTCTGTCTGAAAAATTACCTAACTTCTCTATGCTTCAGTTTCCTCATCTCTAAAATGGGGGAAATAATGAACCTACTATTTTATAGTGTTGTGAGGACTTAGAAAGTGCTGAGTTACATATTAACCATTTTTATTCAACTAAGTTCTTACCAACAATTCTCTCCCCTCCTGTGTAACATCAACTAGCTGGCTTCTATTCCCAACCCCCTCCCCACAGTGACCCTGATTATGCAGAGTACTTGGGCTTTCTCCCACCTTGTACACCTCCACTGCAAACCCCAACCCATCACAGCGTTCATTAAACAGGGATTCCAGTTCCCAGAACCCACCCTCCAAAAATCTTCAGCATTATAAAGAATGAGAAAACTTCCCATCACACATATATATAGCTCTTTCATTTGTCCATGGCTTTTTCTTATTCTACCTCACTCTCCTACTCTTATCCTTAAAGACCTCACTTTTTTTTCAGGCAACAGTAGTTTGTGGAGATTATTTTCTGAATGTTTCAGAGACCACCCTGTGTTGAGCATGGAGATGTGCCACATAGATTTCTTTACAAGGAGGAATTTGTGCCAACTGCTGGGAGTGTAGTCAGTGGACAGCCTTCACTGTCAGCCACCTCATGGATTGCTTCAGCTTCAGAGAGTCACTTTGCCCAAGGTCATGCCAGGGAAGAGTAAGAGTGGTGCCCATCCAAAGACTGATTGAGGGAATCTAAAGGCTAGACTTTTTCAGCCCAACTCAGTGCAATTCAGATGGACCTTTTGTCCTCCAGAGCTTCCTCAGGGGTCGACTGAGGCTATAGCACTTACAGCGTAACTGACTTCTCCCTCTCCTCTATCCTGCTCCCTTCTCCCACAGGTTATCATATAAGGGCACTCCCTAGTAAATATAGAAAATTTTGTCTCAGAGTCTGCTTCTAAGAGACGCCAACCTGTGTGACGCTGTAAGCTTGGTGTAGTCTACAAATGGAGTGAATAATAGCTAATATTTACTGAGCACTTAACATGTGGCAGGTACCATACATGTAGTATCTCATTTAATTTTCATAACCCTTTGAGGTAAACTATCTCCCTATTACAGATGAGGAAAAATGAACACAAAAACCTATCCTGTTAGAAACTGGTGACAATAGGATTTGAACTCAGACCATCTGACTCCAGAACTTACATTCTTAATCGTCATGCTACATTCCATCCTACCATAGTATTTACTTAAGAAGCAAAAGTGACATTAAACCATTTCTTATAAACCATAAACATATAATGGATATGAGTTAGGGAAACATAGTGCCTGACCTATAGGACCACTTCATTATCTGATGATATTTACACCTTTCTATAGAGATAAAACCTGGCAAAAATGTTTGGAACTCTATTAGGAAGAATACCTTTCTAATAATGAAGGCCTACTAGGGTTCTGATTTCCTAATTTGAATGCAGGTTGCACTAGATGGTATTTAATGCTAAATACAATTGCCAAAGTTTATAATATCTGAAAATATTATAAAGACCAAAGTATTTTGCTTGATGTCTTCTCTGAAAGAGTCTTTATCTCAGTTATATACAATCTATCCATTGGTTAACAGATGACTCAAGTTGTGTTTGGTATAATACTTGCTTCTTGAAATATATTAGTGGGCAGATTCCATTAAAACCTTTCTTTCTGGAGCTAGTCCCAAGAATTAAATTTTCTGTTATTAACTGGTAGGTTCCAAAGACTAAAAGTTTGCTTCACTCTGAAGTATTTTTATTAGCCTTAGATAAGCAGGTTGATAGGCACACAGGGAATGAAGTGCTTTCATGTACAGGAAATGCAAACAACTTCCTATCTTTGACTTCACCAGTAAGTTTTAATTGTTACTGAATCAGCAGTTTGCTTTTGAGTCATCTGGTTATTCCTGAAGTAGCTCTTTGACCTTTGCCATTTTTCCCAAGGAGATCAATGTGTATTAGATGGTTGGACTATAGAGTAAGCCCATGTTGAGTTCTAAACACCTATTATTTTGCCCTTATATAATGTTATCCCATTCCTCTAGTAAAGGGACACAAACACCAAAATCTACAGCAGTCTTGACATCTTCCTTCAATCTTTCACCGAGTGTACAGGGAGGGGAAGAAAATGGGTGTGTGTGTGCATGTGTGTGTGTATGTGTGTATGCTTGAAATTACCTTTTAGTATGAAATAAAATACAAATAATGCAAAAATGAGGGATAGATGGATAAGGTTAATATAATTTTCATTGTTATAGCTGTCTCCCATAAGTTAGAAAGTTAAGTGCTCTTTTATCTGTTTCAAATCTTAAACATAAACATATGAGTTGAAACAGAAAACTAATTAAAACATGGTCTTACGGTTCCTTCAAAGCATCATCTCCTCAAACAGTGTAATGAAATGAAATAAATAAGGCCAAAAGGCAGTGGAACAGGAGAAGTTTGGAAGTATGGTGCGGGGATAATCAGCAAGCCTGGTAAGTCCATTTTCGGACAGTATGAGGTCATGCTTCAGATAACAGAATACTTCGGGAGCCTTTAATCTGAGATCCTCCAAGTCCTTTGCTGACATTATCTAATCGTAAATATTATTACCCCCATTTTATAGGCAGAGAAAATAAGATGCTAAGAGATTAAGTAACATATTCAGTTTATTTCAGGAATCTAATCTTTTCCATTCATATCACTAGGTCAGCTTTCCAGATACCAAAAGACACTTATTGGTGCAAATTTGGATTAAATGTACTTTTAAGACTGATACTATCTTCTGTAAACAATCCAGTGAAAATGTCTTTGTTGTATGGTTGCTTTTTGTGAGAGGAATTTCAGAGGTGATTTAAAAATAAATTCTCCCAGATTCAAAGAATTATCCAGTTTAGGTTTAGGTTATTTAGTAGAAACTAAATTTAGGTATCTAATATACAATCTAAGTAATATATATATATAGTGAATATATATATTTCAGTAATATAGTGAAATTATATCTGTGAATATCCAATGTCCTCATGGTTATTTTGTGTGTGATACATTATTTTTGGTAGGATAGGGCATGAACAGGAGAGGTCTAGGCATTATTCTTTACTTTCTGTTCCCACTTAGGTCAGAATTGTGCCTGAAAATTCTGTAGTTTCTATGAGAAAATACTATGGGATGAGGGAGTGGTTCTTGGTTGTTATCTTTTAGAGAATGTTACTCTTCCACTTTCATCCTGATCTCCAAGCTCTCGGAAATCTTTTATATATACTCTGCTTCATGAACACAAACTTGTCAGTGCATAGTTGATGACAAAAAAAGACAAAATCACAAATAGAAATTATTTTGTATTGCCAAAATCACAAAATAATGACAAAAATCACAAATAGAAATTATTTATATTCTAATATAAAATATTTGTGCTAGAAGTAGCTAATCACAGGACAAAAATACAGTTCTATAACATTAATTGCACATAAAGTCTAACAACATTTCAAGATGGAATATTAATACATTTCTCTTTCATTTTGGCCTGAGCTCAGGATTAAAGTTACTGACAGGCAATCAAGTGAATTTAGGGCAGAGAGCTTCATATACAAATATCCATGATATACACCTCCTTTATCATCTGTGTGGGCTGGAGAGTTGAAAGGTGGCTGGAGAATTGTTCTTCCTTAGTCACTCAGACTTTTTTCTTTGGCCAAAGCACAGAAATCCCCATCCTGGTGTTCTTTCTAAAGAGCAGCTGACTGCTTTGAGCAGCCACACTGTGTAGTGGAACAGGCATGCAATTTAGAGTCTAAGAGTTTCCAGGTTTGACCTCACCCTTCTCCGACCTTGTGACCCAGAGCAGGCCACTTCACCTTTTTAAGCTTCAGCTTCCTCATCTCTGAGAGAGGGATGATAGTAATATATCCCAGGTTTTGATGAGAATTAAACAAGACAATGTGCGTGAATAATTGCAGTTATTAGAGGTTATACAAGAGTTATTTATATATAAATGTTATATAAATACATAGACACTTAACCCTTGAACAATGGCAGGGGTTAGGGGCACCAACCCCTTGTGGTCAAAAATCTGTGTGTAACTTTTGACTCCCCCCAAAACTTAACTAATAGCCTACTGTTGACCAGAAGCCTTACCAATAACATGAAGAGTCGATTAGCACATATTTCATATGTTATATATATATTATATACTGTATTCTTACATTAAAGTAAACTAGAAAAAAGAAAATGTCTTTTCAAAGTGTCTCAAATTAACAAATTTCCAACGTTATTGAAAAAAATTAGCCTCTTTCAATAACTATCTCGTGAGCAGAGGGACTTTTGCATGTTGTTCAAGGGTCAACTGTATTAGTGATATAAAATACATATGTATTAGTTATAACCATTTATGTATGTAAAATAATAATCAGCAAATGCTAGAACAGTGTATATGTTTGCACAAATTTTTCAATTCATGCTTAATACATGCAATCACTTTTATTTCCAAAACCAGCTATCTCTTCACCATCACTTTTCTCTCTGCTTGTCAGTTTTTCTGTCAGACAGTTCCAGCTGCTTTTGCCCCCTTATAATATTTTGTGGCCTTCTTCTAATGCAGTAGGATTTGTAACCAAACACTCATATGTTCTCATATCTTGCTCAACAGGTGGGGAGAACTGAATCCCAGGATTCCAGGAGTGTTTTTAGTGGCTGATAAGTCTCATTAAAACCTGTGGGTCTTCTTCCAGGCTGGGCCCTCAGCTGCCTTTTTCTATTTTTGGAAAGGCCACAGAAAATCTCCTGTCAAGAGTTTAAAACTTTCCACAGCCTGTCAAAAGGGTGGTTCAGCCCTTGCAAAATATAACCTGTTTTGGTTACATATAACCTCATCTTGACATATTCTTCAGCATTTTAAAAAATTGCAGCTGTCTTGGAATACATTGTCCCATTGCATATTTCATTTGTATTATTAGTCCATAAATCAGCATCGAAACAGAGAGGTGCTCTTTAAGAGTGTTCTAAGAAAAAGGGATTGCCTTTGTATAATAAAGGGATTACCATGTCTGTTAGCTAAGATATTTAAAGAAATGCCAGTAGGGAAAATTCTAAAGAAAAGAAGGCACTCAACACTAAAAGAGATTAATTTTTGAAGGTTCTGGAGATTAAATATAGGCAAATAAAAAATTTAAAGCTTAAAAACATTTCAAAATCACATTTCATAAATACTCTTGTTCTTAAGTATACAATTTAATTGGGGGAAATGGGAAAAACAGTACTTAGATTTAATTATATTGATTTTCTCTTTCACAAATCTTGTTGAGGAAACATAAAGGATGGAAGCAAGTTCTGGCAATAAAACGATCAAAAGTCAGCTTCACCCTAAATCCAGATCTGCCCCCAAAACTAGAGTTTATCATTTTTATGTGTTGTTATGTACTTGTATATATACATGTACCCACAGACTATGTGTAGAATTATTAGGTTTTTTTTATTTACATAAAAGACTGCAAGACATCTTTAAGCAAGTTGCTGTTTTACATTCAAGAATGCTTTCACTGAACAGTGTTTTGAGATATACCTATTGTTTCCAGTGTCTCACAATTGCTACGATAAATGAATCTATGGTTCTAAGATTCTCTTAAAAATAAAGTCAGCCTTGAGTTTGTGCTATAAATCCTGGTTCGCTTTTGACCTTGACAGAAACAGAGGGAAACTCACTAACCCCATTGCTTGGCTCTATTCCAAGAGCACTTGAGTACTCATCTTAGGGGAGGGATTAGCTATCAAAAGTGAAATGTGGATTTGAAGCAGTTTTCCAGATAATTTGTTCCTCAAAAAGCTACTTTGAACTGAGCCAGATATTTGGATGGATTTTGTTCTGCCTTAGATTTCCAGCTAGTTTTTCTAGTTTACTTCGTTGATGGAATGAATTCATCCATCCATTCATGCAATGAATTTTTATTAACAATTAGAGCTAAATGCATAGATAGCATCATGTTAAAATGGTTTTTGTTTTATTTGTCATCGCGAAGAAGGGCATGTTTATCCTTTTCATGTCAACTTTATACATCACAGCATATACTTGCTAAATCCTAGCTACCTTTACCAACCACTAGGAACAATAACTGAAAACAGGGTGAGAGAAAGTGCAGGTCCTACTGCTGATTTAACTGTTTGCCCTACAGTTCCATCAAATCTTCAAGTCATACCCTATACCTCAAAAAAACATATATACCCTAAAACCAGAATCCTTGCTAACACTAGATAAACCGAGGTTAAATTCCTTGTTCTAGAGTCACAGGGCAAGTCAGCGTGAGTAGTGGGTATGGAATCAGATGTGAGTGGGATCAGCAGTGCTCTGCTGCTCAGATATGAAAGCTTAAAGCCCTGTGGACCCTGAGGTATTTCATCACAAAGATTTCGTTCTTAGCACCTGATTCATGCAAAATCAATGTTAATCGTATGATGGATTATTTGGAGTGGGGAATTTAAGATCTCTTTTAAAGTTAGAAAATAAATTTCCAGACCATCCAAAAATAATTTTATGTTTATTTGGGCTTGTTTGCTCTTACATTCATTTAACTGCCATAGATGTTGGAAAATCTCTTTGATCTCTTTCCTATGAGTAATGTCTTGACTTACCCAGACAGGGATAAATCTTTTATCCCTGAGCAATAAGGCATAACCAATCTGTTTGAATATTTACTCAACAAGAGTCTGTAAGTATATCAAGTAAAGAACACTGTTTTAATTTTACTAGACCCTGCAATTAAGAAATGGGCAGAGGACATGAATAGACACTTCTCTAAAGAAGAAATTCAGATGGCCAACAGGCACATGAAAAGATGCTCCACATCGCTGGTCATCAGAGAAATGCAGATTAAAACCACAATGAGATATCACCTCACACCAGTGAGGATGGCCAACATCCAAAACACAAACAACAACAAATGTTGGCGAGGATGTGGAGAAAAGGGAACCCTCCTACACTGCTGATGGGAATGCAAATTAGATCAACCATTGTGGAAAGCAGTATGGAGGTTCCTCAAAAAACTCAAAATAGAAATACCATTTGACCCAGGAATCCCACTCCTAGGAATTTACCCTAAGAATGCAGCAGCCCAGTTTCAAAAAGACAGATGCACCCCTATGTTTATTGCAGCACTATTTACAATAGCCAAGAAATGGAAGCAACCTAAGTGTCCATCAGTAGATGAATGGATAAAGATATGGTACATATACACAATGGAATATTATTCAGCCATAAGAAGAAAACAAATCCTACCATTTGCAACAACATGGATGGAGTTAGAGGGTATTATGCTCAGTGAAATAAGCCAAGCCGAAAAAGACAAGTATCAAATGATTTCACTCATATGTGGAGTATAAAAACAAAGAAAAAAAAAACTGAAGGAACAAAACAGCAGCAGACTCACAGAACCCAAGAACGGACTAATAGTTACCAAAGGGAAAGAGACTGGGGAAGATGGGTGGGAAGGGAGGGATAAAAAGGTAAAAGGGGTATTACGATTAACAGACGTAAGGTAGGGGGGGGGCACGGGGAGGGCTGTACAACTCAGAGAAGACAAGTAGTGATTCTCATCTCACTACGCTGATGGACAGTGACTGTAATGGGGTTGGTGGGGGGGACCTGATGAAGGGGGTAGTTTAATCACCATAATATTGCACATGTAATTGTAGGTTAATGATACCAAAATAAATTGTAAAAAAAAAAGGGGGGGGGAATTCTCCCAAATTAAAAAAAAAATTTTTTTTACTAGACCCTGTTTAACTAAAATTTCTTTTCTTCCAAGCTATGGCTTTCCGCAATGGTCAGGTAACTTTTCACATTTAAGAAGAGTGAGGTTCTGTCTGAGCCATGAATGAACTCAAATGCCAAGTTCCTCTTCTTCAATGAGGTAGACAAACATTGTGGGCTTACTGCTGTATTTTTTCTGTGACTACGAATGCCTGAATCCTCACAGCATTGTAAGATACATTCCACATTATGTATTTCTGACCAGCAATAGATCTCATCACATGCCCTCTCACAGAATCTCAAAATCTCAGGGCGGTTCCAGTGAGCTGAGTCATGGTGTCAGGACTGAGTGGCCTCCACCAGAGAAACACAGTGTTGCTGGGCATAGACTTATACCTGCAGGTTTGTCCAGGGAAAAATAGACTCTGCCGAGGCTGTCCAGTTCATTCTTACCAAAGGCAATTTCTTGCTGTGTTTTTCTTTCAGGGCCATTATGATGATTAAACAAATGGGCCAAAGCCCACTGCAAACAATAAGGAATCATAACGAATTCTCAAGTGACACATAACTAGTCTGCACTGCTTTGGTCATTTAAATATTAAAATAGTTCTGTAGTGGTTACTAAATAGCTGCTGTCGCTCAGCAAACTGATTGCTAACATCTAACAAGTTCATACTGTGCTCAAAAGGGGGGCCTTGGATGCTGCTCCATTCTAATTGGCTCCCAACTCTACAAGTTATAAAGTTTCCATATCACCCCTGCCTAAAACAGATGTGAAAATAAAAAATGACATAACAAATGCATATACAAATAGACTAACCATGGTTTACAAAATTAACTTCCAGTTATTAATGCTGTACAACAAAGTATCCTGAAACTTAGGGTCTTAAATAACAAAATTTTTCTCCTAAGTCTACAATTTGGACAGGACTTGATAGAGCAGCTTGTCTCTGCTCCAGCTGGTGTTCCCCGGGGTGGCATAAAGTCTGACATGATGCTTAATTTTATGTGCCAACTTGGCTAGGCCTTGGTAACCAGATATTTGGTCAAATACCAGTCTAGGTTTGCTATGGAATTATTTTTTAGATGAGATTCACATTAAACCAGTAGACTCTGAGTAAAGCATATTACTCTCCATAACGTGGGTGGGCTCATCCAATCAGTTGAAAGTCTTAAGAGAAAACTGAGTCCCATGAAGAAAAGAAACTCTGCCAGCAAACTGCCTTTGGATTCAGGCATCAACTCTTCCCTGAGTCTCCAGCCTGCCTGCCTACTCAGAGGTGTTACCTTGCCAGCTTCCACAATTGTCTGAGCCAATTCCTCTCTCTCCATGTCTATATATCTATATGTCGATATATCTTTATACTTATATATAATGTTTTATTATATATTATATATACACACACATGTTTACACACCTTATTGGGTCTATTAGACCCTGACTAATACAGATGGGTACTTGAATCACCTGGAATCATCATTCCCTTGTGTGTCTGGTGGTTAATGTTGGAAAAACTTAAAAATTAGAAGCAGGAATCCCTGGGGCTCCTTGGGCATCTCTATCTCTGTGTAGTCTTCTAGCATGGCGGCTTCAACTAGGCTGTTTTCCTATCAGATCAGGATTCCCAAGGCACGCGTCTCTAGAGACAGAGTACCAAACAGAATTTATATTGAATTTTATGACCTAACCTCTGAAACCACATTTCATCACTTCTGCTGTATTCTGTTGGTTGAGGCAGTTACAAAGGTCCATCCAGGTCCAGAAGGGGACACAGGCCCCCATCTCTCAACAGAGGAATGTCAACATCACATTATGCGAAGAGCATGTGGAATGAAAAATGGGTCCAGCCATCTTTGGAGAATACTAATCTGCCCTGTTAATGTTTTAAACCTCTGAAATAAAATTTCTATTTACTTAGAATTACTAATACTTGATGCTCTACTTTTTGAGTGGACCCACTTATTGCCCATTCTTTCTTTTTTCTTGACTTGAAATAGCAATTATATTAGAGAAGTGTATACTTTAAAGCCTAAATTCCAGTTTTAGTATCTTGATTTTTTTTTTAAGTCAGGTAAAATAAGGCCAAAATAAAACTAAGAATTTTTCATGTGACCTTTAGGGCTAGAAACGTTTTGACAAAACGACATGTAGTGGGAATGCAATTAATAAATGCCACAGGAGACCATTTGTTTGGCTTGAGTTAATCAAAATTTGGACATTAGCATTAGCTTTGAGTTTCGTTTTATTTAGAACCAGCTATATTCTTTGTCCCTGACACAGCTTCCTCTCATAGGAATGTAGGTAGAAGGGGGGCTGGGCTGAGTTGGAGAGATGACCTCTCTTTGCTGGTATGGAACAGCACCTCAGAGGCAGGTACTCAAGTTGGTTTCTGCACTAGCATCCCCTAAGTGGCGGTTGTTCCTTACTTGAACCGCAGCTAATTTCCCCCCCACCTCCAAGGGAAGTTACCGTTGCTTTTTTTTTTAGCTATCAACTCTTCTTGGCTTAAACTCTGATAAAAAAAATGACTATACTTTTCTGTCCAGTGTTGCAAAGTTGAAAAGTTTCTTGAGCCCCAAATCGGTAGAACACAATTTCTACAGAGCAAAATTGCATTTTCATGCTCTTCGATTTTTTCATCTTGGCTGTACTTCTTTTCCCCAAAAGTCTTATTTTTATGTTTAACGTGTATTATTTAATATTTTTGAAATAAAAAACCCGTGAAGAAGAAGAATACAAATATCTGTGTATCCACACCTAGCTTGAGAAATAAAACATTAGTCACAGTGGAAAGTTCTCGTGTTCACTATCACCTATTAATTGCCCCTTCACATTGATACCCTCAGAGGTAATCACATTTCAGAATTTAGTATTTTTTATTCCTTGGCATTTAAAAATACTTTACATTTGTGTCTGTCCCTAAATAACTTACACCAATATTGTATGTGTTCATAAGCTATATGCAAATGGTATCATACTGTATGTATCTTTATGCAATTTGCTGTTTAAAAACTATGTGTGAGATTTATTCTTTAACTTATTTTCATTGCCTCTTAGTATTTCATTGTATGAATTTTCCTCAGCTTACTTATCTAGTCTCCTCCTGATGGACATATTATTTCCTATTTTGCTTTTACAAACAATACTTCCATAAAAATTCTGGTACTTGTGTCCTTGCGTACCTGGATTTCTTAGGGCAGTTAACTATGTAATAGAAATCTGGGATGAGATAAGGAGCTTGTGTCAGAATATAAATCAACATACCACTTCCTTTATCAAGAAAGTCTTATCTCGAAAAATGAAAAGTCATCTCGTCTAAACAGTGTGTTTAGTGACGTAGTTTATTTCTTTCCTTGCACAGGCATTCATCTTTTTGTGGCCCAGTTAACGAGCTTGGGAATGCAGATCACGTTCAGTGAAATCGTTGGGAGACAGGCACATTTTCTAAACTGTTCTCCTAAAGCACTGTACCAATTTACATAGCTACCAGAAATGAATAAAAATTCCCATTGCTTCCCATCTTTGTCAGCAGGTAGTATTATCAGGCCTTTTAATTTTTGCCAACCTGGTCGTTGTGAGATGGCTTCTCATTATGGTTTTATTTTGTCTTTGCCTGATTGCTAGTGATATAGAGCGTCTTGCCATTTACAACATTAAAATTTTTTTTTATTGTGATGTAATTGACATATAACATTGTATTAATTTTAGGCATAAACATAATGATTTAATATAGATATATATTGTGATCGGGCAGTGTTTGTCTTCCTCCATATTCCTTAGTTCACTTAGCATAGTGCTGTCAAGGACCGTCTATGTTGCAAATGGATGCCATTTAAAAAATTGGTTTTTACTTGTTTTTAAAATCGCTGAAATTTTCTGGACTATTGCTGCTCATCTTCTATTTTTTCTTTTTTCTTTAATTTGTTTCATTTAGTGTTCCAAAGGTGGGCCATATCTACTGACTGCTTTTTAAATCTCCTCTTTCTTTTCTCTTTCCCCATTTTTGATCATTCCTTATGTAACGTTATTGATACTCCCATGACTGACTTTCTGCTTTTCTAACTCTACTGTCATTCTTTCTTGGCTCAAGTTCTCGTAAGGAGAATTTTTGGTAAAGGTCAAGTAATGGCATGCTGAATAAGAAAGACTCTGGGGTGTGATAATAAAAGCAGTTTTATTTTGTTCTGCTGTCCTTCTAAATCTTACTCCTAGATAAAACTCAGGAAGGTCCCATGACTTTTCTGATCAGTTTTAGTTAATAGAAAGTCTTTCATCACATTAGTGGACACAGAGTTAATTCAGTAATAAAATGTCCAGCCCAATATATGAATCAACACTTTCATCTTTACTCAAAGGTATGACTTCTTCTGCTCTGTCCTATCTAGGGCTTTGTGCATTTGTGTTCTTTCCTTACAGGGAGGGCACATGGTCCTTCTTTTCTCTTTTTCTGTCTGGACTATCTCCCTTTCCTCTGGTTTGCTAATTATGACTTCTGGGGTGGAAGACAAGGAGTTGGGAAGGGAAGGCAGGGAAGAGCTTTAAGGCAAAAGAACACTTTCACTTGACTGGTGCTGTTGTAAGGTGGCTTTGCCTTCCCTGGGGCTAAATAGATGTTTAAAGATGGTTCTTTCTCGGAGTATTTCCTTGCATTCTTTAAAGATTCTCCTGCGTGGCTCTGCAACTGCAGCTCCTTGGATGTGTGCATTGCCTGTCCATCAGCTGGCCACTTCCAATGTCCCTCCATCTTCTGTCCCCAGCCAAATACTCTTCTATCTCTGGGTTCCACTTACAAAGGCAGGCCACTGTACTGAGAGGATTGCTTCAATTTTAATTACTTTTTTTCAAGGACAATACCATTCTTCATTTATAAATATTTATTTTTTGAATGGTTAGTGTAGTCACATGGTTCAAAATTTTTTCAAAAAATATTTCAAAAATTTTTTCTCCATCTTACTCCTGGTCATCAATTTCCTTCCACATAGACAGCAGTGTCAGCAGTCTCTTCTGGATCCATGTAGAGGTATTTTATATATGTACAAGCAAATATTATATATTGCCCCACCTTTTCTTAGCTCCAATAGTAGAATACTATTTACACTGGTTCCCGCTTCAGGTTCACTAATCTGTGACTCCTGTTTGGGAGCAGGAACACTCACCTGGCGGGCCCCATCCTCTACTCAGCTGCTGAGGTTGCTGCATGTTTTTCGGGCCCGAGTCAAGCCCCAGGCTACTCCAACTTCCAGATTCTGGTGCTCACATTCAGCTTTCCATGTTGTCTCCTCAAAGTTCCTCTCATTCGCTTGAGGAAAGGAAGAAGTTACCTCTGCATCTCTTTACCTGTTCTCTCTAAAAAAAAATCTTCTCACTTCTTCTGAATCTATAACCTCTTGATCCTTTCGTCTCAGTGACCAGGTTGAAAGATATTGAGTGAGGGGCCTAAGAATCACATAATTGGTCTCATATTGCTTCTTTAAAATGTGCCTCTTGGAGGTCTGTCTTGCAGCACACTCTGGATGCTGTTATCAGTTTGTCTTAGGGTGCTTACTCAAAAATTGCAATTTAATGTTAGGTTACAGTCAACTATTGTCCAATGCTGCCTTTATAGACATTCCTACTCTCCTTGTGCTCTCTGGATGTGATGTCACAGGGACGTTAACCAATGTTTCCTTGGCTTGTGACCTCATGCACACACACACACACAAATATTTACATATAAGAAGATAAGCGACTGTCTCTTATTTTTTTATCAAAGGAAGTTCTTATTGATAAATTTTAGTTTTTCCATATTTCTGCACATCAGAACACCAAATGCCCTAGAAAAGTTCAAGACCAAGCCAAAAGACTGAATCTAGAAAAAGAAAGTAGTTAGAAAACACATCCTTAAATTTGATGTCTGCCCAGTTTTGTTAGGAGTGAAGGGAGATTTGCGATCTGAATGATTTAATTGACTATTGAGGATGTGGTGGACAAGGTTACAGGTCAGATCTGTCACCTAAGTTTGACACTACAGTAGACGTCTGGACGCATAATTCTATTCAATTAACCTCATATAATGAATTATATCATTACATCATCCAGCAGTATGTCTTCACTTCACAATTTGTTATGTCTAGAGATCAGTGTCAAATTTCACATCCTCAGAGAGAAAACATTGCTGTTCACCCCAAATATAAATTCAACAAACATTCAATTCAACAAATATTGTGCCTAGTATATACAAGATACCTATTCAGTTTATAAAAACAGTAAAAATAACCAACATTTTTAAGCACCTACTGTGCACCAAATACCATGCTATGTCCTTTACATGTGTTGTTTCCTTTAATTTTCACAAAATCCTATAGAGTAGGTTACTATTGTAATCTCCAACATAGAGATGTGGAAATGGAGCACAGAGAGGTTAAGTACAGTGACCAAAAGTTATATAGCCAGTAAGTAGCCCAACTAGGCTTCAGGTAGCCCAACCAGGACTCCAGAGTTCATGCTCTTAATCCACTATGAAGGAGTCAAAGGGCTTTATAGTCTAATGTGGCAATTATTGGTTAGGTAAATGCAGAACTACCCACAGTAGCCACAGCCCTAAGAGAGGTACACAACATGGTGAAGTTCAGGGGTGGGAGAGCACCCACAAAGTGGGAGCAGTCAATGGAATTTTTCCTGTGTACGTAGCTGTTGAGCTTGTACTTAAAGCATGTGGCAGAAATTGTGAACCAGGGTAATAAGTGTTCAAGGTTAGGAAACAAAGGTCTAGAGGTAGGAATAAGCAGGCCATGTCTGAGATACAGTTTGGCTCGAAGGTGACATCCAGTTAGGGAAGGAGTAAAATGCTTATTTCTGTGCCAGGCCCTTGAGAGAGATTATTTCTCATTTTTAAGATAACCCTACAGGGTAAATATCATTATCCTTAATTTATAGATAATAAATCTGAAGGCTTGAAGGGTCATAGGGCAAATGATAGGGCCAAGATTTGAACTGGAGTCTTCTAGAAACCACATCCTTGTTCTACTTTTTCATGTTGCCTTACTTTAGGGAGAGAGAAAGCGTGGGTGGTGTCATATTGAGAAAGGCCTTGATGACGGAGGCGAGGAATTTTTACTTATCTTGGCAGGGAAAGCAGGGCAGAGACAAAACTTAAGCTGAGTCTTGGAAGACTATGTAACCATGTGGGCAATAGAAATGACAGTGAGTTAAGAGCAGTGGTGCAACTGGACAAAAGGGGAGTAGATATAAGAAATATGCATTAATGGTATTTAGAGACTAAATTACTGACTAGGTAGGAGAAGGAACAGAGAAGAGGATATAATATTTCTAAAGTTTTGAGCCTCTCAGTTTTCAGAAGGGTGTTTTGCATTGGCCATTGATAGACATACAGGACAGAAAGAGGAGCAGGCTATGTGTAATTGAGGAGAGGGAAAATGAGAAACTTAATTTGGGAACTGGAGGCAATGGAGACTTCTGTACCTATGTAGAGATGGGTAATGGACAATTGAAGATTTAGTCTCAAGTTTGGGGCCAAGATCCAGTCACCCAAAGAGAGTCAAGAGTCATATCCACTGTAATCAACAAATATAAAATGCAGAAATATCTGATCTTGGCATTTACTAAGGAGTAGGAGAAAAAAGGGAGCCATATAGAACACCCATTGTGTGCCTAGCATTGTAGAAATAGTGGGAACAGTGACAGCCTTTTCCTCAATAAGCTTCTGATCTTGTTCCAGATATTACTCTCATGAACTATGAGCAAGTAATATAAAACTTAATGTACTCATGAGAGGATTAAAGATTGTGGCGTGAGAGATGAGACAGAGGCTTCATCCTAGAACTGCATATACTATGAAAATATAATAAATAAAACTACTCCTGAAAGAGCAAAAGGAAAGAGGACTGTGCCAGACTGCATACACCTGAGAAAAGAGGAGACCTCATGGAACAGGGTAACGTACTAAAGCTGTGGCCAGGCGGGACCCAAGCCCTTCCCCCACCCCAGCTCACAGGTGGGATGAGGAGAAACGGAGCGGGGAGGGAGTGGAGGCCTGGGACTGCTAAATACTTAACTCTGTAGATCTGCTCTGGGAGCACAAACCTACATTTCATGGTGCTTGCATGGTACTCTCATGATTAGGGGGTTGGAAAGCTAAGACCGGCAGAATTCCTGGAGAGACTAAGATTCCAGCTGCTTGTGAAAAGCAGGGATCCATATCCAGCTGCTCTGGGACAAAAGAAAGGCGGGCAATCTGAGAGACTTCCTAACAAAGAAACCCTTAGCAAGAGGGCTGCTAAAGGGACAAGGATTGCACAGAGCTTACTGCTCAGAAGAAAGGACAGGTAGACAAAACTGTCAGGGTGCACTCTGCCCGGAAGGTTGGGAGCTTTTCATGATCTTCAGGTGCTCCAGCTCTGGCTGCCTACACAGCTCCAAGGACCCTCTCTGTGATATGCAGCCTACTGCGCCTTTCTCCCAGCCAGCCCCACCTGGCTAACAAACTGGCAAACCCTACCCTGGCATTAGGCCAGCCAGAGGGAAGCCCTGTCTACAGCAACTACAAACACAAAGCACAGAGGCTTATATCTGTGTGCTCGGCCCACTGGTTCGGGCAGTGGAGACAGGCATAGCAGCTGGGAAGCAGGAAACAGCTTTTTCCTCCCCTGAGGCACCAATATACTCCCTTGCAATCCCCAACATTGCTTCAGGGGCTGAGCAGCTCCAGAGAGTAGAGCTTCAAGGCACTAGAGGGCGCCATATACAAATATGAAATGCCAAAGGAACCTGGTTCAAAGTAAAATTACTAATGCAACTCCTGGGAAAGACTTAATTGACACTGACCTCACGAATCTTCCTGAAAGGGAGTTCAAAATTAAAATCATTAACATACTCATGGAGGTACAGAAAGATATTCAAGAACTCAGAATGAATTCCGGTTGGAGATGCAATCGTTGAAGAGCACAATGAACGGTATTAAAAGCAGATTAGGTACAGTGAAGGAGATGATAAATGAAATAGAAACTAGAGAAGAGGAATACAAAGAAGCTGAGAAACAGAGAGGAAAAAGGATCTCTAAGAATGAAAGAATGTTGAGAGAACTGTGTGACCAATCCAAATGGAACAATATTTGCATTATAGGGGTACAAGAAGAAGAAGAGAAAGAAAAGGGGATAGAAAGTGTCTTTGAGGAGGTAATTGCTGAAAACTTCTCCAATCTGGGGAAGGAGATAGTCTCTCAGGCCATGGAGGTGCACAGATCTCCCAACACAATGGACCCAAGGAAGACAAGACCAAGACATATAGTAATTAAATGGCAAAGATCAAGGATAAGGACAGACTATTAAAAGCAGCCAGAGAGAGAAATAAGATCACATACAAAGGATCATCAGGGTATCATCAGATGTCTCAGCAGAAACCTTACAGGCCAGAAGGGAGTGGCATGATGTATTTAATACAACGAAGCAGAAGGGCCTCCAACCAAGATTACTTTATCTGGGGAGGTTATCATTTAAATTTGAGGGAGGGATTAAACAATTTCCAGATAAGCAAAAGCTGAGAGAATTTACCTCCCACAAACCGTCTTTACACTGTATTTTGGAGGGACTGCTATAGATGGAAGTGTTCCTATGGTTTAATAGCTGCCACCAGAGGTAATAAAACCACAGTAAAGAATGTAGAAGAGCTAATTACTAAGAAAACGCAAAATTAAATGAACTATCCCCAAAGGCAATCAAGGGATAGACAAACAGTACAGAATATTATACTTAATATATAAAGAATGGAGGAGGAAGAAAAAGGAGGAGAAAAAAAAGAACCTTTAGATTGTGTTTGTAATAGCATATTAAGTGAGTTACGTTAGACTCTTAGATAGTAAGGAAGTTAACCTTGAACCTTTGGAAACCATGAATCTAAAGCCTGCAATGGCAATAAGTACATACCTATCGATAATCACCCTAAATGTAAATGGACTGAATGCACCAATCAAAACACATAGAGTCACTGATTGGATAAAAAAGCAAGACCCATCTATATGATGCCTACAAGAGACTCACTTTAAACCTAAAGACATACACAGACAAAAAGTGAAGGGATGGAAAAAAATATTTCATGCAACTAATAGGGAGAAAAAAGCAGGAGTTGCAGTACTTGTATCAGACAAAATAGACTTCAAAACAAAGAAAGTCACAAGAGACAAACAAGGACTTTACTTAATGATAAAAGGGTCAATCCAACAAGAAGATATAACCATTATAAATATCTAATGCACCCAACACAGGAGCACCCACATATGTGAAACAAATACTAACAGAATTAAAGGGGGAAATAGAATGCAGTGCATTCATTCTAGGAGACTTCAACACACCACTCACTCTGAAGGACAGATCAACTAGACAGAAAATTGTGGGGAACTACCTTTGGATCTCAACTGCACAACAAAGATGGCCACTGAGAACCCTTTGAATTTCGGCTGCGCCACAGCTTCCCGCCAAGTGTTCTCACTCAGGTCCACTGCTTATGTCAGAGACAACTGCGCATGCGCACAACTCTGTGTGTGATTGGAAATTTGAAGGTTGCCTTGTTAGCATAAGGTGCAACCAATCCCAAGAGACCACACCCTATATATTCCGTGTTCTGAGCTGCAATAAACAAGTTCCTGCTTTGACTGAGCTCCCTGTCGTGTCTGATTGTCTCCAGGGATGGCGGAGGCTGCGGAACGGGCGGACAGTCGGCTCTTGCCTCCCTTGCTTCGCCTTGTCAGGGCATGCCTCTCCCTCCTTTCCTTTCCCTCCACTGTCTTGGAGGATCACTGAAAGAGCTAGTAGTCCTGATGGTGAGCAGGACCGGCAGGGGAGAGGCTAGACACCCCGACAGAAAATAAGTAAGGAGACAGAGGCACTGAACAACACATTAGAACACATGGACCTAACAGACATCTACAGAACTCTACACCCAAAAGCAGCAGAATACACATTCTTCTCAAGTGCACATGGAACATTTTCAAGAATAGATCATATACTAGGCCACAAAAAGAACCTCAGTAAATTCAAAAAGATTGAAATTTTATCAACCAGTTTCTCAGACGACAAAGGTATGAAACAAGAAATAAATTATGCAAAGAAAATGAAAAATCCCACAAACACATGGAGGCTTCACAATATGCTCCTAAATAATGAATGGATCAATGACCAAATAAAAACAGAGATCAAGCAATATATGGAGACAAATGACAACAATAATTCAACACTGCAAAATCTGTGGGATGCAGCGAAGGCTATGCTTAGAGGAAAGTATATTGCAGTACAGGCCTACCTCAGGAAAGAAGAACAATCCCATATGAGCAGTCTAAACTCACAACTAACGAAACAAGAAAAAGAAGTACAAATGAGGCCCAAAATTAGTAGAAGGAGGAACATAATAAAGATTAGAGCAGAAATAAATAAAATCAAGAAGAATAAAACAATAAAAAGAATCAATGAAAGGAGGAGGTGGTTCTTTGAGAAAATAAACAAAATAGATAAACCCCTAGCCAGACTTACCAAGAAAAAAAGAGTGTCTACTCACATAAACAGAATCAGAAATGAAAAAGGAAAAATCACTACAGACACCACAGAAATACAAAGAGTTATTAGAGAATACTATAAAAAATTATATGGTAACAAACTCGATAACGTAGAAGAAATGGACAACTTTCTAGAAAAATACAACCTTCCAGGGCTGACCCAGAAAGACATAGAAAATCCGAACAGACCATTTACCAGCAACAAAATTGAATTGGTAATCAAAAACCTACTGAAGAACAAAACGCCGGGACTTCCGCGAAGATGGTGGCGTGAACAGAGCAGCAGAATTTTCCTCCCAACATTATATTTATCCACGAAAACACAGCAAATACAACTATTCCTAAAAGAGAGACCAGAACACACAACAAAGCGCACATCGTGCAGCCACACCGGAGAGGACTCGGCAGCCGGCGAGGCGGCGCACCGGCGGGCAGCCACACCGGAGAGGACTCGGCATCTGGTGGGGGAGCGCACTGGCGGGCAACTACACCTGAGAGGACGTGGCAGCCGGCGAGGTGGGTAAGAAATGGAACCACGACCCGGCAGGACGCGAGCACTCTCCCAACCCAGTGCACCGGCAGGAGGAGAGGATTCAGAACCGGGCGGGAGTGGAAGTGCAGGCCTGGGAGATAACCAGCTCCGGCGATCTGCACCGGGAGCACGGACACACAGAGCATGGCGTAGCAGAGATTGGAGAGACAGAGGGCGCAGGGTCTCAGCGGGAATGTGCCTGGTTGCTCGCAGCTGGCTCAGGGAAGGAGAAAAGAGAAGAAAAAAAAAAGGAGAAAAGCGCGCGCTTTTTTTCAGCAGTCTTCAAGAGACAGGAGCCCAGCAGAGGACTGCATCGCCGTGGCACACTCAACCCAGCAGGTTGGGAGTCCTCAGGAGCTTCGGACCCCTCAGCGGGCGACTGGGAAAGGGTAGCCATATTTAGGACTCCCACAGAGCTCAACAGCCTCCCATTCATTCTCACCCCGGCCACAGCTTTAAAGGGCCCTGCGGAGAGGCGCGGCCACAGCTCTGGAATTGTGGAGCAGCAGCGCCACCTACAGCATTCACACAGAAACCACTCACGGTGGGTGTTTTTTTTTTTTTTTAGGTGCTGCTGCTTTTTCTTTCCTTTCTTTTCTTTCTTTCTTTCTTTCTCTCTTTTTTTAATTATTACTATTTTTTTCTCTTCTTTCTTCTCTTTCCTTTTGAAAGTCATAAAGAGCCCAGCGGACATACGTGACAACTACCAGCAACCAATTCTATAGCCATGAAAAGGGAGAGGAATATGGTACAGACAAAGCTCCAAACCCAGACAACCCCTGAGAGAGAACATGAAGGAATGGACATGCACAGTCTTCCTGAAAAAGAATTTAGAATAAAAGTCATAGTAATGCTGACGGATCTATAGAATAATGTGCAAGAGCTGAGGGAGGAAATGAGGAAAGACTATGCAGAAATGAGACAAGCCATCGACGAGCTTAACAGCAGACTGGATGAGGTGCAAGAGACTGTTAATGGAATAGAAAACAGAGACCAGGAATACAGAGAAGCTGAGGCAGAGAGAGATAAAAGGATCTCTAGGAATGAAAGAATATTAAGAGAACTGTGTGACCAATCCAAATGGAGCAATATTTGCATTATAGGAGTACCAGAGGAAGAAGAGAGAGAAAAAGGGATAGAAAGTGTCTTTGAAGAAATAATTGCTGAAAACTTTCCCACACTGGGGAAGGAAATAGTCTCACAGTCCACGGAAGCCCACAGATCTCCCAACACAAGGGACCCAAGGAAGACAACACCAAGACACATAGTAATTAAGATGGCAAAGATCAAAGATAAAGACAGAGTATTAAAGGCAGCTAGAGAGAGAAAAAAGATCACCTACAAAGGAAAACCCACCAGACTGTCATCAGACTTCTCAACAGAAACCTTACAGGCCAGAAGAGAATGGCATGATATATTTAACGTAATGAAACAGAAGGGCCTCGAACCAAGAATATTGTATCCAGCACGATTATCATTTAAATATGACGGAGGGATTAAGCAATTTCAAGACAAATGAAAGCTGAGGGAATTTGCCTCCCATAAACCACCACTACAGGATATCTTAAATGGACTGCTCTAGAGGGAAGCACCCCTAAGGCTAAAAAGATGTCACCAGAGAAAATAAAATCATGGCAAAGAAAACCCAGCATCCAAATAATAACTAAAGGCAAAGAGTAAAACACCTAATATATAAAGAAAGGAGGAGGAAGAATAGGAAGGGAGAGATAAAGAAACATCAGACGGTGTTCACAATAACTTAACAAGAAAGTTAAGTTAGATTCTTAGATAGTAAAGAAGCAACCCTTGAACCTTTGGTAATCACGAATCTAAAGCCAGCAATGGCAATAAGTACATATCTATCAATAATCACCCTAAATGTAAATGGACTGAATGCACCAATCAAAAGACACAGAGTAACAGAGTGGATAAAAAGCAAGACCCATCTATATTTTGCTTACAAGAGACTCACCTCAAACCCAAAGATATACACAGACTAAAAGTGAAGGGATGGATAAAGATATTTCAAGCAAACAACAAAGAGAAAAAAGCAGGTGTTGCAGTACTTGTATCAGATAAAATAGACTTCAAAATGAAGAAAGAAGCAAGAGATAAAGAAGGACATTACATAATGTTAAAGGGGTCAGTCCAACAAGAAGATATAACCATTATAAATATACATGCACCCAACACAGGAGCGTCAGCATATGTGAAACAAATACTAACAGAATTGAAGGAGGAAATAGACAGCAATGCAATTATTTTGGCACACTTTAACACACCACTCTCTCCAAAGGATAGATCAACGAGGCAGAGGATAAGTAAAGACACAGAGGCACTGAACAACTACCAACTAACTTCTCAGATCACAAAGGTATAAAACTAGTAATAAATTTTAGAAAGAAATCAAAAAGGCTCACAAATACATGGAGACTTAACAACATTCTCCTAATGAATCAATCGGTTAACGACCAAATCAAAACAGAAATCAAAGAATATGTGGAGACTAATGACAACAACAACACAAAGCCACAACTTCTGTGGGACGCAACAAAGGCAGTTCTAAGAGGAAAGTATATTGCAGTCCAGGCCTATTTAAAGAAGGAAGAACATTCCCAAATGAACAGTCTAAAGACACAATTATTGAAATTGGAAAAAGAAGAACAAATGAGGCCCAAAGTCACCAGAAGGAGAGAGATAATAAAGATCAGAGAAGAAATAAATAAAACTGAGAAGAATAAAACAATAGAAAAAATCAATGAAACCAGAAGCTGGTTCTTTGAAAAAATAAACAAAATAGATAAACCCCTAGCCAGACTCATTAAGAGAAAAAGAGAATCTACACACATAAACAGAATCACAAATGAGAAAGGAAAAATAACGACGGACCCCACACAAATACAAAGAATTATAAGAGAATATTATGAGCATCTATATTCTAACAAGCTGCAAAACCTTGAAGAAATGGACAACTTCTTAGAAAAATACAGCCTTCCAAGACTCACCAAGCAGGAAACAGAAAAACTAAACAGACCAATCACCAGCAACGAAATTGAATCGGTAATAAAAAAACTACCCAAGAACAAAACCCCCAGACCTGATGGATTCACCTCTGAATTCTACCAGACATATAGAGAAGAAATAATACCCATTCTCCTTAAAGTTCTCCAAAAAATAGAAGAGGAGGGAATACTTCCAAACTCTTTCTATGAAGCCAGCATCACTCTAATACCAAAACCGGGCAAAGACCTCACTAAAAATGAAAATTACAGACCAATATTCCTGATGAACATAGATGCAAAAATACTCAATAAAATATTAGCAAACCGAATTCAAAAATACATCAAGAGGATCATACACCATGATCAAGTGGGATTCATCCCAGGGATGCAAGAATGGTACAATATTCGAAAATCCATCAACATCATCCATCACATCAACAAGAAGAAGAACAAAAACCACATGATCATCTCCATAGATGCTGAAAAAGCATTTGAGGAAATTCAGCATTCATTCATGATTAAAACTCTCAACCAAATGGGTATAGATGGCAAGTACCTCAACATCATAAAGGCTATATATGACAAACCCACAGCCAACATCATACTTAATAGCGAGAAGCTGAAAGCTTTTCATCTAAGATCGGGAACAAAACAGGAGTGCCCACTCTCTCCACTGTTATTCAACATAGTACTGGAGGTCATTGCCACGGCCATCAGACAAAGCAAAGATATACAAGGCATCCAGATTGGTAAAGAAGAAGTCAAATTGTCACTATTTGCAGATGACATGATACTGTACATAAAAAACCCTACAGACTCCACTCCAAAACTATTAGAACTAATATCTGAATTCAGCAAAGTTGCAGGATATAAAATTAACACACAGAAATCTGTTGCTTTCCTATACACTAATGATGAACTAACAGAAAGAGAAATCAGAAAAACAATTCCATTCACAATTGCATCAAAAAGAATAAAATACCTAGGAATAAACCTAATGAAGCAAGTGAAAGACCTGTACTCTGAAAAGTATAAGACACTCCTAGGAGAAATTAAAGAAGACACTAACAAATGGAAATGCATCCCATGCTCTTGGCTAGGAAGAATAAATATTGTCAAAATGGCTATACTACCTAGAGCAATCTACAGATTCAATGCAATCCCTATCAAACTACCAACAGCTTTCTTCAATGAACTGGAACAAATAATTCTAAAATTCATATGGAACCACTAAAGACCCTGAATAGCCAAAGCAATCCTGAGAAGGAGGAATCAAACAGGGGGAATTACACTCCCTGACGTCAAGCTCTACTACAAAGCCACAGTAATCAAGACAATTTGGTACTGGCACAAAAACAGACCCACAGACCAGTGGAACAGAATAGAAAATCCAAACATTAACCCAAACATCTATAGTCAATTAATATATGATAAAGGAGCCCTGGATATACAATGGGGAGATGACAGCCTCTTCAGCAGCTGGTGTTGGAAAAACTGGACAGCTACATGTAAGAGAATGAAACTGGACTACTGTCTAAACCCGTACACAAAGGTAAACTCAAGGTGGATCAAAGACCTGAATGTAAGTCATGAAACCATAAAACTCTTAGAAAAAAACGTAGGTAAAAATCTCTTGGACATAAACGTGAACAACTTCTTCATGAACATATCCCCCTGGGCAAGGGAAACAAATGCAAAGATGAACAAATGGGACTATATCAAGCTGAAAAGCTTCTGCACAGCAAAGGCCACCATCAGTAGAACAAAAAGACATCCTACAATATGGGAAAATATATTCATAAACGATGTATCTGATTAGGGGTTGACATCCAAAATATATAAAGAACTCATGCACCTTAACAAACAAAAAGCAATTAATCCAATTAAGAAATGGGCAGAGGACATGAATAGACACTTCTCTAAAGAAGAAATTCAGATGGCCAACAGGCACATGAAAAGATGCTACACATTGCTGGTCATCAGAGAAATGCAGATTAAAACCACAATGAGATATCACCTCACACCAGTGAGGATGGCCAACATCCAAAACACAAACAACAACAAATGTTGGCGAGGATGTGGAGAAAAGGGAACCCTCCTACACTGCTGATGGGAATGCAAATTAGATCAACCATTGTGGAAAGCAGTATGGAGGTTCCTCAAAAAACTCAAAATAGAAATACCATTTGACCCAGGAATCCCACTCCTAGGAATTTACCCTAAGAATGCAGCAGCCCAGTTTCAAAAAGACAGATGCACCCCTATGTTTATTGCAGCACTATTTACAATAGCCAAGAAATTGAAGCAACCTAAGTGTCCATCAGTTCATGAATGGATTAAGAAGATGTGGTACATATACACAATGGAATATTATTCAGCCATATGAAGAAAACAAATCCTAGTATTTACAACAACATGGATGGAGCTAGAGGGTATTATACTCAGTATAATAAGCCAAGCCAAAAAAGACAAGTATCAAATGATTTCACTCATATGTGGAGTATAAGAACAAAGAAAAAAACTGAAGGAACAAAACAGCAGCAGACTCACAGAACCCAAGAACGGACTAATAGTTACCAAGGGGAAAGGGACTGGGGAAGATGGGTGGGAAGGGAGGGATAAGAGGGTAAAAGGGGTATTACGATTAGCAGACGTAAGGTAGGGGGGGCATGGGGTCGGCTGTACAACTCAGAGAAGACACGTAGTGATTCACATCTCACTACACTGATGGACAGTAACTGTAGTAGGGTTGGTGGGGGGCACCTGATGAAGGGGGTAGTTTAATCACCATAATATTGCACATGTAAGTGTAGGTTAATCATACCAAAATAAACTGTAAAAAAAAAAAAAAAGAACAAAACACCTGTACCAGATGGCTTCACTGCTGAATTTGATCAAACATTTAGTGAAGACCTAATACCCATCTTTATTTAAGTTTTCCAAAAAATAGAAGAGGAAGGAATAGTGCCAAAGTCATTCTATGTGGCGAGCATCACTCTAAATCCAAAACCGGGCAAAGACACCACAAAAAAAGAAAATTACAGACCAATATCCCTGATGAACATAGACACAAAAATATTCAACAGAATATTAGCAATCCAAATTCAAAAATCCAGAAAAAAATCATCCATCATGATCAAGTATGATTTATTCCAGTAATGCAAGGTCGGTACAACATTCGAAAATCCATCAACACCACATACGACATCAAGAAACACAAGGAGAAAAACCACATGATCATCCCCATAGATGCTGAAAAAGTATTCGACAAAATTCAACATCCATTCATGATAAAAACTCTCAACAGAATGGGTGTAGAGGGGAAGTACCTCAAAATAATACAGGCCATATGTGACAGACCCACAGCCAACATTATACTTAACAGCGAGCAACTGAAAGCTTTTCCTTTAAGATCGGGAACAAGACAAGGATGCCCATTCTCCCCACTTCTATTCAACATAGTTCTGGAGGTCCTAGCCACGGCAATCAGACAACACAAAGAAATAAAAGGCATCCAGACTGGCAGGGAAGAAGTTAAAGTGCCCCTCTTTGCAGATGAGATGATAGTGTACATAAAAAACCCTAAAGAATCCACTCCAAAACTACTAGATCATGTATGTGAATTCAACATTGCAGGATACAAAATTAATACACAGAAATCTGTGGCATTCCTATACACTAACAGTGAACTAGCAGAGAGAGAAATCAGGAAAACAATTCCATTCATAGTTGCATCAAAAAGAATAAAATACCTAGGAATAAACCTAACCAAGGAAGTGAAAGACCCATAGTCTGAAAACTACAGGACACTCATGAGAGAAATTAAAGAAGATACCAGTAAATGGAAACACATTCCATGCTCATGGGTAGGGAGAATTAATATTGTCAAAATGGCCATCCTGCCTAAAGCAATCAACAGATTCAATGCAATTCCTATCCAAATACGAACAGCATTCTTCAACGAACTAGAGAGAATAGTTCTAAAATTCATACGGAACCCCAAAAGACCCAGAATAGCCAAAGGAATCCTGAGAAGGAAGAATAAAGCTGGGGGGATTATGCTTCCCAACTTTAAGCTTTACACAGCCACAGTACTCAAGACAATTTGGTACTGGCACAAGAACAGACCCATAGACCAATGGAACAGACTAGAGAGCCTTGATATAAACCCTAACCATATTTGTTCAATTAATATATGATAAAGGATCCATGGACATACAATGGGGAAATGATAGCCTCTTCAACAGCTGGTGTTGGCAAAACTGGACAGCTACATGCAAGAGAATGAAACTGGATTATTGTTTAACCCCATACACAAAAGTAAACTCGAAATGGATCAAGGACCTGAAGGTAAATCATGAAACCATAAAACTCTTAGAAAACAACATAGGCAAAAATCTCCTGAATATAAGCATGAGTGACTTCTTCCTGAACGCATCTCCTCGAGCAAGGGAAACAAAAGCAAAAATGAACTCATGGGACTACATCAAACTAAAAAGTTTCTGTACAGCAAAGGACACCATCAACAGTACAAAAAGGCACCCTAAAGTATGGGAAAATATATTTGTAAATGTCACATCCGACAAGGGGTTAACATCCAAAATATATAAAGAACTTACAAGCCTCAACACCCGAAACGCGAATATCCCAGTTAAAAAATGGGCAGAGGATATGAAGAGACAGTTTTCCAAAGAAGAAATTTAGATGGCCAACAGACACATGAAAAGATGCTCCACATCACTAATTATCAGGGAAATGCAAATTAAAACCACAATGAGATATCACCTCACACTAGTAAGGATGGCCAGCATCCAAAAGACTAAGAACAACAAATGCTGCCGAAGATGTGGAGAAAGGGGAACCCTCCTACACTGCTGGTGGGAATGTAAGCTAGTTCAACCATTGTGGAAAGCAATATGGAGGTTCCTCAAAAAACTAAAAATAGAAATACCATTTGACCTGAGAATCCCACATCTTGGAATTTACCCAAAGAATACACCTTCTCAAATTCAAAAAGACATATGCACCCCTATGTTTATCCCAGAACTTTTTACAATATTCCAGAGATGGAAGCAACCTAAGTGTCCATCAGTAGATGAATTGATAAAGAAGAGGTGGTACATATACACAATGGAATACTACTCAGCCATAAGAAAGAAACAAATCCTACCATTTGCAACAACATGGGTGGAGCTGGAGGATATTATGTTCAGTGAAATAAGCCAGGCGGAGAAAGACGAGTGCCAAATGATTTCCCTCATTTCTGGAGTATAACAATGAAGCAAAACTGAAGGAACAAAGTAGCAGCAGACTCACAGACTCCAAGAAGGAACTAGTGGTTACCAAAGGGGAGGGGTGTGGGAGGGCAGGTGGGGAGGGAGGGAGAAGGGGATTGAGGTGTATTATGTTTAGTTCACATGGTGTGGGGAATCACGGGGATAATAATGTAGCACAGAGAAGGCAAACAGTGAATCTGTGGCATTTTACTGCACTGATGGACAGTGACTGCATTGGCGTATGGGTGGAGCTTGGTAATATGGGTAAATGTAGTAACCACATTGTTTTTTCACTTGAAACCTTCATAAGAGTGTATATCAATAATACCTTAATAAAAAAATAAATTTAAAAAAATGTACCCAGGAGCCTATCTGTAGGGTATAAGCAGTAAGTGTTATGGGATGTTGAAAGATGTTGATATGTTTGAGATATTTGGCGAGGCAAGGGAGAGGGCAGAGATCAGCACAAACAGGTGACAATTGTGCACAAACAGGTGACAATTGTACACAGGCTGATTTGAAGGTAACATTGCTCCTCACACAGACAGGAACTTTTGGTGTTTTCTCAGTTATCCAGGAGGTAGCATGGCAGCAGAAAAATATAAATAGGCTTTGGAGTAAAGGGAGACCTGAAATATTGTATTTGCCTTTTACTGATGGTATAATATTGGGCTGGTTACTTAGCTTTTCAAAACCCATTTCCTCTTTTTTGAAAAAGGGAGTATAATAGTCAATACGGTAGCTGTATAAATTCAGTAAAATAACACATGAGAAGCATCTGACCCACTGCATTACGTAGAATTGTTGGGGAGATAACTAAATAACTCTTATGTTGTTTTTCTTGCTACCACTCCCACCATTGGGATACCCACATTTCCTGTTCTTCCCGCCGGCACAGCTCCCTGAAGACACAGTATACATTTTACATGTGCAGAGTAGGTCCACTGACCTATTCAGACACAGGAATAGGCCCTACAAAGAGAGGGCAATTATTACCTCTTGCCTTTATTGATAATTATCTCAACGAGCAGTTACTGAACATCTACATTGTACTAGTCACTGTGCTAGGTCATGTTGGCGTATGGATAGGTAAAAGAGTCCTAAGATACTTAAAGATGAGGAATAGTCTCTGGATAAATAGCTATCGGAATTCAGAAAGTGGAGGAAAAAGAGGGGGGAAAGCTTGTGTGCAGTGAGACCTAACGGAAGCTGGCATTATTGCAGAAGAGGTGTCATTTAAGCTACGTCTTGCCACAGGATAGAACTCGCCGGAAGAGATTGGGGAGAGAAGACAAAGATATTAGAAAACACAGTGTCTTAAAGCACGGTTCTATCCATACCTTTACCTAACGGGGGAAACTCCTTTTCACTTGCTCTGGCGTCTGAAGTCATTGTACAGAATGCGTGCTGAATAGAAGTGTAACGCTGGCAAGTATTACAGCCACAGTGACAGCAAAGGGTTACTGCCGCAGCCGCAGAGCTACGATGATCTGAAACTGACTGGTGTAAAGAAGATTTATTTGGACGACAACTGGGGAAACATCGTAAACTCTGAGAAGCTGCAATTGCCAGACTTTGAGCACACCCTTCAAAGCCCGAGCTTATTTTTCAGCCGGGAGTTAAATGCGCAGCCAGAGAGCCCAATTAGCTTGAGGGGAAAGAGGGCGATTGGGAGGTCTCCGCTGCGGATCTACTTTGGCTCCTCCCGAGTCCTGCAAGACACAAATTTCGCCACACCAAACATGGCACCCCCTTCTACCCCATCCGGGCTTCCCCTCCTCTTTTTATTTCACCCTCACTTTCTGCCACCCTCAACATGGCCCCCAAACAAGGTTGCATTCCTGTGAAACTACATCGGGATAGTTCTCGCGACGTTTGTTCGGGCCCCGACTGCTCCCGCCCTGCCTCGCGCGGCCGCCACAGCCTCTGCTGCCGGCGCCGCTCCTCCTCCGTGTCAGTTGTTGGGCTGTAATGGCGACTGGGCCGTCGCTGCTGAAGTGACTCCCGGGCGGGGGAGCGGGGCCAGACCTGCGCCAGAAGGAACTGCAGAGAGCCGCAGCTCAGGGGGCTGGCTTGCTGTGGGGGAAGGGAGGCCGCCTTTCCGCCTCTCTTTCCTTCTCTGCAGACCGGCAGATCCCGGGAGCCGGTCTGAGGCGGGCACCCGGTGCGTCCCCGGAGTGGGGAGGCCAGGCCGGGCAGCCCTGGGGCCCGTCGGGGCGGTGTCACTGCACCCTCCGCCAGGCCCCGCGGGATGCACCGTGGGAGCCGAGGGCGGAGGCGACACTCTCAGGTGAGCCACGGGAGGACCTGGCTAGGACCGCGGACGCTCGCTTAGCCTCCGCTGCCTCTGTCCGCGGTCCCGGGTCCCCGGTGGCGGCGAGAGAAGCGGGGCGGGGCTCGGGGAACCTCCCTGGGTCCTGAGCCCTTGCGGGAGGGCCATCCTAAGACGTGAGTTTCAGGCTGCCAAAGATAGGATTTCCTTCCTTACCTGCCATTGCCTCCCCCTCTCTGCCGCCCCTGTTCTTATCTGCAAAAGCTGTGCGATACCTCTCGCCTTTGGTCTCGGGAGAGTGTCCCTTCTTCTTTTGGAGATCAGGCATATTTTGGGAAATTCCGGGGACAAGCTTCAGTGGCAAGGATGACTAGTTTCTGTTCCTTTTTGGTGGGGATAAACATTCTCAACTATTGGGAAAACTTTGATCTGCTCCGGTCTAGCAGCTGCTGAATGTAGTCCTACCGACTTATTCACAAGTGATTTAAGGGGAGATTTAAAAAGCTTTACGCTTTCAAAGTTGTCAGTATTTTCCCCCGCCCTCTTTTTAAATGTAGCCCGACATGCAAAATAATATTTAGATAATGTCACAAATATGGGTTGGAGTTTGGCTGTATTTTTAGTTTTCAGGTAAGAAGGTGCACATAGGTATAGATTTTAATGTGGTTTTGGTGTAGTACTGAATCCTTTCTTTAGATAAAACAGGTTGTCAGGAATAGTGATCAGTATCCATGTACTCCACTTGATTGTTTTGTTTTGATGGTGATCCTTGTTTTGAATTTGGAAAAGTCGTTAATGATTATGTTGCCATGTTAACGATACATTCAGACTCGTATTTCAAGGGTTTTTTAAAGGAAAGGCTATGTTAGATAGGCAGACCTAGTAACAATCTGAAAAGGTTTAGAGAAGCATTAATAAAATATAGAAAGCTGCTTTCCATTTAAAATTTTTCTTAGTTTAAAATAATTGTTTTTAAACACGGCAGTATGTTGCTGATAACATGAGGTTGTGACAATTTTTGGCGATTGTTTGTTGGACCCGTGGTAGAAGTTGCTTCAAATCTATGGGCGTGTAATTAATTAGTTTTGCTGTGCTAAATCGACAAACTCCATTTAAGTGTAATAAAATAAATCTCAAACACTGAATGCTCATTGCATTGAATTTAAGATATTTTAATCAGAAAATAAACACTAAGCTAGAATACATTGTATATGTGGGTAAATACATGTTATCTTTTCATAGTAGCAGGACTTTTGGTGGTGAGTTATATAAACAATTTCATATATGAAAGAATTTCTCTGATTCTCTGAGCTGTATTAGTGTGTAGTGTTATGTAAGAGCATTATACTTGAACAACCAGCCTCCTGTGGGGTAATCAATTTATGAATTAGGAAGCTTTGAATTTTTTCCTAATGATTCTGATTGCTAATCTTTTGCTCATTTTATAACACTAATGCCATGTCATGGACAGAAGAAAAGAGAAGTCTCTATGTAACCACTTTTGTTATTTGCTGGATTGCTGTAAGTTATAATGGAAGCAAAAAAGAAGCTGCTGTCTAAAATAACTGGCATTTTTTTGGTGGGCTTCTACATACATCATTGTCTTCATAGCAATTTGTGAGGTAGGTTTGGCAAATATCCTTATTTTGTAGTTGTGGAAATTGACACACAAGGGAGTTCATTTGCTTATGTGAATGAGACTCTGCAGAGGATCTAAAATTGTTTTACTTATTTTTATTGAGGTATAAGTGACATTAGTTTCAGTTGTACAACATAATGATTGATATATGTATAGATTAGGAAATGATCACCATAGTAATAAACATCCTATTATTAATTTTCTTTAAATTGAATATTAATATAGATACTTCTGGAATGTAGTTTAAAAATCTACAAAAAAACCTATTTTTTGTTCCTTTTGATGTGCCTCCATCTCCTTAAGCTGATGATTGTCAGTTTTTGAAAAAACAGTAGTATTTTCATAGCATTTTATTAATTATTAATGTAATAATCATGAATTATTGTAACAGATTGCTTTACTACTACACATATTTTTTGCTTGAACAATGTTCCTAAGAAATTTGTTGTCTCTCATCTTGTTTGGATGCTCATAGTTCCATTATCTTTGGTTTTAAAAATCATTTATACTCTTGGTTGTGTAAAACATAATCAGGCCACATGCAGCGTAACTGAAAAGTAGTAACATTTTATTGTTAGACCTGAAGATTTAAAAAATGTATTTGCCCTTGGCACTTGTGATTGCCAATTAGTGTGGGGCAAGTTGTGAAATAGTTTTCTTTACTGAGTTTTTTTTCCCTTGTCAAACAATTTCTAGTGTCACAAATATTCCAAAAAATCCTTATAATCAAAATATTGCATAGTTTTCTTTTCTGCCCTAACATATTTATACATTGTTATCACAAGTATAACTTCACTAGTGGTTATTTTGGGCTCTTATTTGCCTTTCTCATATAGTTTATAAGTTTCATGATGCAGAGATCCACTATTAAAAACTATTGTCCACCCAGTGCGTACCACATAGTAAAATATAAAATATTATTTAAAAAATATTGGTTGATTAAATTGACTAAAGAGTGGTCTTGGCATAATGTTTAAAAAGGAAAACAAAACGCTAGTTCACTGTTCCTAGGCACATGTCAGCCTATAGGAATATTCTCCAGAGGTATGTTCAAGTTTGCTAGGTAGCAGGGAAATGACAGCGTAGGATTAAAAAACCACTGAGAATAAGCCACAGGTTGATCCTGAAAACTTAAATTGACTATTTTAATGATTTGCCTAGGTGTCCTGGCAATAATTACTGTAATTTAAAGAAAATAGAAGCTTTAAGACCCTGACCTGTTAAACTCGTACTCTAATTATAGGCTTGTAATAACTAAGTCATTTCTTAATTACAGCATTGCGAGTTCTTAATCTTAAAGGCCAGCTGGTTTAATTTCCATGTCTTATACACAAGTAAACAGTATCATATAGGGCAAATATCTCACCCAAAGTTGGTTTTATAACTGGATGAAGAATCTACTCTGCAGCTGCTAAGTCTGCATTTGTTTGATGTGTCAGATAATTATCAAATCAGAGTATAAGTGTGAACAACCTAGCAATCCATTTATCCATCACAGTGTTAATAACTCAAAACAGGCTTCTCCATGAATCAAAAGATTTGTTAATTTGAAAATAAATCTCAACCCTTTCTATCATTGGGATTATAAACTGGTACATGTAAATAACCAAAAGGTAAAGGTGATCTTTTTACAAATAGAAGGATGTTTTTGCAAAAAGAAGAATCTATATTTAATCACAGTTTGGGTTTGGTGATTTTTGAAAAAAGTTAACCACTTAACAGTTTTTGTTGTAAGTGGACTTGTAAAAGCTGCTTATGGTATTGTGGCTTCTCTCCCTTTGTAAAGCTAAAAATCATCCATAAGTAATAGCACTGGCTACAAGTTAATAGGCTTCATTTCATTAATGATTTTTATGTTTATATCCATAAAGAGTATTTTATAAAGAATTTATTAGTTTTGGGTTTGTTTTAAGATATAAAATGCATAGGTACACATAGAAATATTATTTTATTATTTAAAAAAATATTACCATGAAAGAAATATTTTGCTTAGGAATGGTTAGCCTCTTCATACATGACATACATGTGGTGTTTTTTTTTTTGTTAGGTTTTTTTTTTTTTCTGTTTGCATTTAAGACTTGGATTCTGAGACTTACTAATGGGCCCGTCAGTCAGCAAACAGGTCTGGAGCACCTAATGTGTGCTCTGTACTGTGTACTGGGCATGTACTTGGGAAATAAACAGGAATAAAACATCATACCCGAAGTCCCATGTAAAAGATATGTAAAATAGTAGTCTGGGGGTGGGGTGGGAATAGAAATGATAAAATGCTGTGTCTCCACACAGTGGGAGCAACTACAGTGTATGAAAGAATCCAGTGAAAGAAAAAGTAGATGTCTTTGTTTTCTTAACAGCCTCTAAATTAGCTAAGTTATTGAATTAGAAAGGAAACCTTCCAAAAATATTTATTTTTCCTTGTTTTTTCCTTCAAGAAGTGGTTAAGTGTATCTGTTGTAAAAAAAAAAAATTAAAAAACATATCCACTGAAAAGTCTGCTTCCTATCCTGGACCCTTACTCCTCCTCCTGGGAGTTAACCAGTGTTGGCAGTTTATTATGTATCGGGAAGCTTTTGTAGTTAGAATTTTACACTTTAGGGCATACAATAATCCTGACTTGCAAACTATAAGACATCTTTATCAGGATATATTACTTGGAATTAATTTAGAAGAGTAAGTATTCAGGATAACTAGGTGGGGCTAAGCAAAGTATAGACAGACTCCTAGTTTTAGGGCTTATTTGTTTGTTTTTTTCCTGGTCTTGTTCATTGTCTTCAGTTCTCCTTAAGTAAAAGACTAGGGGTACGTTTAGTCAGGCTGTAGTTTAGTTCTTGGTTTCATATCAGTGTGGGACATTGTGTTCTTTGTGCCTCCTGTACTCCAGAGGACAAGCTGGTACCGAATATTACATAGTTTCTTCTGGATTTCCTGGATTATAGTAGGTCAGCCTAGTATTTGTAAAAAGTAGTTATTATTTGTATTTTATATGTAAAAAGAGGTAAGGTTAAATTCTCAGGTCATTTGTGTGTGTGTATATATATATATGCATACATATATATGATATCAATCTGGAATATTTCCCACTTTCCCAAGCCTGGTCCCCACTAAGTTTGTCCATTTTATATTGAGCTGAATAGCATGACTGTTGCAGAGTTGTCTTTTCTTAAACTTTCAGGCAGAGATGGTTCTTATATAGGGTCTGATACAGAGAATTGGAATTTAGCAAAGGTATGGAAAATATTCTCTGTGAGGGCCAAAATGAAGTCTTCCTTTCATATTTTACTCCCAGTGCCTGGCACATAGTAGGAAGCCAATAAGTAATTGAGGAGAGTGAATCTCTGTGACTGAATGACAGCACTGTCAATAAAATTAGCTGCCAGAACACACTTGAGAATTGGCTATTTGAAAATGTTGTATCACAGGTATAGACCAGCATTTCTCTATAACTTTTTGGTGTCAAGACCACTTTATACGTTATTAAAAACTCAAAGACCTTTCTTTATATGGCCTGTATCTATTGATATCTACTGTATTAAAATTTTTAACTGTATTTGTTAATTTATTTAAAATAACAATAAACCTGTACCATATTAACAAATAACATTTTAATAGAAAATATATTTTCTAAAACAAAAACATTTAATGAGGAAAGGGGCATTGTTTGACATTTATAAATCTTTTTAATGTTTGGCTTAATAGAAGACATCTAGATTCTCATATATGCTTCTGCATTCAATTTGCTGTGATATCATATACCATGTAGCCTTTGGGAAACGCCACCATACACACTCAGAATGAGAGTGAAAAAGACAAATGATGTCTTAGTAGAAGTATCTTTGAGTTTGTAGACCCCTCTCCCCCACCCCCAAAAGAGTGTCAGACCTTGAGAGATCCCTAGACCACACTCTGAGAACTGATCGTATAGATGATAAAGTAGTAAAGGACCTTAGCAGTCATATAGTATAATCACCTCTTGTGAACATTTCTGGCTTGTGCAGCTGGACTAAGAAATCTCAGTTTGTCTTTTGGGAATGAATCATGAGTTGGCTTTTGCAGATGTTGAGTTTAATGTGCCTTTGAGATTTCTCCAACAGTTTGATATGTGGGTTGGTCTATTAGAGATAAGATCTGGACTGGAGTTTTGGCCATCACTGGCATATAGATGGTATTTTGAGGCCTTGGACATGGGTGGGGTCACCCAGGTCACCCAATTCACCCAGAGTATAGTGTTAGAAAAGAACCCAAGGTCAAACCCTCTTGAACCTCAAGATTTAAAAGACAAGGACTAGCTATCAGAGGAGACTGAGAGAGAACTAAAGAGGTGGAAAATCAGATTGTAGTGTATGGAAGCTAAAGGAAAAGAGTGTTTCAAGAGCGTGGTCAACTGTGATGAATGCTGCCAAGAGGTCATGCAGGTTGAGCACTTGTTATTTGAAAATGCCCATTAGATTTGGAGGTGAAGAGGTCTTTGGCGATTTTAATGAGAGCTGTTGTGGTAGAAAAATGTGGGTGGCAACCACATGACATGGAATTGTTTGAAGAGTGATAGAAAGTATCTCTAAGTGGAGTCTCAGTGTATTCCATCAACTCTTTTGAGAAGTTTGTGAAGGAAAAAGAGCACTAGTGGAGGTGGGTGCTAGATTGAGGGACTTTGGTGATTGTTTTAAGTAAGGAGAGTTGATTAAGTATAAATGCTAATAGGAAGAATCTTGGAGGTGAGGATGTTAGAGATACATGTGAGGAAAAATATAATTGATGGTTGAAGTTTCTTCAAAGAACCTGGAGGTGGGGAACTATTCTTATGGCTCCTTTCCTCTAAAAGTTACTTTTTCCTATTCTTTCCCATTCTGTTTATGAATGCTTAGCCTGCATGGTAAGAGGGAAAGGAAAATGTAAATATAATTCCTTTAAATTTCTTGGCTATTGTTAATTTCCTTTGAGCCTTTGTACTTCTCAGATGAATATTTTGGTGCTACTTGAAGTATGGACTCCTTGTTGGCTTGCTAACAGTTTTTTTTTTTTAAGTTGCATCTTATTTGATTCTGAAGTGCTTATACATTTTATTTGTATAATTTTAACCAGATACATGTTATATCATTTATTATAGCTTTAGTGAAATTGTGTTTCTATTTTCTTTTGGCAAGTTAGAGTCTTGTTTAGCTAACTTTTGGAAGTTTATTGTTACTTTGAGCTTTCATTTATATTTTACATGATCTAAATAAAACCATGTCAAGTATAGTTTCTCTCTTAGGTCTTGTGATATTTGACTTTAGTTTGAACAAAGCAGTATTGTTCATCTATGCTTTGACTTTTTCGTGAAATAACTTATTTCTCTACAAGATGCTGTTTGAACTCACTGGAAAATGGACACTAGAATGAAACTCTTGAGTTACTTAAATGAATAATAAAAGTATTCTTAAGTTTTCTGAAATTTAAGAAGCTTGCAATATAGTCAGGAGACAAAGTATAGTAGATTGATATAGATTCAGTGTTACTGACTTCTGAGAACTATGGTCAGTGCATAACAGAGGAGTGGCCAACACTTGATCTTTTAAAAACACAAATGTAATCATGTCAGAGACCTTGCATGATCTTGTTTCTTTCCTTCTCCAGCTTCATGTCTCATCATTTTTCCTTTCCAATACATGGGACTTCAGTGTCTTTTCATCTAAAGGCCATTCCACATAATTGTACCTGTTTGCCTAGGAAGCTTTTTCTTGCCTACCCTTAGCTAACTCCTTGTACTATCCTTTAGGTCTTAGATTAAATTTCACTTTCCTCTGAACTTCCCAGATTAGTTGAATTTCTTCTGTTATATGCTACAGAGCAGTTGCATTTTTTCTTTATATTTTCATCCCATTCATATATTTGTTGAATGTCAACTTTCTGAGCAAACCTTTAGACTGTGTGTGTGGGGACCATGTTTGTTCTTTTCACTACTATATGCCCACTGCTTAGCATTCATTCATTACTACTACATACTTTACTCAGCAAGTATTTGTTAATGAATGGATAGCATGGGTCAGACTGAGGGAAAGGGTTTTCATGAATGGGGAAGAGTACAGTCTGATTCAACAATGGAGGGACCAAGGAGATTGCTTAAACATCTTACCTATTCTGTTTAGGAGGGAGAAGAGAATAAAAACGTTTATCTGTAGACATTTGTGAGGAAGCCCTGTCTTTGGGGTGAGTTTGATAACAGGCATGTAGGTTAAATGAGCATTCTCTAAAAAAGTTAAAGTGCCTTGAAATTAAGGAAACAGAGGTTCTAAAAAGAATAGAATCTAGGTGGGAAAGCAAGTTGCCTTATCATGAAATTATGAGAGAGGATAGGGGATTGTGTTATAGGTGGTGGCTGAGTTTGTATATTAAGAGAGGCATTATGTGAATGACCATTAAGAGGCTTTCAGAAGTTTGAGAGACAGAGATCTGGATTTTTCCATCTCTGTCACTTGTTAGCCAAATGACCTTGGACTAGTTCCATACTCTGATACTGTTGCTTCATCAGTAAAATGGTTATATACAGATGGTTGCCTTGTGGGTTGTGATGGAGATTGAAAATAATGCATGGTAAACAATATGGTCCTTTGCCCACACAGAAACACAGAAAATGGTAGCTATGATTATTAAGTATTAACTGCCCTCATGTTACCCCCCATAGAGGTCTAATTTTGGCTTTTGGTTTAAAGGGATTGTTGCTGTCAAGGGTTTTGAGGCTTCAGAAGAGAGGTGTTCTTGGGTGGTTGGAAAATAGGATTAGTTCTCTCCACTGATGCTCATCTTTATATTCTATAAAGAGCCTTCAGGCTTCAAAGAGTAGAACTGAAGATAATCTCTAGAGCTGTAGTTCTCAAATCTGGCTGTGAGTTGGGTCCATGTAGATCTTTGAAAATGCAGTTTTTGGCCTTTTCTCAGACCCACTGATTCAGAATCTCTTGGGGATGTAGCCTCAGCATCTCTGTTTTTAAAATGTTATCCAGGTAATTCTCCTCCTAGAGCTTCTTGAGATAGCTGGCTTAGGAGACAAGAACTCTGCAGCTGCTTGGAAGAAGCATTGTGTTGCAGCTCTGAAATTCACTTTAATGGAAATGATTGGGAATGTATGTATGGATTATTTTGGAGAGAGTTATCTTTACAGGCTTAAAAACTACTTATAGAGGTTGAAGTTGTGGGAGTAATGATTTTAAAGTATTGTATTTAAAAGGTATTTAAATACAAAGGATATTGCCTGTGTGTCCCTAGTTGCCATGGATTAAACAATTTAATATGATAACTTTATGACATAAGGTGCATTTTGATATGTTATATTGGCATCTGAACACTAATATTTTATGCATTATCCTTAATACCAATATCATATCATATGCCCAAATTAAAAAAAAAGCCAAACATATTATCATAATATGTGTCAGTAAATGAGTATTCATATGTATGTATGTGTTTTTTTATTGCATTACATTCAGTATGGTAAGGTCTTTGTGAGTTGAGAGAAGTGTTATGTTGTAGGTTTATTCATAGAAATAATACCTTTTTTAGCTTTAGAAAAGTTAGTCATAAATATGAATGGTATAAATACAAATAGTAGATACAAAAATAGGGAAATTAAAGGTGAGAAAGAAAAGAGAGGAAGTCAGATGAGAGGTAATAGGGAAAACAGAAAAGAAGTAAGAGGGAAAAATTCCATAGAAGAAAGTAGGAGATGAATGGGAAAAAGAGGAAAATATACTACTAATATTTGAAGAGAATGTACCAGATTTGTTTTTTAGGGAATGAATATAAATGTTTCCCTAATTTTAATTAAATTTTCTTAAGTGAGACTGTACTAGTGAATGAAAAGACCAGAGATAATAGGGGGGGGAAAAGCAGTTAGGAACCCCATCTTCCCCTTCAGCTTACTTTTACCTGTAGGATTTTAATAGAAGGAATGGTAGGCTATGGGTTTCAGAGAAGGAATACATTAACTTTCCTGACTGAATTAATTGAATATGATCTAGGACAGTGTGCCTGGATTTCTTATTTCAGTTATTTCAATTTCTGTCTTAGGATTCTTACTTCTTACTGTTCATTGAAGACTCTTGCATCTTTGAATCTTTGTTACTGGGTTTCAGTGTAAGTTAGGTAGAGTTGAGGATGGGCACTCAGCAATATCACCATACTTTTAGAATCAGGGGACTTAATTGCCAACCGGCACAGAAATCTTAGTAAGGTATATGTATTTGTCAATTTGTATCCTGGTAGCTAGCAGTGGTATCCCACTAGTACTTCCTGCAAAGAATCTGTTCAGCTGGGGTCACACCATTCTTCTCTAGGAAACATGATGTATTGTGAGGTTGAAGCCATGGATCTAGTAATTAATTTTTGTTCTTGGGTGAGTAGGTAGGAGAAATGTCTTGCCTTTCTGAGTAGTTTCTGCTGTTAATGAATGTAGATAGCAGCATTTTATTGTTCCATTTTAACTGCGCATTGCCTTGTTCATGTCCAGATAGTGAATAAGTGAACCTCCAGTACAGTTTATACATAGTTGTAGAGTTCTTTTGGACTAATCATAATAAGGCTTTTACCTGGTTATAACCACAGCAATAGCATTATCTTCTGCTCCAGTTTTCTGATTCATTGCACATTAATGATGATGTGCTTTTATCAAATGACTCCCATTGTTTCCATGACATGATACATTATATGGCCTCCAGTAGCCCTGTTATTTGCTGTGTTATCATCAGCAAGGTCAGTTATACTATTTGTGTGTGGACCTTGTAGTTTATTTTGCCACACAGTCTTACTTGAAAAATAATATATGAATTTCATTTCCTTGTTTTCCATTTCTTTTTTTTCCTGGCTTACTGGCCTAGAGATGCTTGTTAATTGTGTTCCTCTTCCTTTCTTATGAGTAGTTTTCCAGTCTGTTTTTTAACCACCTCTTCTGTTTCTTTAATCATGTTTCTTGACACTTCTATAAATTTATCCCACTCATTTCCCACTTGTGTTTTTGCTGGGAGCCCTACTTTTGATTCCTCTTTATTCTTTTCTGTTTAAGTTGAAATCATAACAGCTTTCAGTACTGCCATTTGTTTATCTGTTCATTGAAGGGCTCTGTTGATGTGAAGATGAATAGGAAAATAAAAGTTTTAAGAGCCATACAACCTTGTGGGGTGACTGATACATATATGCTATCTGTAACTATGTCTAACTCATCATGTTGAATACTGTTTATGTGTATGTCTCCTTCACTAGATTGTGAGCATTAGTTGCTCAAGAAATATTCATTGAATAAATGCATGAATGATGTGTGTAATGGTAAGGGCTATAAAAAGTGAAAGTGGTATGGGAAACAGACAAAATAGTAATTCTGTTAAGGGACAGTCTGGCAAAAATTTCTAGGAGATGACACTAGAGTTTGTCCTCCAAGGGTATTACTACCAGAGAAATTTTAGGAAAAGAAGATATGCCAGTGATGAAAATTTCTGATGCTCAGAGAATGCACTCTGTGTATGGGTGTTTGACAGGAACAATTGGTATATGTTGAAGATAGTAAGGAGTAAGACTGTAAAGTTGTGAAGGGTTCCAAGTTCCATCATGCTAAGGAATTTGGAACTTTATCCCATAGGTGATAGTCTTTGAAAAGTTACAAAAGCAGAGTTGCTAGGTTCTGTTTTAGAAAGATAACTTTGGTTGCAGAATGGGAGCAGAATAATTTAGGAAGCTTTTACCATAATTTAGGCTAAGGATGGCGCTCTGAACAGAGGCAAGAGGAAGAAAGACATTACAGAAATATCTTTAAATTTTTTATAGACAGCTTTATGGAGGCATATTTTATATATTAAAAAAGAAACTTGTTAAAGATAGTATTGACTTGGTAACTTAGAACATGATGGAGTGAGAGAGAGGAAGGAATGTCAAAGATAAGCTGGATGCATGATAATCCCATTTTCTAGGAGAACAAGAAGGAGGAACGATTTTGAAGATAGATGATAGTGAACTTGGTTCTGAACTTAAATTTGAAGTGCAAGTAGGACTTGGAGGTAGACTGCCTAACAGATGGAAGACTTGGACCCCAAGCTCAGAGCAAGATGTAGGACAGGAACTTGATGACATTTAGGAAGTAGTTGAAACCATGAAAGTGTGAGAATGCCCAGGAAAGAGGAGCTAGGAGAGGCCTCCGAATGGAGTCTTTGGAAATGTTTCCATTGATGAGTTGGGCAAAAGTAGAGAAGCCATCGATGAAAAAAAGGAAGAGGTAAAGGAAGTAGGAAAGAGATGTTTAATTGATCCCAAGAGTAGTGAGAGTTTGAAGATGATAGCTTAAGACCCCAAATGTTAATAAATACACTAGTGTTATAAAATCCAATTGAAAAATTGTGTTACTAGAAAGGGATATTTCCTAGGTTTTCTGGATATATAGATTTTCATAAAAATAAACCCATAAGCCAGGAAAAAATTTTTTTAGACTTCAAATATTTGCTTTAGAAAGTATGAACTTTTAAGTTGAATGACTGTTTATAAGAAAATAAATTTGAAAGATAAAAGCTAAAATTTATCAATGGATTAAAAAATATGTTTTCTGGTGACCAGAGACAACCATCTATGAAAGGAATCATCATTGTGTTACTGACATTTTCTGTATTCTCTCTCTTTTTTAAAACAACATATTTCTTAACACATTTTTTTCTATAACATACTTGAAAAAAACTTCAAATACATTTTTCTTGATAACTTTTTTCCTCTAAATATATGGCTCGAAATGAATGATTTCATGGGATCCTCTTTTTCTGTGAGAGTTTTCTTTTTTTTTTCCTTAATTAAAGTGAAATAAAAGGAAGTTTGTTGTAAGGCTTCAGAGAGGTCTCAAGGAATGCAGGGGCAGAAAACGAGGTACTGGTATCACGGGACCTGGAAAATTGTCAGGAACAAGGCTGCTTTTTCCTTTCTGGGGAGGCCACATGCTCTCTCATTTGTTTTCATTTGATCTTCCTCTTGCTTTTTCATCATGATTTTTCAGCTTGGCTCTTCATAGCTTATTGATTCAGTTGTTTAACATTTCATTCCAAAATGCTGTGATCTCTTCTTTCCAGGGAGTGGGTAGGCCACCCTTGAGTCAGTTCCTCACTCCTTATCCAATCAACTATAGCTGGGGTGAGGAGTAGGCAGGGTTGTGGATGGGAGAGGGGATGGTTCTTTAGAAAAGGCTCTGTGGGTGGGCAGACATAGTGAGTGACATCTGTAATATATTCATATATAATTTCATTTAAACTTTTCCAGGAGCATTTTATTTTATTTTATTATTTTTATTTTGGTATCATTAATATACAATTACATGAGCAACATTGTGGTTACTAGATTCCCCCCATTATCAAATTCCCATCACGTACCCTATTACAGTCACTGTCCATTAGTGTAGTAAGATGCTATAGAATCACTGCTTGGCTTCTCTGTGCTATACTGCCTTCTCTGTGTGCTCCCTCCTCCCACATTATGTGTGGTAATCGTAATGCCTCTTTTTCCCCTTATGCCTCCCTTCCCACCCATCTTCCCCAGTCCCTTTCCCTTTGTAACTGTTAATCCATTCTTGGGTTCCGTGAGTCTGTACTGCTGTTGTTCCTTCAGTTTTTTCTTTGTTCTTATACTCTACAGAAGAGTGAAATCATTTGATACTTGTCTTTCTCCTCCTGGCTTATTTCACTGAGCATAATATCCTCTAGTTCCCTCCATGTTGTTGCAAATGGTAGGATTTGTTTTCTTCTTTTGGCTGAGTAATATTCCATTGTGTATATGTACCACATCTTCTTTATCCATTCATCTATTGATGGGCACTTAGGTTGCTTCCATATCTTGGCTATTTCAAATAGTGCAGCAATAAACATAAGGATGCATATGTCTTTTCAAATCAGGGATTTTGTTTTCTTTGGGTAAATTCCTAGGAGTGGAAATCCTGGGTCGAAAATGGTATATCTACTTTTGTTTTTTTGAGGAGCCTCCGTATTGCTTTCCACAATGGTTGAACCAATTTGCATTCCCACCAACAGTGTAGGAGGGTTACCATTTCTTTGCTCCTTGCCAGCATTTGTTATTTCTTATCTTTGGATAGTGGCCATACTAACTGGTGTGAGGTGATATCTCATTGTGGTTTTAATTTGCATTTCCCTGATAATTAGCGATGTGGAGCATCTTTTCATGTGCCTGTTGGCCTTTTGTATTCTTTGGAGAAGTGTCGGTTCAGGTCCTTCGCCCATTTCTTAATTGGGTTATTTGTTTTTTGGGTGTTGAGGTCTGTGTGTTCTCTATATATTTTGGATGTTAACACCTTATCAGATGAGTCATTTATGAATATTAACTTCTTTGAGTGTGGTATACTGATGCACTCAGGGCTCCTGATGCAAAATTGTCTCTGTCCTTTCCTTCTCCTTCATATCACACATAGATTAGGCATGTCATAATTAATATGTTTTTTTTAAGGATATACCTTCTTGGAACTTTATACCTCCAAGAAGCTTTAATGAATCTCCCCCATTAGAATTAATGTTTCCTTTTGTGATAATTCACATGTATTATGGTATTGTCAGATTATCATATTTCTCAGTTATATTATACATGTGTTTACCTTGCTAGATTATTGGATCTCTTTGAGAAAGTGATAAAGGTCAACTTCCCTCTCTAGAAAAATGTGCATAGATGATACACACAAAATTTTGCACACAATTTCAGAGTTTATAAATTTCTTGAATCTCATTCATGGATCCCTCAGTTAAGATCTCTTGGTCTAGATAGTGAGGTGGTAGAGGTCAGGGCTATTTCATCTTTTTTTAAACATACAAATTGCTTTGTACAAGTAGGTACTCAAAAAACATTACCACAAGGCTATTGATATGCAAATTTACACTCCCCATTCTCAGTTTTGAAAGACAAAGATAATTACATTGGGTTAAAAAATTGTAATTATATTCTGTACACAAGTTGCATCTAAAATAAAATGCCCCAGAAGGCTTAGAATTGAAAGATAGGGCAGGTGCAATAAAGCAATGCTTGCTTTTTATTAATAGCATACAAATTAGGATTAAATACTAAAACACATTTTTCTCGGGACAAAGTTGTCATTTTTTATTGAAGAAATATGAAATCCACAGTGACAACAACCATGAGCCTTTATGCACCAAATAATATCAAGATACATAAGCGTTAACTTACAGAAATATGAAGAGGGATATAGATAAAAAGTAGCTGTGGTGGATTTTGTGCGTTTCTCTTAATTCTTGGCAGATTAAATAGGTAAAAGAGAATACATGAATGTTCAATAAAAACTAATTCCAAAATTCTCATGGCTGTAGAATAAAGTTGTCGTATTTTTTGTGAAACATGTAACTGGGAAGATAATTTTCATTATTGGCCAAGAAGTTATCCTGAATAAATTAAGTCTGTTTTATTTGGTAAACACTTTAAAGTGGATGGAAAGAGCATTTTGCAAATTGTGATTTATACTTTAAAGATAGTAAGAATTTTAACAAATTAGATTCTCTTCCTATATTTTTTCATTGTACTTTTTCTTCAGTAATTCTTTTTCCTATTTTTATAGAAAGTGGTGATATTTTATATATATGTATTCTTACATGAAGAACAGATCTACTTAAATACATTCTGTTAATAGTACTTATTGGCCATGGGATAATCAGGGATTTTGAAAGGTGGATTAGTAAAAAATTGGAATGCTTCATGTTACATAGAACTCAACTAAAACTATAATTATAAACCTAAGCTGGGATATAATTCTTTCATATTATCTGTAACTACCTTTATTGAAGTTAATATACACTGAAAAAGCATATAAATGTACGGCTTAGTGAAATCTCATAAACTGAATACACCCATGAAATCAGCACCCAAATCAATACCCAAATATTATCAGTACTCCAGAAGTCCTTCCTTGCTCCAATTCCAGTCACTCTCTGCCTCAAACCATATTTAATGACTGTCCTTCTAATACTATAGGTTATTTGTGCCTGTTTGATACTCTATAAAGTGGAATCACACAGCATATATACTTGTTTCTGACATACTTAATATGTTTGTGATGTTCAACTATCCTGTTGCATGTAATTATAATTAGTTTACTCTTATTGCTAAATGGTGAATATACTGTAATTTATTCACAAGATTAAGTTTTACATAAATGTCAGACTCCCAGTATTTAGACATTTGCATTTGAAAATGACTGACTATTAGTAACATTTTTAATTTAAAGCAGTACAGATTATTTTCTTTTACTCATCTACAGTGTCTCACAGCCTATCAGCATTAGCCCCCTAAACATAGAGATTATGGATATATAAGCAATATATTATTATTATTCTATTTCTTCTTCCCATTGGAGAATTGATAATTACTGTATATTTTACCATTTATTTTAGTTCTAAAGGAGAGACCTGCCCAATGAAAACTTTTGTCTAATCATTGACAGATTATTTAGTTGTAAAGAACTCACATGTATGTTATTTTAACAGTTGGCTAGATCAAAAGTATCTTTATGGGAGGGAAAGTAAAATGAGTTAATTTTTTGAACTGTGTTGGGAGCTCTGATTAAAGTTTTTATGGTTAGAAAACCTTAAACTATTGGCATATTTGTTCATTTTAGATTTTCTACCATCCCTGCCTATTTTTAAACATCTGTATTGACTTTTCTTAGATCAATATTATATATTCTATGAAAAATTTTATTTTAGAACATTTTTGAAAATTTTTTCTGAAAATTTATAAACCAGGGTAACTTACTACAGGTGAAATTATAATTATTCCCTTAAATTAGAAATTATCCTTTACAATATTAAAAATATAAATGCTCTACATGGATGTGTTCCTAAGGCTAAATAGCGGTCACCAGAGAAAATAAAACCACAGTAAAGGAAGTAGACCAATTAATTACTAAGCAAATGCAAAAATAAATCAGCTACCCACAAAGTCAGTCAAGGGATACACAAAGAGTACAGAATATGACACTTAACATATAAAGAGTGGAGGAGGAAGGAAAAGAAGGGAGAAAAAAAAGAATCTTTAGATTGTGTCTGTAATAGTGTAATAAGTGACTAAGATAGACTGTTAGATAGTAAAGAAGCTGCCCTTGAACCTTTGGTGTATCTGAATCCAAAGCCTGCAATGGCAATAAGTACATATCTATCAATAATCACCCTAAATGTAAATGGGTTGAATTCACCAATCAAAAGACATAATAGAGTTACAGAATGGATAAAAAAAACAAGACCAATCTATATACTGCCTATAAGAGACTCACTTCAAACCCAAAGACATACACAGACTAAAAGTGAAGGGATGGAAAAAGATATTTCATGCAAACAATAGGGAGAAAGAAGCAGGAGTTGCAGTACTTGTACCAGATGAAATAGACTTCAAAACAAAGAAAGTAACAGACAAAGAAAGACATTATATAATGATAAAGGGCTTGATTCAACAAGAGGATATAACCATTATAAATATCTATGTACCCAACATGGGAGCACCTACATATGTGAAACAAATACAGAATTAAAGGGAGTGGTAGATGCGTTCATTTTAGGAGACTTCAACACACCATTCACTCCAAAGGACAGATCAACCACACAGAAAACAAGTAAGGAGACAGAGGCCCTGAACAACACATTAGACCGATGGACCTAACAGACATCTACAGAACACTCCACCCAAAAGCAGCAGAATACACATTCTTCTCAAGTGCACATGGAACATTTTCCAGAATAGATCACATACTAGGCCACAAAGGAAGTCCCAGAAAATTAAAAAAGATTGAAATTGTACCTACCAGCTTCTCAGACCACAAAGGTATGAAATTAGAAATAAATTGTGCAGAGAAAACAAAAAAGCCCACAAACACATGGAGACTTAACAACATGCTTCCGAATAATCAGTGGATCAATGACCAAATTAAAAGAGAGATGAAGCAATATATGGAGACAAATGAAAACAACAGCTCGAAACTGCAAAATCTGTGGGACACAGTGAAGGCAGTTCTAAGAGGAAAGTATATAGCAACAAAAGGTATCTCAAGAAAGAAGAACAATTGCAAATGTTGAGTCTAAAGTCAAAATTAGTGAAACTAGAAAAAGAACAAATGAGGCCCAAAGTCAATAGAAGGACATAAGAAAGATCAGAGAAGAAATAAAATTGTGAAGAATAAAACAGTAGAAAGAATTAATAAAACCAAGAGCTGGTTCTTTGAGAAATAGACAAAATAGATAAACCCCTAGCCAGACTTATCAAGAAAAAAAGAGAGTCATCCCTGATGAACATAGATGCAAAAACACACAACAAAATATTAGCAAACCGAATTCAAAAATACATCAAGAGGATCATACACCATGATCAAGTGGGATTTATCTCAGGGATGCAAGGATAGTACAACATTCGAAAACCCATCAACATCATCCACCACATCAACAAGAAGAACAAAAACCACATGATCATCTCCATAGATGCTGAAAAAGCATTTGACAAAATTCAACATCCATTCATGATAAAACTCTCAACAAAATGAGTATAGAGGGCAAGTACCTCAACATCATAAAGGCCATATATGACAAACCCACAGCTAACATCATACTTAATAGCGAGAAGCTGAAAGTTTTCATCTAAGATCGGGAACAAGACAGGGATGCCCACTCTCTCCACTGTTATTCAACATAGTACTGGAGGTCCTAGCCACGGCCATCAGACAAAACAAAGAAATACAAGGCATCCAGATTGGTAAAGAAGAAGTCAAATTGTCACTATTTGCAGATGACATGATATTGTACACAAAAACCCTAAAAACTCCACTCCAAAACTACTAGAACTAATAACTGAATTCAGCAAAGTTGCAGGATATAAAATTAACACACAGAAATATGTTGCTTCCCTATAGACTAATGATGAGCTAACAGAGAAATCAGGAAAACAATTGCATCAAAAAGAATAAAATACCTAGGAATAAACCTGACGAAGGAAGTGAAAGACCTATACCCTGAAAACTACAAGACACTCCCAAGAGAAATTAAAGAGGACACTAACAAATGGAAATTCATCCCATGCTCTTGGCTAGGAAGAATAAATATTGTCAAAATGGCTATACTACCTAAAGCAATCTACAGATTCAATGCAATCCCTATCAAACTACCAACAGCTTTCTTCAATGAATTGGAACAAATAGTTTTAAAATTCATGTGGAACCACAAAAGACCCCGAATAGCCAAAGCAATCCTGAGAAGGAGGAATCAAACAGGGGGAATTACATTCCCTGACTTCAAGCTCTACTACAAAGCCACAGTAATCAAGACAATTTGGTATTGGCACAAAAACAGACCCACAGACCAGTGGAACAGAATAGAAAAACCAAACATTAACCCAAACATCTACAGTCAATTAATATATGATAAAGGTGCCTTGGATATACAATGGGGAGATGACAGCCTCTTCAGCAGCTCGTGTTGGGAAAACTGGACAGCTACATGTAAGAGAATGAAACTGGACTACTGTCTAACCCCATACACAAAGGTAAACTCAAGGTGGATCAAAGACCTGAATATAAGTCATGAAACCATAAAACTCTTAGAAAAAAAAATAGGCAAAAATCTCTTGGACATAAACATGAGCGACTTCTTCATGAACATATTTCCCTGCGCAAGGAAAACAAAAGCAATAATGAACAAGTGGGACTATATCAAGCTGAAAAGCTTCTGTACAGCAAAGGACACCATCAGGGGAACAAAAAGACATCCTACAGGATGGGAGAATATATTCATAAATGACATATCCTATAAGGGGTTGACATCCAAAATATATAAAGAACTCACACACCTCAACAAACAAAAAGCAAATAATCCAATTAATAAATGGGCAGAGGACATGAATAGACACTTCTCCAAAGAAGAAATTCAGATGGCCAACAGGCACATGAAAAGATGCTCCACATTGCTAATCATCAGAGAAATGCAAATTAAAACCACAGTGAGATATCACCTCACACCAGTGAGGATGGCCAACATTCAAAACACAAACAACAAATGTTGGCAAGGATGTGGAGAAAGGGGAACCCTCCTACACTGCTGGTGGGAATGCAAATTAGTTCAGCCATTGTGGAAAGCAATATGGAGATTCCTCAAAAAACTCAAAATAGAAATACCATTTGACCCAGGAATTCCACTCCTAGGAATTTACCCTAAGTATTCAGCAGCCCAAGTTGAAAAAGACATATGCACCCCTATGTTTATCTCAGCACCATTTACAATAGCCAAGAAATGGAAGCAATCTAAGTGTCGTCCATCAGTAGATGAATGGATAAAGATGTGGTACATATACACAGTGGAGTATTATTCAGCCATAAGAAGAAAACAAATCCTACCATTTACAACAACATGGATGGAGCTAGAGGGTATTATGCTCAGTGAAATAAGCCAAACCGAAAAAGACAAGTATCAAATGATTTCACTCATATGTGGAGTATAAGAACTAAGAAAAGAACTGAAGGAACAAAACAGCAGCAGACTCACAGAACCCAAGAATGGACTAATAGTTACCAAAGGGAAAGGGACTGGGGAAGATGGGTGGGTAAGGAGGGATAAGGGGGAAAAAGAGGCATTACGATTAGCAGATGTAATGTTGGGGGGTATGGGGAGGGCTGTACAACTCAGAGAAGGCAAGTAGTGATTCTATAGCATCTCACTACGCTGATGGACAGTGACTGTAATGGCGTTGGTGGGGGAACCTGATGAAGTGGGTAGTTTAATAACCATAATATTGCACATTTAATTGCAGATTAATGATACCAAAATAAATTATTAAAAACAAAACAAAACAAACTCATTCTGTAAATCCAGCAGCATTCTAATACAAAAACCAGGCAATGACAGCAAAAATACATAAATAAATAAATAATTTCAGACCAATATCCCCAATGGACATAGATGCAAAAATCCTCAACAAAATATTAGCAAAACAAATTCAAAACTATATATAAAAGATCATACATCACTATCAAGTGGGATGTGGGATTTATTCCAGGGATGCAAGGATGGTGCAATGTTTGAAAATCCATCAACATCACCACATGAAAAGAAGGACAGCAATCACACGATCATCTGTATAGATGCTAAAAAAGCATTCGACAAAATTCAACACCTGTTCATGATAAGAACTCAACAAAATGGGTATAGAGGGCAAGTCCCTCAACATAATAAAGGCCATATATGATAAACCCACAGCCAACATCATACTTAACAGTGAAAAGCTGAACGATTTACCTCTAAGATTGGGAAAAAGACAAGGATGGCCATTCTCTCCACTTTTATTCAGCACAGTACTGGAGGTCCTAGCCACAGACAACACAAAGAAATAAAAGGTATCCCGATTGGTAAGGAAGAAGTTAAATTGTCACTGTTTGCAGATGACATGATATTGTACATAAAAAGCCCTAAACAAATCACCCCAAAGCTACTAGAACTAATATCTGAATTCAGCAAAGTTGCAGGATACAAAATCTGTACACAGATATCTATTGCATTCCTATATACTAGCAATGAACTAGCAGAAAGAGAAATAACGAAAGCAATTCCATTTACAATTGGTCTAAAAGAATAAAATACCTAGGAATAAACCTAATGAAAGAAATGAAAGACCTATACTCTGAAAACTACAGGACACTCATGAGAGAAATTAAAGAAAACACTGATAATTGGAAATACATCCCATGCTCATGGATACGAAGAATTAATATTGTCAAAATGACCATCCTGCCTAAAGCAATCTATAGATTCAGTGTAGTCCCTATCAAAATACCAACAGCATTCTTCAACGAACTTGAACAAATAGTTCTACAATTCATATGGAATCACAAAAGACCCCATATAGCCAAAGGAATCCTGAGAGGGAAAAATAAAGTTAGGGATTATGCTCCCCAATTTCAAGCTTTAGTTGAAAGCCAGAGTAATTAAGACAATTTGTTGCTGACACAGAAACAGACCCATAGGTCAATGGACTAGAATAGAGAGTCCAGATAAAAACTCACACATATATGGCCAATGAATATACAATAAAGGAGCCATGGATATACAATGGGGGAATGACAGCCTCTTCAATAACTGGTGTTGGCAAAACTGGACAGCTACATGTAAGAGAATGAAACTGGATTATTGTCTAGACCCATACACAAAGGTAAAGTCGAAATGGGTCAAAGTCCTGAATGTAAGTCATGAAACCATAAAACTCTTAGAAAAAAACATAGGGAAAAATCTCTTGAATATAAACACGAGCAATTTTTTCCTGAACACATCTCCTTGGGCAAGGGAAACAAAAGCAAAATGAACAAATGGGACTACATCAAACTAAAAAGCAAAGGACACCATCAGTAGAACAAAAAGGTGTCCTCCAGTGTCGGAGAATAGATTTGTAAACGACATTTCTGATAAGGGGTTAACTTCCAAAATATATAAAGAACTCACGTGCCTCAACAACCAAAAAAGCAAATAACCCGATTAAAAAATGGGCGGAGGATCTGAACAGATACTTTTCCAAAGAAGAAATCCAGATGGCCAACAGGCATATGAAAAGATTCTCCACATCGCTAACCATCCTGGAAATGCAAATTAAAACCACAATGAGATATCACCTCACAACAGTTAGGATGCAACATCCAAAAGACAAGGAACAACAAATGGTGGTGAGGATTTGGAGAAAGGGGAGCTCTCCTACACTATTGGTTGGAATGTGAATTAGTTCAATCATTGTGGAAAGCAGTAAGGAATTTCCTCAAAAAACCAATAATAGAAAAAGCATTTGACCGAGGAATTCCACTCCTAGGAATTTACGTGATCAAAACAAGATCCCAGATTCAAAAAGACATATCCACCCCTATGTTTATCACAGCGCTATTTACAACACAGGGATGCCACCTGATTGTCCATCAATAGATGAATGAATAAGGAAGATGTGGTACATATACACAATGGAATATTATTCAGCCATAAAAGGAAAAGAATTCCTACCATTTGCAACAACATGGATGGAGCTAGCTGGTATTATGTTCAGTGAAGTAAGCCAGGCGGAGAAAGACAAGTACCAAATGATTTCACTCATTTGTGGAGTATAACAACAAAGCAAAACTGAAGGAACAAAACAGCAGCAGACACAGACTCCAAGAAGGGGAGTAGTGGTTACCAAAGAGAATGCGGGTCGGAGGGTGTGCAGGAAGGGAGGGAGAAGGGGATTAAGGGGTATTATGATTAGCCCACATAATATAGGTGGGGACACTGGAAAGACAGTATAGCACAGACAAGACAGTAGTGACTCTCTAGCATTTTACTATGCTGATGGACAGTAACTGTAATCGGGTAGGTAGGGGACTTGATAATATGGGTGAATGTAGTAACCACAATGTTGCTAATGTAAAACCTTCATAATATTGTACATCAATGATACCTAATTACAAAATAAGAGGGAAAAAGATATACATTAAAAATTAATTATTCCTTTAATTTTACATGTTTGGATTTAGTAGGTAGTCTTTTCCTTAAGTTTACATTGATTGGGATTTTTAATATTCAACGTACTGAAATGCCTTTGAAGACAACTAATTAAAGTTAATTTTGTCAAATATGACAAAGGTTTAATGTATTTATAATGTACAAACTCATCAAATTGTTATGGAAAACTTTAAGAACCTTATGTAAGTGGGCAGAGAAGAAAAGGCACTTCGTAAATAACTAAGATTAAAATCTATGGCAGAATGTTTAGTCCTGCTTACAATCTACTAAATACAAATTAAAGCAACCATTTTCTTCCTATTAAATCAGCAAAAGTAAGTAGATAATGCTCAACATGAAAAGATATTAATTAAACTGGTAGGCTCATGGTACTGTAAATTGGAAAAGAATGCAACGTTAAATCTCAAGAGCAGCATGTTCCTTTCACATTGTGTAGTTTAGTTTTAACATACTTTGTAGATACTGTTCTAGGTAAAGTATCCAAAGGAGCAAAAGTTCATATGCACAGAATGTTCATTTCAGTGTTATTTGTAATGGAGAAAATGAAATCTGCTGTATAACTCCACTTGCAGGATGATTCACTCACATGGCTGTAGGCAGGAAGCCTCAGTTCTTTGCCATGTAGATCTCTTCATAGGGCTGCTTGACTGTCCTCATGACATAGCATCTGGATCCTTAAGAAAAAGTAGTACCTTTTGTGACCTAGTGTTGAAAGTCACACATTGTCACTTCCACCACCTGTGTTTTATTAAAAGCAAATCTCTAAGTCCAGCCTACATTTAATGGGAGAAAAATTCAGCTCTACTTGAAGAAAGGAGTATCAAAGAATTTATATTTTAAAATCACCACAAATGTATAGCAGTTAAGTAAGACACAAAGTAAATTGTTTTTACACAAATTATATTGAAGAAAATGAGAAAGAACTGAAAGGACTATGCAAAATATCCGAATGTTTGCATTAGGATTTTGGGAATAGGTATGAGTTTTACCCTCCTGTTTTTTGCAAACTTTATGTGTTGTTTTGTGGATTTTTTTTTTACAATTTATTTTATTTTAGTATAATTAACCTACAATTACATGAGCAATATTGTGATGATTAAACTACCCCCTTCATCAGGTCCCCCCCACCAACCCTATTACAGTCACTGTCCATCAGTGTAGTGAGATGAGAATCACTACTTGTCTTCTCTGAGCTGCACAGTCCCCCCCGTGCCCCCCCA
>JAQQAC010018689.1:21011550-21034584 GCA_029783875.1 Phataginus tricuspis | reverse complement strand
CTCTCTCTAGCTGCCTTTAATACTCTGTCCTTGTCTTTGATCTTTGCCATCTTGATTATTATGTGTCTTGGTGTTGTCTTCTTTGGGTCCCTTGTGTTGGGAGATCTGTGGGCTTCCGTGGACTGTGAGACTATTTCCTTCCCCAGCGTGGGGAAGTTTTCGGCAATTATTTCTTCAAAGACACTTTCTATCCCTTTTTCTCTCTCTTCTTCCTCTGGTACTCCTATAATGCGAATATTGCTCCGTTTCGATTGGTCACAGAGTTCTCTTAATATTCTTTCATTCTTAGAGATCCTTTTATCTCTCTCTGCCTCAGCTTCTTTGTATTTCTGGTCCCTGTCTTGTAATTCCTTGATCGTGTCTTGAACCTGATTCAATCTGCTGTTGAGCCCTTCGATGGCTTGTTTCATTTCTGCATTGTCTTTCCTCACTTCCCTCACTTCCTCCCTCAGCTCTTGCACATTTTTCTGTAGATCCATCAGCATGGCTATGTCTTTTATTCTGAATTCTTTTTTTGGAAGACTGTGCATGTCCATTTCTTCAGATTCTTTCTCTGGGGTGGTGTTTGTCTGAAGCTTTGTCTGTATCATATTCTTCTGTCTTCTCATGACTATAGAATTGGTTGTTGGTAGCAAGGAGAGATAAGAAAGGAGAGAAAAGAAAAAAAAGAGATTTCTACTAATAATAAAAAAGTAAAAGGAGAGAGAAAGGAAAAGAAAGAAAAAGAAAAGGCAGCAACACCTAAAAGAAAACAGCAACAACAACAACAACAACAACAAAAAAGAAAAGAAAAAAACACCAAAACGCCCACCGGGGGTGGTTTCTGTGTGAATGCTGTAGGTGGCGCTATTGCTCCACTATTCCAGAGCCGCGGCCACGTCGCTCCACACGGCCCTTTAAAGCTGTGACCGGGTGAGAATGAATGGGAGGCTGTTGAAAGAGAGGGAAAGAAAAAAAGGAAAAGAAATGGGAGAAAAAAAAAAAAAAGCCACCCGGAGTGGGTTCCGCGTGCGTGCTGTAGGTGGCGCTGTTGCTCCACTATTCCAGCGCCACTGTATAGTTCTGGCTGGGTTGGGAAGGAATGGTAAGCTGTTAATCTCCGTGGGGGTCTCAATGGTGGGCACTCTTTCCCAGTCGCCAGCCACGGGGTCCAAAGCAGGACTCCCAGCGTGCTGGGCTCAGTTTGCGGGGCTCTCTGGCCCCTCTACTGACCTCCTGTCTCTTTAAGACCGCTGAGGTAGAGCGCGCGCTTTTCTTCCCTATTTTCTCCTTTCTTTTTCCTTCCCGGAGCCTGCCGCGGGCACCTTGCACGTTCCGGGCTGGGACCCTGTGCCCTCTGTCTCTCCTATCTCCGCTACACCGCAGACCGTGTGTCGGCGCTCCGGGCGCAGACTTCCACTCCCTCCCGGCTCTGAATCCTCTCCTCCCGCCGGAGCGCTGGGGGAGAGGAGCGCTTGGTCCGCTCGCGGCTCCGTACCTTACCCGCCTTGCCGGGACTCCCGCCGGAGTGCTGGGGTGCAGGGGCGCTCTGGTCTCGCTGGATCGTGTTTCCGTCCCGCCTCGCTGGGTGCCGAGTCCTCTGTCCAGAGTGTCTGGCTGCCGGAGCTCTGGGGGGGGGGGGAGTGCTCAGTCCCACCGGGTCGCCGCCCCATATCCCGTCCGCCTCACCGGCTGCCAAGTTCTCACAGGTGTAGCTGTACGCTGTGCACTTTCCTGTGTATTCTGGTCTCTCTTTTAGGGATAGTTGTATTTGCTGAATTTTCGTGAATAAATATAATGTTGGGAGGAATTTTTCTGCTGGTCCGTTCACGACGCCATATTCCCGGAAGTCCTGTTTTGTGGATTTTATAACAGAATAATTATCCTATATTCATTGGAAAATGTAATTTGTTGTCAAGCTGTCTTGTCAGCATAGAGAGGTCATGGTCTTTCTCTTTGAATCATGATACAATTTTTTTTCTTTTTCCATTAATTTTTTTTATTGTAAAATACATGTAGCAATATTTACCAACTTAGCCAACTTTCCGTGTACAGTCAGTGGTGCTAAAATACATTCATATCATTGTGCAACCATCATAAGTCTTTTCATCTTAAAAAACGGAGATTTAATACCCATAGAACAATACTTCTCCATTCCTCCCTTCCCCAGTCCCTGGAAACGTCTATTTTACTTTCTGTCCCTGTTATTTTGACTACTCTAGGTATCTCATGTAAGTGGAATACATATAGTGTTTGTATACTCATATAGTATTTGTCTTTGTAACTTGCTTGTTTTACTTAGTATAATCTTCTCAAGGTTCATGTATATTATATGTTAAAATTTCCCTTTAAGACTGAAAAGATTCCATTGTACATATATATCACATTTTACTTTTCATCTGTTGATGGACGCTGGTTATTTTCATCTTTTGGCTATTGAATAGTGAATAATGTTGCTATGAATATGGGTATACAAATATCTGTTCAAGATCCTGCTTTTATTTCTTTGTGTGATGCCTCACATGGTAATTTTTAATTTTTTGAGGAACTGCTGTACTGTTTCCACAGTGGCTGTACCATTTTACATTCCCACTAACAGTACACAAGAGTTCCAATTTCTCTACATCTTTGCCAACACTTACTATTTTCTTTTTTTTTTTATAGTAACCATCCCAGTTGGTGTGAGGTGTTCATGATATAATTTTTAATGGTTTAGTTTTTCACAGAAAAATTAAGTTATTAGATTATCAGGAACTTTTAAGAAGGTATAAAGATAACTTTTAGAGATGTCAGAAACCTTTTTTGACTTCCTTGGAAGGCAAGATGAGTGAGGGGATTTTAATGCTAATACAATTTTAATGTTTAATTTGTGCCAATGGTATGATTGCAGGTAAATTGGAAGGATGAGGAGCAGCAAATCAAAAGAGGTGCCTTTACCAAATCCAAGGAACTCTCAAAGCAAGGATACTGTTCAAGGTGTGATTTAGTTTTTAAACTGAACTTAATGCCTTGTTTAGGCCATGAGTGTAAAATTCTGGGCTAATCAATAAATGAAAAAATTATACATATGCTTTATAAAAAATAGGTGAATAATTTTTTTGAATGCAATTTTATTTTAAATATACAAGACACTTCACCTTCAAAGGTAAACTTTTGTAAAGAAAAAAATCCTTTTTAAAAAATAGTCAATAAATGTAAAATTACTTTTATACAATTTCTTAGAAATTCTGACTTAATATTAATAAATGGTATAATATAGCTCCTAATATAGACCTATAGTGCACATAAAAGAAAAGTCATAGTTTCATTGAACTCCTTTTTTTTTAAATGATTCATTGGGTGACTTTAAGGCATGGTATTTTTTGAGGGACATTGATAAACTGGAGTATATCTGGAGGAAGAGTACTGGGTTTGTGAGGGATCTGGAAATCATGTCACATAAGGAGCATTTGGGGGAAATGAAAATATTTATCCTAGAAAGGATGACTCAAGGGAAATGTGTGGCCTTACACTATTTGAAGAGCTATTATTTAAAAGAAAATAGATTTTACCTTTGTTTTTGCTATTATATCAAAATATGGAATAGTTTTCTAATCTTTTCACATCATGATATGAGATACAATACACAACTTTGCATTTGTTTAGCTCATTGGGGGCAACCTGAAGGATACTGCTTAGTTTTGGAGATGTTTGATAGGGGTGTGGGTGGGGTGTTAGTCCAGCGGTCCTAAGGGGATCACAAGTCTAAACCATATATTCAGAAGCTTGGCTTTACAGGATGGGAGAAGAACCATGTTTTGGTTCAATACAGTAAAGCATTTGCTGAGGAATAGTTCTGCCTAATAAAGTGTTTCTCAAACTTTTGAGTGCATTTGGGAACTTATTAAAATGCAGATTCCGAGATCCACCTCAGATTCTGATTCAGTAAATATTAATGTTTTCCAGTAGACATAACCACATCACGGGATGCACTTTCTCAGACCAAGGCTGCTGTAAGTACTTATAGCTTCCATTAATTTCTTTCTGGTTTAAATTTGATTTTCTATTATGACTGAATAGATATTTTTTTCTTTAGTGCCTTATTGATAGGAAAATAAAGTTAAACATTTTGCTAAGAAGTTATATTCCATATATTACAGAGTGAACATTAATGACAACTATTAAATAGTAAAGGAATAATCAAGATACTACTTTTGGTATCAGGAACACTAACACTATGGCATGTAAAATATTAAAATAATTTGTGCTATTCTCCTTTAATAAATGTGCTCATTTGGTATGTTGAAATGAAGATTTAAAATAGAATGAATTTTGGAAGGAGGTGCTATATCTATGTAGAAGGCTCAGAGTCAGAAAGGAAAAAAGCAGCTTCTCCTTGAATGTTAACTGAGTTACTTCTTCATTTTTGTGGTGGTAACCGACTGTTTTCTTTCAGAACTACTAAAGAAGGGTGACTGTGGGCAACCTGTTCTCATTTGTGTTTTCTCCAGTCTTGTCTGGAGTTTAGAAATCCAAATTTGGCCTCTGATCCATAGTCCTTTGAAAGGGAGACCCTTCTTTTTTCTTTTTCATTTGCTCTATAGGAAAATTACTGTTCTAATAAGTCCTTTTTGTTTTCCTTTGTATCCTTCTGAATTTAAATAATCTCTTCATTACTGTATGAATATGGTATTTTCTGTCCCCTAATATTTTGAACTGGTTTGAAAATGAGCCTGGAACAGGTACTGTCTCCTAGATTTGGCTATAATGTAGGGTAAAAATTTGGCCCTATGAATACAGTAAAATATATTTTCTCTTCTACATGAGCATTATATATCTGTAATGTAGGAAGAGTTTTTATCCCCTAACTTAATTTAGAACTAAACTGATTTAGAACTGAACTGTTAATAGTTGTTTATCAAAACTATTGGGTTTGTAAAAATAATTTTTAAGGATAATAAGGGGCTTATAATATAAAGGGGGAAAAAGCCTGATATGGATCTACTAATATGCAAAGTATTTTTCCAATTTTGTGAATACATTGCACTGCAAAAATTGGAAAAAGATAAATCAGAATTTTATACAGAGTATGTAATGAAATTTTGATGATTTTAATTTCATTTTTTATACTTTTCTATATTTTCCAAGTTTTCTCCTCTGTGCATATAATACTCTTCCTTTTCAGGGGAAAATGCTTTTCAGAATCATTGAGAACATTGATAGCTATACCAAAGTTGACTTATATAGTAAAGTGTTTGGAAACCTGAATTCTGTCTTCTCAATTTTGTCCTTATTGTGAAACTTATTTTATAGACATAAGACTATAAGAAGTGTGGCTATTTGAATAGTTCTATATTTTAGTCTATGTGAATAGTTTTTTCCTCATTTTTGCATGTAAAATGCACGTGTTAAATATATCATAATGATATATAACAGCTTATGTCAGGAAATTAACTGCTTTAAAAAAACAGGTCAACGAAACAAATAGAAGCTCTTTGATACTCTTCAGAATCTTTTTGATTTTCTTGTCGAAATTTGGGCAGCGTTATACTAGTTGTTACTATAGCTGAAGTAGTAAATAGTGAAAAACTAATACTGCAATAAAGCATTCTAAAATTTTTCTACTTTGGAGAAAGTTATTGGAAAATATAGTTTCAAATAATTATGTAAATCAGTGGTAGCTAATTTATTTACAGAATTAACCTATTTTGTTGTGATGGTGTTTCAACTTCAGCTGAGACACATTGAAAACAAATTAGAAGTAGCCCCTACCAGTACAGCTGTATTTGATTCTGTCATGGATACCAAGAAATCTTCTGCAAGTGCTACCCGAAAAATAAGTAGAAAAGGTATGTTTGAAGTTACTTCCAAAGATACAAATATATTAAATATAAATTTTTGATGTTGGTTTTGTTTCATTAACTTCTCCCTGTAGTCTCATGTATTTGCTTGCTTTTTTGTCAAACTGTACCTCATCAGCATTTAGTTTTTCTTTGGTACTGAGTAGTTATAAGACTGCCACATATTCAGTCACTATAGATGATATTTCCACCATCTTTTGATAAGAGACTTTAGTACCACTGCATTACCTTTGACAGTGAGTTTTTGTTTTTAGTTATGAGAATTTGATTTTGAGTTTTGGGGGTTATATATGTCTTTTTAAAAAAAATTCAGTGTATCACTTTGAAAAATAGTTGACTTAATAAGATGTATAGTTGAGGGGGTTAAATAAATGGAATATGTGCTTACAAATATGGTCATAAAATGACACAAGGCAAATATTTTCTGTGGTTACCTTTCATATATTTAATTCTGTAGTTTCTTAATTAGTGGGCTGAAACCTGCAGGTTGGTACTCTCCACTGAAACTACTTTTTAAACCAGAGTCTGTTGGATTTTATGATACTTCTTTTAAGTGAGTGAGAGCCTTTGACAAAAATGAGTCCCAAGTAGAATTTTATTTTGCATTGTTTGCTCAGAATACAGTCTTCCTCTATAGATTGAAATATTGTAATAATTTAACCTGAATATTTTCCATCTACTTATATAATATCTACTAGAGACACCAGGAATAATAGATACCTAAGTTATTTTCTTAGATCTAGCTAAATTCAGAGACAATTGTATTTTATATCATATGTTCTCACCAATTTCCTTTTTCTTCAGATGGTAGATATCTGGATGACTCTTTGGTTAATGCTTCAACCTCCAAATCTTCTAAATCACGAAAAGAGAAATCTCGTAGTCCTCTAAGAGCTACCACCCTGGAGAGTAATGTAAAGAAAAATAATCATGTGGAATTTCGTGAACCTTTGGTTTCTTACAGGTTAGTATTTTTTTTTAATTTGTCAAATAGGGTTAGCCTATAATATTTATAGTAAGATTATAGTTCATTTTACTAATGATATAAATGTGTCCGTACACTTAGCATAGCAAATAGTAATAAGTAATAAACATTGGACCTTACATTTTTTCATTTATAAATATTTTTAGTGTTTTAAAGTGTCAAATCAAGGATCTTCATGATGGTATTTGGTAGTATTGGGTATATATTTGTACTCTTAACTTTGAGATAAAGAATTGGAAAATGAGAGTGGATTATGAGTTCAATTTTCAATATGTTGTTTTGATGCAATTTTGAAATATCTAGGTGAAAATGTTTATTAGGCATTTGAAAATATCGGTAGGAATATATGCAGAAAGATCAGGGCTGGGAATATAAATTTTGGAGCTGTCATTAGTGTAAGAGTGATGAGTGATGGGAAAAAATTAGAGAAAAAAGGCCAGGGACTTAATCTGGGTAAAGGTTGATAGTTTAGAAAAAGGAGAGAAAAAATTTGAAAAATCTGAGTTCAGAATCTTTAACCACACAAATATTAAGCAACTTGCCTAGAAACATAATCAGTATCAGAATTGAAATTAAATTGTTGAATATTTATATTCTAATGTTCTTCCTGCAAAGAATATACTTGATATTTAAAATTGTGTAAATTATGTGTCTTTTAAGATTAAATACCGATAGGATAGCTATGACTAGCATGCTCTTCACTTGGCCATTTCATTCAGCACCTAGAACTCATCTTTTATCACCTTCTGTATGAAACATTGCCAGATTTGTTTCTACCCCCACTTCTTTCACACAGCCTATTTATAGCTTTCCTCTGTGCTTCCAGAATACTAAACTTCTATTATAACATTATCATGTTGTGTTATATTTTGATTCCATATCCACACATTACATTAGTTTATGTAAGGCTGTACATCTGCCTTATTCTCAAGTCATTAGCTTAATGCCTGTCATTTACTAAGTATTCCAATAAATGTTTTCCCAACATTTTATTATAAAACTTTTCATATTTACAGAAAAGTTGAAGGGACTGTATAGTGAATACCCTTATACATATTCAGAAAATATTTATAATGAGTGAGTGAATGAAAGTCTGTGTGAAATCACTTTTTTTTTTGGTCCAGTTGTCCTTTCCTCTTTAAGATTGAGGTATGATATGTAACTTACCATTTTATGCTTTATTTTATTCTAATTTTAGACTTTATGTACTAATTTTAGACTTAAGTCATTTCAACTGTGAATTGTTGCAGTATGGTCAAGATAGTGGAAGTAATTGTATTTAGTCTTGATCTCTAGCAGAAGCTGTAGGACTCAGTTCTCAGTCCCCATCTTGTTCAGTAATCAACCACTCAGAACAGGAGCTAATGTGTTTTGGGTCATGGACCCCAGTGAGAATCTCATAAAAGCTGTAGACTATCTCCTTAAAAAAATACACATATTCATGCACCCATAATAGATACAGTTACCATATTATGCTGTAATAGAGTATGGCTTTAAGAATTTTTGTGGTTTTTAGAGTGTTATGCCTTTACAAGAAACATCTAGATCAGTGTTACACAATAGAACCATTAATGTGAGCCACATGTGTATTTTATTTATTTTATTTTTTTGTCTGGTTCCTTTGTCTTTATTTATTTATTTATTTATTTTATAATTTTTTTGGTATCATTAATCTACAGTTACATGTGCAATATTATGGTTATTAAACTACCCCCTTCATCAGGTCCCCCCCACCAACCCCATTGCAGTCACTGTCTCAGCGTAGTGAGATGCTATAGAATCACTACTTGTCTTCTCTGAGTCACATGTGTATTTTAAAATTTTCATTAGTCACATGAACACACAAACATGTTTTACATTCTTTTTTGTTGTTGTTCTTAATTTGTAATTTATATTACAGCTCATTTCAATTTGCACTGGCCAACATTTCAAGTGCACAGTAGCCACATGTAGTCTACTCTTTCAGACTTTGCAGGTCCAAATTGTTATGTCTGCATTTAAAATTTTGTTGGGTATGTTTTCATGACTCATGTGCTTTTCTTATTACTGAGCCTCATTTGTTTTCATTAACCTCCCTTATAATCAACTGCTTCTGTTCTTAAAATATAACTTATTAGAATGATGTAAAAAGTAAAAATTGTCTCTGAAGGCGGGCTTTTGCTAGTGTTTTATGAATAGAGAATATGGACTTTGTGATATGTACTTTGACTATGCCTAGGCTTTGCTTACTCTGAGTTTCTAGATGTGCTTTACATAGTTTGAAGTTGCCAAAATAGTGGTTTGTGGTTCAGAGAGGTTTAATTTTACTAACCATGTTTATTTGGAGGAAAATATTTATTGTACGTCTGCTTTACTTCTACTCCCAACCTATTCATTAATTTGGTACATTATTTAGAAGGTACACAAATGAAATGCCAGTATTTGAGAATTTTTTTCCCTACTAAGATTTCATAGGGGAATAAAATGTACATTTTAGTAGAGGTCAAATGGTTATCCAAAGTCAGATTGTAATCCTATTTTCTGGGGCTCTTAAGGACATTTCTCCAAAATCTTGCATATTTCTTATTTTATAATAGACAGATTATGACTTTGATTATTTGCCATTTAACATGATAGAGGGAGATTGAATATTGAGGTTTGATACTATTATGGGTTATTTTGTTACTTTTAACCTATTGGAATTTCTAGGTTTTTTGGATGTCTAATGTTAGCTTATATTTAGTTGGTATGTCTGGTTTCAGTTTAACTAATTTTTTACTTGCTATTCAAAACTTTTTATTTTAATAATAGGGAAATCCATGGCACACCTTCCAATTTAAATTCCAGCCATCTAGAGTCAAAGAATAGATACTGTGTGGATGTTAATGAAGAAAAACCTGAGAGTGGGAATCGGATGAAATGTAATCGGGAAGAACGGAATATACACTGCTGTGATTTTGAGAGCTCCCAATCATCTGTCATCAGTGACACAGTTGTTAGGTTTTTAAATGATCAACCAGCAATTGATGCATTGCAAAATTCTGAATGTTTGATTAAAATGGCAACACCTATGAGAACTCAGGAAGAAAAGCCTAATAGAGCAAAAGGAAATGAGAACAATATGAAGGCTTCTGTGAGTAACATAGGCCATGATGTTGATCCAAAAGTGGTACGGCTAACTGACTCTTCTCCATCCTCTACTAGTACTTCTAATTCCCAAAGGTTAGATATCTTAAAGCAGCGACAACATGATGTCAAACTGGAAAAACTTAAGGAGCGGATTAGGAAACAGTGGGAACACTCAGAAGAAACAAATAGCCGGGGCCAGAATCTGGGTCATATTGACCATCCAGTGATGGTTGTTAATGTTGATAACTCAGTGACAGCAAAAGTCAGGAAAGTGGCAATTGCACCACCTGCTCCAACATATAAAGGTTTGTAGTCAGTCTTTGTATCTTTCTCCCTCTTACTGCCTCCTTGTATCTCTTTCTCTCAAAGATGTATTTGACTAGAGAAGATCATCTATAGAACAATTTATGATTTTCAAATCAAATGCATAAGAAATTAATTCAAGGTGCAGGTTTAAAATGCAGATTCCCAGACCCTATACTGGACCTAAGCCAGAATTTGTGGGAGTAGACTCCAGATATGGAATTTTGGGAGAAGTCCTTTAGGAGATTCTAATAGTTTGAGAACCACTATGTGAACAATTAGTAAGTTGAACAAAAGAGAAAATAAAAATTAGTACCATTTTCGAAAAACTGAAAGAATATTGCTTTTATTCTGGCAATATATTTAGATTGTTATTAGGAATTCTTTGCAAAGTAATATTTAAAAGATAATTCAGTTACTTCTTACCAGTAAGTATTTGGTTTCAGAATATTTTGGCACTTGATACTTTGATCCTGTTGTTATTTTAACTTTTTAGTTTTGGCACTAAGGATTTTTTTCCTTATGTTTAAGAAAACATATTTAAATCAGATCTATACCAACATTGATAGATGTCCATTGAGAAAATGCTTTTCAGAATTTCTGTGTTTAGCTAGCTCAAGTTTTTACATACAGTAGTTTTAAGGAGCTTTTATTTTTATGTTCCTGAAATTATTTTCACAGGGTCATCCATGTAATTTTTAATGAAGAGTTGATTTATTGATTAGTCTAGTCTATTAGACTTTTGTCCTTAAAACTTCTGTCTTAATAATCTTTTGTGGATATTTTTCTAAGTTCATTTTTTCTAGATGAATATATGAAGTTCAAAATACTGTCAAGATTTGTTTTTCTGTTAATTTTAAGTTACTGATAAACAATGACAGTTTTTACTGTCAGTTTTGTATTTTTCTCTTATTTTTCTCTGACAATTTTTGCAGTTTTCTGTCATCCTAAGGTATCGTTAGTAATTTTTCTCCAGAACAAATTTGACAGTGTACAGTTTGAGTAATTACCAGTTATATTTTGTGTTGCTTACTGTGTTTTACTAATGATATTCATTATTAATTAGGTAAGGGAAGGATAATTCACATTTTATTCTAGCTGATTTGTGATAAAATAGCATTTTCCTTTAGAATGCTGAAAAATTACTCCATTATCCAGGATTGGTCTTTTGTATTATTAATAGAATTCTTGCATATCCTGCCAGTCATTTGTGTACCATGTAGTAATTGTCAACACTGTTGCCAGAGTAGTGATCAGAGTAGCAAGTAGTGGAGTAAAAACGTTATTGGTTTTGAGATAGTGAGTATCCAAAATCTTTGCTCTGCTTATGTTAGATTCTTCAAATGCAGATTGTACACTTAAGGTTTGTTAATTTTAGAAGTCAGAATTCTGCAGTTCCAGAAGTTACTCCATTAAAGCAAAGTTAAATGGTTGATTTGAGTTCATATTTTCTTTAATAACTTATAAAAATCTAAAAGTTAAAAAAAAAACCTGGAGAAACTGAAAATCTTAAATATCACTTCCTTTGAGTTGGTGACTGCATTTTGCTTATTCCTTTTACTTACTCATTTGTAACATGCTTTTTCTCATCTTGAAATATTTTATAAATAGAATTTGGGCAGGTTAATTGGTGGAAAGTAGCATACATTTGAGAAGTCATTACAGAATATGGTTTCTGATGTCCTTAGCAATGGATTTATTTTTCCCAACAGTTTTTCTGTTTTTCTGCCAACTTTTTGGCAGTTTAAATCAAAAGCATTTAATATACTGTATTGTAAAGTGACTTTTAATTTTATCTGTTCAAATAAGTAATAAATTCACTTGGTTCACAATTCAAAAGATGGAAAGTGTGTACTTGAAAAGCTCTTATGCTCTGACCACAAGAGCTAACTCTTGCATACACAACCAAGTAAGAGAAGGAGAAGAGTATGTATGTTTATACAGTTGTTAGCATACTAAACCCATTCTAAACTTTGGTTTTTCATTTGTTTTTCTGTGTGTGTGGTTTTTTTAAAGGAGACATAGGAAATAGTCTGTGATTCTGCTTTAAAATTTGGAGTAGTGAATATAGTGTCTGTGTGATTCTTGTCTTACACTTAGTTTGCATATGTTTTTTTCTTCCTGGTATAAATTCCCATGAAGGTTAAGAGCCTATATTAGTCATCCTTATTTTATTTCAGAGCCTAGTACAGTGTTTTGGACATAACTAAGTGCACTGCAATTTTTTAAATTCTATCCAGTATTTTAAACTACTAAGAAAAAAAGTGAACACAGAATGGAAAAACAAGACTGGGGAACAGAAAGAGAAACTGATGTAGATATTGAATGTTTCTTAAAGTTAACTTAAATAAATAAAGATGCAAATATAAAGTAAGGTTCCTTTAGAGAGAAATGTTTCCTAAAGAAGAGAGGAGAAAAAACGATGGGTTGAATGTAGAGAGATAGAGGTGGTAGTGAAGAGAAAAGCTGAGAAAGAGGTTTACATGGAATTGCCACACTTCCTTATTACAAGCTACTGTTTACAACAGATTGAACACTGTGTTCACACATATTTCTTCCTTTTATAGTGTAGTCATAGTTGTGTGCTCCTTGCCACAAATTTTAGGTGCAGTTAAGCTTATGCTATTGTGCCTAAGAGCTGAGTAGGTTATTTTTTCTATTGGGCATGAAATCAGTTTGCCAGTACATTTTATCGGACACCTCTAAAGTGCTTTTACCAATTTTTTACTCTGGCCTATTTTTTACATTTATTTATTCTTAGATAAGTTGAGTCCATCTGAAAATATAAATCTTTATTCCACTCTGGTTATCATCCATATTCATTATTATTTTGCAAAATAACATTCCAAGTTTAATATATTTCTTAAAGAGTAGTGATACATTTGAAGTAGGAAATCAGAGTGGTAATTCCTAGGAAGTAGCAGATGTGTAATGTTTGTTGAGAAATTGAATAAGTTTATTTTAAAGACCTATTTTCCACACTTTGGGTGTATTTTGCCTATATAGATAGCTTGTCTATTAGTATAGCCATAGACAAAGTCAAACAGATAGTACCACCTAAATGTTTGTCTTCAAAGAAAAGAAGGAGTAATGTGTTTCTCACTTAGTCTTGAGAAGAGTAGTTTCTATCTCTGAAATCCCTTTTCATGACTGATACTCTTTTATCATTTAGTTTGATGCTTCTCCATTTCTAGTGTTTCTGAATAAACGTGTGTTGCTTTATCTCACTGAAACTAAACTTACTTCAAACAATATTTGTCAGCACATTATGTAGTAGCTAATTATGCATTCCTCTTTGAAAAGCTTATAAAGCTGCTCAACATTTTTAGTTATTAGGGAAACACAAATCAAAACCACAATGAGATACCATTTCACACCTTCTATGGTGGCTATAATAAAAAAGCCAGACAGTAACAAGTGTTGATGAGGATGTGGAGAAGTTGGAACCCTCATACATTGCTGGTAAGAATATAAAATGGTGTAAGCTCCTTTAGAAAATAGTTCGACAGTTCCTCAAAAAGTGAAACATAGAATTAACCATATACCCAGGGATTCCACTCCTAAGTATTCCACTTAAGGAAATAAAAAACATACATCCATGTAAAACTTGCACATAAATGTTCTTAGCAGCATTATTAATAATAGCTAATAAGTGGAAACAACCCAAATGTCTGTCAGCTGATGAATGGATAAACAAATGTTGGTGTATTCATACAAGGAATATCATTTGACGATAAAGAAGAAAAAAACTTTGGTACATGTTATGCAGTGGATGAACTTTGAAGACATGCTAAGTGAAAGAAGCCAGACACAGAAGGCCTTATTGTATGATTCTCTGTATATGAATTGTGCAGAAAAGGCAAATCCATAAAGATAGGAAGCAGATTAGTAGTCGCCAGTGAATAGAGAAGGTGGTGTAGAGAGTGATTGCTAATAGGTACAGGGTTTCTTTTTAGAGTGATGCAATGCTCTGTAAGCATAACTATGAATATACTAAAAACTACTGAGTTGTAAACTTTGACAGAGTGAATTTTATAGAATGTTAATATCTGACTTAAAAAAGAGTATAACAAACAAAACTTGTTAAGCAACTTTGATAAGAATGTTCTCTATTGGTGTATATTAGGTTTCAATCCTTCAGAGACCAAGATTCGAACACCTGATGGGAAAGTGTGGCAGGAGGCTGAGTTTCAAAACATGAGCAGAGAACTGTATCGAGACTTAGCACTTCACTTTGCAGGTGAGAGTAAAACTTTCTTAGGTTTTCAGTGTTTTATCATACATGCTATCTAACTTACAACATTTAAACATAAAATTGTCACCAAACTAAAGATATTTCCCATTTCTAACCACATGCTAATGCTATGTAATGGTGGTTTCAGTCGTAAGGCTCTCCTAGCCTCTAGGCTCTGCTCCAGGGTTAAAATTAGTTTACAGGGCTGATGAGACAGAAAGACTATTTTTGAACTGAAGAGACTTTCAGAGTAAGGCCTGCCTGATTTGAAGAAAACATAGCTGAATCTAATTGAAGTTAACTTCTGCTAGATTTCTGAGATCTTTGAAAATGTTATTAATTTAGTAAGCAACAGATAGGAAGATATTAACAGGGCAAAATGCAGAAAGAAAAATGAACGTAGGAAGGTTGATGTAAAAACAAATGATGTTAGAGAATTGGAAATAAGAGGAACTTACAGAAGATTGTAAAAGGGAAATAGGAAAGTCATGTTACTACTTACTGAACACCTACTATGATTTTGGGCAAGGTGCTGGGGACTTACTTAGTCTTCTGTATTTTTTTTACATTTGAGGAAATGGAGGATCAAAGAGTAATTTTCCCAAGATTGCACAGAGTAGTTGACAACTGAAACCAGGACTCAAAGCCAACTCTGACTCTAAAACCTGAGATTTTCCTAGTAAGACACCATAGAGATGCTACTAAGAAATTGTGTGGCATTAAGTGTCCGGTCCAGTTTTCTTATTGAAACAGCATTTAAATTTTTTATCTCATGTGGAAAGGAAGTACAAAATAATAAAGAGCAAAGATTCTGGAATCAATTTACAAGGGTTCAAATTCAGTCTTTACCACTTACCAGCTGTCTTTAATACTTGCTATATAACATCTTCTTTGATTTTCTCAGATGTAAAATGGGGCTAATAACAATATAGTTGAACAATGGGTTAAGGGCACTGACCCACTCCACATCCCCAGTCAGAAATCCATGTATAATTTTTGACTACCCAGAAACTTAACTATTCATAACCTTACCAATAATATAAACAGTAGATTATTTTGTATGTTATGTGTAAGTGTATACTGTATTCTTAACAATAAAGTAAGCTAGAGAAAAAATGTTTTATCAAATTGTCAGCTCCAAAATTTTTTCTAATATTTTTATTTAAAAAAAAAGTGCATATAAGTGGACTTGTGCTGTTTAAACCCATGTTGAAATGTCAACTGTATTCCTCATAGGACAGTATCATTATAGTATAGTATATCATTGTAGGCAGTATCTGTATCTGTGTAGAGTGTTTTATATATATATATATATATATATATATATATATATATATATATGTCATATATAGAGAGAATATATAATATTTTACCTAGAATATGTGTATCTATATCATATATAGAATGATAATATGTCAAAGAACTCTATCAGGTCTCCCTATTTTACTCTGCCTTCTCACTTGTTATGGTGGATGAACTCTGTGCCTCTAGCTAAGCCAACCCATTTGCTTGTGTTTTAGGTTCCATTTGCTCTGTGTATTTAAGGACATTACTTCATCCTTGTTTCTTTTGCATCATCAAGCTTTCCCTCTCTACAAGGACATTCTCATCAGCATACTGCTTGATAACATGCTGTTATCTCAGCAGTCATAAGAGAACCCCTCTTTTGGCCCTACTGCCTAGCTACTGCCCTGTTTCTTTCTACTTACACCAAAACTTAAAGAAGTTGTTTTAAATGGATTGTCTCCATTTTTTGCCTCTCTTTCATTCTTTTTTTTTTTTGGTATCATTAATATAAAATTACATGAACAACATTGTGGTTACTACATTTCCCCCATTATCAAGTCTCCACCACATACCCCATTACAGTCACTGTCCATCAGTGTAGTAAGATGTTGTAGAGTCACTTACTTGTCTTCTCTGTGCCATACTGCTTTCCCCGTGCCCCCCCCACATTATGAGTGCTAATCATAATGCCCCTTATTCCCCTTCTCTCTCCATTCCCACCCACCTCCCCACCAGTCCCTTTCCCTTTGGCAACTGTTAGTCCATTCTTGGGTTCTGTGAGTCTTCTGCTGTTTTGTTCCTTCAGTTTTTGCTTTGTTCTTATACTCCACAGATGAGTGAAATCATTTGGTACTTTTCTTTCTCTGCCTGGCTTATTTCACTGAGCATAATACCCTCTCGCTCTGTCCATGTTGTTGCAAATGGTAGGATTTGTTTTCTTATGGCTGAATAATACTCCATTGTGTATATGTACCACATCTTCTTTATCCATTCATCTACTGATGGACACTTAGGTGGCTTCTATTTCTTGGCTATTGTAAATAGTGCTGCAATAAACATAGGGCTGCATATGTCTTTTCCAAACTGGGCTGCTGCATTCTTAGGGTAAATTCCTAGAAGTGGAATTCCTGGGTCAAATGGCATTTCTATTTTGAGTTTTTTGAGGAACCTCCATACTGCTTTCCACAATGGTTGAACTATTTTACATTCCGACCAGCAGTGTAGGAGGGTTCCCCTTTCTCCACATCCTCGCTAGCATTTGTTGTTCCTATTCTTTTCTGTGTGGGCCACCCTAACTGGCGTGAGGTGATATCTCATTGTGGTTTTAATTTGCATTTCCCTGATAATTAGTGATGTGTAGCATCTTTTCATGTGCCTGTTGGCCATCTGAATTTATTGGGTCAATTGTCTGTTCATATCCTCCGCCCATTTTTTAATCGGGTTATGTGCTTTTTGGGTGTTGAGGCGTATGAATTCTTTATATATTTTGGATGTTAACCCCTTGTCAGATATGTCATTTACAAATATATTCTCCCATACTGTATGATACCTTTTTGTTCTGTTGATAGTATCCTTTGCTGTACAGAAGCTTTTTAGCATGATGTAGCCCCATTTGTTCATTTTTTATTTTGTTTCCCTTGCCCGAGGAGATGCATTCAGGAAAAAGTTGCTCATGTTTATATTTAAGAGATTTTTGCCTATGTTTTCTTCTAAGAGTTTTATTGTTTCGTTACTTACATTCAGGTCTTTGATCCATTTTGAGTTTACTTTTGTGTATGGGGTTAAACAGTAATCCAGTTTCATTGTCTTGCATGTAGCTGTCCAGTGTTGCCAACACCAGCTGTTGAACTTCTCTTTCATTCTTGAATCCTTTCTCTTAGGTTTTTGCTTCTACATCTCTGTGGACTGCTGTTAATCAAGATCATCAATGAGTTCCACATTACTAAATCCTGTGTTTAATTCTCATTTGTCCTATTGAGCTCTCAGCAATATTGGACATGATCGATCTATTCTTCCTTGAAACTCTTCACTTGACATCAGGATACCATAAAGTGGTTTTCCTCCTGAGTCTAGATGCTCCTTTTCAGTCTTTTTTTTTTCCTAATCATCTACCTGATCTCTAAACATTGGCATGCCCTGCTCTCAGTACTTGGATCTTTTTCTGTTTTTTTCTTTACTTTTCTCTCTTTTCTTCTCCTTTCCTTTCCTTTCCCTCTTCCTCGTCTTCTCTCTGTTCTCTTTATTTCTTGAAAGAAAGCAGGCTCCTTTAGTCTCAGGACTTTAAACATTCTGTCTTGCTGATGATCTCCAAATTTATGTCTCTGACCTAGGCTTCTCCTCTGAACTCAGACTGCTAACTCCACATTTCCCCCTGGATGTATAATAGGTTTCTTAAACTTAATATATCCAAAATGGAGCTAGATAACTAACTAAATGGGATTATGATATATCCCTTACACATATTCCTCTGGTAGTTTGTGCTTCTCAGTCAGTCCTGTCTTTCTAATTGTTGAGGCCCCAAATCTTGAGTCATCCTTGACCTCTCTATTTCTCCAGTACTTTATATCTAATATTGTCTGAAATATATTTAAAATATAACTAATTGCCCCACCTCTGTCATGGCTGTGTAGGTCCAAGACAACATCAGCCTCTTGCCTGGATTACCATAATAGCATTCTAGCTGGTTTCCCTGCTTCTGCCCTTCTAATGAGTATGTCCTCATCACAGCTGCTAGAGTAAGCTTGTTAAAATTTAATTTAGGTGATTTAATTCCTTTGCTCAGACTCTTCCAAAAGCTTCCCATCTCACTCTTGAGTAAAACCTGAAGTTCTTACAATGGCCTATAAAGCCCTCTATAATGTGGCTCTCACTTAGGTCTCTGACCCTTGTTTTTACTATCCTTCTCTTTGTTCAGTTCACTCACACTGGTCTCCTTGCTGATTCTTAGATGCTAGGTGTACTTCTGCCTTAGGGCCTGTGACTCACACTACTTCCCTCTAGCCAAGAATGTAAAACTCTCTCTATATTTTAAAATACATTTATATAGGTTTGTACTTGATAATAATTTTCAAGTTTATATGTATAGTCAGCATATTTCCCCAGATTGGAATTTTGAAAATTAGTGAGTAGTAATTTGTGTGAAATATTTAATTTAGGAATATTGTATTTAGTATCTTATAAAGTTTTATTCTAGAAATTTATGAATATCTCAGTTATTTAGGAATTTTTAAGTTGAATAGAAATCTGTGAAAGTACTCACTTGTGAGATTATGTAAATGCTGTGGTCCTGGCTTGGAAAGAATGATTGTTTTTTCCAGTTTGTGAAAATGAGATAAATATCTCAAGAGTTTCTTGAAAAAAATAACAAAAGAATTGGAATCTATTAGTGGAGTAGTGATAATCTTTAGCTTACAGGTCACAGAAATAGCCTCAGCAAAGATTTCTTTCTCCCTACCTGAAACATATACTTTATGCTGGTTTTTCATACTGGGGAGAGGTTGAGTGGGTGGGTAATTATTATTACAATGTTTGCAATAGGTGTTTCTGCTTTTCAGATGATACCACTATGAAAGAGAAATCTGAAAAAAGTAAAGAGAAGAAAGTGGTCAAGCCAGTACGAAAAGTCCAAAAGTTAACACAGTTATCAAGTGTGGAATGCAAAGCAGGTGAGTTTTCTCAATATATCACATCCATCCTAAAGTTACATATTACTGAAATGACATCTACATGGAAATAAATGTTTGTTAACCAAAAGTTCCCGTTGTTTGGCGCATATAAAAATTTGCTACATTTTATGTATCATTATTTTGTGTATATGTGTTTTATTGAGGTATAACTGACATAAAATAAGCTGTATGTATTTAGAATATATGTTTGATAAGTTTTCTCATATGTGTATATGCCTGAAACCATATATTCATCAAGATACTGAACACATCTATCACTCCCTTGTCTCATTTTTTCCTATCATTATTTTTAATAGAAATTAACCAGATTAAAAGTAATGATTTTTATGTAGTGAACTTTTATGTACAAAGGAGTTGCTTATGACTTGGTCCCTTCACCTTCTCTTTTAAGAAAATAAATGTTGCACAAGAAAAGTATAAAAGTTCATGCCAGTGGCAGTCAGGCTGGATTCTGAATAGGTCAAGACTAGGAGAAAGAGAATTCCCTAGTTCCATAGTGATTAATATTTTAGGCGTGATCCAGATTGCCTGGATTTATAACGTAGCTCTGTCATGTCTAGCTTTGTTTCTTTGGTAAATGAGTTAATTTTAGTATCCTTTGGTTTCCCCATATGTAAAATGGGAAATCAGGAGTACTTCTCTCACAGGGTTGTTGTGAAAACTAAAATAGTTAATACCTAAAAGCACCCAATATAGTACCTGGTACATGGTAAGCACTCAATATTAAGTTCAATTCCATTAATAATAATAGTTATTATTTATGGCTATACTGAAAATGGCTGTTTAGTATGTCATTTCATCTCACTGAGTAATTTGGACCAAGAGAGAGTGGAGAAAATTGGGAACTTGTCACTTTCACTTTGGAGACATTCTGAATCAGCCATTCACACATTCACTTATTATGCAAATATTTTTGATTACTTGCTGTATATGAGGTCCTGTGCTAAGCTTAGGCAATACAGTGGTAAACAAGATTCACATAGCCCCTGCCCTCCTGGAACTTAAAATCTTCTCAGGAAAACAGTGGATACGAAGTTTTAAAATGAAGTGTGATGAGTATATAATGAGGGTGTACAAGATCTTGAGGGAACATGGAGCAGGAATGATGGGGCACTGGTGTTTGACCAGGCACTTGTTTTTCCAGTCATAGACTAATCAATATAATGGCAGATAATGTACTTTGTGACATCCATTATTAACTCTAGATGTCATAATAGAATGGCTATATTCAGATAAAAAATAAAATTTTGTAGGAACATGAATTATCTGAATGTAAACTAATTTCTACATTTAAAAAATACAACAAAGTATTATTTTTCATGTGATATTATGTAATACTGTTGTCAGGGGCATAGTTTCAAATGAACCACCAGGACCACTGTAATTTATAAACACTGATCTTGATTGTATTTACCCAGTTTTGTGATAGGCTGATTCCCATATGTGCACTGTGACAAAGATGAGACAGAGAGCCTTTAAACATACTAAGTCTGTATTAATAGTCTATCTCTAGTAAAAGTCCTCTTTTCTACCAATGACTACGTGAAACTATTCTAAAAGCCAGAGTTAGAAATAACCACCCAGCATGTTCAGAAGCCAACATTTATAAATAACTACCTAGTATATTCATGGTTGCTAGCTTTTGATTCAGAAAATTAAGCTGAAATTGAAAAAAAGCCTGTTCTCTCATTTTGCTTAAGAACATAAAGTTTCTTATAAATAGGTTGAGCAATACACTTAAAACCTTTTAAGTATTTTAGACTGCTTCAGATTAAAGGACAAGCTGCAAAAGTAAATAGCACACATTTATAATTCATGCTTCTTTATAATGTTTTCATTGAAAATATATTTTTATTTAAACTTTTAAACTAAAACCTCCTTTAAAGAAATTCCAAATGGAATGACTTTATAGTAAATACAATAAAACACCATCACAGAAAGCTTGAAAAATAGAATAAACAGATAAAATCACTATCCTTACTTAAATAAGGTACTATTATTTTGTATATTTCCTTACAGTAGTTTTAAAATCATAATAGTGGGTGATTATAATAATGGTCTATATAAAATTTTGTCTTTTTCCCTTGCATCTTACCACAAGAACATTTCTATTATTTCTTACAGAAATTGTGATTTTAAATGGCCACACAAAGTACTCCATCTAGTAGAAGCATATAATTTAACTGTTCAACATTCTTTAATGTATTTAGGTTATTTCTGATATTACAAAAACAATGGTGCAGTGAGCATTTTCAGTTTTTTTCTTTCTTTCTGATTATTTCTGTTGGATACATTTCTATTACTTGGAACTTTTAATCAAGGAGAATGAGCACTTTTGGGGTCCCTGACACATAATACTATTTCTTTTAAAAAATTATACCCACTTGCGGGAAGATGGCGGCGTAAGCAGGGCGGCAGAAACCTCCTCCCAACACTATATTTATCTATGAAAATACAGTAAATACAACTATTCCTAAAAGAGAGACCAGAATACACAGGAAAGCGCACAGCATGCAGGTACGCCTGAGAGGACTCGGCACCCCGCGAGGCGGGTAAGATATGGAGCCGCAGCCCGGCGGGACATGAGCTCTCCCCCACCCCAGCGCACCGGTGGGAGGAGAGGATTCAGAGCCGGGAGGGAGTGGAAGTATAGGCCCGCGAAATAACCAGCCTGGGTGATCTGTGCGGGGAGCGCTGACACACATCGCACGGTGTAGTAGAGACTGGAGAGACAGAGGGAGCAGGATCTGAGCGGTGAACGCGCCAGGGTGCTTGCAGCCGGCTCCTGGGAAGGGAAAAAAAAAAAGAAGAAGAAAAGTGCGCGCTTTTTCCAGCAGTCGTAAAGTGACATGAGCCCAGCGGAGGGGCCGGATTGCCCTGGCACACTCAGACCAGCAGGCTGGGAGTCCTGGGGAGTTTCGAACCCCTAAGCTGGCGACTGGGAAGGGGTGGCCGCACTTAGACTTCCCACAGAGATCAACAGCCTCCCATTCGTTCCCACCCCTGCCAGAGCTATAAAGGGCTCTGCGGAGTGGTGTGGCCACGGCTGTGGGATAGTGGAGCAACAGCGCAACCTACAGCATCCCCACAGAATCCACTCCCGGTGGGCGTTTTTTTGTTTGTTTGTTTTTTGTTTTTTCTTCTCTTTCTTTTTTCTTTTCTTTTTTTAATTTTTTTCTTTCTTTCTTTCTTTTTTTTCTCCTTGTTTTTTTCTTTTTAAAGTCTTAAAGACCCCAGCTGTCATACGTGGCAACTACCAGCGCCCACTTCTATAGCCATGAAAAACAGAGGAATATGATCCAGACTAAGATCACCAGACAACCCAAGAGAAGGAGTAATGAAGGGATGGAAATGCACAGTCTTCTAGAAAAAGAATTCAGAATAAAAGTCATAACCATGCTGACGGATCTACGGACAAATGTGCAAGAGCTGAGGGAGGAAGTGAGGGAAGTGAGGAAAGACAATGCAGAAATTAGACAAGCCATCGATGGACTTAGCAGCAGACTGGATGAGATGCAAGACACTGTTAATGGAATAGAAATCAGAGAACAGGAAGACAGAGCAGCTGAGGCAGAGACACATAAAAGGATCTCTAGGAATGAAAGAATATTA
>JAQQAC010018689.1:20961020-21001550 GCA_029783875.1 Phataginus tricuspis | reverse complement strand
TAATATTCTTTCATTCCTAGAGATCCTTTTATGTGTCTCTGCCTCAGTTGCTCTGTCTTCCTGTTCTCTGATTTCTATTCCATTAACAGTGTCTTGCATCTCATCCAGTCTGCTGCTAAGTCCATCGATGGCTTGTCTCATTTCTACATTGTCTTTCCTCACTTCCCTCACTTCCTCCCTCAGCTCTTGCACATTTCTCCGTAGATCCGTCAGCATGGTTATCACTTTTATTCTGAATTCTTTTTCAGGAAGATTGCGCATTTCCATCCTTTCAGGTTCCCTCTCAGGTGTTGTCTTGGTCTGGGTGATCTTTGTCTGAACCATATTCCTCTGTCTTTTCATGGTGATAGAAGTGGTTGCTGGTAGGTGCCATGTGTGTCTGCTGGGCTCTTTAAGACTAAAGAAAAAAAAACAACCAAGAAAAAAGAAAGAAAAACAAAAAAAAAATCAAACAAAGAAAAAAAAGAAGAGGAAGAAAAGAGAAAAAGAAGAATGGAAGAAAAGAAAGAAAAGAAAAGAAAAGAAAGGGCAAAGTAACGCCCACCTGGAGTGGATTCTGTAAGGATGCTGTAGGTGTCACTGTTGTTCCACTACTCCGCAGTCGCGGCTGCACCACTCTTTGTAGCTCTGGCTGGGGTGGGAACGAATGGGAGGCTGTTGTTCTCTGTGTAAAGTTTTAGTGTGGCTACCTTTTCCCAGTCGCCAGCCAAGGGATTCGGAATTCTTCAGGACTCCTAGCCTGCTGGGTTGAGTGTGCCAGGGCGATCGTGTTCCCTCACTGGGCCCCCCTGCCTCTCCAAGGCCGCTAAAAACCGCGCATAGTTCTCTTGTCCAGAGGTGCCGGCTGCACGGACCTGGGCGCTTTCCCAGCTCAAAACCTGCACCTTCTGCCTCTCCAATATCTAATGCACCGCACGATGTGTGTCAGTACTCCCGGCGCAGATCACCGGGACTGATTATTTCGCGGGCCTGTGCTTCCACTCCCTCCCGGCTCTGAATCCTCTCCTCCCGCTGGTGCGCTGGGGTGGGGAGTGCTCGGTTCCTGCCGAGACGGGGTTCCGTATCTTTCCCACCTCGCGGGGTGCCGAGTCCTCTCAGGCACAGATGCAGGCTGTGTGCTGTGGTGTAAATTCTGCTCTCTCTTTTAGGAGTAGTTGTAGTTGCTGTATTTTCATAGATTTATGTAGTTTTGGGAGGAGATTTCATCCACCCTGCTCACGCCGCCATCTTCCCAGAAGTCTCCTTATTTATTTTTTTTTAATGTAGTAAAAAAATTTTTTTTGCTATTATTAATATACAATTACATCAGCAACATTATGGTTACTAGACTCCCCCTATTATAAAGTCCCCACAACATAGCCCATTGCACTCACTGTCCATCAGCGTAAAAGGATGTTATAGAATCGCTACTTGTCTTCTCTGTATTATACTGCCTTCCCTGTATTCCCCCACCCCACCCCCACCACCACTACATTATGTGTGCTAATTGTAATAGCCCTTTTTCCCCCCTTATCCCTCCCTTCCCACCCATCTTCCCCAGTCCCTTTCCCTTTGGTAACTGTTAGTCAATTCTTGGGTTCTGTGAGTCTGCTGCTGTTTTGTTCCTTCAGTTTTTTTTTTTCTTTGTTCTTATACTCCACATATGAGTGAGATCATTTGGTACTTGTCTTTTTTGGCGTGGCTTATTTAACTGAGCATAATACCCTCCAGCTCCTACCATGTTGTTGCAAATGGTAGGATTTGTTTTTTTCTTATGGCTGAGTAATATTCCATTGTGTATATGTACCACATCTTCTTAATCCATTCATCTACTGATGGGCACTTAGGTTGCTTCCATTTCTTGGCTATTGTAAATAGTGCTGCAATAAACATAGGGGTGCATCTGTCTTTTTGAAACTGGGGTGCTGCATTCTTAGGGTAAATTCCTAGGAGTGGGATTCCTGGGTCAAATGGTATTTCTATTTTGAGTTTTTTGAGGAACCTCCATACTGATTCCCACAATGGTTGAACTAATTTGCATTCCCACCAGCAGTGTAGGAGGGTTCCCTTTTCTCCTCATCCTCGCCAACATTTGTTGTTGTTTGTGTTCTGGATGTTGGCCATCCTCACTGGTGTGAGGTGATATCTCATTGTGATTTTAATCTGCATTTCTCTGATGATTAAGGATGTGGAGCATTTTTTCATGTGCCTGTTGGCCATCTGAATTTCTTCTTTAGAGAATTGTCTATTCATGTCCTGTGCCCATTTCTTAATTGGGTTATTTGCTTTTTGTTTGTTAAGGTGCGTGAGTTCTTTGTATATTTTGGATGTCAACCCCTTATCAGATAAATCATTTGTGAATATATTTTCCCATATTGTAGGATGTCTTTTTGTTCTACTGATGGTGTCCTTTGCTGTACAGAAGCTTTTCAACTTGATATAGTCCCACTTGTTCATTTTTGCTTTTGTTTCCCTTGCCCGGGGGGATATGTTCATGAAGAAGTAGCTCATGTTTATGTCCAAGAGATTTTTGCCTATGTTTTTTTCTAAGAGTTTTATGGTTTCATGATTTACATTCAGGTCTTTGATCCACCTTGAGTTTACCTTTGTGTATGGGGTTAGACAGTAGTCCAGTTTCATTCTCTTACATGTAACTGTCCAGTTTTTCCAACACCAGCTGCTGAAGAGGCTGTCATCTCCCCATTGTATATCCAGGGCTCCTTTATCAAATATTAATTGACTGTATGTGTTTGGGTTAATGTTTGGATTTTCTATTCTGTTCCACTGGTCTGTGGGTCTGTTTTTGTGCCAGTACCAAATTGTCTTGATTACTGTGGCTTTGTAGTAGAGCTTGAAGTCAGGGAGCGTAATTCCCCCTGTTTGATTCCTCCTTCTCAGAATTGCTTTGGCTATTTGGGGTCTTTTCTGGTTCCATATGAATTTTAGAATTATTTGTTCCAGTTCATTGAAGAAAGCTGTTGGTAGTTTGATAGGGATTGCGTTGAATCTGTAGATTGCTTTAGGTAGTATAGCCATTTTGACAATATTTATTCTTCCTAGCCAAGAGCATGGGATGCATTTCCATTTGTTAGTGTCTTCCTTAATTTCTCCTCGGAGTGTCTTGTAGTTTTCAGAGTACAGGTCTTTCACTTCCTTTGTTAGGTTTATTCCTAGGTATTTTATTCTTTTAGGTGCAATTGTGAATGGAATTGTTTTTCTGATTTCTCTTTCTGTTAGCTCATCATTAGTGTATAGGAAAGCAACAGATTTCTGTGTGTTAATTTTATATCCTGCAACTTTGCTGAATTCAGATATTAGTTCTAGTAGTTTTGGAGTGGAGTCTTTAGGGTTTTTTATGTACAGTATCATGTCATCTGCAAATAGTGACAATTTGACTTCTTCTTTACCAATCTGGATGCCTTGTATGTCTTTCTTTTGTCTTATTGCCGTGGCTAGGACCTCCAGTACTGTGTTGAATAACAGTGGAGAGAGTGGGTACCCCTGTCTTGTTCCCGACCTTAGATGAAAAGCTTTCAGCTTCTCGCTATTAAGTATGATGTTAGCTGTGGGTTTGTCATATATAGCCTTTATGATGTTGAGGTACTTGCCATCTATACCCATTCTGTTGAGAGTTTTAATCAAAAATGGATGCTGAATTTTGTCAAATGCTTTTTCAGCATCTATGGAGATGATCATATGGTTTTTGTTCTTCTTTTTATTGATGTGATGGATGATGTTGATGGATTTTCAAATGTTGTACCATCCTTGCATCCGTGGGATGAATCCCACTTGATCATGGTGTATGATCCTCTTGATGTATTTTTGAATTCGGTTTGCTAATATTTCGTTGAGTATTTTTCCATCTACTTTCATCAGGGATATTGGTCTTTAATTTTCTTTTTTAGTGAGGTCTTTGCCCGGTTTTGGTATTAGAGTGATGCTGGCTTCATAGAAAGAGCTTGGAAGTATTCCCTCCTCTTCTATTTTTTGGAAAACTTTAAGGAGAATGGTTGTTATTTCTTCTCTATATGTCTGGTAGAATTCAGAGGTGAATCCATCAGGTCCAGGGCTTTTGTTCTTGGGTAGTTTTTTGATTACCGCTTCAATTTCGTTGCTGGTGATTGGTCTGTTTAGTTTTTCTGTTTCCTGCTTGGTGAGTCTTGGATGGCTGTATTTTTCTTAGAAGTTGTCCATTTCTTCTAGGTTTTCCAGCTTGTTAGCATTTAGATGCTCGTAATATTCTCTTATAATTCTTTGTATTTGTGTGGGGTCCGTCGTTATTTTTCCTTTCTCATTTGTGATTCTGTTTATGTGTGTAGATTCTCTTTTTCTCTTAATGAGTCTGGCTTGGAGTTTATCTATTTTGTTTATTTTTTCAAAGAAGCAGCTTTTGGTTCCATTAATTTTTTTCTATTGTTTTATTCCTCTCAATTTTATTTATTTCTTCTCTGATCTTTATTATGTCCCTCCTTCTGGTGACTTTGGGCCTCATTTGTTCTTCTTTTTCCAATTTCAATAATTGTGTCCGTAGACTGTTCATTTGGGAATGTTCTTCCTTCTTTAAATGGGCCTGTATTGCAATGTACTTTCCTCTTAAAACTGCCTTTGCTGCGTCCCTCAGAAGTTGTGGCTTTGTGTTGTTGTCATTAGTCTCCATATATTCTTTGATTTCTGTTTTGATTTGGTCGTTAACCCATTGATTCATTAGGAGAATGTTGTTAAGTCTCCATGTATTTGTGAGCCTTTTTGATTTCTTTCTGAAATTTATTTCTAGTTTTATCCCTTTGTGATCTGAGAAGTTGGTTGGTAGGATTTCAATATTTTTGAATTTACTGAGGTTCTTTTTGTGGCCTAGTATGTGGTCTATTCTGGAAAATGTTCCATGTGCACTTGAGAAGAATGTGTATCCTTCTGCTTTTGGGTGCAGAGTTCTGTAGATATCTGTTAGGTCCATCTGATCTAGTTTGTTCTTCAGTGCCTCCGTGTCTTTACTTATCCTCTGCCTGGTTGATCTATCCTTTGGAGTGAGTGGCGTGTTAAAGTCTCCTAAAATAATTGCATTGCTGTCTATTTCCTCCTTCACTTCTGTTAGTATTTGTTTCACATATGCTGATGCTCCTGTGTTGGGTGCATATATATTTATAATGGTTATATGTTCTTTTTGGACTGACCCCTTTATCATTATGTAATGTCCGTCTTTATCTCTTGCTACTTTCTTTGTTTTGAAGTCTATTTTATCTGATACAAGTACTGCAACACCTGTTTTTTTCTCTTTGTTGTTTGCTTGAAATATTTTTTTCCATCCCTTCACTTTTAGTCTGTGTATATCTTTGGGTTTTAGGTGAGTCTCTTGTAAGCAGCATATAGATGGGTCTTGCTTTTTTATCCACTCTGTTACTCTGTGTCTTTTGATTGGTGCATTCAGTCCATTTACATTTAGGGTAGTTATTGATAGATATGTACTTAGTGCCATTGCTGGCTTTAGATTCGTGCTTACCAAAGGTTCAAGGGTTGCTTCTTTACTATCTAAGAATCTAACTTAACTTTCTTGTTAAGTTATTGTGAACGCCGTCTGATGTTTCTTTATCTCTCCCTTCCTGTTCTTCCTCCTCCTTTCTTTATATATTAGGTGTTTTATTCTTTCCCTTTAGTTGGTATTTGGATGGTCTGCTTTCTTTGCTATGATTTTATTTTCTCTGGTGACATCTTTTTAGCCTTAGGGGTGTTTCCCTCTAGAGCAATCTGTTTAAGATATCCTGTAGTGGTGGTTTATGAGAGGCAAACTCTCTCAACTTTCTTTTGTCTTGAAATTGTTTAATTCCTCCGTCATATTTAAATTATAATCGTGCTGAATACAATATTCTTGGTTCGAGACCCTTCTGTTTCATTACGTTAAATATATCATGCCATTCTCTTCTGGCCTGTAAGGTTTCTGTTGAGAAGTCTGATGACAGTCTTATCGGTTTTCCTTTGTAGGTGATCTTTTTTCTCTCTCTAGGTGCCTTTAATATTCTGTCTTTATCTTTGATCTTTGCCATCTTGATTATTATGTGTCTTGGTGTTGTCTTCCTTGGGTTCCTTGTTTTGGGAGATCTGTGGGCTTCCGTGGACTGTGAGACTATTTCCTTCCCCAGCGTGGGGAAGTTTCAGCAATTATTTCTTCAAAGACACTTTCTATCCCTTTTTCTCTCTCTTCTTCCTCTGGTACTCCTATTATGCGAATATTGTTCCATTTGGATTGGTCACATAGTTCTCTTAATATTCTTTCATTCTTAGAGGTCCTTTTATCTCTCTCTGCCTCAGCTTCTTTGTATTCCTGTTCCCTGTCTTGAAATTCCTTGATCGTGTCTTGAACCTGATTCAATCTGCTATTGAGCCCATCAATGGCTTGTCTCATTTCTGCATTGTCTTTCCTCACTTCCCTCACTTCCTCCCTCAGCTCTTGCACGTTTTTCTGTAGATCCGTCAGCATGGCTATGACTTTTATTCTGAATTCTTTTTCTGGAAGACTATGCATGTTGATTCCTTCAGATTCTCTCTCTGGGGTGGTGTTTGTCTGAAGCTTTGTCTGTATCATATTCTTCTGTCTTCTCATGACTATAGAATTAGTTGTTGGTAGTTGTCACGTATGTCCACTGGGCTCTTTATGACCGCCTTGCCGGCACTCCCGCCGTAGTGCTGGGGTGGAGGAGCGCTTGGGTCTCGCTGGCTCGCGGCTCCGTGCCGCCTTGCCGGGTGCTGAGTCCTCTCTCCGAGTGTCTGACCACCAGAGCTCTTGGGAGGAGGAGCGCTCGGTCCCGCCGGGTCGCAGCTCCGTATCCTGTCCGCCTCACCGGATGCCAAGTTCTCTCAGGTGTACCTGTATGCTGTGCACTTTCCTGTGTATTCTGGTCTCTCTTTTAGGGTAGTTGTATTTGCTGTATTTTCGTGAATAAATATAATGTTGGGAGGAATTTTTCTGCCGGTCCGTTCAGGTTGCCATCTTCCCGGAAGTCTGCTTTTTTTTTATACTCCACAAATGAGTGGCGTCATTTGGTACTTGTCTTTTTCCGCCTGGCTTATTTATTTCACTGAGCATAATACCCTCTAACTCCAACCATGTTGTTGCAAACTTCATGTCATTTCTTAGTTTTAAGTTACTATGTGTTTTGCGATGATAGTCTAATTTTAATTCCTACAGTCTGAAACTAATAAATGAAAAGTTTTCCTCTTAGCAAGCAAACAGGTGTATTTATTGGGACATACTTTTATTTATATGAACTTTTATAACTAGGGCAATTTAAAAGTTGATGATACTTGCTTTTAAAATGTCATTGTTTTGTGCATAAAGAATAGTGTGTGCTTTTGGTATGTGTCTCTAAAATAAAATCTAAAATTCCCTGTAATACCATCCCCTTCAAAGGTAATCATTGGTTTCCTATTTAGCTTTAGAAAAGTTGTTTATTCATTCAGCAATCATACATGCACCAGGGACTGTGCTAGTATTGGTAAGCCAGACATTGTAGTTAAGACACATTTTTTTCTGTGCCTAAATTGTTGGATTCAGGAATATTAGTATTTGGTACTTAACTTCCAAAGCATTTTATACTTATTTGAGATGTGTGGGTAAACCAAGATTTAAATAAACTGTTAATTGATTTTGGGGACTTAGGTTAAAAATTTGATGGCAAACTTTTTGACATTGGCATAAGATAACCTGAAGATTAATTACAAAACCTGTATGGTTGAGTGGATATAGTTCTTAGAGGTAACCTTTAAGTTTTAAATTCAATCCTATATATATATATATGTATACATTTTAGGTAGTAGTCGTCTGATAAGTACATCTTCTTGGCGAGATGGACAAAAGTTAGTAAAGAAGATTCTTGGGCCTGCACCCAGAATAGAGCAAAAAGAGCGAAGAACAGCATCAAGTGACAGAAGTGGAAGAGAAAGAGCTACTAAATCTGGTGAGTAATTCAATATTAAATTAAATTATCTCAATAATTAAAGTTGTTGAAAAAGGAGATTAAAAGTTGCTTGTATAAGTACTAAGAGAAAGTGAAAATACCCTTCTACGAATGCTTTAAGGTTTTGCTTTATAATTGTGAGTATAACTCAAAAAGAGAGGAAATGTTCTTTTAGGATTCCCTATGAATAATTTCCACACAGAGATGTTACAGTAAGAATTCTGTTTATATTAGTCACATTTAGCTGTCATTGTGAATAGCAAAACATTATTGAATTTTTAGATCTTACTAGACTTCTAGGAACCTTAAGAGAATCAAGTCCAATCTGTCTTATCCCTTTGTACATAAATACAAGCAGACATCCAGAAGGCTGAATTTTATTTGATAGATTAGAAATCAGGCCTGAGAGAGAAGTGATTTTTCTTAAGGGTATTTAGTCAGTGGGTGGCAAAATTTAATTTAGGATCCACAACTCTTTAGTTTGACTTTCAAGTCCATTGCTTTTCTCTTTTTGAAATGTCTTAAATGCTGTTTGGAATAACTGCTTACTTTTTCATGAACACTAATTTTGGGAAATGAAATATAAATACCTATAGTCCGGCTTTCCTTTTCAGTAGCAAAATGTGCCTCATTTTGAGCTTCTGGCATAGATTAAGTAAGAAATGAACTTGCAACTATAATTGGGCATATAGAAGTTAGGATATACTTTGTGTTTGCTTCTCTTCACTTTCACCTAGCTTGTGAATAAACTCATTGCATTCTCAGTCTGAAATTAAGATACATCAACATTTAGATGATAAAAAGATTGTTTTTGTATATATTGAATTTTTTCTTGTATTTATTGGAGATTTGTGGTCATTTAACATTGTTGGTTTTTTAACAACTGACTTGGTTTGGGGAGGGAGAGAAATAATAACATTAAATATGCACATGGGAGACAGGTAGTAATTCTTTATTAATATTAATATTCAATATTCACATCAAGATTTGTCCTCATTTCAGAATTATTATACTATGTATGTTTTAAATGCTAAGGAAGTAATTTTTCTGAAGTTTGGGATCTTCTCATAACTGCTAAAAAAGGTGTTTTTCTTCCCTTCTGTAGTGTTCTTTAGAAGACTTTATAGTATATTTGAATTTGAGGTCAATATAAAGTGAAATTCCCTAATTTTCTCCATAGTACATAAATCTTAGGACTGAATATAGCATTTCAATACATCACTAACAGTTCCTACTTTGCAGGGGGTCATATTGGAAGAGCAGAATCTGATCCCAGGTTGGATATTTCACATAGACATCTTCCACGAAACTCAGAACGTTCGAGAAGTAGAGCTCGATCTGAAAATAATATAAAGAAATTAGCTCCATCTCATCCAGATAATAATAAACAAGAGGAAAATACTGTCTTAAATAAGGACTTTTTACCTCTTGAAATTCGTGGAATTCTTGATGACCTGCAGCTGGATTCTACAGCTCAGGTTGCAAGGCAAGAGGCAGAAGAGTTACAGAATCAGAAGTCATCAGCACCAGTACAAGCTCCTAGGAGTCATAGCCCAATAAAAAGAAAACCTGACAAAGTAACAGCTAATGAAGATCCCCCTGTTATTTCCAAAAAGCGCCACTATGACACAGATGAGGTTCGACAGTACATTGTTAGACAGCAGGAGGAAAGAAAGAGGAAGCAAAACGAGGAGAAAAAGGCTCAAAAGGAGGCCACTGAGCAGAAAAACAAACGACTACAGGAGCTCTACCGGAAGCAAAAGGAAGCCTTTACTAAAGTAAAAAATGTGCCCCCTCTGGAGCCATCAGCAACTAGTCGATTGCAGGAAACTTACTCCAAATTGCTACTAGAAAAGACCTTGCTTGAAGACCCGACTCATCAACATGTTACACAGGAAACACAGGTAGGAGTAGTCGTGGCAGAAATACTTGGTTAGGAAAAACTTATTTGCTAATGCTAGTTAAAAATGATCCACCATTTCTAATAACAGATGTATGCTCAGACAGTATTTGTAATAATGATGGCCTTTCATGAGATTTATTGTGTATGAGGAGTTATTTGATAAATATGACTGAAAAAAAGAGCTCAGAGTTTCCTACAGTGATGATTACTGATCTCTGTCTCATTATTGCTATTAGTTGTATCTTTGTGCAGTTTTCATTGTATTACTGAGCAAGTAAAGTTAGATTATGTTAATAAAATGCCTAGTTTTGTGATCTGTGCTGAAATTAGAAAATATCCTACTTTACCACAATAAATTTATGACTATTTCTATTGCTTTTAAGAATAATAAGAGAAATTGAGTACATACCATGTGCCACATAGTATTGTTTTAAAGGCTCTACAGGCTTAAGCTTTAGTAAATCCTCACAACCCTGCAAAATACTACTAGTATTTCTACTGAAATTTAGAAAGAATATTACTTCCTCCAAATTATGCATTTAGTATTAGGTGCCTTTCTTGGATTTCAGATTAATTGTAATGGCTGTTTTTAAGACAAACTAAATTTGGATTGGTTTTATTTGAGGGGAAAAATCCCTTCTTTTCATGATCTTTGTAAAATTGAAGTCACTTAATATTTGTCTTATGTAATCTCTGCATATATCTTTGTGATGGGAGTCAGATAAATTTGATATCTTTTTCTCTAGACCAGACCAGGGTATCAGCCATCTGGAGAATCTGACAAAGAAAACAAAGTACAGGAACGTCCCCTAAGTGCATCTTCCAGTAGTGACATGTCTCTGTCAGAGCCTCCACAGCCTCTTGCAAGGTAAAAAAGGGAAATGAAAGATGATTAAGGTTCATTCTTTCTATGAAATTTAGTATAGTCTCTGCTCAGTGAATTTATTGGCTGACCTTATGTGTGAGCAAGAGGCTTCTTTAGAAATTGGTTAGTATCTTCTGATGGAGTCTTCAGCATGGTGTACATCAGTACTTAGTGCATTTCCTCTTCTACTGTTCAACTTTTCCCTGTCCTTTAGTATCCAGTGTGAATGTCAGTTCTTCCTGGGGATCACCTGCAGTTGGAAGTACTCTTGCCTTCTCTGAACTAAACACATACACTAAAAATTTGTTGGATGAATGAGTTAAAATGAAATAAATATTTTAAAGTATTTGTGGTGAATAATTTTTAGAAGGCATTTCTGGACCCATTCAAAATTTCTATTCCTATTCAAAATATCCATTCTACTTAAATTTTCTTCATACGATTATTCAAAATTTCTTCATATGACTCATACCAATTTATCCATCTTACCTCTCAAAAGCTGTATTGGATATGCATGTGAACACATAAACAGAGACTAGGGAGAGATTTGATTTGATTTCAGATTGGTGATCAAGGGCTATCTTACCAATTTTCTTAAGAAGATTTTTTCTTTGCTGTAATACTACATGTAAAAAAAAAACCTCTGTGAATGGAAGTTAAGGTGATTTTTGAGATTACATGGCAGTAAATTATACTTTAACCATTTGGGGAAGAGAAAGATCTTGAAACTGTTTGAGAATACAGAAATAAAATTAAACCACTATACAATTTTGGGTTAATATAGAAGGTCCTCTCACCCTCTTGCACAACGCTCCCCCCCAATAATAATATTGATAAAAATAACTAGCATTCATTGAGTGTTCTTCCAGGCATTGATTAAGTATGTTTCATGTATTATCTTATGAATCCTTCTGATTCCTTGAGTTAAGTACTATTGTTATTACTGTTTTACAGAAGAGGTAATTTAATTAACTTTAGAATTTTTTATTTAATTAACTTTCTCAAAGGTCAAAACATTAGTGATGGAAATACATTTAAACTTAAGCAATTTGATTCCAGAAGCCTGTACTTTTAGCCACTCTACACATGGCCTCCCAATAAGTGAAATGTTTCATATGATTTGTTTAAGGCTGTAAACGTATTTCAAATTTTAAGCATAAGTAAACTAAAAGATTTTTTGAATTTGAATACCTTTAAGTAAGGTGTACTCTGAGCCAGTTCATCTCGGTCCCATTGTTATTGTCCGACATATCCTGCAGGCTTCATGTCTTCACTTTTAACCTTTCCCTAAGTTTCCTTCTAATTCTAAACTAGCTACCCAAAATGAAAAACAAAAATAAATCTATTACAAGACCTTATTACCTTGTACATGTTCCTCTCCTTTCTTTTAATATCAAACTTTAACTTGTAATATCTAACCTATTGCCTGTGCTTTCTCTCTACCAGTTCCTTAGCTTCCCCATTCCTGTTAACATATCTCAGTTACTCCGTGCTTAAAAACATGACATTTCTTTTCCTTGTTCTTTATGTCCCATCATTCATCAGTAGTTACCTGGAAAACTCCAAATTATATATCTGACCTTAAAGACCTTGAAGATTGTGCTCAAAAGTCACTTTTCTGGGCTAGCAGAGTTCTTTGTTCCCTATCTACACCCTATTGAACTTTATGTATCTCTGTATTAATACTTACAGTATTGTATTTTAGCTCTTTATTAGTCTCTCATCCCTTTTAGATCTTGAGAAACTAATGAGTAAGTGTTAAGTCATAACTGGATTTAGTCTTTCCATTTTTGTCTCCCCCGTTCCTCTGTCATTGACATAGTGCTTGCTGAAAAGTTGGCATTCTAAATACTTGAACTGAAAGATTTTGGATTTTAACTCAGCAATATCTTTTATATTTATAGCTTCCTTTGTATTCTTATTACCACTAGCTTAGTTTGGGCCCTAATAAACTCACAGCGTGCATTTTTGAGGCTGTATTCTGTGGTATAGAATCTATGCATTAGTCTTCCTTTATTCCATTTCCATAGCAGCCCTTCAATATAAACAATTGCTACAACATAATCTCCAACTGAACCTCATATGATGTGCTTTTCAGTTCTCTTAGTATCCTGGTTACCCTCCTCCAGATAATTTTCTAAACTTAATTGGCAGGACTTCACATTTACCCATACTAGTTCCATCCAAAGTTACAGCCTGTCCAAATAACTTTGAATCATAGTTTGATGATTTTTTCGGTTAGCCATGCCTCCCAGCTTTCTGTCATGTGCACATTTGATAAGCATATCATTATGTCAGAATCCAAAAGTAATGTAGAAGACCAGGGACAAAACCTCATGTTATTTTTTCTAAGAATCCTCTTAATAGTTAACATCAGCCTTTAATCTTTCTGTAGTGTCCCTTATATACAGGGTATCCATAGTCTAGAAACACAGGCAAATTATATAATGTCATCTAGGACATCTTAATTCTGTTTCTGGATTTTACAGACACCCCTACTCTGTATTGTATGTTTATAATTGGTACTCACAGTTTTGCATTGTTGTTCATCATTTTTTTAGAACTAGATTGTAATAATCTCTTTGATTCATTAGAATATGCAATGTAAAACATAAATGTGTGGCACTTATTAACTATTTTTTTATTAGAATAATATATATCATGCCTATGTTAATACTTGGCAATCTTAAGCATTTCTCTTTTACGTAACATTATTTTTGAAAGGAAAGGTAAAGCCAATATTGTTAAGAATTTTGTCCAGAGTTTTAAAGGTTATAATGGGTCTTCAGTTAGTAGTTGTAAAGCATACGATGTCTTAGCTGAAGAAAGCAGTGTGCAAAACAATATGCAAGATAAAATTCCATGTTTGTGAAATAACAATACCAGAACACAACATACACATAGAAAAATGTTTGGAAAGATACCATTTTAAATGAAATATTAATAGTGCTCTGTTCTCATTGTTTAACTAGGAGTGATCTTTATCTTTTTCTCATCTTTGTCCTTTTTCCTTTCTTTTTTGCAGTGAATATGTATTACCATTATCAGAAAAAAAATAAAAACTTTAAAAAATGGTGAGTTAGTTAAGACTTACTATGTTAACTAACATACTGTGACTTTCATTTGCAGAAAGGACTTAATGGAACCTACATGGATACAGCCTGATAGGTTGAGCCCACGAGGCCACCATTCGCAACCACAGCCTCTTGGAACAGCTGGAAATTTACTCTCCCATCTCTTGAGTCTAGAGCATGTAGGAATTCTGCATAAAGATTTTGAATCTATTTTACCAACCAGGAAGAATCATAATATGGCTTCAGGTCCATTAACTTTTACACCTCAACCATATCTGACCTCACCAGCTGCTCATCCGGATGCCTTGTTAAAACCTAGTGCCAGTCAATATAAGAGTAAACTGGATCGTATTGAAGCCTTGAAAGCAACAGCTGCTTCTTTGTCTAGCAGGATTGAAAGCGAAGCCAAGAAATTAGCTGGGGCTAACATTAACTATGGGTCAATATGGAACACTGAGTATGATGTGCAGCAAACACCCCAAGAAGATGGACCTTGGACCAAGGCTCTAAGTCCACCTGTGAAAGAGTATACTGAAGATGTTTTCTCTGCCCGGATTCAAAAGATGATGGGAACCTGTGTATCTCATGCAACTTTTGATGACGATCTTCCTGGTGTAGGCAATCTTAGTGAATTTAAAAAGCTCCCTGAAATGATAAGACCTCATAGTGCCATATCAAGATTCAGAGTGAGATCCCCCGGCCCTAAACCAGAAGGGCTGCTGGCACAGTTGTGTAAGAAGCAGACCGACTCTTCTAGCTCTGATATGCAAATTTGTTCACAAGACAAAGCAAAGATGTCTCTTGGTTCCAGCATAGATTCAGTCAGTGAAGGGCCTCTTCTTAGTGAGGGGAGTCTCTCTGAAGAAGAGGGAAACCAAGACGGACAGCCCCCTTTGAAAGCAGCAGAAATCTTAACAGAAAAGGAATTTTGTGCTGGAGAAAGAAATGCTTATGAACCCATCAGAGAGTTTCAGAAGGAAGCTGAAAAGTTCTTGCCACTTTCTGGGCACATAGGTGGTACACAAAGCAAAGGGCCATGGGAAGAATTAACAAAGGGAAGTCCACATAGTGTCATTAATATTTTTACAAAATCATATCAATTATTTGGAAAAGGTGAGCAAAATAAGCCTTGTAATTTTTGTGTGTTATCTTAAGATAAATTATTTCATAAGCTATTTAGTAAAAATGTTCATTGTTCATTATGAGAATAATGGAGACTTACTGTCAAGTTAATCTAAATAATGTGTAAGCTTCAACTAGAGTATTGTAATTCAATTTTTAAAATTCTGTGTTTTAGTTGTTATCATAAAACAGTAGTTGATGGTTTTTTGCAGAAATTTTGGTCTAATGCAGAGGAATAGATTGGTATGTATCAAGTGTCTGCTAGGTTTTCTGTGACCATAGTTATGTATTTACATAGAAAATAAGTATATTTCTTGATACAGTGATGTGTGAATCATTGGGAATACAGTGGTCAAGGATTAAGAGAAGTATCTATAATAACATTTCTAATATGGAAACATCTATTAATATTTGTCAAAACTAATTTTAAAAAGTCAGACTTTGAATAGTAATATAATTATATATTTGGGTCCTGAAACAATAATTCTAAAGTTCCCTTCTTATCCCTGATATCTTGCGACACAATTTTCTGTTTCTATGATAGACTCGATACCTTTCTCTGTTCTTCCTGTCATAGGTGGATTCCACCCATCTTATGCTAACATAACCTTAGAATTTCCAGGTTGGAGAGTGAGGCTGAGCCTTAAGCTATTGATTCTGTGGTTTTTATTTCCATTCTACATAAGTGAACAACTTACTCAAAAAATGAATTGATTTTACCTGTTCATCTTCTGCTTAATTGGGTATCATGTTACATTTTCCTAGAATTCATATTTAGCTGCTTATGATCTTGTGCAGACCTATATATACTGTTGATCTCTTGTTTAACACTTAACTTCCATAGGTTGTAATTTTAAATTTATTTTGGTAAAAGCAAAGTGCTTTTAAAACAACATCTTCATTTTTTTTCATGTGAAAACTGGGTTTGTTCTTAAAATCTTCTATTAGATTTTCATTAAGATTTTATAGTTATACTGAAATATTTAGTTGATAGGATATCTGGGATTTCCTTCAAAATAATCTGTAGTGGAAATGGGGGGAATAGGGAGTTTAACTGAAATTAGATTGGTCATATATTAATAATTGTTGAAGCTAGGTAATGTATACATTTGTTTCATTATGCTATTTTCTCTGCTTTCATATATGTTTGAAAATTTCCCTAATAAAAAGTTAAAGATATATTGTTAGATGTAAAGATAAACTGAAAAGAAGCACTAATAAAAGCAAACTAAAATGTCCCCAAATCCATGTTTTTAATACCCATGTTGTGGAGTGCTTTGCTTGTAGTTTTATTTTTGTTTTAAAACATTTCAATTACTACTCTGGACAGGGTTTGAAGATAGGTTGGAAAGAGGAGGCTCAGCATCACGGCCTTTGAATGCCATCACAACCCCTCTAAGCAGTGTTTCATATGAAGATGATTTTGTCTCCTCTCCAGGGAGTGGGACTTTGACAGAGAAAAAATCAGCTCTTGAACCTACGTAAGAATATGTTGACGATATGAAATAAAATCTGTAGAGTGAGAAAAACGTACAAACAAGAATTGTGGTCTGAGTATTAGTCAGTTTTGCTTGTTTAAAGATACATGTAGAGGCTGTATAAAATAGGTGTTATTAACAGCATGGGCTTTTCATCCAGAGTCTCTGGGTTCAAATCCTGTCTCACCTGATTAGTAACTGTTTGTCTTTGGGCATTTACTTAACCTCCCTTCAGTTTCTTTCTCTGTAAAATAGGGGAAATAATAGTAACTGCCTCTTAAGTGTTATGGATATTCTGTGAAATATAAAGTACTTAGAACAGGGCTTAGCACATAGTAAGCAGAATATAGGTTGTTAAATCAATCTTTAGAATCCCAGCAAAAGATAATTTGGGGAAGCTATCCTGTGGTATACTAATGTAAGAAGATTAAGAAATGGAATTGAGGATGACTAAATAGATCCATGGTTCTGTGATCTCAAGTAATCAGTAAAATTTTTTAATAATTGGGATAACATCTAAAATTTTGCAAAGCTTTGAAAAATAACAATATTATAATATTACTGTTTAATGAGCATTTAATGTGCAGGGTACCAAGAAGACTTGCATTAGCTTATTTTTTATAATATCCTGATGTGGTTAAGTATTACTGTTACTATACCTACTTTAAAGAGGAAACTCAAGCACGAAGGTGAAGTTACTTATTCAAAGTCATATAGTAAGTGAGGCAAACTTTGCTGGAGAGAATTTTCTCCCTAAATTTTGTTACCATATAAAGTAATCTGTAATTTCTCACTTTTAATATAGTCTTCACAAATTATAAATTCTGATCTACATAAAATTATTGAGTGATCTTTTGAAAATTAGTTTTATCTAGTTACGTTAATGAAAATAAATATTAAAGTCATAATAGGGTAAGTATAGTTTTAAAGTTTGAGCTCTAAAGAAAAGATTAAATTTTTAAATCAAAACTTATAAGGATTTAATTGTAGTGACATTTAATATCACCAATTAATATGATGTAGTGCTAAGTAGAACATATTTTTCCCTATAAGATTATCAGAAGGAAAATAATTATAGTGTATTAAATGATAAATTCGAATAGAATTTGAGGCCTTATTTTCCAGTATGCAATCTTATATTATATACTGAGACTTTTTCAGTAACAAAATTGAACCATAGTGAACAGTCCAGGCTTATGATAGTAAGAAAACAAAAAAGAAAAGTGGAAGGCATCTTTGATTATAGTTATATTCTCCTTGTGATTAACAGATTTAAAAATATCTATGGTTCTAGTTGAGTTTTAAGACTCTCTCTTTCACCACTTTTACTTACTCTTTGACAGTGTTGGTGGTAGCAATTTAAGCATTCAGGAGGACTATTCTAGCAGAAAATCTGTGTATGATCTTTCCTCTGCGGATGTCACCTCCCAGCATTCATCAGGGGCCCAGTCTGCTGCATCGTCTCGTTCATCTACTTCTTCAAAAGGAAAAAAAGGGAAAAAGGAAAAGACAGAATGTAAGTAGAATTCTACATGGTTACTTTTTCTCTTACCAATGATTTTGTGATAGTGATCTAAAATTATGATTTGATTTCATAAGAAGTTAAATGAATTTCTTTATGGTAATAATGTGACTAGCTTTCATATTTATTATTACAACAGTACCTTTTGATATATAACATTATAAGTCTTTTGCTTAATACCAAAGAAATACATTTGCAATTACAGAAAATTAAGGGTTATAGATAAATAATCATACAAGAAATACAAATTCCTGTTGATCCCTCTGTTCAGAAGTAACTGCAGTTAACATTTTTTTTTTACAATTTATTTTATTTTAGTATCATTAACCTACAATTACATGAGCAATATTGTGATGATTAAACTACCCCCTTCATCAGGTCCCCCCCACCAACCCTATTACAGTCACTGTCCATCAGTGTAGTGAGATGAGAATCACTACTTGTCTTCTCTGAGCTGTACAGTCCCCCCTGTGCCCCCCCACCCTATGTCTGCCAATCGTAATGCCCCTTTTACCCTCTTATCCCTCCCTTCCCACCCATCTCCCCAGTCCCTTTCCCTTTGGTAACTGTTAGTCCATTCTTGGGTTCTGTGAGTCTGCTGCTGTTTTGTGCCTTCATTTTTTTTTTTCTTTGTTGTTATACTCCACATATGAGTGAGATCATTTGGTACTTGTCTTTTTCGGCCTGGCTTATTTCACTGAGCATAATACCCTCCAGCTCCATCCATGTTGTTGCAAATGGTAGGATTTGTTTTTTTCTTATGGCTGCGTAATATTCCGTTGTGTATATGTACCACATCTTCTTAATCCATTCATCTACTGATGGGCACTTAGGTTGCTTCCATTTCTTGGCTATTGCAGTTAACATTTTTGATGCCTGTTTTTCCAATATGTACATAAAACTATGACACACATCTTCATTTTAAAAACAGCAGTGAAACCATATTGTTTTGCAACTGCTTTTTTTTAAACTATATTGTGTACATCTCTAAGCATCATTAAATACAGTACTCAAACTTCCTTATGTGTAAAATAAAAGTGATAATAGATACCGCATATGGTTTGAAGCTTACATGAAATTAACAGATATAATGTGTACACCCCAGTATTTAGCACAGTAGCTGACCCTTTGGCACTCTACAAGTACTTTTGAATGATTGAGGAGAATATCCTTCAGTCCTCATAGTTCTGCTTTTGGCTATAATTTACTCCATAGGCCTAGAGGTGAGTAATTAGGCAAAGACCTCTTAAACTCACAGGATGGACCCTAGGAAATGCTTTTGCTTCTAAAATTGTCTTTTCTAACTGTAAAAAAATTGTCCATTAATTTAAATAGAAATGGAGAGAGAGAAATTAGTAAATATAGAAACTATTTAAAAATTAAAAATCACCTGTAATCTCTCTGCTTAGAAATAACCAATGTTAATATTTTTTTTAGATTTTATTTTACTGTGGTTAAAAAATATATAACATAAACTTTACCCATGTTCAAATGTGCAGTTCATTGCCATTAATCACATTCACATTGTTGTGCAACCATTACCACTATCCATGTCCAGAACTTTTTCATCATCCCACACTGAAACTGTAGGCATTAAACAATAATTTTCATTCCTCCCATCTCACAGCCACTGCTAATCACTGTTCTACTTTCTGTCTTTGCCTACACTAGGTATTTCATATAAGTGGCATTATATTTGTGACTGGCTTATTTCACTTAGCATAATATTCTCAGGTTTCATCCATGCTGTACTGTGTGTCAGAATGTTCTTCTTTTTTAAAGCTGAATAATTTTTCATTTTATATATATATATATGTATATATATATATATATATATATATATATACCACATTTTATTTATGCATTCATCAGTTGATAGACATTTTGGTTGTTTACACCTTTTGGATATTATAAATAATGTTGCCATGAACATTAGTGTACAAATATCTGTGTGAGTCCTTGCTTTGAATTCTTTTGTCTAGATAGCCAGATGTGGATTTGCTGGATCAAGTGGTATATATTTGTTTAATATTTTGAGGAACTGCCCCACTGCCTTAGTGGCTGCAACATTTTACATTCTCACCAGTAATACACAAGGGTTCCAGTTTCTCCACGTCTTTGCCAACACTTGTTGTTTTCTGCTTTCCTTAAATAATAGTCATCCTAATGGGATGAAATGTTAACATTTTTAGTAAGAATCTTTGCTTGCTTTCCAGACAATTTGTAGGCATATGTAAATAAAAATGTTACATAGATGGGATTGCATTTTACATGCTGTTTTGTTCTGTCCATGGGTTACAGATCTTTCTTTGTCAAGTAAATATGTAGTACCCTTTGTAATGACTACCTAGTGTTCTATTTGACTGTTTTGTAATTTATTTAGCCAAGTCCCCATTGTTGGACATTTAGGTTATTTTCTATTTTTTTCATTATAAACATTGCTGCAATGAATATCTTTATAAATGCATCTTTATGCATTAGTCTTATTCTTTCCTTTAAGGGAAAATCTTAGAAATGAGATAATGGGGCAAAGAGTAGGTCATGTTTAAAATTTGGGTACATTTTGCCAAATAGCCCTTCAGAAAGCTAGTGCCACTTTATACTTCCAGTATGAGAGTGCTAGGAGAAATTATTTCTTAATTGATAACCTAGTATAACTCTCTTGTGGATTGAAACTGTTCTGAAAGTCTTTGGTAGATACATTTTACATCACTTTGCCAGCATTTCCAAAAGCCTGTTTTTTCTTGTGAAGTACCGATTCAGAGGGATAGGCTGTTTCATAGGTGTTCTGAGGATAAAAGAGTTCCATGATTCCATAAATTTGGAAAATACTTTTAGAGTGAAACAGGCTTCTTTCCTACAGGAATCATCAAACACTTTTAATATGCTAACATGCGTTATATCTTTCAGAATGAGGATAAGGCTGTATTATAAAGTATTTTCTAAATTTATTTGATCACAGAATTATTTCTTCAATCAGCTTTTTATGGCGATCTTGCTTAATTCTTTCTTTTCTCAATTATTATGCTTTGTTCTTTGTATCTCACCTAAGGTCACTAACTAGTTACTGGCAAGGCTGGATTCTGACTTGTGACTACCAAGTCCAGTCTACCTTTTACCACCATGTATTGTACCACTTAAAATATCATGACATATTGAGTGTGAGTTTAAACAATATGACTCAGTATAGCCTTTTTAAAATTATAACCCAAAACATGATTAGTAAAGTGTAGGTAATGTTTTGCAGCTTTCAGTTTCCCTGATCCCCTCTCAAAATGTATTAAAGAAAAACAAACCATGTATTTTACTTTCTACAGCATCATCTTAAACTTAGTTTCTCCTTCATCCCCAAGTTCTACAGTGTAATTTTTGTTGTATATACTCCATCTGCTGGTGAAAAGGAGTGTTTGCATGCTCTGTGCAAAAACTCATTCCCAGTGTAGATTAAAGTGGTAGTGATGATAAAAATTTTTTTTTACCTTAATTTAACTTTAAAACATAAATACATTTTCATTTGACAATATTTAAAAATAGGTGTAAAAATTTTCCTTGCATATGGGGCCCTTGATTGGAGTTGAGATCTTTCTTGCATAGATCCTTGTGTTGTCTATAATTTCTACTTGTTGAATCAAGAGTGGTTCTTAAATTGTGTATTTACTTTCAGAGAACAATATTAAATGAATAAGGCCTTCTTATGCAAAAGTAATGCATCTTGTTATGGAAAATTAAGAGATAACCAGAATTAACAGCTTGCTTCTAGCCTAGCAATCAGAATATGATCCTAGGGTGAATTACTATTAGTGAGGTGGAATTTCTGAGTCAAAAGGGATAAAAGTAAGGGGTCATCCAGAAAGGATGTATCAGTTTGTACTCCAATGAAAACAGTGTATGAATATATCCTTTTACTGTATGTGCTAAATGACACTCGAGGCTCCATTACTTTAAAAATACTTACTGATCTCAATGAAAAATGGCATCTCATTGAGCTGATAAGCATTTCTTTGATTTAATATTTTTCATATGCTATGACTCTTTATTTTTCCTTTTTAAACTAAATTTTAATGAAAATTTATTAACATGTTAGTATCATTACAGCATAATATAGCATAATTTATTTAATTTATTTTTAAATGTGGTAAAATATGCCTGACATAAAATTCACCATTTCAACCATTTTTGAGTATACAGTCCATTGACATCAAGTTTATTCACACAGTTTGCAACCATCACCACCATCCATCTCCAAAACTTTTTCATCCTCTCATACTGAAACCCCGAACTCATTAAACAATGATTGCCTATTCCTCTCCCAGTCCTTCTCTGCCTCCGTCAGCTACCACTGTACATTTTTTTCTGAATTTGACTAGGAAGTTTAACCACTGTTAAGTGTGTAGTTCATGGCACTAAGTACATTCACATTATTGTACAGGCATCACCATTATCTACTTCCACAACAGTTTAATCATCCCAGACTAAAACTCTATACCCATTAAATAGTAGCTCTCATTCTCTCCTCCCACCAGACCCTGCTAACAACTGTTCTACCTGTGTATCTGTGAATTTGACTAATCTAGGTACCTCAACATAAGTGTATAATCATACAGTATTTGTTCTTTTGTGACTGGCTTATTTTACTTTGCATGATGTCTTCAAGGTTCATCCATGTAGCATGTGTCAGAATGTCCTTTTAATAACTGAATAATATTTCATTGTATGTATATACCACATTTTGTTTATGCACTCATTGTTGAAGGACACTTGAGTTGCTTCCACTTTCTGGCTATTGTGAATAATGCTGCTGTGAACATGAGTGTATAGCATAATTGTTTTTTCACTTCTCCATTTTCTTTTGCTCTTTAATCATATAGCTACGTTGTTTTAAATGTTTTGGCTGTCATTAAAATGTATATGCAATTATTTTTACTGCTTTTTAAAAATATATCAAATATTTCCCATGCTGCTATTGAAACATCATCAAGGTGAATGATATACTAGATTTAGAGTCATGAGGCCTGTATTTATTCTTTTTGCTGCTATTAGACTGTATATCCTTAAGTTATTTAGCCTCATAGGTCTCTAGTTACTGCATCAGTAAATTGAGCATATGGTACCTACCTCATAGGATGCTTAAGGTAAGTAAATAAATATGGAGTGCACTTTAAATTACAAAATGCTATTTAAATGTTTGTTAACAATTGTCTATGTAATTTAGACAACTCCTCTGTTGTTAGAAATGTAGGTTGAAATTTAAAAAATTGTAATGTCATGCATTGAATATCATGCGTAATGTTTGTATCTTTCAGTAATCTCCTTAAGATTCCCCTACAAGTAATGTTATTCTAGTCAGAGAATACGAATAGTTTTAAGAATCTGGCTACATAGTTTTTGCCTTTGAGTTTTTCAAAAGGATTATGTAGTTCAAAATTGGCAGTTGATGCCATTTTTCTCCCAGTTCTGGGTTTTGCCCTTTAAAACCTCTTTTTTTTGGTTACTTTTTCATAGGGACAGAGTAGTACTTCACTTTTGTTTACTATGTGTGCTTGTCTTTTTTTTTACCATTTGATTTAAGAACAACTTATGTTTTAGTAGTAAATCGGGATATTAATGAAAGAAAATTCACTTTCCATTAATGGAAACAGCAAGATGAACTGCTTTATTTTAGATATGAAAAACATTTTTTAAAAAGTCAGTTTTAAAATATTCTAGTCTGTACTTTTTATTATTTTATGAAAATCTCTTAGTTATGAGTTATCTCTCAGTAGCTTCTAATATTGGGAATCACCTTTATATGAAATTTACAGGGCTGGATTCACTCACTGGAACTGTTGAGAACTCACTTCTTGATAAGGAAAAAGTACACTCTGGCTCAGAATGTGGCTCTCATCAAGGAAAGAAATCTGGGATCAGTAACAAACTTTCTGGTAAAGATTATGAGCACAGTCTTGACACCGATAGCACTTTGGAGGATCTTTCTAGGCATTCTCCAAGGTAATATAATATACATTTTATGCTTTAATTCATAATTAAAGTTACAGTATCATTGAATAAAGTTCAGAGAATCTATTTAATAAATTTCCATATTTTCTGAATAGACTTTGTAGTTTTGTTCATAGCTTTAGTCTTTACTTATATTTTAGAATATGGTCATTTCTCACCTAAACTATTATAACCTTTCTCTCAGGAATTCTCTGCTTCTAGCACAGCCCACCTTTCTATTCTAAATGGTACTGCAACAGTGATTCAGTCCTTTGGTCTGTAACTATTCTCTGTAGTTACCCCATAGATAACTCTGAGAACTGAACTTCATTTGAAGGGTTTTTACTAGGTTACCACAAACTATCTTATTTCTTTTGTCTGTACATTTTGCTTCTCAACTGTTCTCTTCCACTCTTTGAATACAACTACTTTGCATCCTTTTGATCTCATTGTTTATTTCTTCCTCAGAACTTTTCTCTCCTGCTCAATTTAATACATAATCCAAGCAGATTTTGAAATCTCAATCTGATGTTTACAGTGGAGTTTGCATACTGTTTTTTTTTCCTTCTTTTTAATATCACCCGTTATACACTTAGCCTGTTGCTTGCAAATGACTCTCAGTTACTGCTTTGTGTACGGTTCCCACTCCTTTGTCCACATGACTTTTATCTGCTGACTTTTATCTGCTGCATTGGTTTTGTCCTTTTGGAAATTTAAGCTCTGAGAAGACTGGATTTATTTTTTTGTTTTAAAACTGTGCTTTTTCTAGTACAGTGCTACATAGAGATACTCATTTTTAATGCTTTCATTTTGCAAATAATGTTGCATCATTAATACCATCATTGCTGTACTTAAAATTTCATTTTACTTTCTTTGTTAGTGGTTTTGGAATTCAGAAAACTTTACCTTCATAAGAGATACTCTGGTGATTTAATTGGCAAAATCTATAAACATTTCTAAAAGAGAATCGGTAGCTAGATAAGTTTGATAAATGCCCCAAACAATAAAGTAGGTCCTTTTTTCCCACCTATAGAAATTCACAGTAGATAAAATAATTTGAGGCTTTGATAAGGAAGAGTCCAGATTAAAAAAAAAATTATTTAACCCATTTTTTCCTTAGCTTTTTTGGTCATAGACATTCTGTGTTCCCAAGCTCTTTCCTTTTTATTTTTTGGAAAGCTTAGTAACAGCATTGGAAACATACTTTTAGAAATGCTAGTCTAGTTGAATCTCTTTGCAGGGCAGCAATACAAATTCATCTTGTAATAACAGAAAGTGAGATTCAGACAGAGTACTTTTGTTTTGATGTTGTGTTGTCATTCTTTAATGTGAATCTGTTAGGAGACAGAAGGAATGATAGTAATGACAACTCTTTTTATGTTTCATAAATAAAATTGTCAGACTATTAAAATTGGTATTTCTCTAAATCATTAATAGAAACTTAAAGATGACTTTAAACAAGTGAGTGTCTCTCAAGATTAGTTTTATTCAGGTATTTACATGCTGGGTATAAGATAAATGTTTACTTTTTAAAACTCTCATAATTTTATTAAAAGTAAATTTGTTTTAGGATGTTAGAAATATGTTAACTGTACTAACATGCTTTACAGAGTATCTCAGTAATTGATTCAATAAATAAATACTTAACACAAGGCAATGTTGTTATGAAAAATTACCTTTAATGAGCTTAATTTCTCAAAGAAGAGCTAGATACATGCCTTGTGTAGAATTAATTGCACCAAGAGTTGTTCCAATCAAAGTGCTGTTAGAGGTTACTTCTTATCAGAAGTTCAGGAAAGAACTGTATCATTAAAAGGTGGCTGGAAACAAATGAATATACATAAAGTATTTAGAGACGGTTAGTATGAAAGTAATTTTTTGCTGTGATTCTTTCAGGTTAAAAGGAAAAACATTTGTCATTTCTTAATTTTTAATACAAAATGATCTTTTTTTTTAAATGAAAAAACAATGTGGTTACTACATTTACCCATATTATCAAGTCCCTACCCATACCCCAATGCAGTCAGTGTCCATCAGTGTAGTAAGATGCCACAGATTCACTATTTGCCTTCTCTGTGCTACACTGTTTTCCCCGTGATCCCCCCACACCATGTGGACTAAACATGATACCCCTCAATCCCCTTCTCCCTCCCTCCCCACCTGCCCTCCCACACCCCTCCCCTTTGGTAACCACTAGTTCCTTCTTGGAATCTCTGAGTCTGCTACTATTTTGTTTCTTCAGGTTTGCTTTGTTGCTATACTCCACAAATGAGTGAAATCATTTGGCACTTGTCTTTCTCCGCCTGGCTTATTTCACTGAGCATAATATCCTCCAGCTCCATCCATGTTGTTGCAAATGTTAGGATTTGTTTCTTTCTTATGGCTGACTAGTATTCCATTGTGTATATATACCACATCTTCTTTATCCATTCATCTACTGATGGACACTTAGGTTACTTCTGTATCTTGGTTATTGTAAAAAGTGCTGCAATAAACATAGGGGTGCAAATGTCTTTTTGAATCTGAGAAGCTGTGTTCTTTGGGTAAATTCCAAGGAGTGGGATTCCCAGGTCAAATGGTATTTCTATTTTTAGTTTTTTGAGGAACTTCCGTATTGCTTTCCACAATGGTTGAACTAGCTTACATTTCCACCAGCAGTGTAGGAGGGTTCCCCTTTCTCCTTTCTCCACATCCTCGCCAGCATTTGTTGTTCTTAGTCTTTTGGATAGTGGCCATCCTTACTGGTGTGAGTTGATATCTCATTGTGGTTTTAATCTGCATTTCGCTGATGATTAGTGATGTGGAGCATCTTTTCATGTGTCTGTTGGCCATCTGAATTTCTTCTTTGGAGAACTGTCTCTTCATATCCTCTGCCCATTTTTTAATCAGGTTATATGCTTTTTGGGTGTAGAGGCGTGTAAGTTCTTTATATATTTTGGATGTTAACCCCTTGTCAGATATGTTACTTACAAATATATTCTCCCATACTGTAGGGTGCCTTTTTGTTCTCTTGATTGTATCCTTTGCCGTACAGAAACTTTTTAGTTTGATGTAGTCCCATGAGTTCATTTTTGCTTTTGTTTCCCTTGCTCGAGGAGATGCATTGAGGAAGAAGTTGCTCATGCTTATATCCAGGAGATTTTTGCCTATGTTGTCTTCTAAGAGTTTTATGGTTTCATGACTTTCATTCAGGTCCTTGATCCATTTTGAGTTTACTTTTGTGTATGGGGTTAAACAATAATCCAGTTTTATTCTCTTGCATGTAGCTGTCCAGTTTTGCCAACACCAGCTGTTGAAGAGGCTGTCATTTCCCCATTGTATGTCCATGGATCCTTTATCATATATTAATTGACCATATGTGGTTGGGTTTATGTCAGGGCTGCCTAGTCTGTTCCATTGGTCTATGGGTTTGTTCTTGTGCCAGTACCAAATTGTCTTGAGTACTGTGGCTTTGTAATAAAGCTTGAAGTTGGGGAGCATAATCCCCCGAGCTTTCTTCTTCCTTCTCAGGATTGCTTTAGCTATTTGGGATCTTTTGTGGTTGCATATGGATTTTAGAACTATTTGTTGAAGAATGCTGTTGGTATTAGGGATTGCACTGAATCTGTAGAATGCTTTAAGCAGAATGCTTTTGACAATATTAATTCTTCCTATCCATAAGCACGGGATGTATTTCCATTTACTGGTATCTTTCATTTCCCTCATGAGTGTCTTCTAGTTTTCAGGGTATAGGTCTTTAAGTTCCTTGTCTAGGTTTATTCCTAGGTATTTTATTCTTTTTGATGCAATTGTGAATGTAGTTGTTTTCTTGATTTCTCTTTCTGCTAGTTCATTGTTACTATATAGGAATGCAACAGATTTCTGTATATTTCATATCGTGCCACTTTGCTTAATACAGTTATTAGTTCTAGTACTTTTGGAGTGGATTCTTCAGAATTTTTTACATACAATATCATGTTATTTGCAAACAGTGACAATTTAACTTCTTCCTTCCCAATCTGGATGTCTTTTATTTGTGTTGTCTGATTGCGATGGCCAGGACCTTCAGTACTATGTTGAATAAAAGTGGGGAGAATGGGCATCCTTGTCTTGTTCCCCATCTTAAATGAAAAGCTTTCAGTTTTTCACTGTTAAGTATGATGTTGGCTGTGGGTTTGTCATATATGGCCTTTATTATGTTGAGGTACTTGCCTTCTGTACCCATTTTGTGAGAGTTTTCATAATGAATGGATGTTGAATTTTGTCGAATTCTTTTTCAGTATCTATGGATATGATCATGTGGTTATTGTCCTTCTTTTTGTTGATATCGTATATGATGTTGATGGATTTTCAAATATTGTACCATCCTTGAATCCCTGGAATAAATCCTACTTGATCATGATGTTTTTGTTGTATTTTTGAATTCGGTTTGCTAATATTTTGTTGAGTATTTTTGCATGTATGTTCATCAGGGATACTGGTCTGTAATTTTCTTTTTTTGTGGTGTCTTTGTCTGGTTTTGGTATTAGAGTAATGCTGGCCTCATAGAATGAGTTTGGAAGTATTCCCTCCTCTTCTACTTTTTGGAAAACTTTAAGGAGGATGGGTATTAAGTCTTCTCTAAATGTTTGATAAAATTCAGTGGGAAGACGTCCGGTACGGGTGTTTTGTTCTTACGTAGTTTTTTCATTGCCAATTCAATTTTGTTGTTGGTAATTGGTCTGTTGAGATTTTCTGTTTCTTCCTGGGTCAGCCTTGGATTGTTGTATTTTTCTAGAAATTTGTCTATTTCTTCTAGGTTATCCAATTTGTTAGCATATAATTTTTCATAGTATTCTCTAATAGTTCTTTGTATTTCTGTGGTGTCTGTAGTGATTTTTCCTTTCTCATTTATGATTCTGTTTATGTGTGTACACTGTCTTTTTTTCTTGATAAGTCTGGATAGGGGTTTATCTATTTTGTTTATTTTCTCGAAAAGCCAGGTACACTACTTTCATTGATTCTTTCTATTTTATTCTGCTTCATTTTATTTATTTCTGCTCTAATCTTTATTATGTCCTTCCTTCTACTGACTTTGGGCATCATTTGTTCTTCTTTTTCTAGCTTCATTTATTGTGAGTTTAAACTGTTTATGTGGAATTGTTCTTTCTTTCTTGAGGTAAGCCTGTATTGCAATATACTTCCCTCTTAGCACGGCCTTCAATGCATCCCACAGATTTTGCAGTGTTGAGTTATTGTCATATGTCTCCTTATATTGCTTGATCCCTCTTTTTATTTGATCATTGATCCATTGATTATTTAGGAGCATGTTGTTAAGCTTCCATATGTTTGTGAGCTTTTTGTTTTCTTTGCTTAATTTATTTCTGGTTTCATACCTTTGTTGTCTGAGAAGCTGGTAGGTACAATTTCAATCTTTTTAAATTTACTGAGGCTCTTTTTGTTGCCTAGTATTTGATCTATTCTTGAAAATGTTCCATGTGAACTTGAGAAGAATGTGTATCCTGTTGCTTTTGGGTGGAGAGTTCTGTAGATGTCCATTAGGTCCATCTGTTTTGTTTTTTTTTTGCTATTATTAATATACAATTACACGAGCAACATTATGGGTACTAGACTCCCCCTATTATAAAGTCCCCACCACATACCCCATTGCAGTCACTGTCCATCAGCATAGTAGAATGTTATAGAATCACTTCTTGTCTACTTTGTGTTATACTGCCTTCCCTGTATCCCCACACCCCACCCCACCCCCGCTACATTATGTGTGCTAATTGTAATAGCCCTTTTTCCCCTTACCCCTCCCTTCCCACCCATCTTCCCCAGTCCCTTTCCCTGTGGTAACTGTCAGTCCATTCTTTGTTTCTGTAAGTCTGCTGCTGTTACATTCCTTCAGTTTTTTCTTTGTTCTTATACTCCACAGATGAGTGAAATCATGTGATACTTGCCTGTGTCCACCTGGCCTATTTCACTGAACATAATACCCTCTAGCTCCATCCATGTTGTTGCAAATGGTAGGATTTGTTGTCTTCTTATGGGTGAATAATATTCCATTGTGTGTATATACCACATCTTCTTTATCCATTCATCTACTGATGGACACTTAGTTTGCTTCCACTTCTTGGCTATTGTAAATGTGCTGCGAGAAACATAGGGGTTCATATGTCTTTTTCAAACTGGGCTGCTGCATTCTTAGGGTAAATTCCTAGGAGTGGAATTCCTGGGTCAAATGGTATTTCTGTTTTGAGTTTTTTGAGGAACCTCCATACTGCTTTCCACAATGGTTGTACTAATTTACATTCCCACCAGCACTGTAGGAGAGTTCCCCTTTCTCCACATCCTCACCAATATTTGTTGTTGTTTGTCTTTTGGATGGTGGCCATCCTAACTGGTGTGAGGTGATATCTCATTGTGGTTTTAATTTGCATTTCTCTGATGACTAGCGATGTGGAGCATCTTTTAATGTGCCTGTTGCCATCTGAACTTCTTCTTTGGAGAAGTTTCAGTTCAGCTCCTCTGCCCATTTTTTAATTGGCTTATTTGCTTTTTGTTTGTTGAGGTGTGTGAGCTCTTATATAATTTGGATGTCAGCCCCTTATCGGATATGTCATTTATGAATATATTCTCCCATACTGTAGGATGTCTGTTTTACTGATGGTATCCTTTGCTGTTCAGAAGCTTGTTACTTTGATATAGTCCCATTTCTTCATTTTTGCTTTTGTTTCCCTTGCCCGGGGAGATATGTTCATGAAGAAGTTGCTTATGTTTATGTCCAAGAGATAATTTGCCTATATTTTTTTCTAAGAGTTTTATGGTTTCATGACTTACATTCAGTTCTTTAATCCATTTTGAGTTTACTTTTGTTTATGGGGTTACACAGTAATCCAGTTTCATTCTCTTACATGTAGCTGTCCAGTTTTGCCAACACTAGCTGTTGAAGAGGCTGTCATTTCCCCATTGTATATCCATAGCTCCTTTATCGTATATTAATTGACCATATATGCTTGGGTTTATATCTGGGCTCTCTATTCTGTTCCACTGGTCTATGTGTCTGTTCTTGTGCCAGTATCAAATTGTCTGGATTACTGCAGCTTTGTAGTAGAGCTTGAAGTCAGGGAGTGTAATTCTGCCTGCTTTATTCTTCCTTCTCAGGATTCCTTTGGCTATTTGGAGTCTTTTGTGGTTCCATATTAATTTTAGAACTATTTGCTCTAGTTCATTGAAGAATGCTGTAGGTATTTTGATAGGGATTGCATGGAATCTGTAGATTGCTTCAGGCAGGAGGGCCTCGTTGACAAAATTAATTCTTCCTAGCCAAGAGCATGGGGTGAATTTCCATTTATTGTGTCCTCTTTAATTTCTCTCAAGAAATGTCTTGTAGTTTTCAGGGTATAGGTCGTTCACTTCTTTGGTTAGGTTGTTTCGTAGGTATTTTATTTGTTTGGATGTGATTGTGAATGGAATTGTTTTCCTGCTAGTTCATCGCTAGTGTATAGGACTGCAACAGATTTCTGTGTATTTTATTTTGTATCCCGCAACTTTGCTGAATTCAGATATTAGATCTAATAGTTTTCGAGTGGGTTCCTTAGGGTTTTTTTTGTACAATATCATGTTATCTGCAAACAGGGACAGTTTGAGTTCTTCCTTGCCAATCTGGATGTCGTTTATCTCTTTTTGTTGTCTGATTGCTGTGGCTAGGACCTCCAGTACAATGCTGAATAGAAGTGGGGAGAGTGGGCATCCTTGTCTTGTTCCCGATCTTAGATGAAAAGCTTTCAGCTTCTCGCTATTAAGTATGATGTTTGCTGTAGGTTTGTCATATATGGCCTTTATGATGTTGAGGTACTTTCTATACCCATTTTGTTGAGAGTTTTTATCATGAATGAATGTTGAATTTTGTCGAATTCTTTTTCAGCATCTATAGAGATGATCATGTGGTTTTTGTCCTTCTTTTTATTGATGTAGTGGATGGTGTTGATAGATTTTCAAATGTTGTACCATCCTTGCATCCCTGGGATGAATCCCACTTGATCATGATGGATGATCATTTTGATGTATTTTTGAATTCGGTTTGGAAATATTTTGTTGAGTATTTTTGCATCTATGTTCATCAGGGTATTGGTCTGTAATTTTCTTTTTTTGTGGTGTCTTAGCCTGGTATTGTTATTAGAGTGACGTTAGTGTCATAGAATGAGTTTGGGAGTATTCCCTCCTCTTCTACTTTTTGGAAAACTTTAATGAGGATGGGTATTAGATCTTCACTAAATGTTTGATAAAATTCAGCAGTGAAACCATCTGGTTCAGGAGTTTTGTTCTTAGGTAGTTTTTTGATTACCAATTCAATTCCTTTGCTGGTAATTGGTCTTTTCAGATTTTCTGTTTCTTCCTGGGTTAGCCTAGGAAGGTTGTATTTTTCTAGAAAGTTGTCCATTTCTTCTAGATTATCCAGTTTGTTACCGTATAATTTTTCATTGTATTCTCTCATAATTCTTTGTATTTCTTTGGTGTCATTAATGATTTTTCCTTTCTTATTTATGATTCTGTTTATGTGTGTAGACTCTCTTTTTTCTTGGTAAGTCTGGTAGGGATTTATCTATTTTGTTAATTTTCTCAAAGAACCAGCTTCTGCTTTCATTGATTCTTTCTATTGTTTTATTCTTCTCAATTTTATTTATTTCTGCTTTTATCTTTATTATGTCCCTCCTTCTACTGACTTTGGGCTTCATTTTTTCTTCCTTTTCTAGTTTCATTAATTGTGAATTTAGAATGTTCATTTGGGATTGTTCTTCTTTCCTGAGGTTGGCCTGTATTGCCATATATTTCCCTCTTAGCATGGCCTTTGCTGCATCCCACAGATTTTGTGGTGTTGAATTATTGTTGTCATTTGTCTCCATATATTGCTTGATCTCTGTTTTTATGTGGTCATTGTTCCACTGATTATTTTGGAGCATGTTATTAAGCCTCCATGTGTTTGTGGGCTTTTTCGTTTTCTGTGTGTTATTCATTTCTAGTTTCTTACCTTTGTGATCTAAGAAGCTGGTTGGTACACTTTCAATCTTTTTGAATTTACTGAGGTTCTTTTTGTGGCCTAATATATGATATATTCTTGAAAATGTTCCATGTGTACTTGAGAAGAATGTGTATCCTGTTGCTTTTAGATGGAGTGTTCTGTAGATGTCCGTTAGGTCCATCTGTTCTAATGTGTTGTTCATTGCCTCTGTCTCTTTACTTATTTTCTGTCTGGTTGATCTGTCCTTTGGAGTGAGTGGTGTGTTGAAGTCTCCCACGGTGAATGCATTGCTTTTTATTTCCCTGTTTAATTCTGTGAGTATTTGCTTCATATATGTAGGTGTACCTGTGTTGGGTGCAACGATATGTATAATGGTTATATCCTCTTGGTGGACTGACCGCTTTATCATTATGTAATGTCCTTTTTTCTCTCTTGTTATTTTCTTTGTTTTGAAGTCTATTTTGTCTGAAAGAAGTACCACAACTCCTGCTTTTTTTCTCCCTATTAGTTGCATGAAATATCTTTTTCCATCCCTTCACTTTTAGTCTGTGTATGTTTTTGGGTTTGAAGTGAGTGTCTTGTAGGCAGCATATAGACAGATCTTTTTTTATCCATTCAGTGACTCTATGTTTTTTGATTGGTCCATTCAGACCATTTACATTTAAGGTGATTATCGATAGGTATGTAGTTTTTGCCATTGCAGGCTTTAGATTCGTCATTACCAAAATTTCTAGGGTAACTTCCTTACTATCTAACAGTCTGTTTTAACTCATTAGTATGCTATTACATACACAATGTAAAGGTTTTTTTTTTCCTCCTTTTTCTTTCTTCTCCATTCTTTATATATTAGGTATCATATTCTGTACTCTTTGTCCCTTGACTGACTTTGGGGGTAGTTGATTTGATTTTGCATCTGCTTATTGATTAATTGTGTACTGTCGTTTTATTCCTCTGGTGACAGCTATTTAGTCTTAGGAACACTTCCATCTATAGCAGACCTTCCAAAGTACACTGTAGAGATGATTTGGGGGAGATATATTCTCTCAGCTTTTGCTTATCTGGAAATTGCTTAATCCCTCCTTCAAATTAAATGATAGTCTTGCTGCATGGAGTATTCTTGGTTCAATACCCGTCTGCTTCATTGCATTAAATATATCATGCCACTCCCTCTGGCATGTAAAGTTTCTCTTGAGAAGTCTGATTATAGCTTAATGGGTTTTCCTTTGTATGTAATCTTTTTTCTCTCTCTGGCTGTTTTTAATAATCTTTCCTTGTCCTTGATCTTTGCCATTTTAATTATTATATGTCTTGGTGTTTGTCTTCCTTGGGTCCCTTGTGTTGGGAGATCTTTGCACCTCCATGGCTTGAGAGACTATCTTCTCCCTGTGATTGGGGACGTTTTCAGCAATTCCCTCCTCATAGACACTTCCTCTCTCTTTTTCTTTTTTCTTCTTCTTCTGGATCCCCTATAGTGTGAATATTGTTCCATTTGGATTGGTCACACAGTTCTGTCAATATTCTTTCATTCCTAGAGATCCTTTTTTTTCTGTGCCTCAGCTTCTTTATTCCTGTTCTATAATTTCTGTTTCATTTACTGTCTCCTCTATTTCATTTAATCTGCTTTTAAATCCTCCCATTGTGTGTTTCATTTCAGATAATGTATTCTTCTACGTTCATATCTCATTCCTGAATTCCTCCCTGGGTTCTTGAATATTTTTTTGTCGCTCCGTGAGCATGTTTATGATTTTTATTTTGAAATATATTTCAGGAAGATTGATGAGTTCAGTTTCACTTGGCCCTCTTTCTGGTGTTTGCCGGATTTTGGGTTGCACCAGGTTCTGTTGATATTTCATATTTGTAGGTGGCGCCTTCTAGTGCCCAGAAGCTCTATTCTCTGGAGCTGCTCAGCCCCTGGAGTGATGGCATAGGGTTCACGGGTGAACGGTGCTGGTGCTTAATCACGAGGAAAGAGCTCTTTTCTCCTTCCCCCCTGCAGTACCTGCCAAGGCGTGGGGCTGAGTGCACAGGGAGATGCCTTATGCTTTGCACTTGTTGCCATCAGCGGGGCCACCCTCTGGCTGTTCTGGTGCAATGGCAGGTGCAGCCAGTTTGCAAGCTGGTGTCTGCCTGGAGGAAGGCGCAGCAGGCTGCATATTGCAGTGAGGGGGCCTTGTAGCTGCATAGCCAGGCAGGGGTTGTAGCGTCTGAAGCTCCTGAAAGGTCCCAACCTGAGGAGAGTGCGTCACAACAATTTTGTTTACCTGTTCTTTCTCCTGAGCAGCAAGCTCTGTGCAGTCCCTGCCCCTTAACAGCCCTTTCACTGTCAGGAGGTCTCTGACTGCCCACCTTTCTGTTGTCCCAGAACGGCCGGATGTGGATCCCTGTTTTCCACCAGCAGCTCAGTCACTCCAAGTATTCCACATGTCTTAGCTTTCCAACCCCACTAATTTCCAGAGCAACATGTAATGTAGATTCGTGTTCCCAGAGCAGATATCCTGGGCTGGGTGTTCAGCAGTCCTAGCCTCCACCCCCTCTCCACTCCATTTCTCTTCCTCCCTCCAGTGAGCTGTGGTGGGGGAAGGGCTTGGGTCCCCCACCCCCGATCACGGCTTTGGTACTTTTCCCTTTTCCTTGAGGTCTTCTGGTTTCCCCAGGTGTAGACAGTCTGCCACAGCCTTCTTTCCTGTTGCTCTTTCAGGATTTAATGTATTTGCTGTATTTTCATATTATATGTGGTTTTGGGAGGTTTCTGTCTCACTTCTCACGCCACCATCTTTAATCTTAAGTGCCAATTTAATCAAGAGACTCAGTTTCCATTTTATTTCATTCAAGTTTTTTGCCCAGCATGTTTATCACTAAATCTAGCAAATTGGAGGAGTTCTTGTAGTCAGTCATTCAGCATAGCAAGTATGTTTAATGAATAAATGCCTGAATCACAACTTTTAAAGCTTGTTAATAAAGAAAAGTAATGCATGTCGTTCTTACGAATTGTTTAGCTGTTGCTTGAAATTTCCTTTTCTCTGGTGTCTTTATGAAACAAAACTTCTAGTGTCTCATCAGACAAAGGAAGATCTCAGAAAACTCCAACTTCTCCCCTGTCTCCAAGTTCCCAGAAATTGTTGCAGTTTGACTTTCCAGGAACTTCATTAGAAAGATCTAAAACCTCGGTAATAATGCCTCCAACTATAACAGGATTTAAGACAGCTGCATCTTTTACTGATATGAACCTGGCTGCCCGCAGAACAACCACAGATATGGCTTCAACACCAGGTAAGTAGATCCATGCAGTTGTAATTTTAAAAATAAGATAATTTTTTTCTGAGCATTCCCTTTCTTTTAATTGAACCATAGGGAAATGTTACCTCAAGTGAATGTGATTCTTTTTTGAAGTATTAAAAACTGTTGAGGAAAGTAAATATTCAAAAGTATGAAAGATCTGGCAGTGGTGATTTTTCCCATTTTTGCCAGCATTTGTCAGAATGCCTGAAAAATGTATCCCATATGCATATTTCTAAGTATTTATATATATATATATACACACACACATATACACAAATGTGTGCACACGCACACCCCCTGACATGCAAAAGAAGTAATTATTAAAATATATTGTACTGATAAGTCACTGTCTTACTTACAAAGGAAAGTACACTTGTTTTTGGCTTTTAAAATAAGAAGTGAATTTTTGAAATCTTGAAATGTTATTTCATGTGAACGTTTACATTCAGCAATGGTTGTGCCCTCCAGGTTCTAAGCATGTTTCTCCTGCTGGCCTTCAGCATCGTATGGCAGCAGAGCTCAGTTACTTGAGTGCCATTGAGGAGTCGATGCGCCAACTATCAGATGTAGAAAGAGTTAGAGGCATTTCACTTGCTCAGCAGGAGAGTGTGTCTTTGGCTCAGATTATAAAGGTACTTGTGGAGTTTCTTTCTTTAGCTTTCTGTTTTATCTCTTTTCTTTGCTGTTTAAAATAGTCCTAATGATGAGTTAAAAAACAAAAACTTTAACCTGCCAACTAGAAAAAAATAGTCTGCCATACAGCACCAATAAATAGCCCTGGGAGAAATTTTCAGTACTAAAAAGAAAATTAAACATACAGTATTTGGCAGCAGAATAATAATGCAATCATTTTTTCCTCAGATACTTTGTTTTCTATGTTCTCTTCTTTTTTCTAAGACAGTATGAAAGTCAGCTCATCAAACATTTTCAATATTTTCTCTTTTAACTGACAAGTCAGATTTGACTGAGTTTTTTTGTTTTGTTTTGTTTTTAAGGCTTTATTTGTACCAAAAAGAGAAGTTTCTGAGATCCAGGTATTTGATAAAGCTGGGATAATGTGGACTTTTCCTTAGCTAACAAAAATCCACTGAAGGTCTTAGCAGTGTTCCTAAGTGGGGATGCTATTTAGCACTTCTTAAAAAAACTGAGATAGTATAACATTAATAAAATATACATATTTTAAGTAGATAGTCTGGTGAGTTTGACCAATGTAACCATATAACAGCCTCTCTAATCAAAATACAGAATAGTTCTGTCACCCCAGAAAGTTCACCAGTGCCCTTTTCAGTTAATCCCCCTCCCAGAAGCAATTACTACTCTGATTTCTATCACCATAATTTATTTTTGACTGTTCTAGAACTTCGTGGAAGTGGAAGTATACTTTGTATTCTGTTTTGTTAGCTTATTTTATGCAGCATAATATTTTTAAGATTCCATGTTGTATTTGTTTTGTCTGTTTTGTTTTTTTGCTGAGTTATAATCCATTGAAAAATATCAAATCCACATTCTCCTGTATTTATCTTTTCCAGTTTTTGCTATTATAAATATTCCTGCAAACGTTTTTTATGACTCTCTATATACACTGTATGTTTTCAGTTTTTTTTTTTTTTTTTGCTTAAATTCCCAGGAGTGTAATTGCTTGGGTCAAGTATATGTTTAACTATATGAAACTGCCATACTGTTTCCCAAAATAGTTGTAACATCTTAATACTCCTACAGCAATATATGAGAGTTCCCACTGCTCCATATCTTTGCTATCGTTTGGTATTCTAGTCATTGTGCAGAGTGTGAAATATTATCTCATTGTGGATATCATTTGCATCTCTTTTATGACTAGTGAGATCGATCATCTTTTTCTGTATTTATTGACCATTTTTATGTCTTCTTTTGTGAATGTCTGTTCAGATCTTTTACAAAATTGGGCGGTTTGTCTTTTAATTATTGAGTTGTAGGAATTCTCTTATATTCTAGAAACAAGTCCTTTTCAAATATGTTTCAAACATACTTTCCCAGTCTTTCTCATTTTTTAAACTGTATCTTTTGAAAAGCAGAATATTTTAATTTTGATGAAATCTATTTAACTTTTTTCTTTTGTGGTAGGGCCTTTTATTTTCTAAGAAATCTTTGCCTAACCTAAGATACTGTGATACTCTAATAAGTATATTCTTTTATGTTTTTCACAAAAACTTTATAGTGTCACTTTTGTATTTATACAACCATTTCAACTCAGTTATGGAGTCTAAAGCAGGGGTCAAAGTTCATCTTTTCTCCATATGGATATTCAGTTCTTTCAATAGAATTTTCTTAAAAAGATTTAAATTACCTTGGGACCTTTATCAACAAATTAAGTAGTCATTTATGTGTAGCTCTTTTTCTGTGCTCTGCTTTTTTTCATTGATCTATTTGTCTATCCTTAATTCTACTACCATACTGTTTTACTATGTCTTTATAATGAGTCTTAAGCACAGAGTGTAATTACTCCATTTTACTCTTTCTCAAGGTGCTTTTGGCTATTCTAGGTTTTTGCATTTCTGCAAAACTTTTAGTCAGTCAGTTTCTACCCCCCCCCAAAAAAAACTGGTGTGATTTTGATTTGAATGGCATTGAATCTATATTTATTCAGATTGGGGAGAATTCACATCTTAACAATATTGCGTCTTCTAATTCATGAACACTATAACTTTTTCTATTTATTTAGGATTGTAAGTATTTCAGCAGTATAATTTTTTGTAGAGGTCTTACATATTTAAATTTGTATTCCTAAATATTTTATGTGAATGCTATTATAAATGATATTCTTTTTCTTTTTTTTTTAAATTTATTTTGGTATCATTAATCTACAATTACATGTACAATATTATGGTGATTAAACTACCCCCTTCATTAGGTCTCCCCCACCAACCCCATTACAGTCACTGTCCATCAGCGTAGTGAGATGCTATAGAATCACTACTTGTCTTCTCTGAGTTGTACAGCCTTCCCGTGCCCCCCCTACCATACGTCTGCTAATCGTAATGCCCCTTTTACCCTCTTATCCCTCCCTTCCCACCCATCTTCCCCAGTCCCTTTCCCTTTGGTAACTATTAGTCCATTCTTGGGTTCTGTGAGTCTGCTGCTGTTTTGTTCCTTCAGTTTTTTTCTTTGTTCTTATACTCCACAGATGAGTGAAATCACTTGATACATGTCTTTTTCGGCTTGGCTTATTTCACTGAGCATAATACCCTCAAGCTCCATCCATGTTGTTGCAAATGGTAGGATTTGTTTTCTTCTTATGGCTGAATAATACTCCATTGTGTATATGTGCCACATCTTCTTAATCCATTCATCTACTGATGGACACTTAGGTTGCTTCCATTTCTTGGCTATTGTAAATAGTGCTGCAATAAACATAGGCTTGCATCTGTCTTTTTGAAACTGGGCTGCTGCATTCTTAGGGTAAATTCCTAGGAGTGGGATTCCTGGGTCAAATGGTATTTCTATTTTGAGTTTTTTGAGGAACCTCCATACTGCTTTCCACAATGGTTGAACTAATATGCATTCCCACCAGCAGTGTAGGAGGGTTCCCTTTTCTCCACATCCTCGCCAATATTTGTTGTTGTTTGTGTTTTGGATGTTGGCCATCCTCACTGGTGTGAGGTGATATCTCATTGTGGTTTTAATCTGCGTTTCTCTGATGATTAGGGATGTGGAGCATCTTTTCATGTGCCTGTCGGCCATCTGAATTTCTTCTTTAAAGAAGTGTCTATTCATGTCCTCTGCCCATTTCTTAATTGGATTATTTGCTTTTTGTTTGTTCAGGTGTGTGAGTTCTTTATATATTTTGGATGTCAACCCCTTATCAGGTACATCATTTATGAATATATTTTCCCATACTGTAGGATGTCTTTTTGTTCTACTGATGGTATCCTTTGCTGTACAGAAGCTTTTCAACTTGATATAGTCCCACTTGTTCATTTTTGCTTTTGTTTCCCTTGCCCGGGGAGATATGTTCATGAAGAAGTCGCTCATGTTTATGTCCAAGAGATTTTTGCCTATTTTTTTTTCTAAGAGTTTTATGGTTTCATGACTTATATTCAGGTCTTTGATGCATTTTGAGTATACTTCTGTGTATGGGGTTAGACAGTAGTCCAGTTTCATTCTCTTACATGTAGCTGTCCAGTTTTCCCAACACGAGCTGCTGAAGAGGCTGTCATCTCCCCATTGTATATCCAAGGCACCTTTATCATATATTAATTGACTGTAGATGTTTGGGTTAATGTTTGGATTTTCTATTCTGTTCCACTGGTCTGTGGGTCTGTTTTTGTGCCAGTACCAAATTGTCTTGATTACTGTGGCTTTGTAGTAGAGCTTGAAGTCAGGGAGCATAATTCCCCCTGTTTGATTCCTCCTTCTCAGGATTG
>JAQQAC010018689.1:20882622-20956020 GCA_029783875.1 Phataginus tricuspis | reverse complement strand
TTTTCCAATTTCAATAATTGTGTCTTTAGACTATTCATTTGGGAATGTTCTTCCTTCTTTAAATAGGCCTGGATTGCAATATACTTTCCTCTTAGAACTGCCTTTGCTGCATCCCACAGAAGTTGTGGGTTTGTGTTGTTGTTTTCATTAGTCTCCATATATTCTTTGATTTCTGTTTTGATGTGGTCGTTAACCCATTGATTCATTAGGAGAATGTTGTTAAGTCTCCATGTATTTGTGAGCCTTTTTGATTTCTTTCTAAAATTTATTTCTAGTTTTATACCTTTGTGATCTGAGAAGTTGGTTGGTAGGATTTCAATATTTTTGAATTTACTGAGGTTCTTTTTGTGGCCTAGTATGTGGTCTATTCTGGGAAATGTTCCATGTGCACTTAAGAAGAATGTGTATCCTGTTGCTTTTAGGTGCAGAGTTCTCTAGATATCTGTTAGGTCCATCTGTTCTAGTGTGTTTTTCAGTGCCTCTGTGTCTTTACTTATTCTCTGTCTGGTTGATCTGTCCTTTGCAGTGAGTGGTGTGTTGAAGTCTCCTAAAATGAATACATTGCTTTCTGTTTCTTCCTTCAATTCTGTTAGTATTAGTTTCACATATGCTGACACTCCTGTGTTGGGTGCATATATATTTATAATGCTTATGTGTTCTTGTTGGACTGACCCCTTTATCATTATGTAATGTGCTTCTTTATCTCTTGCTACTTTCTTCATTTTGAAGTCTATTTTGTCTGAAAGAAGTACTGCAACACCTGCTTTTTTTTCTCTTTGTTGTTTGCATGAAATATCTTTTTCCACCCCTTCACTTTTAGTCTGTATATATCTTTGGGTTTGAGGTGAGTCTCTTGTAAGCAGCATATAGATGGGTCTTGCTTTTTTATCCACTCTGTTACTCTGTGTCTTTTGATTGGTGCATTCAGTCCATTTACATTTAGGGTTATTATTGATAGATATGTACTTATTGCCATTGCTGGCTTTAGATTCGTGGTTACCAAAGGTTCAAGGGTTGCTTCTTTACTATCTAAGAATCAAACTTAACTTTCTTGTTAAATTATTGTGAATGCCGTCTGATGTTTCTTTATCTCTCCCTTCCTATTCCTCCTCCTCCATTCTTTATATATTAGGTGTTTTATTCTTTGCCTTTAGTTAGTATTTGGATGGTCTGCTTTCTTTGCTATGATTTTATTTTCTCTGGTGACATCTTTTTAGCCTTAGGGGTGCTTGCCTCTAGAGCAGTCCATTTAAGATATCCTGTAGTGGTGGTTTATGAGAGGCAAACTCTCTCAACTTTCATTTGTCTGGAAATTCTTTAATCCCTCTGTCATATTTAAATGATAATCGTGCTGGATACAATATTCTTGGTTCGAGTCCCTTCTGTTTCATTACGTTAAATATATCATGCCATTCTCTTCTGGCCTGTAAGGTTTCTGTTGAGAAGTCTAATGATAGTCTGATGGCTTTTCCTTTGTAGGTGATCTTTTCTCTCTCTCTAGGTGCCTTTAATACTCTGTCTTTATCTTTGACCTTTGCCATTTTAATTATTATGTGTCTTGTTGTTGTCTTCCTTGGGTCCCTTGTGTTGGGAGATCTATGGGTTTCCATGGACTGCGAGACTGTTTCCTTCCCCAGCATGGGAAAGTTTTCAGCAATTATTTCTTCAAAGACACTTTCTATCCCTTTTTCTCTCTCTTCTTCCTCTGGTATTCGTATAATGCGAATATTGTTCCGTTTGGATTGGTCACACGGTTCTCTTAATATTCTTTCATTCCTAGAGATCCTTTTATCTCTCTCTGCCTTAGCTTCTCTGTATTCCTGTTCTCTATTTTCTATTCCATTAACAGTCTCCTGCACCTCATCCAGTCTGCTGTTAAGCCCATCGATGGCTTGTCTGATTTCTGCATAGTCTTTCCTCACTTCCCTCACTTCCTCCCTCAGCTCTTGCACATTTCTCTGTAGATCCGTCACATGGCTATGACTTTTATTCTGAGTTCTTTTTCAGGAAGGCTGTGCGTGTCCATTCCTTCAGGTTCCCTCTCTGGGGTTGTCTGGGTCTGAAGCTTTGTCTGTACCATGTTCCTCTGTCTTTTCATGGCTATATAATTGGTTGCTGGTAGTTGCCACGTATGTCAGCTGTGCTCTTTATGACTTTAAAAAGGAAAAAAAAAGAAAAGAAAAAAAATAATAAAAAAAGAGAAAGAAAGAAAGAAAAGAAAGAGAAGAAAAAAACAACTAAAAAAAAAACACCCACTAGGAGTGGATTCTGTGGTAATGCTGTAGGTGGCGCTGTTGCTCCACTATTCCAGAGCTGTGGCCACGCAGCTCCACAAGGGCCTTTATGCTGTGGCCGGGGTGGGAATGACCGGGAGTGCTGTTGAGCTCTGTGGGAGACCTATGTGCGGCCACCCTTTCCCAGTCGCCAGCTAAGGGGTCTGAAGCTCCCCAGGACTCCCAGCCTGCAGGGCTGAGTGTCCCAGGGCTATGTGGTACTCTGCTGGGCTTCTGTCTCTTTAAGACCGCTGAAAAACGTGTGCGCTTTTCTTATTTTTTTTTTCCCTTCCTGGAGCGGTCTGCCTGGCGCGTTCCACACTGAGACCCTGCGCCCTCTGTCTCTCCAATCTCCACTACACTGCGCACTGTGTGTCGGCGCTCCTGGTGCAGATCACCGGGGCTGGTTTTTTCGCGGGCCTGTACTTCCAGTTCCTCCCAGCTCTGAATCCTCTCCTCCCGCCGGTTCACTGGGGTGGGGGAGCGCTCAGGTCACGCTGCGTCGTGGCTCCGTATCTTACCCACCTCCCCAGGTGCTGAGTCCTCTCAGGTGTAGCTGCACGCTGTGCGCTTTCCTGTGTATTCTGGTCTCTCTTTTAGGAATAGTTGTATTTGCTGTGTTTTCGTGGATAAATATAATGTTGGGAGGATATTTCTGCCTCTCTGCTCATGTCACCATCTTCCCGGAAGTCTGATATTCTTTTTCAATTTCATGTTCAATATTTTCTTCTCAGAATACCTATAGATAGTCCTTTATGTGGAACTGTCCCTTACGTTGCCGAGTTCAGCATTCTTGCACCCCTCCAATAAATAATAGTAGTGCTTTCCAGTCACTGTAACAGCAAAAAAATCCCCAGACACTCCCAAATGCTCTATAGTGGAGAGTATCAAGGGTTGAAATCAACTTTGTTAAAATCCACTGGATTGTGGAATTCTGGGAAGACGGCAGTGTGCGCAGGGCGGCGGAAATCTCTACCCAAAACGATATATATTTGTGAAAATACAACAAATCCAACTATTCCTAAAAGAGAGACCAGAAGATACAGTGCAGCAGCCAGGCTACAGCTACCTCTGTGAGAACTCAGCGCCTCACAAAGCGGGTAAGATACAAAGCTGCGACCAGCAGGTTCTGAGCACTCCCCACCCCAGCTCACTGGAGGGAGGAAAAGAATCAGAGTGGGGATGGAGGGGAAGCCCAGGATTGCTAAATAACCAGCCATGGTGCAGAGACACACATCGCATGTTGTATTGGAGATTCGAGAAACGAAAGGGCAGGATCTGAGATCGCGACTGCGAGCAGGTCCCCACAGCCGGCTTCCCTGGGACAACAGAAAAGCAGGCGCTTTTATAAAAGTCTTAAAGAGACAAGGGCCTAATAGTGGAACAAAATCATCCCAGTGTACTCAGCCCAACAGGCTGGGAATCTTGAGGAATTTCGGGCTCCCTAGCTGGCTTCCAGGTAAAGTATCCCCGCCGAAGCACCTCACGGTGATAAGCAGCCTGCCATTCATTGCCCCCTGTCTGTGCCGCAAATGGTCCAGTGGATCTGCCACAGCTGTAAAACAGCGGGAGGGTGGCCCCGCCCACAGCAACCACACAAAATCTCCTCCCAGCGGGTGCGCAGATAACCGGGAAGGGTCGCAGGAGCCAGAGCAAGGTCTGGAAGGGCACAGAACGCACCCACGTGGCTGTAAACCTCGCAGAGCTCTACGCTACCCTGACGGCAGCACTACACATGACAGGGGATAATCCCAGAGAATGCCTCACAGTGTGTGAGTAACCAGCACACGCTGCGGAGAAGGGTAAGGAGAACAACAAGGAGGAAGAGACTTTGTTCTCCCAGCTGACACACATGGCAGCTGCCTTCGACCAATTCTATCGCCATGTAAAGACAGAAGAATATGGTCCAGTCAAGGATCACCCAGAGAACCCCAGAGAGAGGACTTCGTGGGAGATTTAAACAATCTTCCTGAAAAAGAATTCAGAATAAAAGTCATAACCATGCTGATAGACCTACAGAGAAATATGCAAGAGCTAAGGGAGGAAGTCAGGAGAGACATTACAGAAATGAAACAATCGATTGATGGACTCAAGAGCAGACTGGACGAGGTGCAAGAGACTGTTAATGGAGTAGAAATTAGAGAACAGGAGTACAGAGAACCTGAGGCAGAGAGAGATAAAAGGATCTCTAGGAATGAAAGAATATTAAGAGAACCGTGTGATTGATCCAAACGGAACAATATTCGCATTATAGGAGTACCAGAAGAAGAAGAAGAGAGAAAAAGGGATAGAAAGTGTCCTTGAAGAAATAATTGAGGAAAACTTCCCCAAGCTGGGGAAGGAAATAATTTCTCAGATCATGGAAGTCCACAGATCTCCCAACATAACAGACCCAAGGAAGACAACACCAAGACATATAATAATTAAAATGGCAAATATCAAAGACAAGGACAGAGTATTAAAGGCATCCAGAGAGAGAGAAAAAATCACCTACAAAGGAAAACCCATCAGACTGTCATCAGACTTCTCAACAGAAACCTTACAGGCCAGAAGAGAATGGCATGATATATTTAACGCAATGAAACAGAAGAGCCTTGAACCAAGAATACTGTATCCAGCATGATTATCATTTAAATTTGGAGGAGGGATTAAACAATTCCCAGAGAAGTGAAAGTTGAGGGAATTTGCCTCCCGCAAACCACCTCTACAGGATATCTTAAAGGGCCTGCTCTAGATGGAAGCACTCCTAAGGCTAAACAGATGTCACCAGAGAAAATAAAATCATAGCAAAGAAAGCAGACCATCCAAATACTAACTAAAGGCAAAAAATACAATCAACTATCCACAAAAATATTCAAAGGAAATGCAAAAGAGTGCAGAATAAAACACCTAGCATATAAAGAACGAAGAAGGAAGAATAAGAAGGGGGAGAAGTAAAGAATCATCACACTGTATTTATAATAGCTTAGCAATAGAGTTAAGTTAGACTGTTAGATAGTAAAGAAGCTACCGTAGAACCTTTGGTAACCACGAGTCTAAAGCCAGCAATGGCAATAAGTACATATCTATTGATAATCACCCTAAATGTAAATGGACTGAATGCACCAATCAAAAGATACAGCATAATAGAATAGATAAAAAAAGCAAGACCCATGTATATGCTCTTTACAAGAGACTCACCTCAAACCCAAAGATATACACAGACTAAAAGTAGAGGGATGGAAAAAGATATTTCATGCAAACAACAAGGACAAAAAAGCAGGTGTTGCCGTACTTGTATCAGATAAAATAGACTTCAAAATGAAGAAAGTAGCAAGAGATAAAGAAGGACATTACATAATAACAAAGGGGTCAGTTCCACAAGAGGATATAACTATGAAAAATATATATGCACCCAACACAGGATCACTGAAATGTGAAACAAATACTAACAGAATTAAAGGAGGAAATAGAAAGCAATGCATTCATTTTAGGACACTTCAACACACTACTCACTCCAAAGGACAGATCAACCACACAGAAAATAAGTAAAGACACTGAGGCACTGAACAACACACTAGAACAGGTGAACCTAACAGACATCTACAGAACTCTACACCCAAAAGCAGCAGAATACACATTCTTCTCAAGTGCACATGGAACATTTTCCAGAATACACCATATACTAGGCCACAAAAAGAAACTCAATAAATTAAAAAATATTGAAATCCTACCAACCAACTTCTCAGATCACAAAGGTATAAAACTAGAAATAAATTTTAGAATGAAATCAAAAAAGCTCACAAATACATGGAGACTTAACAACATTCTCGTAATTAAACAATGGGTTAATGACCAAATCAAAGAATATATGGAGACTAATGACAACAACAACACAAAGCCACAACTTCTGTGGGACGCAGCTAAGGCAGTTCTAAGAGGAAAGTATATTGCAATCCAGGCCTACTTAAAGAAGGAAGAACATTCCCAAATGAACAGTCTAAAGACACAATTACTGAAATTGGAAAAATAAGAACAAATGAGGCCCAAAGTCACCAGAAGGAGGGACATAATAAAGATCAGAGAAGAAATAAATAAAATTGAGAAGAATATAACAATAGAAATAAAACAATGAAACCAAGATCTGGTTCTTTGAAAAAATAAACAAAATAGATAAACCCCTAGCCAGACTCATTAAGAGAAAAAGAGAATCTACACACATAAACAGAATCAGAAATGAGAAAGGAAAAATAACGACGGACCCCACAGAAATACAAAAAATTATAAGAGAATATTATGAGGATCTATATGCTAACTAGCTGGAAAACCTAGAAGAAATGGACAACTTCTTAGAAAAAAATACAACCTTCCAAGACTGACCAAGCAAGAAACAGAGAAACTAAACAGACCAATCACCAGCAACGAAATTGAAGTGGTAATCAAAAAACTACTCGAGAACAAAACCCCGGACCAGATGGATTCACCACTGAATTCTACCAGACATATAGAAAAGAAATAACACCCATTCTCCTTAAAGTTTTCGAAAACATAGAAGAGGAGGGAATACTTCGAAACTCATTCTATGAAGCCAGCATCACTCTAATACCAAAACCTGGCAAAGACCTCACCAAAAAAGAAAATTACACACCAATATCCCTGATGAACGTAGATGCAAAAATACTCAACAAAATATTAGCAAACCGAATTCAAAAATGCATCAAGAGGATCATACACCATGATCAAGTGGGATTCATCCCAGGGATGCAAGGATGGTACAACATTCGAAAATCCATCAAGATCATCCGCCACATCAACAAAAAGCAGAACAAAGGCACATGATCATCTCCATAGATGCTGAAAAAGCATTTGACAAAATTCACCATCCATTCATGATTAAAACTCTCAACAAACTGGTTATAGATGGCAAGTACCTCAACATCATAAAGGCCATATATGACAAACCCACAGCTAACATCATACGTAACAGCGAGAAGCTGAAAGCTTTTCATCTAAGATCAGGAACAAGACAGGGATGTCTACTGTCTCTGCTATTATTTAACATAGTACTGGAGGTCCTAGCCACGGCAATCAGACAAAACACAGAAATACAACTGATCCAGATTGGTAAAGAAGAAGTCACATTGTCACTATTTGCAGATGACATGATACTGTACATAAAAAACCCTAAAGACTCCACTCCAAAACTACTGGAACTAATATCTGAATTCAGCAAAGTTGCAGGATACAAAATTAACACACAGAAATCTGTTCTTTTCCTATACACTAACAATGAACTAAGAGAAACAGAAATCAGAAAAACAATTCCATTCACAATTCCATCAAAAAGAGTAAAATACCTAGGAATAAACCTAACGAAGCAAGTGAAAGACCTATACTCTGAAAACTACAAGACACTCCTAAGAGAAATTAAATAGGACACTAAGAAATGGAAATTCATCCCATGCTCTTGGCTAGGAAGAATAAATATTGTCAAAATGGTATACTACCTAAAGCAATCTACAGATTCAATGGAATCCCTATCAAACTACCAGCAGCTTTCTTCAATGAACTTGAAGAAATAATTCTAAACTTCATATGGAACCAGAAAAGACCCTGAATAGCCAAAGCAATCCTGAGAAGAAGGAGTTAAACAGGGGGAATTGAAATCCCTGACTTCAAGCTCTACTACAAAGCCACAGTAATCAAAAGACAATTTGGTATTGGCACAAAAACAGACCCACAAACCAGTGGAACAGAATAGAAAATCCAAACATTAACCCAAACATCTACAGTCAATTAATATATGATAAAGGAGCCTTGGATATACAGTGGGGAGATGTCAGCCTCTTCAGCAGCTGGTGTTGGCCAAACTGGACAGCTACATGTAAGAGAATGAAACTGGACTACTGTCTAGCCCCATACACAAAGGTAAACTCAAGGTGGATCAAAGACCTGAATGTAAGTCATGAAACCATAAAACTCTTAGAAAAAAACATAGGCAAAAATCTCTTGGACATAAACATGAGTGACTTCTTCATGAACATATCTCCCCAGGCAAGGGAAACAAAAGCAAAAATGAAGAAGTGGGACTATATCAAGTTGAAAAGCTTCTGTACAGCAAAGGACACCATCAGTAGAACAAAAAGACATCCTACAGTATGGGAGAATATATTCATGAATGACATATGTGATAAGGGGTTGACATCCTAAATATATAAAGACCTCACACATCATAACAAACAAAAAGCAAATAATACAATTAAGAAATGGACAGAGGACATGAATAGACACTTCTCTAAAGAAGAAATTCAGATGGCCAACCGGCACATGAAAAGATGCTCCAAATCGCTAAACATCAGAGAAATGCAGATTAAAACCGCAATCAGATATCACCTCACACTGGTAAGGATGGCCAATATCCAAAACACCAACAACAACAAGTGTTGGCGAGGATGTGGAGAAAAGGGAATCCTCTTACACTGCTGTTGGGAATGCAAATTAGTTCAACCATTGTTGAAAGCAATATGGAGGTTCCTCAAAAAACTCAAAATAGAAATACCATTTGACTCAGGAATTCCACTCCCTGGAATTTACCCTAAGAATGCAGCAGCCCAGTTTGAAAAAAACATATGCACCCCTATGTTTATCGTAGCCCTATTTACAATAGCCAAGAAATGGAAGCAACGTAAGTGTCCATCAGTAGATGAATGGATAAAGAAGAGGTGGTACATAAACACAATGGAATATTATTCAGCCATAAGAAGAAAACAAATCCTACCATTTGCAACAACATGGATGGAGCTAGAGGGTATTATGCTCAGTGAAATAAGCCAAGCCGAAAAAGACATGTATAAATGATTTCACTCATATGTGGATTATAAGAATAAAGAAAAAAACTGAAATAACAATACAGCAGTGGACTCAATAGAACCCAAGAACGGACTAGTAGTTACCAAAGGGAAAGGGACTGGGTAAGATGGGTGGGAAGGTAGGGATAAGAGGGCAAAAGGTGCCTTATGATTAGCAGATGTAATGTTGGGGGGGTATGGGGTGGCTATACAACTCAGAGAAGACAAGTAGTGATTGTATAGCATCTCACTACGCTGATACAGTGAGTGTAATGGTTTTGGTGGGGGAGACCTGATGAAGGGGGTAGTTTAATAACCATAATATTGCACATATAGATTAATGATACCAAAATAAATTATTTTAAAAAATAATAAATAAAGTCACAATTATTAAAATTTGAAAAAGAAGAACAAATGAGGCCCAAAATCACTGGAAGGAGGGACATAATAAAGATTAGGGATGAAATAAATAAAATTGAGAAGAATAAAAGTATAGAAGAAAATCAATGAAACCGAGAGCTGGTTCTTTGAAAAAATAAACAAAATAGATAATCCCCTAGGAAGACTTATTAAGAGAAAAAGAGAATCTACACACATAAACAGAATCATAAATGAGAAAGGAAAAATCATGCCGGACCCCAGGAAAATATGAAGAATTATTGGAGAATACTATGAAAATCTATATGCTAACAAGCTGGAAAACCTAGAAGAAATGGACAACTTCTTAGAAAAATACAACCTTCCAAGACTGACCAAGGAAGAAACAGAAAACCTAAATAGACCAATTACTAGCAATGAAATTGAATTGGTAATCAGAAAACTACGCAAGAACAAACCCCCGGGCCAGATGGATTCATCGCTGAATTTTATCAGACATATAGAGAAGAAATAATGCCCATTCTCCTTAAAGTTTTCCAAAAATTAGACGACGAGGGAATACTTCCAAACTCATTCTATGAAACCAGCATCACTCTAATACCAAAACCAGGCAAAGATCCCAGAAAAAAAGAAAATTAGAGACCAATATCCCTGATGAACGTAGATGCAAAAATACTCAACAAAATTTTAGCAAACCGAATTCAAAAATACATCAAGAGGATCATACACCATGATCAAATGGGATTCATCCCAGGGATGCAAGGATGGTACAACATTCGAAAATCCATCAACATCATCCACCACATCAACCAAAAGAAGAACAGAAATCACATGATCATCTCCATAGATGCTGAAAAAGCATTTGACAAAATTCAACATCCATTCATGATAAAAACTCTCAACAAAATGGGTATAGAGGGCAAGTACCTCAACATCATAAAGGCCATATATGACAAACCCACAGCCAGCATCATACTTAACAGCGTGAAGCTGAAAGCTTTTCATCTAAGATCCAGATCAAGACAGGGATGCCCACTTTCGCCACTGTTATTCAACATAGTACTGGAGGTCCTAGCCATGGCAATCAGACAAAACAAAGAAATACAAGCATCCAGATTAGTAAGGACGAAGTCCAACTGTCACTATTTGCAGATGACATGATACTGTACATAAAAAACCCTAAAGACTCCGCTCCAAAACCACTAGAATTAATATCGGAATTCAGCAAAGTTGCAGGATACAAAATTAATACACAGAAATCTGTTGCTTTCCTATACACTAACGATGAGCTAACAGAAAGAGAAATGAGGAAACAATTCCATTCACAATTGCATTAAAAAGAATAAAATACCTAGGAATAAACCTAACGAAGGAAGTGAAAGACCTATACCCTGAAAACTACAAGACACTCCTAAGAGAAATTAAAGAGGACACTAACAAATGGAAATTCATCCCATGCTCTTGGCTAGAAAGAATAAATATTGTCAAAATGGCTATGCCACCTAAAGCAATCTACAGATTCAATGGAATCCCTATCAAAATACCAACAGCATTCTTCATTGAACTGGATCAAATAGTTCTAAAATTCATATGGAACCAGAAAAGACCCTGAATAGCCAAAGCAATCCTGAGATGGAAGAATAAAACAAGGGGAATTATGCTCCCAGACTTCAAGCTCTAATGTCAGCAACGGTAATCAAGACAATATGGTACTGGCACAAGAACAGACCTACAGACCAGTGGAACAGAATAGAGAGTACAGACACTAACCCAAATATATATGGTCAATTAATATACGATAAAGGAGCCATGGATATACCATGGGGAAGTGACAGCCTCTTCAACAGCTGGTGTTGGCAGAACTGGACAGCTACATGTAAGAGAATGAAACTGAATTACTGTCTAACCCCATACACAAAGGTAAACCCGAGGTGGATCAAAGACCTGAATGTAAGTCATGAAACCATAAAACTCTTAGAAAAAAAATAGGCAAAAATCTCTTGGACATAAACATGAGTGACTTCTTCATGAACATATCTCCCCGGGCAAGGGAAACAAAAGCAAAAATGAACAAGTGGCAGTATATGAAGCTGAAAAGCTTCTGTACAGCAAAGGACACCATCAGTAGAACAGAAAGACATCCTACAGTATGGGAAAATACATTCATAAATGACATATCCGATAAGGGGTTGACATCCAAAATATATTAAAAACTGATGCACCTCAACAAACAAAAAGCACATAGGCTAATTAAAAAATGGGTAGAGGATCTGAATAGACACTTCTCCAAAGAAGAAATTCAAGATGGCCAACAGGCACATGAAAAGATGCTCCACATCACTAGTCATCAGAGAAATGCAAATTAAAACCACAATGAGATATCACCTCACACCAGTGAGGATGGCCGCCATCCAAAAGAGAAACAGCAACAAATGTTGGCAAGGATGTGAAGAAAGGGGAACCCTCCTACACTGCTGTTCGGAATGCAAATTAGTTCAACCACTGTGGAAAGCAGTATGGAGGTTCCTCAAAAAACTCAAAATAGAAATACTATTTGACCCAGGAATTCCACTCCCTGGAATTTACCCTAAGAATGCAGCAGCCCAGTTTGAAAAAAACATATGCACCCCTATGTTTATCGCAGCCCTATTTATAATAGCCAAGAAATGGAAGCAACCTAAGTGTCCATCAGTAAATGAATGGATAAAGAAGAGGTGGTACATAAACACAATGGAATATTATTCAGCCATAAGAAGAAAACAAATCCTACCATTTGCAACAACATGGATGGAGCTAGAGGGTATTATGCTCAGTGAAATAAGCCAGGCAGAAAAAGACAAGTACCAAATGATTTCACTCATCTGTGGAGTATAAGAACAAAGAAAAAAACTGAAGGAACAAAACAGCAGCAGAACCCAAGAATGAACTAACAGTTACCAAAGGGAAAAGGACTGGGGAAGATGGCTGGGAAGGGAGGGACAAGGGGGAAAAAGGGACATTATGATTAGCAGACATAATGTAGGGGGGGCGGGCACAGGGAGGGCTGTACAACTCAGAGAAGACAAGTAGTGATTCAATAGCATCTAAGTACACTGATGGAATGTGGTATGTGGGGGGGACTTGATAAAGTGGGGAGTTTAGTAACCATAATGTTTCACATGTAAGTGTAGATTAATGGTACCAAAAAAAAAAATCCACTTGATTGAGGAAATGCCCCATTGCAGTGGCCCTGCTTAGTTTGAAATCTTAAAAAGCACTGAGATATTCTGCCATTTGGTAGATACATTATAATCCTGGCTTCCCAGGATTTGTACACGGCATCATCTGACTTTATATACAACCTTACCATCTTTAACCTTATGAGTACTATTCCATTGGAAATGGAAATATAAATATATAGGTAGCATTGTTTAGAATAATGGTAAGAAGGGGTTCTAGTGATAATGACACCTTTTTTTAGGGGTAACATTTTTATGAAACTGCCCCTTCAAAGTCAAAGGAATCGTAAAATTGTGAGGTGTGAAGCATTATCATTATTTTCACACATAGGACATTTTAATCTCTTCCAAAGAGTTAGGTATGATAGCTTTTGCTTTCAAACCAGATTTTTGGTATCAGTTCATAGTTTTATACCTTGGAAATTTTTCTATTACTACATTATTTGATGCATAGTAAGTGGTCACTATTTTTATAAATGATAAGTGGTTGATGTCTATTCTGTTTACTGTCTTTTCTTTAGGTTGTAATTGCTTCAAAAAGACTTATGTTAGGAAAACAGCATTGCACTTAATAAAGTCAGTATGTTTAGTATCTTAAAATTAATAGTTGATCATTTAATTTGAAGGCACAGCAGCAACGGCATGAACGAGACTTAGCCCTTTTGAAATTGAAGGCTGAGCAAGAGGCTCTAGAGTGTCAGAGACAACTAGAAGAAACCCGAAACAAAGCTGCTCAGGTAACTCATTTTGCTACAGTTCCTGGTTCTTTAAACCTAAATTTGAGTCTGTGAAATCCTTTCAATATTCTTTTAATTATGTAGAAGTAAGAAAGAAAAGAGGTAAATAATAATGTTTAAGCGTAATATGTCATATGGGTTAATTTCTTGTCATTTGATTCTTATAGTAACCTTGTGAAGTATTCGTCCTGTTTAGAGAAGTGGAAATTGAGATACATAGTAGTTATTTGTCTCTAGACACATCAACTCATGCATAGTAGTAGAGTTAAGACCTGAACTCCAGCAGTTATTTTAAGACTCTAGATTTTAAGACGTGAAATCCAGATAGTAGTTAAGTGTTTCATTTTTTTTAAACAAAACATTGATCCATTAAATTAATTTACAAATTAAAGCTAATTTGGGGTGGGGAGAGACTGAGACATAACATAAGTTCTCTTTTTATCCCCTTTTGTTTTCAGGTCCATGCAGAATCATTACAGCAGGTGGTTAAATCACAACGAGAAGTAACTGAAGTCCTACAGGATGCAACTTGTAAAATAGCTGCTCAGCAAACAGAGACTGCTCGCCTCACCACAGATGCAGCACGCCAAATCTGTGAGGTCAGAGCCACTGAGAACTTCTTCTTTTTAGTTCTTTTCAATCAAGCTGAGTAACTTTGGTCTTAGCAGTAATGTGTTTCTAACATCTAGCAAATGCATGCTTTTTAATTAGTGACTTATAGTGGGACCATACCTTACTGAAATAAGAGGCACTATTTATTGCATTTTGTTGTACATGTGAATAAAATAGAGGTAGGAAAAAAGAGGGAGAAGAGCTCTAAATTTCTGCTCTTGAGTAAGTGTTTAAAAAAATGATTTTTTTATGATGTATCCATTTTAAGTATACAATTTGATGAGTTTTCACAATTATATAGATATTTCTGTATCTTGTCTGTCTATCCATCCCTGTAAAAATGACCATTAATCAAGAAAGAATATTCCCAACCTTGGTCTCAGGGGCTACTGATCTGCTTTGTATGAAGGTGTTTCATTTTTACCCAGAGTGCTTTTAGTGTTTTTTCTTTTACTGGACCAAAGATAAGGCCAGAAATAGTTTTACTGCTGTCTTTATGTAGGATATCAAAATCTATAGATATAGTTTCAGTTTATTGTAGCAGTTACAATTCAGGGCTGTTTGTGAAATGATATTAAAAAGCCATTAACTTACTTTATGTTGGGTACTATGGGATTGTGCAAATAAGTGTAGAGTTTTTTATCTTACAGAAATTTTAGACGTTAAGAAAGATTTCAAAACACTTCATGTTCTCAAGGCAGTGATTGAATAAATACCAAAAGAATAGTATATGAAGTAATTGCAGTAGTGGCTAAGAGTAGGAAGAATGTACTTCACGTTGTTGGTCAGAAAAACCAACTAGGAAGTAGTAATTAGGTTTCTTCTTAAAAGAATATTTACATACGGTGAGGGGGCACGGGTGGGGGGGACTGTACAGCTCAGAGAAGACAAGTAGTGATTCTCATCTCACTACACTGATGGACAGTGACTGTAATAGGGTTGGTGGGGGGGACCTGATGAAGGGGGTAGTTTAATCATCACAATATTGCTCATGTAATTGTAGGTTAATGATACTAAAATAAAATAAATTGTAAAAAAAAAAAAGTATTTAATTTTTGGTTTACTATGATTTATCATAGGACTTGAAGGTTTTCTGTCTAATTTGTAGATTGTTATAGGTGGATGAAATTTAGAAATAAGATGGCCCAACTCTTTATTTTTACAAGGAAGCCGTTGAAACTTAGAGTCTAAATGACTTACCCACAATATTTCACCTATTGTAACAAAATTCCTTGCTCTCAATTGAGTGATCTTTATAAAACACTATGTTCCTTTCAATTCTTCTGTAATGTTATCTTTTTACATCTTTTGCCTTGTGTGTGTTTATATTTAGATGGCAGAGTTGACTCGAACTCATATCTCTGATGCTATTACTGCTTCAGGAGCGCCACTAGCAGTCCTGTATGACCACCAGCGGCAGCATGCTCCAGACTTTGTGAAACACCTGAGGACCAGAGCTGAAATAAGAGCTGAAATAGATAGGTTAATATTCAGTCACTCAGCAAATATATCATGAGTATATCTACTATGTCCCAGGCACTATTTTGGGTACTGGGAATATAATTACAGGCATACAGTCTAGACATTAATTAGGTACATAAAAAAAAGTCATAATTAAGATAGACATTAAGTAAATATTCACTTAAGTAAATGAACACTTAGAAACTGAGATAAGTGTTATGAAAGAAAGGAACATATATCCCCGAGATATGTAACAAAGGGATTTGAATAGTCTAGGGATGCAAAGAGGTCAGAGAAGTTTCTCTGGAGGAAGTAAAGCTTTTGGTGAGATCTAGTGTATGAAAAGGAGTCAGTGATGTAAAGGAGGTAAGGAATAGGCAGGTCAATACAAGCAAAGGTGGGAAGAGAAAATGCAGGAAGACCAGTGTGACTGGAGGCAGAGAGCAAAGAGGAGAATGGTAGGAGATGATATAAAGATCAGATGGTGGTTAAGACCTTGCAGACCTTAAGGAGTTTTTTTTTCTAGGAGCAGTGAAATCATCAAGTTTCTAAGGCAGAGTTGGGTAATGTGATCATGTTTGTGTGTTTTTTAATACCACATTTTGACCGTCTATAGATTTTAAGTCTTTCTTCACATTTGTGTTTTTTTATTATAAAGAAGATATTCTTTAATGTATTACTCACCTTTCCTACCAGTGAATGGCTTTCTTTCTCAAATACTTTGTAGCAATTATTTCATAAAATTCAAGATTTTATCTCATATTAATGTTAAACAGTATTTAAAATCTTTCTTATTAAAGACTTTAAATGTTTAATAAGTATTTATTTTCTTTGTAGGAAAAGTCAATCTGTTTCACTCTCTCAGAGTAAAGAAGGGACCCCTGACTCAAAGCATCAGAAGTATTCCCCTTCATATGATAGTTACTCTGAGTCTTCAAGATACAAGGATCACGATCGAAGGTGAAGAGTTTGATTTAGTAAAGTCTGAGAAATGGCTGAGACATTGCTTTTTGAATTCTTTATTTCACTTCTTTAAATAAGGTCTTCCCTTCAAAGTTCTGGCTTACCCCACTTAATTAGCTGACTTACTATGTTCCATATAATAATATACTACCATTACTTGAGAGCCTACATTGTATAAGAACCATACAACTTGTTTACTCCATATTTAATCTTCACAAGAACCTTCCAAGACAGATATCGTCCTCATTTTATAGATTAGGGAACAGGGGTTCTTGGAGATTTTAAGAAACTCATCCAAGGTCATATAGATGGTAGCACACCAAAGAATTGAACATTGGTTTATCTGCCTCTGAAGCCTATGTTTATTACACATTGCTTTGCTGACACCCATATTTCTTGACCTTACTGTAAATTTTTGTCTTTATAAAAAAATTGAATATTTTGTCATCAGTTCTTCACACAGTGTTAACATCTATAGTTTTAATTATGGTTCCATCCTTGGCTTAGAAGGTTTTAGAGGTACTTTCCAGCATTCTTAGAGGTAGAATATCTACATTGTCAAAGTGTGGTAAAACCTCAACTGAAAAAATTAAGCCATGAGACTCAAAAACATAAAAATTAATGTGGAGTAAGTACTAACATTTAACGAATCCTTACTGTGTATCTGGAACTATATGGCTTTCCTTTAACCTTCACCGACACTTTGTTTAGGCCATCATTTGGGTTGCTGCAGTGCAACATGGTAATTAGAGTGATTTTTCTAAAATTTATAGCCAGCTGGTTATTCACATGTTTGAAACCTTCAGTATTCCCTCAGAGTCACTTAGTGAAGCATGAGACTTTGGCCCATCTCCATCCTTGTCTCTTGGCATTTCCCCACTTATCATACTCTGCTAATTCTAACTATTTATAAGTTCTCTAAAAGAGCCATGTTCTCTTTGTCTTCTGTGCTGTTACATATGATGTAACTTCTTTATATATATATACATACATGAATGAATAAACTAAGAAAAGCAAAGGACGAGGAAGAAAAACACTGAACTTGAAAACAATTTACTAAGCATTTGGAAACTTGATGCTTAAAGTCAGGAAGGGCAGAACTAGTGATACAGATTTGAGGCTCAATCTAAATGATAGTAGTTGAAATTTTAGGGCTACATAAGATTGTCCAAGGAGAGTATGTAGTAGAAAAGAGAGAAGGGACCAGAACCAAAACCCTAGGAAGCACTATCATTTTAAGGAAAGATGGAAAAATTAGAAGGCAGTGGAAGAAACACAGGAACACTTGTTAGAGAGGTAGGTAGGAAGCAGGAAGGTAGGTAGGTAGAGAGAGGCAGGTGAGAGTAGAATCTGGGAATATAAGGAAGGAGAGCTCTTTTATTTAACATTTAATCTTGATTTAATTTCATGCTTATAGAAAAGTTGCCAGAGTAACACAAGGTTCCTGAATAACTTTTATTCAGATTGCCATGATGTTAACATTTTACTACATTTGCTTTAGCAAGTGGCAGATTTAAAGAAGATAGAAGTCAGCACCTCCTAATACTGCAGTAAAAGAAATTATCTGTTGAATTTGGCAATTAGAGTTTAGATAGAGTTTACAAGGACAATTCCAGTAGATTAGTTGGGATTGAAGCTGACTGTGAAAAATTGTGATGTTGATTTAAAGTAAGGAAGTGGAAACAACAGGTAGAAGCCCCTTTTCCCAGTAGTTTGACTTAAAAATGAAAGGGAAAAGGGAGTGACAGTCTGAGAGCAGAGGTTGCCCATGATGACTGTTTAAAAGTGAAACCTTCCTTTCTTCTATTCATCTTTTCTGAAACAGTTTCTTCTCAGACTTATGTCTACTTAGAATTTCTATGCTTTATATTACATTTTTCATTATTTCTTACCTTGATCTTAAGGTGCCTTTGCTTGGCCAAATAAGTTTACTTTGAAATTATGACCCTTGTTTTGTCTCCTTTTTTTTTGTTTCCATAACATCTATAAATAGAAGTAGTAGTGGTAGCAGCCGTCAAGAAAGTCCTTCAGTTCCATCTTCTAAGGAAAATGAGAAGAAACTTCATGGTGAAAAGATGGAGAGTTCTATTGATGAACAGGTTCAGACTGCTGCAGATGATTCTTTACGAAGTGATAGTGTACCGTCTCTTCCTGATGAGAAAGGTAATTTTCCTTGCACGTACATGTATAATTATTTGTTTTGGGGGGCTTCTGGAACCCTTTGAGATACTTATGACTGAGCTACTTAATATAATTAGAATATAGTGATAATGAAGACAAGATTATATGTCTGATATCAAATGTATCCAGGTGAAACTATTTCAAGGTTGTACACTATGCCAGTAACACTTGCCAATATTTTACATGATTGTGTGTCATGATCCTAAGGAGAGGCAAAACTTAATCTAGAATATGTATGTGAATGGAAAATATATACTCAATATTGAAAAAATCAAAAAGGAGAACACATTATTAGAACTTTGTTTTAAGCAGTGTAAATAAGGATACAGTTTCTTATAAATAATAACAACAGCTGTAATAACCAAGTTAAAATTCATTACTTAACTCTTCTTAGATCATACATGAAAGCTGTACTCTCAAAACATGGATAGTAATTGACATAGCAAAGAAAACAGAATCTGGCAATAAATGGCACCTGTAAAACATTAAGTCAGAATATTAATGGCCTCCATTCTAGAATTTATTTTTTACATAACTGGCTCTTAAGCAGTGTTTTTGATTGATAATCTAGAACTGTAGTCTTCAAAGCTGAATGGGCAAGATTGTCTTTGGAGTGCAAGAAGAAAGTATTTAAAATTTTCTCATTCTTAAAAAAATTTTTTTTGTAAATTTTATAATGAATATATTTGGGTGTGTCAGTCTATATTTGTGGCAGCGCTGGCTGATTTATACAGATCGTGGTACCTAGAAGTGGGGTGGTGCCATAATACTAAAAATGTACAAGTGGTGTTAGAACTATGTGATGAGTAGAGGCTAGAAAAGTTTTGAGGTACATGCTACAAAAAGCCTACATTTCCTTGCAGAGACTGTTGGTAGGAATATGGACATTAAAGGTGATTCTGATGGTCTGATGAAGATGGAAGTGAGGAACATGTTACTAGAAACTGGAGGAAAGTACTTGTTACAAAATGGCAAAGAAATTGGCTGAACTGTGATCTAGTGTTTTGTGCAAAGTGAAAGTTAAAAATGATGAACTTGGATATTTAGCCAAGGAGATTTCTAAGCAAAGTGTTTGAGTCTTGGCCTGGTTTCTCCTTAGTGCTTATAGTGAAATGTGGGAAAAGAGATAAATCAAAGGAATTGTTAAGCAAAAAGGAGCCAGATAATGAAAATGTAGGAAATTCTCAGCCTATTCGTATAGTAAAAAACAAGAAAGTGTTCTAGAGAGAACAATAAGGGTGTGACTGGACAACTACTCCATAAAGAGATTACCCATGGATTTAATCGGCCATCTCAGCAGAAGCCGGGAATATACCAGCAAAGACACTGCCAGTCTGGACTAAAGGGCATAAAGACTGATGAAAGATAGGAAGGCTGTCAGACTTCTTGGATTCTACAGGATGAGACAATAGAACTATCGAGTTATTAACATGCCTTTAAGAAGAGGGAAGAATGACTCTGAGCATAATTCAGAGATCAGCAGGGCAGCCACTGCCATCACAGGCTCAGAGCAGACACGCCCAGGTGGCAAGACTGTCTGTCTCATTGTTTTCAGAGGATGGGACCCCCTCCTTGGTTTTAGTTGTTCAAGGCTGTCTCTGCTCAGGGACTCAGGAGCAAGGCCACTGCCAATGGATGAGGGGTGCCTTTCAAGGGTGAGGAAGCAAGGCTACCCCAGTTGGCCCGGAGGGCTGAGCATCAAGCCAAAGAGGATTATTTCTGAGCCTTAAGAGCTAATGGGATTGATTTGCCCTGCTAGGATTTGGACTTGTTTGAGATCACCCCTTTCTTCTTTCTGATTTCTCCTTTTTGGAATAGGTTTGTCTATTCTCTGCCTGTTCCACCATTGTATTTTGGAAGCATTAGAAATTTACATTCATTGCTGATGAGAATGCAAAGTGGTATGGCTACTTTGGAAGACATTTTTACAGTATCTTATAATGACTTAGCAATCACATGCCTAAGTGATTTGAAAACTTATGTCCGCACAGAAACCAATACAACATACATTAATGTTCATAGCACCGTTATTCATAATTACTAAAACCTGGAAGCAACCAAGATGCCTGAGGGAAATGGATAAACAAACTGGTAAATCTACACATGGAATACTATTCAGCTATGGAAAGGAACAAACTGTTGAGTCATGCAACTACATGGGTGAATTTTAAGTAAATTTTATTAAATACAGGACGAAGCCCCCAAAGGCTACATATTGTATGATTCCATTTACATGACATTCTGAAAAGGGCGAAACTATACAGATGGAAAACAGGTTAATTGTACCCAGGTGTTAAGTAGAAGAAGTGGTTAACAACAAAGGGGCATGTCAAAGGCACACAGGAACCAACCTAAAGCTGTCATTTTTAAGTTAAGCATGGAATTGCTAAGTTCTAAAAAAATTTTAATTTGCATTTATTTGATTGCTAGTAATGTTAAACGTTTTTTAATTCTTTATTTTGGCTATTTATATTTCCTATGTGAAACTTTTGATCATGACCATTTCTCCTTTTTCTATAGAATGGCTTTGCAATTGATTTGTATGAGCTCTTTGTACATGAAGTACATTTCAGTTTACCATATTTCTTGTACTAGTATCTTTAGATATTTTAGAGGTTTTTTTTGTTTTCTTGTTTGTAAGGTAAGTGAATTTTGTTTATTATCCCATGCCTGTTAACTGATAATGATCAGTTCTATTAATTTATGTTAGATTGTTCTAAAAAGGGAACAGGGCTAATTGAATACCTACTGAAACTATTATAAAATCTACTTGCTTCATATTCCTTTAGATTCAACCTCTATTGCAACAGAATGTTCCCTGAAATTTGATGAATCCATGACAGAAGATGAAATAGAAGAAAAATCATTTCGATCTTTACTGCCTTCTGAGAGTCATCGCAGATTTAACATGGAAAAGAAAAGAGATCATCATGATGACTCTGATGAAGAAACTTCCCCAGAAAAGACTGCAGTGTCTTCTTCCAAGGTGTGTTTCAGTTTACTTATGGAGATACTTTGTAAATAGGTGTGGATGTGTTCTCTCAAAGGTATGAGGATGCATTTCGTACTTGAATTCAATTGTCAGCTACCAGAATGATTTTCCTAAGATACCAGTTTTATGTTCCATTTTTGCTATAAAATCTGGCTTTGCTTTCCTTACAAGGCAGAGTACAAACATATTCCTTGAAATGATTGATAAGGCCTTTGAGGATCTGAGCCAATTACCTCTTTAGCTTTTTCATTTCTTCACTGTTAGAACACTTTATTTCATTCAAAATTTTACATTTATATCAGTCATCTTAATAAATTGTAAGCCTTTTGGATAACAGGGACAAATTCTTAACCTGCCTTATATCTTTGGGACAGTCCCTGGCTTATGTTAGTTGTTTGTTAAGATTTTATTGGCTGAATAAATTATTAGATGAGTGTTACCCCCTCTTGTGTGCCTTTTTTGGAGAATTTCTGTTACATGGCCAGCAACCTTTTTATGGACATCATTTATTTTTATAAGTATATACCTTTTTTAATGATGTTAATTAAGTTCTGAAAGGTTTAGATGTGCTATACTTGAAATAAACTCTGTATTTTAGGAGCTGAGCATGCCATTCTCAGGAGGACAAGATAGTTTTTCTAAATTTACCATGGAGATGGTTCGACAGTATATGAAAGAAGAGGAAATGAGAGCAGCTCACCAATCTTCACTCCTGCGTCTTCGTGAAAAGGCCTTGAAGGAGAAAACTAAGGCGGAATTAGCCTGGCTAGAGCATCAGAAAAAGTAAGTCTTCTAGTAAATGTAGTTTTCACTGTTCAATTCTCCTTTCATTAAAAGGAAATGCTTTTTTTTTTGGTATCATTAATCTACAGTTACATATGCAACATTATGGTTACTAAACTCCCCACTTCATCAGGTCCCCCCCACCTACCCCATTACAGTCACTGTCCATCAGGGTAGTGAGATGCTATAGAATCACTACTTGTCTTCTCTGAGTTGTACAGCCCTCCCCGTGCCCCCCCAACATTATGTCTGCTAATCGTAATGCCCCCTTTTGCCCCTTATCCCTCCCTTCCTACCCATCTTCCCCAGTCCCTTTCCCTTTGGTAACTGTTAGTCCATTCTTAGGTTCTGTGAGTCTGCTGCTGTTTTGTTCTTTCAGTTTTTTTCTTTGCTCTTATGCTCCACATATGAGTGAAATCATTTGATATTTGTCTTTTTCCGTTTGGCTTATTTCCTGAGCATAATACCCTCTAGTTCCATCCATGTTGTTGCAAATGGTAGGATTTGTTTTCTTCTTATGGCTGAATAATATTCCATTGTGTTTATGTACCACATCTTTATCCATTCATCTACTGATGGACACTTAGATTGCTTCCATTTCTTAGCTATTGTAAGTAGTGCTGCGATAAACATAGGCGTGCGTCTGTCTTTTTCAAACTGGGCTGCTGCATTCTTAGGGTAAATTGCTAGGAGTGGGATTCCTGGGTCAAATGGTAGGAAATGCTTTGTTTTTAAAGATGTTTTTGTTTCCTCATTTAATTTAATTTGATTTGATTAACCCAGTTTCTCAAGCTAGAAGTATGACATTCATCCTTGAATCATGTTTGCAAGACTTCATATTCATATATGTATATAAAACTTTTTTTGCATTTCTTTTTTATCACTTCATTGACTCTTACTTTATTTTCTATTCAATTCCTTTACTGTGTTGTAAATAACTAAAACCTATTTTATCATTAAAGGGCATAGTCTAGGGTTTGCATGTGTTACATATGCAGTAAAATACTTGTCAATAGGAATTGCTGCATACAGCAACTGTTTTCCACATATGAAAATGTTAAATTGGTTTAGAGACTTTTAGTGGTTGAGAGTTCTTGAAATCAGAATAGAAATTCAATCTAATTTTTGTCTTTGGGAAATATTTGCAGACATCTACGAGACAAAGGAGAAGATGATAAAATGCCCCCACTCCGGAAGAAACAGCGTGGTTTGCTCTTAAGGTTGCAGCAAGAAAAGGTATGTTAGGAAAAATACTCCTTTAAAAGAATTTATTATAACGCATGTTAGATTATGAGTTTAAGAGATTATGCCTAATCTCTTTTTATTATTGGCTTAAGAGATTTAATTGATAATTGCTACTGTTTATACTTATACTACTATTACAATAGTTGTTTGGTGGTCTATTGTGTTTCTCCTAAATTAGGATTGTGTGTCACTGCTAATTTAATACAGTATAGAGTCAAACATTTGCCTTCATTTATTGTGTGAAATAAAATAGCCTTTTGAAACGCCTATTTATAATATTAAGGTATTTGTAAAGGAGTCTATTTGGATTAATTTTTTAGTCAGTTTCCCCAAATAGGTTTTCAAGACATATTAATTACAAATGGAAAAATATTTTGGCTTAGTGGTCTCAGAGAGACCTGGAATTTGAATCCTGGAGAGGTAGCATCATGTAGTGGTTAGGAATTAAGGCTCTAGAGTCAGATTGCATGGATTAAAATCCCAAACTACCAATTGTTAGTTTCATAACCTTGGATAAGTTACTTAACTTCCCTGTACCTCTTATTTCCTTGTATATAAACAGAAAATAATAATAGCATACATTGTAGGGTCGTTGGAATAAGTGAGTGAATACATATAATAAACTTAGAGCAGACCTTGACACAATGGTAAGTGCTCAATAAATGTTAGTTGTTAGTATTTGAAGTCCACCTTTGTCACTTGCAACTATGTAATCATGGTCAAGTTTAAGTGACTCTCTGAGACTTAATTTCCTCATCTATAGGAGTAAGATTATACTTCATATGGTGGTTGTGAGGATTAAATGAGGTAACATTTTAAAAATGTTATTCACAGTGCCTGGTAAATATTCAGTAGATTCTAATTTTCTTTTTCCTTACTGGCCTGTCACCAGGTACTTCTGTGTTGGGTGATTGGGTGATCTATGAACTTAGTCATTTAAGTTACATATTGGATTATTACTTTCAGATAATTTTCTTTTTAAGTTCGCCACAGGAAGCATCACTTATCATACAAACTTGAAAAAATTCTGAATTTTATTATTTTCTTGAAAAAAATTGTCTTTAATCCAGAAAAATTGATTGTAAAATAAGTTAAAATTCTTACTTAAAATAAATGACTTTTTACAGTGTTAACAATAGCTTTCTGAAGAATAATCTAGAATGAAAACTAGATTTCAGGTATTTTTTTTCATTCTGTGGGGTTTTCATTTTTTTAATTGCGTGTTTTGAAGCACTGAATTTAAAATTTGATGAATCTAGTATTTTATCACATGCCTGCTAATAATACATTCAATTATTATTAGTTTGAAATATATTTGTTTCACCTTAATTTTGAAGGATATTTTTACTAGGTATAGATTAGTTTTCTTTCAGAATTTTTAATGATACCATTTTCCATAGTCTACTGGTTTCCTTTGTTTGCATGAAGAGGTCAGTTGTCTTAATGTTGTTCTTTTGAAGGCTGCTTTTCAAGATTTTTAAAAATTTGTCTTTGATTTTTCAGTAGTTTTACTATGTTGTGCATAGGTGTAGATTCTTTTGTATTCATACTCTTTAGGTTTGCTGAGCTTCTTGAATCTGTTATTTGTTATATTTCATCAGTTTTTGAAAATGATTTCTTCATGTGTTCCTTTTGCCCCATTCTCTCTCCTTTTCTTCAGAGACTCCAAATTAGACCTTTTGACCATTTATACATCTCTTATCTGCTGTTTTATTGTTGTCGTTCTTTAAAGCAATAAAAAAGGCTGTACTTCAATTTGCAAAGGTTTTATTGACCTGTCTTTGAATTCATTAGATACATCTTCTGCACTGTCATGTGTAGTATAAATCCATCTGATGAGCTCTTAATTTTTTTTTTATTTTTATAATATCCGTTTTTTTCTTTTTTATAGATTTTAATTCTTTGGTGAAATTCTCTACCTTTTCATCTGTTTTTGTATCTTTTCCTATGTTTTTTTGAACATATATTCATAGTCATTTTAACTTCTTTGCTAACTTGATATTTAGACATTTGTGTGTCCATTACTGTTGCCTGTTTTTATTTTTTATTACCATGTGGTCTTTTTTTTTGTATGCTTACTAATTTTTATTAAATGCTGGACACTGAATACAGTGCAAAGGGGATGTTATCTTACTCTGTAGAGGATTTATCTTTTCCTCTGCTATGCAGTTAGAGTAGTCAGCTCTTCACTTTAATCTGTGCAAGCACTGAGCTGGGCTAGTGTTGGGTTGCAGAGTTAGTAAGCCTCTAACTGCTTTGCATTGACTGTAGGCCATGACCCTCCAGGGATTTCAGTTGAAAGACAGGTAAACCTTTTTTACCAGGACAAGAGGCTGTTGGCATTTCTACTTTGCTGATGAGAGATTTCTGTTTTAGCTCCTTAGCCTTCTGTCTGTACTGCCAATACTTCAGAATTGACAAATAGTGTGAGGGAGAGACTAAATTTGAAGTCTTTTAAGACTCTAGTTTTGTTACTCCAGTTCTGTGTAGCTGGTGGGAGTGTTAGCTGGTGTAACCACTTTGAAAGCAGTTTGACTATATCTAGTTATGTTAAAGACACATAATCTATGACTTAACAGTTTTGTGTCTTAGTATATATTTTACAGAATATTTCATTTATGTAGGGGAAAATGGAAACATCTTAATATCTTCAGTAAGAGAATAGATGAAACAAAGCATATTCCTGTAAGAAAGCATAATACTGCAGGGAAATGAATGCATTAGATACCAGCACTATCCAGTAGTGACTTATGAAATGATGGTAATGTTTGGTATCTATGCTATCCAATACAATAGCTACTAGCCACATGTAGCTTTTTGAGTACTTAAAATGTGAAATTTTAATTAATCTTAGTTACATGGAGCTAGCAGCTACCATATTGAATAGTACAGCAGAGTAGATCTTTTATCAAATACCATAATATTGGTTTTTATAGAAAAGCAAGATACAAAAGAATATGTACAGTATGATACCATTCTAGTAAAGTTTCAGAAGTTACCAATCAGTAATACATGTTCTATAGAATCACCTCGGCATCAAAAGTATAAAAGCACATGTAGGAATGATGCACTTCTGGGGAGGAAATGGAAGAAGAGATTGAAGGGGAGTCTAGTTTCATCTGTAATAATTTAATTTTGAAACAGATTTGAAACAAATATGATAAACTGTTCAGACCCAATGCTGTTTTAGTGACTAATTTTTCTGCATATTACTCTAGAATGTTTTTAAAGTAAATGTACAAGAAATACTCTTTAATCCAACTGGTTACCCCTAGGAAGTTGACCTACAGAAATAAAAGCACCAGATTGTAAGGATATATATATGTATTAAGATATTTATTGCAGTTGTGTCAATAAGAATGCTTTTGACTAGTAGTGAGATTCTATAAGCAACATGGCCACATGTCTCTGCACAACTGTATCCAAAAAAGAGAACATATTCTTCTATGACTTAATCTTTTTTTTTTTTGAGATGAAGTCCACGAAACATAAAATAGCCATTATTAAAGTGAATAATTCACTTACATCATTAACCAAAGTGAACAAGTTGTTTGTATAACCTTATGGCTTATTCTTAAGAGAGATGCAAAACTTTCCCCCTAGAATCCCTTTGAAAAAGTCTTTTTTTTTTTCCTTCCACGCTTGGATGGGTGAATTTATAAATAAGTTCAGAAACTCAGGCCTAAGCTAGTAGCAGTTTTCAAAATGTGCTGTGGAACTCTGGGGATCCCTGAGATCCTTTCATGGGTCTGGGAAGTTAAAACTGTTTTCATAATGATAGTGAGGTATATATAAATTTGCCCTTTTCATGTGTTCAAATTTACAATAAATGTTGCAAAAACAATGATACCTTAGCACAAGTCAGGGCAGTGTTTTTCACTGTCACACACTTGCAGCTAAATATAGCTAGTTTCACTGAAAAATGTTGTGATTATTAATAAAAACATTAATTTTATTGAGTGTTGACCTATGAGTGCTTGTTGTTTTCATATTCTGTGTGACAGAATGGGAAGCCCACAATTAAGTGCTTTTGCTAGATAATGGAGTAGAGTGATTAGCTCAAGGAAAAGCAGTTGTGTGATTATTTGAATTGTAAGCTAAGTAGCCACTTTTTTTCATAGAATACTATTTTTACTTGAATTATTCAGAAATAAACTATGCTTATTCCAATTTGGGTATTTGACAGTACTTGTCACTTCAAAGAAAGCAACTGACACTATTTGTTGCCAGTGATAAAATTAAAACTTTGAAGCAGTCAGAATTCTGGAAAATTTCTAACCACAACCCAGTACTAAAGAGTTTTGTTTTGAGATAGTGGTGATATTAATGAATGTGATTTTTTGATATTGTGTAATGAAATGTGTCAACATTTGAAAGACCTGTATAACTCAGTGAATCAAAGTTTTCCAAATGACCGATGCATGATAAAAAAAAAAAACTAAGCCAGACAATAGATTTGCAAAGATCTAAATATTACTCTTTTCACTACTCTCTTTGGTTAGAAAATATTGTTATTCTTTAAAATGCATACAGTGCCATTGTATACATTGTAGGAGAGGATGAGAATGAAAAAGGACAAGTAGTATCTTTATATTATGAAGATAGTGTGACCCTGATTGTTTCCTGAAAGAATCTTGGGGATCACCCCAAGGTCCTATGGTCCACACTTTGAAAACTGCTGCGCTGTAGAAATTCATACATGTGCCTAAGGAGACAAAACACACAAAAGTCTTCATTGTAGTAGCATTTGTTTTAATAGACAACAACCTTATCCAACCATAGGGATAATAGATAAATGAAATGTATATACATGTTGGGGAGCCTCAAAGTGGAGAAGGAGGAAAGCAAAACCAAAACCTCCTCCCACACACACACAAAGGAAGCAACTACAGCAAATACAGCTAAACCTGAAAATGAACTGAAGACCACAGAACATACCATCTACATCTGGGGAAAAAGAGATCACAGAGAAAAGGGTAAAGTGGTCTATAGGAAGAAGGAAGAGGAACAGCTGGGAGGGGATAAGTCCCCAGGAACTCTAGCCCTGGAGATTTTCTCCAGGAATATGAGTCCACATTGTGTTGGGTTCTGGTGATTAGTGGAAATAGGTATCAGGGACAGTTGGAACACTCTGGGAGGCTGAGACACCAGCTGCCTGTGGAGGACAGGCCCACTCTACTGGTCCCACTGAGACCCAACACAAAGGCAGCAGTTTGAAAGACTTGCCAGCAGTGGGAGGGGAACCATAGGGGCAAGGGTTGGATAGGGCTGCCTCTGCAGAAAGACAGGTGGACAATACATCTCTAGCTCTCCCTCAGCCAAGTGGGTTGAGCACTCTCCGGAGCTCCAGGAACTCCACCCCCTTGCTGATGGCTCAGCCTCAAGGTGCCTCCCTGTAGGCCACTGATATGCCAGTCCACTTGGCCCAGTAGTGTCTGACTTTGCTGCCTGGCAGGCACAGGGAGATTCTCCCAGTTTTCTCAGCCCTGTTTCAGCCCAACTGGGGATGCACCTGCAGAAGCCAGCTCCCAGAGCTCCTTCCTCCCCATGGATAGTCAATCTAGGTGCGGTGCGCCTCACTACTGCTAGGGGCCCCCATGAGACTTGCCGCTGCAGCACAACTAGCTTCCACTGTGGCACCCACAGCTTCTCATGGCCCAACTGCCTACTGCTGCTTGCCCGCAAGCCCCCACGTAATGCGTCAGGCCACCACCAAAAGAACATGGGCCCTTCCATTGTACAACTCACTGCTGCTGCTCACCTGCTGCACTGTTACTCCACCACTGTCAGCCTACAGCTTGCTGCATCAGTGCACCCATCACCCTCCTAGCATTTGATTTGCCCCTTGCCTGCCGTAGCTGTGTGCCCTGCCGCTGATTCTGTGTGTGCATGCACCCTCCCAACGTGTGGCTCACAGCCTTTGCTGAGCACCTGAGGGCACTGCAACCAGGTGACTTGCCACCACCACAAGCCCATGAACCCTGATGTTGTGCATCTCGCCCCACGACTGCCCCACTGTTAACCCAGCAGCTCCACCATAGCTGCAGGGCTGGGAGAGGGCAGCCCTACCCACAATGATCCCAGCAGAAACCATTGCTCTGATCACATAGGCCCAGCTGAGACAAACCACTGGTCTCAGCAGACTGAGCTAAACCACTGCTGGCAGAGAGACAGAAAGGCGACCCTGTCAATTGCCCACCAACAGCAACTGGGGCTCCATAGCAAAGGAGAAGCAGGCACTGGAGAGGAAGAGTCCTAAGATTCTAGGCACCACAGGATGCCTTTTTCATAAAGCCATTACTCTCTAGATCAGGAAGCATGGCAGATCCATTTAATAACAAAGGAAGAAACAGAAAACCTGACAAAATCAGGAGACACAGGAATATGTTCCAAACAAATCTATGGGATAAGACACCAGAAAGAGGGCTAACTGAAATGGATATCACCAATCTTCTTGGTGAAGATTTCAAAGTAAAAGTCATAAATATGCTCACTGATCTGCAGAAATGTATTAAAGATCTCAGGGAGGACTTCAACAAAGAGAAGAGCTGAAGAATACAGTAACTGAAATGAAACACAAAATGGAAGGAAAGAGTAACAGATTGCTGCAAGTAAAAGGGCCTATCAATGAGATGGAAATTAGAGAACAGGAACACAACAAGCTGAGAAGAGAGAAAAAAGGATCTCTAGGAATGAAAGAATGCTAAGAGAGCTGTCTGACCAATCCAAATTAAAAAATATTCACATAATAAGGGTACCAGAAGGAGAAGAGAGAGACAAAGGGATAGAAAGTCTCTTTGAGAAAATAATTGATGAAAACTTTCCTACTCTGGGGAAGGAAACAGACACTCAGGTCATGGAACCACAGAGAACCCCTAACAAAAAGAACCCCAGGAAGACAGCACTAAGACATATAATAATTAAAATGGCAAAGATCAAGGATAAGGAGAGAGTATTGAAAGCAGCCAGAAGAGAGAAAAAAGATTACTTATAAAGGGAACACCATCAAGTTATCAGCAGACTTCTCAGCAGAAATTTTACAGGCCAAAGGAAATATTTAATGTACTGAAACAGAAGGACCTTCAACCAAGAATCCTCTACCCATTAAGATTATCATTTAAATGTGAAACAGGGATTAAACAATTTCCAGGTAAACAAATGCTCAAACAATTTATAACAACTAAATCAGCATTACAGGGGTATTTTAAAGGGACTTCTGTAGATGGAAATGTTCCTAAGACTAAATAGTTTTGATTATGATATCTAATACAAAAAATGTGGAGGAGAAAGAAGAAAAGTACTTACAGATTATATTTGAAATAGAGCAATTAGCAACTTAATACAGACTGTTAAATAGTCAGGAAGCTATCCTTGAACCTTTGGTAACCACAAACCTAAAGCCTAAAATAGATACATAAAAAACAAAAAAAAAGAGAAATCCAATCACAACACTAAAGAAAACCAAATAAGAATATAGAAGAGGAAGAAAGGAACAGAGAAGAAATACAAAAACAGCTAGAAAACAATAAATGGCAGTAAATACATACCTATCAATAATTACCTTAAATGTAAATGGACTGAGTACACCAATCAAAAGATATAGAGTAGCAGAAGGGATAAAGAAACAAGACCCATCTACATGCTGCCTACAGGAGTCTCATTTCAGACCCAAAGACCTACACAGACTAAAAGTGAAGGGATGAAAGAAGATATTTCATGCAAAAAATAGGGAGAGAAAAACAGGAATAGCAGTACTTATATCACACAAAATAGATTGCAAAACAGAAGTAACAGACAAGGGCATTATATAATGATGAAGGGGTCACTCCAACAAGAGGATATAACCATTATAAATATCTGTGCACTCAACATAGGTGCACCTAAATATGTAAAACAAATACTAACAGAATTAAAGGGGGAATAGATTGCAACACATTCATTTTAGGAGACTTTAATACACCACTCACATCAATAGATCGATCAACCAGACAGAAAATAAATAAGGAAACAGAGGTACTGAACCATTAGATCAGATGAACTTAACAGACATCTATAGAACATTCCACCCAAAAGCAGCAAGATGCACATTTTTCTCAAGTGTACATGGAACGTTCTCCTGAATAGATCAGATACTAGGCCACAAAAAGAGCCTCAATAAATTCAAAAAGATTGAAATTGTATCAAGCAGCTTCTCAATTTCAACCTGCTTGATACAATTTCAATTAAAAAAACTTTTATTTAAATTACACAAATCAAAAATGCCAGCAAACACATGGAGGCCAAGCAGCATGCTTCTAAATAATCAGTGGATCAGTGACCAAATTAAAACAAATAAACCAATACATGGAGACAAATGAAAACAAAAATACAACAGTCCAGTATCTGTGGGACTCCACAAAGACTGTTCTAAGAGGGAAGTGCATGGCAATACAGGCCTACCTCAAAAAACAAGAACAATCTCAAATGAACAGTCTAAACTCACAAGTAAAGAAACTAGAAAAAGAAGAACAAATGAAACCCCAAAGTTAGAAGGATGGACATAATAAAGATCAGGGCAGAAATAATGTAAAGAAGAAAACAATAGAAAAAAGTAAAGAAACTAAGAGGTGTTTTTTTTTTAGAAAATAATAAAATAGATAAACCCCTGGGCAGAGTTATCAAGAAAAAAAGAGAGTACACACAAACAAATTCAGAAGCAAAGAAGTAGTCACAATGGATACCACAGAAATACAAAGAATTATTAGACAATACTATGAAAAATTTATATGCCGATAAATTGGACAATCTAGAAGAAACAGACAAATTCCTTGAAAAATACAACCTTCTAAGACTGACCCAGGAAGAAACAGAAAGTCTGAATAGACAAATTACATAAATGAAATTGAATTGGTAATCAAAAACCCCACAAACAAAATACAAGGACATGTGGCTTCACAGCTGAATTTCACCAAACATTTAAAGGAGCTAATACCCATCCTTCTTAAAGTATTCCAAAAAGTAAAAGAGGAGGGAATACTTCCAAACTCATTCTATGAGGCCAGCATCATTCTAATATCAAAACCAGTCAAAGACACTACAACAAAAGAAAATTATAGACCAATATCCCTGAGGAACATAGATGCAAAAATCCTCAACAAAATATTAGCAAACCCAAATTCAAAAATACATCAAAAGGATCATCCATCATGAACAAGTGAGATTTATTCCAGGGATGCAAGGATGGTATAATATTTGTAAATCAATCAATATTATACACCACATTAACAAAAAGAAGAATAAAAACCACATGATCATCTCAATAGATGCTGAAAAAGCATTTGACAAAAATCAACATCATTCATGATAAAAACTGTCAACAAAATGGGTATAGAGGGCAAGTACCTCAACATAATAAAGGCCATATATGACAAACCTACAGCCAACATCAAACTTAATAGCAAAAAGCTGAAAGTTTTCTCTCTAAGATTGGGAACAAGACAAGGATGCTCGCTGTCCCCACTTTTATTCAACATAGTACTGGAGGTCCCAGTACAGAGAAAGCCCAGATATAAACCCACACATATATATTCTATTAATATCCGATAAAGGAGCCATGAATATACAATGGGGGAAAAGACAGCCTCTTCAGTAACTGGTATTAGGAAAACTGGACAGCTACATGCAAGAAAATAAAACGGGATTACTGCCTAACTCCACACATAAAAGTAAATTCAAAATGGGTCAAAGGCCTGAATATAAGACATGAAACCATAAAACTCTGAGAAGAAAACATAGGCAAAAATCACTTGAACATAAATATGAGCAGTTTTTTTCCTAGACACATCTCTTTGGGCAAGGGAAACAAAATAAAAAATGAACAAGTGGGACTACATCAAACTTAGAAACCTCCTGTACAGCAAAGAATACCATCAGCAAAACAAAAAGGCAGTCAACAGTATGGGAGAATATATTCATAAATGATTTATCCGATAAGGGGTTAACACCCAAAATATATAAAGGACTTATACTCCTCAACACCAAAAAAAACAAATAACCCAATTGAAAAATGGGTGGAGGACCGGAACAGACATTTCTCCAAAGAAGAAATACAGATGGCTAAGAGACACATGAAAAGATGCTCCACACTGCTAATCATCAGGGAAATGCAAATCAATACCAAAATGAGCTATCACCGCACACCAGTCAGAATGGCCACTATACAAAAGACGTGAAATAACAAGTGTTGGCGAGGATGTGGAGAAAAGGGAATCCTGTACACTGTTGATGGGAATGTCAATTGGTGTAGCCAATGTGGAAAGCACAAAAAACCATAAATAGAAATACCCTTCGACCCAGCAGTCTTACTTGTAGGAATTTACCTGAAGAAAACAAAATCCCTGATCTGAAAATATGCACCCCTATGGTTAGTGCTGCATTATTTACAGTAGTCAAGATCTGGAAGCCACGTTAAGTGTCCATCAACAGATGAATGGATAAAGAAGAGGTGGTACATATACGCAATGGAATATTATTCAGCCATAAGAAGAAAACAAATCCTACCATTTGCAACAACAACAAGCTAGAGGGTATTATGCTCAGTGAAATAAGCCAGGCAGAGAAAGACAAGTATCAGATGATTTCACTCATCTGTGGAGTATAAGAACAAAGGAAAAACTGAAGGAACAAAACACCAGCAGACTCACAGAACCCAAGAATGGACTAACAGTTACCAAAGGGAAAGGGATTGGGGAGGATGGGTGGGAAGGGAGGAATAAGGGGGAAAAAGGTCATTACAATTACCATGTTTAATGTTGGGGTGGGGGACATGGGAAGGCAGTATAACACAGAGAAGACAAGTAGTGATTCTGTAGCATCTTGCTGAATATTATTCAGCCATAAAAAAATCCTGCCATTTGCAACAACATGGGAAGATTAGAGGGTATTATGCTCAGTGAAATAAGTCATGCTGATAAAGGCAAATACCATATGATTTCACTTATTTGTGGAATATAAATACAAAGAACAGAATGAACAAAACAGCAGTAGAATCACAGACACTGAGAAGGGACTGGTGGTTACCATGGGAGAGTGGTTGGGTTAGGTTGGTGGGGAGGGTAAGGGGGATAAAGGGGTACGAAATTCTCAATCAGTTTAGGTTGGTCAAAGGGATAGTAAAGCTTGGAAAATAGAGCCAGTGATTCTGTAACATCTTCCTATGTTGACAGATAGTAGCTGTACTAATGGGGTTGAGGATTTAATAATAAGGGTAACTGTTGAACCACTGTGCTGTAAACTTGAAGCTAAAATAAGACTATCAATTAAAAAATATACATACCTCCAATGTAATTTTATTCAGCATTAGGCATAAATCAATGTGGAAAGATATCAAAAGCAATGTTCAGTAAATAAATAGTAAAAACATGTATGTATGATATTATAAAGTATTTAAAAACACAAACCAAACACTATATGGTTTTTATTGAGAAGTGCAAATATTTTTAGAAGAACTGAAAAAGGATGTGCTGGAAGGATATGTACTGTGGTTGTGGTTACCTCTAAGGAGTTTGGGAAGGGAATTGCTTATAGGTTTTATCTGTTACATTTATGAAGTGAAAGACTAGGAGAAAATATGATAGAATATTAACAATTGTTATTTTGGGATTTTGGAAATTAGATGTTTATTATGCACTTCTTTGAATTTTTAGATAGTTTCAAAAATCAAATATACTTAAAAGGAAGTATAACAAATTATTAATGTCCTTATTATGCTTACTATATTGACAAAACAGATAAAAACAAATTTATGCTAAGAATGCAGGAGCCCAGTTTGAAAAAGACATATGCACCCCTATGTTTATCGCAGCACTATTTACAATAGCCAAGAAATGGAAACAACCTAAGTGTCCATCAGTAGATGAATGGATAAAGAAGACGTGGTACATATACACAATGGAATATTATTCAGCCATAAGAAGAAAACAAATCCTACCATTTGCAGCAACAACAAGCTAGAGGGTATTATGCTCAGTGAAATAAGCCAGGCGGAGAAAGACAAGTACCAAATGATTTCACTCATCTGTGGAGTATAAGAACAAAGCAAAAACTGAAGGAACAAAACAGCAGCAGACTCACAGAACCCAAGAATGGACTAACAGTTACCGAAGGGAAAGGGATTGATGAGGATGGGTGGGAAGGGAGGGATAAGGGGGAAAAAGGGACATTACGATTAGCACACATAATGTAGTGGAGGTGAACAGGGAAGGCAGTATAACACAGAGAAGACAAGTAGTGATTCTATAGCATCTTGCTATGCTGATGGACTGTCTGTAATGGGGTATGTGGTGGGGACTTGATAATGGGGGGAGTCTAGTAACCATAATGTTGCTCATGTAATTGTACATTAATGATACCAAAAAACCCAAATTTAGGAAAAAAAGGACAATCTGTTAAATTTTTAAGAGTTATTAACAGGGAAATATATCATCTTTGCCCACTTAATTAGCGACAGAAATCTTAATTTTCTGTGTGGAGTCTTAAATATTTGTGGTGGCATTTTAAGTGGAGACAGTTCTCTTTTGAACACTATTTTTAAAATTATTTTAAGTGCTGTGAAATGACTTATCCTCTTTAACTTGTTTGTCCTACTTTTTGGAATCTCTCCTATAGAACTAATCCATAGTATGAAAAAATTAGGCATTAAAACATTATTTAGGATGGTAAAAAATTATGAGACCAAAGAATTTAACAATCGGATATGGTTACATTAATTAGTTTACTTGATATACAGCTGTTAAATAAATGTAAAGATTAAGTAGCACTATGGAAAAATGTGAAGGATACGTTGTTTAAAAAGGGGATATGAAATTATTAGTCTACGATTATTTAAATTAAAGGATCATGTTAAATTATTTTAGCATTATATTATGTGACTCTTTTCCCTCCTTCACTACTTTAAAACACTTCCAGTGTTATTTTATCTTAAAAGACTGTATTTATTTTTGATATGTGCAGTGATGGGATTTTTGTTTTAAAATACTACTTTGGACTTGCCTCTTCCAAATCTCAACCCCTCTCCTAACTCTTTAAACTTTAGGCAGAAATTAAACGTCTTCAAGAAGCCAATAAGGCAGCTCGGAAGGAAAGACAACTGATTCTTAAACAGCAGGAGGAAATAGAAAGGATTCGACAGACCACCATAAAACTACAGGAGAAGTTAAAGTCTGCAGGAGAGAATCAATTGGTAAATTACATGAAGTTTTACTAGTTTTCTGCCTCATGTTGCTTGCTAATACTTAGAACACTTCTAATCTAATATGAGGGATATGTCATTCTAACACTATGATAGAACAGTGAACTCGGATAGAGTTCTAGTATGTGCCTTTATGTATAATAAGTTTTGTGTTTTTTTTCCCCATGGAATACTCAAGTTTTGAAAGGGACATGTGGTTCATATATTACTTTAAAAATGTTTCCCATTTATAAGTTCAGTTAGGGTTAGAGCCTTGTTCTTCCTTGTCAATCCAAATATATTTCTCATAATTAATGGGGGAGACTGTTTTTGCTCTTTATATGATATTTATTTCAGTTCTTCAGTGTTAATATAATGCTACAAGAGTCAAAGGAGATGTTCCTGCAAAGACAAAATTTGGACCTATTCTAAGATACAATATAGCATCAACATAGTGTTAGAAAACTCAGACTATATAACAGTACAGTTAAATCTCTAATATTCTGTGCTTTGGTTTTTAAAATAAATACACTTTAAATTTTTTAACATTCTCAGAGTTATAGAAAATTTCAAATAGTATAAAGATCTCTTCCTGAGTTGAGAGTTTGTTGTCAACATTGATACTTACAGTTTAATCTGCAGACCTCATTCAGGTTTCCCCAGTTGTCACAGTAATGTTCTTTATGTAAAAAGGTAAGTTCAAAATCACATATTGTGTTTAGATTTCATTCTTTTTAGTCTTTATCTGTCTGGAAAAGTTCCTTGACTCTTATGACCTTGATACTTTGGAGGGTTACATGCCAGTTATTTGGTAGAATGTTCTTCAACTTAGTTTTAGATTCAGGTTGTGCATCTTGGGCAGGAATATCACACGTGATTCTGTGTTCTTTTCACTGCATTCTGTCAGGTGGTGGCTCATTTGGATTTATCCCATTACTAATGATAATTGAGTTGATCACTTGATTAAGGTGGCATCTACCAGAGGTTTCTGTAAAGTTACTCTTTCCTTTTGTACTTTGTGGAGGTATTTTGGGGACTATATAAATTCCATTTCTTCATGAAACTTAAATTTATTCTTTTATTTATATCAGTATTGACTCATGGATACCTGTTTTACTCAGTGTTAATAATGTTACTGTCATTATTTGTTTTGATGCTCACCTTGTCCCAAACTGGGCCATTAGGAGCCTCTTCAAGTTTGTGTGTCCTTTTGGCATGTCCCTATCAGTCTTCGAGTACTTCCATGTTTTTTTGGTGCAAGATATTTCAGGGTCATCTTATACTTTCCCTGGCCCAGCCTTATAATCAGCCATTTCTCCAAGAAGGAAAGTTACTTGAAACCAAGGTCTGGTGCTAGGCCTGCTCATTACTTTTCAGGTTTTGCTCCTCCTATGCAACAAATATAGGGAATATACAAGTATATGTAGACACATACATGCATTTTATATGTATATTTTTACTTCTATATGTATGTATACATATATTGTGTTAATGAGTTAATACTGATACACCAGGAGTGCATACTGATCCTTCTAATTCCAATCCAGTGCCTCAAGTTTCATTCTAGTTTTTTCTCTTGAAACTTCCTTCTCTGACAGATACCTGGTTAATATTTTTCTTAGTGTAGTCAATAATTTGATTATTTCTCCCATGTAATTCATCTCCCATAACCACTGCCACCCCTTACCTCATATGGATGTCCTTCTCACCTAATCTAGGCTCTGACTTCCCAGGTCAGGCACTTCCCCATTCCCTTGCCCTTCTCTATATCCCCCTTAACCTCTTTGGACTCTGTTCTCTAGGAATGCCACCTCACTCTGTTTTGGCTTATGCCTTACTATGTAGGACCACTCCGAAATGTACATCTACATGCCCCACCTGGGCTCTGACTCCCCATACAGGCCACCCTCCTGTATTAGTTGCCCTCTTTGTCCCACTGAGATTGGGACACCCCACACTTTTGGGCCTCTCTCCACCCTTGCATGGATACTTACATTGTTCTGTTTCATCTAGTGCTTTAGGACGGAATCATTCAAGAAGGTTAAAGGGAAGTCTTGAGAAGGATTCTTTGTATTGTTCACAAAATAAAAAGTCATGATTGTCCTTACCCATAGCCCTGAAAAGTTATGAGAATAAATGACTGTTGTGGGAAAGACTAAGCAATTTAAAAATTTTTGCTAATCAGAAGTAATATGTTTATTAAACTGATAATTCTAATTGCTTTCATTATTAACTTTTTAATTTGTGAAAATACTGTTTTCTGTAAGAAGTATTTAAAGAAAAAAAGACCCATCTCTCAGTATAATTAAAATAAGCTATGTGTTCCCTTTATTCTTTGTGTCTGTATATATATGCTTTATATAGTTATAGTGTTTGTAATTTTGTATTCCTTTGAGTGGCTCAATTTTTTTAAATTAAGACATTTAGATACTAGATTGCTGGTAGCAGAAGTTCTTTGGACTTTTTAAAGGTCCTTAAATTATTCTACTTTGTGATTATTTAAAAGTATATGTAAAATATAAATAAAATATATTTTAGCCATTTTTTAAGAATATCAATCCTTAATTTTCCAAACTTACTATGTTTTCCTTAGTTTGAGATTTATAATAACATTTTATGTTAATTCTTGACACAGATTTTTGTATTAGTTAAAACTATTATCTTTTGTGAATTCTACTACATATAGAATACACATTTGTTCTACATTTGTGAAATCTATTAGTAGATTCTTTTACTACTTTGAAGATTTTTGCTTCATACATTGATCTGAGAATTATTCATTTGTATTTTTTTCTAAAAGTCTAATGGATTTTCTTTTTACACTTGACTCCTTCCTCCATCTTAATTTTATTTTATTATAAGATATAGAAAAAGGTTGTATCTATATTCCAATGTATCTATATTCTATGATTGATAAAGGGAAACAACTTGTGAGCTAAGTGAAATTTGTAAATATAACATTTCTCTTTTATTGTTGTTTTTTTGAGTTTGAACGTTTGTGGAACATAAACAATCCATTGAACTCACTTATTTCCCCAAAACATTGACAGGTAGAAATTTGCAAAGATGACTTTGGGTAACCATATTGAGCCATCTACTTCATCATGAAGGAAATTTTTTTTTTAATTAAAGTATTGTTGAAGTACAACCTTGTCTTGAATTCAAATATACAACACAGTGGTTCAATAGTTAACCATATCATTAAATCCTCACCTCCTCTAGTGCAATTACTATCTGTCAACTTAGTAAGATGTTACAGAATCATTAACTGTATTCTCCATGCCATACTACTGTCCCTGTGACCAACTTATATTGTGATTGTGAATTATTGTGCCCCTTTATCCCTTTCACCTTCCCCCACACCTACCCCAACTCCTCCCCCTTGTTAATCACTAGTCCCTTCTTATCTGAGTCTACTGCTATTTTGTTCCTTCTGTTTTTATTTCAGCCATTTTTTAATGTAATATAATTTTGCCCTTTAATAGCTTAATTTCAGCTATTTTACAAATACAGTTTGAGGATAAACATAATTTTGAAAATGAAAGTGTTTAAGATCAATTTGAAATCTTAAATTCCATAAAAATGTAACACCTTGCCTTCTCTTGTTTGTAGGACTCTCATAGTGATGATGATACGAAGGATAATAAGGCAACCAGTCCTGGTCCAACTGACTTGGAAACCCGCAGTCCTTCCCCCATTTCAATCTCCAGCAGTGAAACTAGCAGCATTATGCAGAAATTGAAGAAAATGAGAAGCCGCATGGATGAAAAGTAATTTGTTTTTATAAATATCTCCTGTTTACATTGAAAGTAGTAGCAACAAATAATATTTTTAATGTAATTAGATTGATATAACATGATATTTCATGGATTCAGTAGCATTTTAGCAGAATTATTAAATCAACCTAGAAGTCAGTTAACTGTAGATCTTTTTTATAAAACACATTTTCTTGTTTTTTTCTTATTTTAAAAACCAAAGTAGTATTTGCATATACACCCATGACAATGTTTTCTCCTTTCTTTTGTTAGAAGTTATGAGTAAGTGTGAAATTTATACCTTTTCTGAGGCCATGTCTATTGATTTGGGGATGTAATTAATGGCATATCCTGAGATCACATCCTGTGGCTCTCAGAGAGAGAGCTAAGTAGAAGAGTGAAATTTTATTCTCATGAGTAGGTGTGGATTGCTCAATTAAAACCAGAAAAACTGAAATTCTCCTGGGATGTTGAATGATTTCCAGGCCACCATTCTTCTAAAACATTTTTAAGTGTTATTTTTCAAAGGATTTTTGAAGGAAAACTACTCCTATTCATATGTAGCTCAATTGTTCGTCAGCTTTGACCATGTAAAATGACATTTATGTGAGAGTTTACTCTTTTGGATGTACATTTAACTAAATACACTTGTAAAGTAGCTGCTTGTGGACCCAGCGTTGACTTTAACCTCTACCTTCTTTAAACTAGAAGAGAGACCCATTAAAATTTTTGTTGACTGCTATTTTGAGTTAGCAATTTGAACTACAGATTGAACCTAAGTTCTTGATATCCTTTGGTAGTGTATCACATCAGCAAATTTAATAATACTGTATATTATATGTGACTTCAACCTATGATTTAATTAGTTTCTGAACAGTCAAGCAGTTCTAAGTCAAACGACACTTCATTGCTTGAGATTGTGTAACTTAAAATTGACATTTCATGACTTAAAATACCTACATAGATTATGAAGGGACTTTTAACAATAAATATAATTTTTTAGAATAAAAAATATAAGTGAAACCAAAAATTTATGTAAATGCGTAAACACTCCTTTTGGATGATTTCCTTGGGATGGACTAATTCAGGCTTTTTCAAGTAGGAATTTATTGAAATTTAGGCTGAAGATATTTTCCTCCTTTCCTGGTAAAATTTTCAAGTCGCCTACATAGATACACTGTTTCTCTAGGGATCTTTGAATTCAGAATAATCCCTTATAAATGTTCATAACTAATTGGACATTTTATATCTACCTCCAAAAGTCTTTGAATGGTAAATGCTGGAGAACAGATAGCTTCAGGGGTATTTTCTTCATTGATCCCTTTCTTGTCTATATTGGGTCTTCATTGCTGGTCTCTATGAATAATATCCTAATAATTTTAATTATATCTGTAGAAGAAACTAATCCTAGTCTGTTTGTGAGATTAGTCAGTTTATGTGGTGCTTATTTTAAATTTGGTGAAAGCTTTAAAAATCCTAAACTAACAACTTAAAGGTTCAATTTATTGATTTTGTTCTAAGTTATGTTAATTTTCTCAGAATCCAAAATACTAAACACCCCAAATTTTTGTATTACTGCTCTACCTTCCTTTGTCAACTACAGAAGTTAACTTTTGAAAAGTTTGTCAAAGAGAAGAGGTCTTGAAGCATTCAGTGACTTTTACTATTTGTTGTTGGAAGCAGTGCAGTTGTGTTTGTGGGTAGGGATGAGGGAAGGACAATAGTGGCACAGAAATCAGCTTTAATATTTGGGTGATGGTATTAAAATTTGAGGATGAACTGGAGTATTTTCCAAAATTAGCAGTGCATTAAAAAAGATTATTGTTAAACAATAGTTTTTTTTAAATCTCCAGAGCAGAGTAATGTGAAAACTAATTTTAAATACTGTTCAGATCATCAAAACTTTATAATTATATCTCCAACAATATTGGAATGTCAGCTCAATAAATAAAGAGTGAGTTAATTTTGTAGTCATTTGCTACAGTAGATACCTAATAAAATCATTTAAGAATTCACTACTAGGCACTATTATTTGTTCTATAGATTTGCAAAGGCCATCTTCCAAGAGATTCCTATTTTATTGATATAAAACATCTGTCAGAAAATAGTCATCCCTCTCAATAAGTTTAGCTAACTTTTTGGAGAATTTTTCATTACGTATTGTTGCTTATCATTAACCCCTGAACTCTGATTCTGTGACAAGTATTTTTCTGAAATGATCAAATTGTTCTCGGCTAAAATGCAAGATTTCCTTCTTGAATGTTTCATTGAGACAGCAATGACTTTGTTAAGATTTATATTTATAATCTGTGGCTTTGGTGACCTCTTTATTAAGTTGATATTTTATAATAATTTCCATTTCTCAGTACAGTGAAAAGCAAAAGAAATTTCAACTGTGAAAGAGATTAACAGTAATGAAAATATGTGTGTAAAAGCCACAGACTGAATAGCCCTTGGTCTTTTTGGTACTATTGGCAAATGAAATCTGAGTTTTATTACTGTGAGGGGTGTTATTTACAGTATAAGAGGATTGCCCATAATCATGAAACAGATTTTTTTTTTTTGAAAAAATATACGATGGAGTTGATATTTCCTGTCATTTTGCCAATTTCCATTTCAGGAAAGTTGTTTACTAAGAAAATAAAATACTGAAGGATGACATTATCTTTAAGTGTTAAAATAGGACACAGTGCATTTTCTCTTTCATTGGTTAATAACAACTGTTCTTCCATATTATTTATCATTAATTATAACTTATTCCCTTAGCAATTATTTATTGGGAAATGTGTGAATGTACTAGGATCTGGGGGCTACGAAGATGAATCAAATGTAAAACCTGCCTGCGCATAAAGAGCTTATAGTCTAAGTGGAAAGAAGAGCAAGTACCAGGTTCCTTTAGAGAGACATATGTAAATCAATTGCTAAGGAGTTCAGAGTAGGAAGAAATTTTTACTGAAAATAGTATATCAAGGAAATTTTCATAGATGAGTGTACAGTTATATATATTTTTTACTTAGAAAGTAGTTTATAGCACAACAATAAAAACCCAAAATAACAAACGTAAAGTTATTTTTTAGTTTGATCATTGCAGACCAAGGTATGGAAAAATTAATCCTATAGTCATAAAACTCCTGAAACATTCCTTTTAAATATTTTAAATATCCTGTTAGCTTAGAAACCACTAAAGGAGCAAATTAACTTACTTGGTTTTAAATAATTAAGAGTTGAACAGAAGTATTGGGTGACATAGCTTTTGTCTAAAATATGATATTTCTAATCATTATTGAATCTTCACCATTAATCTGCTGAGTTTATATAAAGTTAAGGATTTGCAAGGGAAAGCTTTTGATATTCCCTCTTAATGTCATTTTAATTAGAAGACATTTTAATTAGAATTTTTAAAGAAATGTATTAAGAATCATTGCTTTAAATTAGAAATAGAGTTTTCTGAGAAAAAGTTGTAGACTAAATGTAGTAGCTGATTAAATCCTGATAGTCTGATAATGTTTTTATTTTTTTTAGTTACTAGATTAGGGATAATGTACCTGTATTATTTCATTTATTAAATTACATGCAAATTATTAGGTAATTTTAAGTAGATTTTGTAAGTTATTTTGTAAGTAATTTTAATTAGATAATTTTAATAGATTTTGCTGTAGGAAAAAATAGTGACTGTATTTCCTCTTATTAGGTCAATACTATCCATATCCTCATTTATCTTCCTTTTTTGAGTGTCACTAAAATGCTTAAGGACTTGAAAGAATCCATTTTAAAATTTAAATTGCTGTTTCATTTTTATTTGTAACAATATAGAATCAAAGAATTATTTAGATCCAAAAGAATTGTAAAATGACTTAAGATATTAGGTTTTTGTTTAGTATCTTTCAGAATCAAATGAATTTTGAACTGAAAGTTTCATTTACAGTTTAGATCCTAAGTTTGCCCTTTCAGCTTATAACATGATTTTATAATGTACTGTAATGTATGTATATTACACAAGAAACATATTTCTGGGAAGAAGTTCTAACTTTAAGTTAAATTTTTGTTACACAATTTCATAAACTGTCTTCTTTTTCTATTAGCAATTTCTTTTGTTCCTTTCTGACCTAGGGCTTTTGAATATGCATAATCTTTATAAATGAAAAATAAATGATCATTACTTGTTCTGAGAGAGAAAATTATATTCCTCTATATCAGCCTGGACAAAAAAAAATGTGTATCTATTTCAAGTTTATTTTACATGTTTCAATATTCTACTTTTTGTATTAGGTCATGCATGCATTTAGCAGTCGTACACTTAATAGGGTGGGTGATATTTGAATGTTATGAATAGATTTTTTTGGACCTTTTGCCAAGTACATTTGTTTCTGCATAATATTTTGATAATTGGCATTAAAATAAGTTTACTGTACCTCCATAAAGAATGGCAAGGAAGGTTGCAGTGTCTTACCGAAACGTGGCAAAACTGTTTTTCCTGAAACTTCAGTGCAGAAAATCAAGGCAATCCAGATACGTGTGTGTGTGTGTGTGTGTGTGTGTGTGTGTGAAATATTAAGTTGTATGTGGGGAAACTGACATTGAAATAATCTGTTATCTAAAGATACACATGCAGGCAAGATTCTACATACTTTTAAAAATGCAGACAAAATGGCTGGATTTTTACCTAGATTTTCTCACTTCTGTGACATGGTGATATTATACCTTGCCCTTCCAAGGCAATAAATGTTGCCTTGATCTACAAGTTATTATTGTGTGCGTGTGAACAGGAGCATGCTCTGTCAAAGAGAACTAACCTTTCCAAACTGTTATTAGACTTAGTTATTCATATGTATTTACAGTTAAAAATAAGAGAAACTAGTGGATTATTGTCTACTTTTGTAACTTTAACTATGGAATTTTCTCCTTACCTTTAAACATGACTGAGCTGTTCACAACATGATTCTTTTTTTATTTAACTATTGGCAGTATTTATTGGGGCTAGCTTAGCTTATTCTTAATTATGCATCCTAATATTTTATAGAATGAATATTGTATTTAAGTATTATTGTTTAAGTGGGCCTTTGTTAAAGATAAAGTAAGATACCTCTAGTAGGTCCTGTTAGTAAGTTTTATGTTGTAGAGGTGAATAAGATATTTTTACTTTAACTTGATTTTCTAAATTATATTCTTTTCAAGCTACATTATTATAGTAAAGTTAAGTAAGGCAAACATAGTGCTTTTTAATTTAATTTCAAACTTAAAATATACAACAAGGTACAGATTTAAAAAATCACTTGCTCAGGATTACAGATGTGTGTAGAATTGCTGATATATCTAAGTTCATGGCCATAATTGTTGTACACTGTGTTAAAGCTTATGGGAAAACTTATTTAGCTCCACACTGTACTTCTCATTACTTTACTCACAAACAAATAAATTTGCCTGTAAGTATAGATGATGGTTAAGTAACATCTTGAGAAAAAAAGACGTGTTTATTGAGATATCATTGGTAAGATCTATAAAAGTACATGTTTTATAACACTGGCTTTAATTGAGTAGCTTATGATGTTATTCAGGAAACATGTTAAAAGTTCTTCACTCAGCTCTATGCTTTCCTTTCCTCATTCTTTCTGCCTCTTGATCTCTTGATTTTAAAATCTTCCTCCTTATTTTGTAGACACTGCTCTCCTGTTCACTACTTCTTCTCTGTCTTTACGTCTCATCACTGGGCCTCTCTCAGTGTCTGTTTTCCCAACCTTCATCCCAAATTCCAGCTGTATATCTACAACCAGTTGGTCAGGTAACTTTGCACCTTTTCCAGTGCACTCTTTGATAGAGCATGCTCTGTTCTTTTTGTTTTGTTTGCCTTTTCTTTGTTTCTTTTTTTTCTAACAGCTTGGAGGCCTCTTGTCAAATGTCCCATAGATTTTTTTTCTTATTGTTTCCACATTAATTTGACATGCTCATTGTTCAAGAAATGGAATGACAGTTCTTGTGCTTTTTATTAAGTGTTTGTTGGGTGTGTGAATGCATTTTTGTTGATTAGCTACCAGTATTGACTGAACACAGTAATATGAGCAGCCCATCTTTTACTTGCTGTGGCATCTACATCTGAAGAGAGTTTAATATTAGCCTTGTAACTACTCAATAACTTTTCCTAAATCAGTAATTTCTCCTAAGCTAAGATATATTGGGCTATTTAATTTCAGAGGTTGGGTTAAATTGAAAAATTTGAGGCATTTAGTGTATCCTTTTACTCAAGTAAATAGTTAGGTTTATGTGCATAAGGCATCTGACTGTGGTGCCTAGTGCATGAAAGACGTGATGATCACCTGACATTGCATTTCTTAGGTAATGGGAACCAAACTCACTCTACCTGAAGCAAAACCAGACTGAATTTGAAAATAAAAGTAAAAAACAGACATAAACATGTTTTTTGGTTTGCTTGCTTGTTTGGGAGCTTTGGGATTTATTTTTTGTTGTTGTTTTTGTCTTTGTTGTTTGGGTTTGTGTGTTTTCTGGTCTAAGCCTTCATAATAAATTGCTTTTATCTTCTGTTACGTAAAGGAGTCACCTATGAGAAATGAGTGTATAAGTTAAGTCATAGTTGTCCAGATACTCTGAAAATTTTTTTTCTGAAATTACATTTTTCCTTTGATAATCTTCATAAACAATTATAAGTAAAGCATGAATTCTCTTATTTTCTGAATAGATTGACTCATCAAAGCCTCTGTTATCTCAAATTTTTTCAGAGGAGTAGTCTCAACGTCCTGTTTTTACATAGCTTGTTGATAAGGTAATGAGTGACAGAGCTCTCAGAGTGATTTTTGTCTACAGATTTGTTCTCTCACTGTTCTTCACGGTGTGACCATAGGTTTCTAACAAAGAGAGAGCAAAAACTAATGCAACGGCGACAACACGCAGAAGAATTACTAGAGTGGAAGCGACGATTGGATGCAGAGGAAGCAGAAATTCGTCAAATGGAAAAACAGGCTTTGGCTGCCTGGGACAAAGAATTAATAAAACCTAAAACTCCTAAGAAAGAACTGGAGGACCAGAAAACAGAACAAAAAGGTAATAAATACACTATTTAGACTACAGTTAAAGCCTAACATAACTGTTTTACTTCACTATTTTAACAACTGATCAATTAAGGGTGAAGAATGCAATACAATTTTAAGTGCTATAGAAATTGGAAAGATAAGAGAATATTATGAATAACTTTATGCTAATATACTTGAAAACTTAAAAGAAATAGTTAAATTCCATAAAATGGAAGTGGGTTTATTCCATGGCCATGTGATATTTAACACACATTAAAAAATTGATAATGTAGTGAATTACTTAAACAGAATAAAGCAGAAAAATTATATAATCTCAATGGATTCAGAAAAGGCATTTGATAAAATCCAAATTTGTTTTATTACAAATAAGCTTCAGATCAAAGTAGCAATAGAAGGAAACTTTCCTTATCTGATACAGGATATCTATTAACAAAACCTAAACCTAGAACAGATATCATACTTAAAGATAAAGCTTAGGAATCTTTCCCTTTGAATTTGGAAATAAATCAGAGATGCTTTTTTCACCTACAGAGTGAAAGGAAAGAAGCAAAACTCATTATTACAGATAAGGCTATTCACATAGAAAATCCAGTTTTTCCATGTCAGTTGTTAGAATTAACAAGTGAGTTTAACAAAATTGCTGGATATAAAATCCATAAATAAAATTCATGTTTTGTTGCATGTAAAATTGCATGTCTATAGGCCACCAGGAATTTGTTAGAAAAATCTAAAAGGAATACTATTATAATAGAAATAAAAAATATGAGATACCTAGGAATAAGTTTAACAAAAAATATCTAGGATCTTTATGGAGAAAAATTTAGAATTTTTTAGGTGACATTAGAGAATAATAGAAAAATTTTCCATATTCACAGATAGATTATGTCATAAAAGATGTTCATTCTCCCTGAACTTATTTGTAGGTTCAATCTAGTTTAAGTCAGAAACCCAGCAAGATTTCTTCATAGGATTTGATAAGCTCATTTAAAAATTTATATGAAAGATAAAAGGACCAAAAAGTAAGACACTCCTAAAGAAGAACCATAAAACACAGGAACTTACTTTACCAGATATCAATACTTCTAAAACTGTAATAATTAAAACAATATGATATTTGTGCTGAGATAGACAAATAGTCTATGAAACAGCCCAGAAAAAAGATCTGTGCATATATGGAAAGTTGACTTCAGACTTAGGTAACTTTGCAGACTAATAAAGAAAAGAAGGACTCTCCAATCAATTTTTGTGGGAGGAAAAAATGATGGTGGATTCCTATTTAACAATATAAGAGGCTTTATCTCAAAGGGAGAGAAAAGCTTAAATGTGAAAATTAAAACTATAAAACTTGTAGAAGACAATTTAAGAGATGATATGACATCAAGAGGAAGGAAAGATTTAACGTGTTGTACAAAGCAAAAACCATAAAGGGAACAGCTGATAAGTTTGAATTCAATAAATTAAAATTTTATGTTCATTCGTATACCATAAAGAAAGTAAAACAGAATGAGATATTTGCAACACATGTGACTGACACAGGAATATTATTAAAAATATGTAAACGAATTCTATGAAACAATAATGAAATGACAACCACATTAAATGAAGTAGGCAAAAGAGTAGATACTTCACAAATGAAGAACTCCACATATTCAATAAACATATGAAAAGGTGTCCATCTGCATTAGTAATCAGGGCATAAAGACTATAAAGAAATACTATTGCATACTTGTATTCATTTCCTCAGGCTGCCTGCCGTAACAAATTATCACAAGTTCGGTGGTTTAAAAGAAAAGTTTTCTTCTATTACTTATGGAGATCAGAAGTACAAAATTGAGGAGTTGGCAATATTGTGGTCCCTCTAAAGGTTCCAGGGGACAGTTCTTCCATTTTTTCTTCCAGTTTCTGGTGGCTATGCTATATTCATCTCTTGTGTTTACATGCCTGCATTCTCATGTGGTCTTCTCCATGTCTTTCTTCTCATCTTTTGTCTCATAAGGAAACTTGTCATGATTTTGGGCCTCACCATGAGATTCTTAGCTAATTTTACATCTGCAAAGACCTTTTTTCCAAATAAGTTACCCTTCACAGGTCCCTGGGGCTAAGACATGGACGTATCTTTCTGGGGGCCATCACTTAACCCATTCATAATACCCATAAAATCTTTTGGTAGAAGGATAGAACAAAGAACTACTGGTGTAAATGTTAAACCTACTTTGAAAAACGGTAAAAGGAGAGGCATTACAAATAATCAATAAAATAATAAAAATCATAAAAGTGAGATACATATATCCTACAATTCATAGATCCATTCCCAGGTATAAATTCTAGAGCATTGGTTCTTAAAATATGGTCCATGAAACTCTGGCGAGGCTCTGAGATCCTTTCAGGGAGTCTGAGAGGTCGAACTTATTTTTATAATACTACCATGTTGTTTGCTTTTTTTCACTGTATTGACATTACACTGATGGTACAAAAATAATGATGGGTAAAATTGCTGATGCCTTACTGTGAATCAGGGCAGGGGTGCCAAATTGTATTACTAGTCATTATTACTCTTCACTACCCTGCACTCAAAATAAAAATATGTCAGTTTATGTAAAAATGTCCTTAAATAAGCATTTATAAATATTAATTTTATTGAATCTTTCTTGGAGTACATATCTTTTTAATATCTGGTTGATGAAATAGGGAATATGCACAAAGCACTGGCATGTGCTGAACCATGATGGTTGTCTTGAAGAAAAGCACTTAATGCAGTTTGAGTTTGCAAGATGAACTAGCCATTTTTCATGAAGTACTTAAATGACTAACTGTGGTTATTCAGACTTGGCTATTTGGCAAACGGTTTCTCAGAAATAAATAAAGCAACTGTGACTCTTCAAGGAAAACAACTGACAGTATTTATTGCTAGTGATAAAATTTAAGCCTTCAAGTGAAAATTAGGATTTTAGAAATGCCATTTCCTCTACCATGCGTTTGACAGCTTTCCAATACTTAAAAGATTTTTCTGATATGATGGGAGGATGATATTAATCAGTCATCTTTTCATATTGTCTTTTGAAATGTGTCAACATTTGGAGATCTTCAAACTCAGTGAACCAGTATTTTCCAAATTACCAGTGATGATTTAGAAAATCATGCAGGGTGAAAGATCCATTGAAAGTACAAAGTAGACCAATGGATTTTAATGTAACAGATCATGAAAAGTTCATCGATAAGGTTTCACATTCTCCATTAGAGCTAACACTTAAGAAGCTACCAAATGTCAAGTTTTGGTGTAATGTAAAAAAAAGAATATCTATGAAAACTTAGAATAGACTTCCCTTTTCTAAGTTTGTATCATCTGTGTAAAGCCAGCTTTCCTACAAATGCTCACCTAAAACAACATATAGCCATAGATTGCATACAGAAGCAATAGGAGAATCCAACTGTCTTCTCTTAAGCCAGACAGTAAATTATGTTTTTCAAAATGTATAACATTCCCTCTCCTTTCAACTAAACCTTTTTTTAGAAAAATTTAGTTATTTTAAATTTTAGAAAATGTTTATGTTAACATGTTTATTACTGTTATTTTTAAATAAATATTTAATTTTTTTTTCTGTTTTAATTTCTAGTATGGTAAATATTGATAGGTATATCTATAACCACATAAACGAAAGCTTTTTGGGGGTCTTAATAATTTTTCAGAGTGTAAAGTCCTGAGGCCAAATGTTTGAGAACTGCTATCTTAGAGTAATTTTTTCAAATTGTGGGTTATACTATTAGAGATGCATGAAAACCATTTAATGAATGGCAGTCAGCTTTGTTTAAAGTTGAAATAGAATAGAAAATATCATTATATCACACATGGTAATGATAAATATTATAGTTAAGGTATAAAATCCAGAAGCCACTGCTGTAGATAACTTTTACATAGGTAGACATGGCTACCTATGTAAATATATTTATAAATACCTATATAGATATCTATAGATATTTATATACTAGGAGATACATAAGACATTGTTCATAGCAATATTTGAAGTAGCAAAAAAAAAAAGGAAACCACCCACCTGTCCTTCAGTAGGAGAATGGATAAATAAATTGTGGTATATTCACCTATTACATCATGTTCAGTGAAAATGAAAAAATGACAACTATACAAATCAACATACATGAATCACAAAACAAATCACAGAAGACTACAAGCAGGTTGATTCCTTTTGTAGAAAATTCAAAAGCATGTAAAACTAAGTGATATATTATTTAGCTATACGTACCAAATGATACATAAAACCAGTGACATAATACAGTTCATGTGTAATCTTCCTCTTCTATTCAGCAGAGCATACTTCTGCATCAGCTTCCTCATTCTTATTGTATAGCCTCAAATTCTGCTTCAGACTTCTCCATCTTGGAAAGAAATTTAAGAAGACTTGAAAAAAAGACTGAATTTCTCAGGTTTCATCATAGGCTGTAATAGAAGCAGAAAACAATTCTGACTGACTGGAAGGCAAAAATAGCTTGTTCAAGCTTTCATTTATCAGGAACTGCTGGCCTACTTAATCATGGAAAGCGTTACTGGGTAAATGTAGTAAAGGCAGCTTTAATGCAATTTGAATATCATCAAATATAACTTATGAATAGTTGAACTACTTAATAAGGTAAAGTGGCATAAAGAAAAAAAGGAAAATACAATATAATGAAATAAATGAAAGTGTGCCCTTTAGGGCACATTGTTGCAACAGCAGAAGCTGACATAGACAAAGCAGAAGAGTAACTTATTCTAAAGGATATTCAGTGGTTCATAACATTTTTGAGATGTCTAGAGAGTAAGCTCCACACTAAGATTCTAGAGACAGTGCTAGCACCGTACCACAGAACTGGCCTGATGAGAAAACTGCTCCAGGTGCTACTCAGCAGAGCCCTGCAGAAAACTTCCATTTTCATTTCCCAACTAATGCCACTTCTGCACCAGGGAATCAGCCTTGCAACCACCAAAAAAATCCACTGTCACTACCAAAGCCACCTAAAATAGCTTCCACATGGTTTCTTCCTCAGGTTACTCACTTCCAAGATGAGGTCTTTTACAGGAACATCCAGCGCCAGATCCTAGCAGCAAGAGAGGCTGGGAATATCATTTTTCTAGGTTCTGTTTTGGGTAACAATGAACTTTCGTAGTGGGACATTTATCAAAAAGCAGTGAAGTATTAAAAATGTGCTTGGGCTCCAGGAAATATGACAGATGTCCCCTAGAAGCAGAATTCAAGCCATATACCTTTCTTTCATAAAGCATTGTAAAACATCATTCAGGAAAGAACTCTCAGACTTTCCTCCAAAGTCTGATTTTTAAAACAGTCTTCAGATGCAATGACTTCAGTCTTTTCCCACCTAAACAAAAAAGAAGCTACTTTTGTTTCTGTATTTGAAATATAAAATAGAGTCATAATGACTCAAGTTCTTTCATGGCAGAAAGAATTAGGTTATAGATTAAGAAATTGTTTAGTATTTACTATGTGTTTGTAGTTGTGTAACAATATACAGTAGATATACATTGGTAAACAAATCAACCACATACTGGAAAGTACTTTCAGTTTGAAGAATATACTTATTGTATAATTACTACTGTATAATTACTACAGACTCCCCAGAGTATCGAAATCTAGATTTTGTTAAGTGTATTTTTCACATAGTAAGTTTGTTAGAAACTATCTGCATCTCCAATAGAATATTCGGTCATCATCAGGAGGTTTTGTCTGTGCTGTCCAATGTGGTAACCACTAGCTGTGTGTGGCTATTAAGCTCTTGAAATTTGTCTAGTAGACATGAGGAATTGAATTTTACTTAATTTTCCTATTTAAATAGCCATGTGTGGCTAATGGCTACCATACAGGGCAGCACATGCAGATTACACATTTGACAAAGTTTTGGAGTTTTTTCATTTTGTTTTATGTCACATTATATAGGATATATTTAAAAGAAATGCTGAAGATTAGCTGAAATTGTTCATATTTCTTCCAAAGTGTCCAAATGCTGCTAGACTCCTATTGACATATAACTCTGTCTTCAAAAGTCAAAGACACAATGAAATACAAGCTTACATTTATTAGGATGGCTATTATCAAAAAAGAAGAAGAAGAAGACAAAAAGTGCTGGTGAGAGTTTAGAGAAATGGGAATCCTTGGTGTAAACCATTGGTTTACCTTTGAGGTATGGACATTGTGCAAATGAAAGTGGTTGAGGATAAGTGGGTGAAGTAATTGCTTTACATCCTTCTGTACTCTTTGAATTATTTTTTTTACTAGATTCTTATACTACTTTTATAATTTAAAAAGTGCGGGAAAAGGCAAAAATGAAGACTTCCAAAATGAAGTCTTCCACAAAGACTTCAAATTGGAAAAACCTCAGTGATTCTCTTTCCGGAGGTGGTAGTGCAAGTGATTTTCATTTTCTTCATTAAACAATTTTTATATTGTTTTAACTTTTCAAAGGAGTGTATGTTACTTATCAGACAAAAATAAAATACCTGTGTTGAGGGGTATAAGGGAGAAATGTAGAGGATTCTTCGATTCCCTACTACTTAAAAAATTAAATCATTTTGTAAATCATTTAAAATTTTACCCACATTCTATCTTGGAATAAATGAATACCCTTGAGGATTTTTAGAATTCCTGCCTTCATTCAACCACTCTCATTATATTTCTTATATACAGTATAAAACTATAACTTAAAATTTTTTGAACTGAATTGCTTTTAAATTGTTTATTAAAGTAAAACATTCTTTGGGGTATAGGTATTATGTTAAATAAACTTATTTTACAGATTTCAAGCCTAAAATCTTAGATTATATTTTTTTAGAATTGAGTATAACAAAGTTAGCAATGCTGACCCAAAGTGTGATATAACCTAATTCTTGTGGGACATTATAGAGACAAGACAAAGAGGACAAAGGAAAGCAATGTATGTTCTTAAGATCATACAGGTATAATGTCAAGAATTTTCTATTTGGTGTCAAATATATTTGTTTTCTTAGAAAAAGCGGAGACCACAACGAACAGGAAATTCTAGAGCCAGAACAGCGATACAAATTCTGAAAGTGCTAAATAAAAATCAGGATATATCTCCATTGATGGCAAGCAGCTTTAATTCATTCATTTTAATTACTAGGTAGCATTTCATTGGATAAATATACCATAATTTATCTTACTTTCAGTAGATAATTGCCTTCCTTCTAGTTTTTGACTATTATAACAATCCTGCTGATGACCATGTATATGTTTCCTGCTGCATATAAGCAAGATTTCTCTAGGATGCATATCTAGGAGTGGAATTGCTAGATAATAGAGTGTTCTCATCTTTTCCAAGTATTCCCAAATTGTTTTCCAAAGTGGTTGGACCAATTTCCACTCCTAAACAGATATATGAGTTGTCATTGCTCTGTGTCTTTATATATACTTAGGTTGTCAGTGACTGTCATTGCTGATTGTATGTTACAAGTATCTTCTCTCAGTTTGTGTCAGCCAAAATTCCTAATTAGACTAAGAGACTTTATAGTAAATGTAATTCATTAAGTGATGGGATTTAAAAATCTAAATATAGCTAGTAAAATTTTGCTAAAAACAAATGTAAATTGTAACAGTTGAACATTTTCCTTGACCAAAATTATTTACTTTTTCCTGTATTCACGCTCTCTTTCTAGAAATAGCAAATGAAGCAGACTCTCCAGTACCTTCCTACTCTCATCTACACAGTGAAAGCTCTATCCCAGAAGAATTGGGCAGCCCTGCTGTTGAATGTATACCATCTGAGTCTATAGTTCCAGGGCAGTCAGGGAGTCCAGATCATAGTATACTTACTGAAGAAATTGTTTTTTCACAAGAACTGGAATCCTCTCTCTCTCCTAGTAAATATGTAAGTTAATGTATATTTATATCTTAAAGCTTCTTAGAAAGAAACCTGTCTAAAAGGTTTATTATTAACAGTTACAGTCTTGATATTAATGATAACATTAACTATCACCCTTGTCTGTAACATACAGTATATGCCATTTGAATAGTTGTTGAATATCCTTGTGTTGATAACTTTAAGGATGTACTTTCTTAGCAACTTTAAAGTATACCATACAGCAGTGTTAACTATAGTCATCACGTTGTACATTTTATCCCCAGTACTTATATATCTTATAAATGGAAGTTTATACTATTTGACCACCTTTATCTAAATTCCCCACCTCCCAAACCCCACTTCTGGTAAGCACAAATCTGATCTCTTCTTCTGGGATTTGGTTTTTTTAAGATTCCATATATAAGTAAGATCATACAGTATTTGTCTCTCTCTGTCTGACTTACTTCACTTAACATAATGACCTCAAGGTCCATCCATATTGTCATAAATGGCAGGATTCCCTTTTTCCTGGCTAAGTAGCAGTCCATTATATGTATACCATTATCTGTTCATCTGTTGATGGAGAGCTACCATATATGATCCAGCAATTCCACTTCTGGGTATATATCCAAAGAAAACAAAGTCACTATGTCAAATAGATATCTGCATCTCCATATTTGGTATTTTTAAAGTTAAAAAAAGAGGGTAAATATCACTTATACAGTAGCCACTCCTAGTTTATTATAAACATCTTTAAAAGCATGCTTTTTTATAACTACCTTTAAAAAATTAAAGCCTTATCCTTTATATAACTTGTAAACTTTTTTTTCACTATTTATGTCAGAGTTCTTTAAAGCTCTTTGTAAATATTGTCTTTAACTGGTTAAAATCGCAGATTTTAAATAGAATTTTATAGCTGTATCACAAAACAGTTCCCATTGGTTTTCTCTTTGAACAGTCACCTCCCAAAAGCTGCACATCTGTGTCAAAGCAGGAATCTAGCGAAGGAAATCATAGAAATGGAGGACAAGGTCGTCTACCTATCAGATCCCATCAACACAGTTGCAGTTGGTCAGATGAGTCATTATCTATGACACAGTCAGGTAAGACTAATAACAAGGAGTTAGTTTTCTTTGTACTGTATTTGAATTTATCTTTAATAAACTTTTTCTAGCGGTATTCTAGTATAACATTATCCTTTGTTACACTTGTAAAGGCTTTTTTCTTACCAAGATGAAATCACATATCTCTTTACTTTTCTTTAATGATTAACTATATCTAACTACACAAAATATAAAAAGTTGTTATATTCTCGGGTGTTGATGGATAGTCATTTATTCTTCAGACATTTGTTGAAATTTTTTCTATATGTTAGGCATTGTTTATGTGTTCCCATAACCCTCTGTTTCAGCTTGTTAAAACAGACAGCACATAAATTGTGACCAACCTTTACCTAGCATCTCTACCCTACTAGAATATAGCATCTCTACCCTACTAGAATATAGACTATGTTTTGTTAAAAATTGTAGCTCCAGAACTTTGCATTGGTAGGTATTTATTAAATGTTTCTTGAATGAGTTAATAAAGACAGGAGGAGAGATAGGAGGTCATAGAGTAGGATAGCATAAGCTTTAAAGGAGGAAAAGTAGAGAACAGACTGCGAATGGTAGTGGGGAGCATGTCTGTTTTCCCATAACCTCTATCCTACTATAAATTTTTGTAATACAGGCATGCCTTGGAGATATTGCAAGTTTGGTTCCAGACCACCACAATTAAATGAATATTGCAATAATGAGTCAAGTGAAATTTTTGGTTTCTCAGTACATATAAAGTTGTGTTTACACTATACTGTAGCTAAGTGTGCGGTAGCATTATGTTTTAAAAAAGCCAGTTGGTGGAGCTGTCAGAACACACAACATTCATCGATTAAGTTCCTCATCTTATATGAGCACAGTTTGTGGTGCCCCAGAACAATAAACAATAGTAATAACATATCACCACAACAAATATAATAATAATGAAAAAGTTTGAAATATTTCAAGAATCACCAAAATGTGACACAGGGACACAGACACAAAGTGAACAAAAGCTGTTGGAAAAATGGCACCAGTAGACTTCCTTGATGTAGGGTTGCCACAAACCTTCAATTTCTAAAAATGTATAATCTGTGAAACATGATAAAGCAAATGCAATAAAATCAGGGTTGCAGATATACAGATTATGAAATAATGAACATGATGAAATCTGTATACTAACAGATTTCAAGGAATTAGTTGATTTTGTGAAGTATATCTAGACAGTCAATACTTGATTTGTGTAGGACTCAGGAAATATACGTATTGAGTATATGCCTTTTGAGCTCATTTTAGTTTTCTTTTGAAGTTAGGCATTTAGTAAAAGAAAATCGAAAAATATTGTCTTTTTTTGGTCTTTGATCCTGTTCTCTAGCCCCTTTATTTTCAGTGTTTGGGGATTTTCCTGCACCTGTATTTGTGTATCTCCCTTGTTTTTTGAATAACTGCATAATATTCCAAAGAGTAGATACACTATAATTTATTTAAAACCATTTCCCTAGCAGTGGTCATTTAGATTTTGTCAGAATTTTCAGTATTGCCAATACTGTAATGAACATCTTCAATATATATATTCTTGTTGAAAATTTAAGTAGGAATAAGAAATGATTAGAAATGGAATTACTGAGCCAAGCCAATTGAAGAATATATATCGTATTTATCTCAATGGATTCTGAAAAAGCAGTTGACAAAATTCAGCATCCATTTATGATTAAACAAAACCTCTCAACAAATGGGTATAGAGGGAACACATCTCAACATAATAAAGTCCATGTATGACAAGCCCACAGCTAACATCATACCAATGGTGAAAAGCTAAAAGCTTTTCCTCTAAGACTGAGGGCAAGACAAAGATGCCCACTCTTACTATATTTAGTCAACATACTCCTAGGCACAGCAATCAGATAAGAAAAATTGATAAAAGGCATCCAGATTGGTAAGGAAGAAGTAAATTGTTACTATTTGCAGATGCCATGGTACTACATATAGAAAATCCTAGACTCTACATACATATGAAAAAAAACTGTAAGAATAAACAAATTCAGTAAAGTTGTAGGATGCAAAATGAGTTTTTGTATTTAACCAAGGAGAAAGACCTATACTCTGAAAACTATACAACATTGATAAAATAATTTGAAGATGACACAAATAAATGGAAAGATATATTGTGCTGATAGATTGGAAGAACGCACATACTATCCAGTGCAGTCCTTATCAAATTACCAACAGCATTTTTCACAGAACTAGAGCAAATAATCCTAAAATTTGTGTGGAACAACAAAGACCTCAAATAGCTAGAACAATCTTGAGGAAGAAAAACAGAGTTAGAGGTATCATGCTCCCTGATTTCAAATTATACTACAAAGCTATAATAATCAAAAGATTATGGTACTGGTACAAAAATAGACACATGGATCTCTAACAGAATAGAGAGCCCAGAAATAAACCCACACCTATATGGTCAAAGGACAGTCTCTTCAATAAATGATGCTGGGAAAACTGGACAGTTACATGCAAAAAAGGTGGAACTAGACAACTTCTTTACATCATACATAAAAATAAACTTGAAATGGAGCAAAGACCTAAATGTAAGAACCTGAAACCATAAGACTCCTGAAAGAAGACACCAGCAGTAAACTCGGGACATCAATCAGCCTTAGCAGTTTTTTTTCCTTTTTGCATCTTTTTTGCATTTTTCCGTTTTGCCTCTCTCCAGGCAAGGAAAACAAAAGCAGAAGAAAGAAGTGGGATACATCAAACTGAAATGGAAGACATCAACAAAATAAAAAGACAACCTACTGAATGGGAGAAGATGTTTACAAATGATATATCCAGTAAGGGACTGATAATCTAAAATATACAAAGAACTCATAAAACTCCAAAAAAAAATCCATTTAAAAAGTGGTTAGAGGACCCAAATAGACATTTTTACAAAGAAGACATACAGATGGCCAACAGATACATGAAAAGGTGCTCCACATCACTAATCGTCAGGGAAATGCAAATCAGAACCACAATGAGATACCACTTCACACCAGTCAGAATGGCTAGTATCAAAAAGACAAGAAATAACAAGTGTCAGCAGGATGTGGAGAAAAGGAAACCCTCATGCACTTTCAGGAATGTAAACTGGTCCAGCCACTATGGAAAACAGTATGGAGGTTCCTCAAAAAACTAAAAATAGACATTCCTAACAAGCCAGTAACTCCATTTCTGGGTACTTATGTAAAGAAAACAAAACCACTAATTTGAAAAGGCATATGCACCCCTATGTTTATTGCAGCATTTTTTACAGGAGCCAAGATATGGAAGCAACCTAACTGTCCATTAGAAGAATGGACAAATGAAAATGTAGTATATTGATACCATCCTTGACCCAGGGACTGCCTAGGGGAATGGACTATCTACCATCTTGGATGAATCATGTAGCTGGGTAGGGCTCACCACAGACTATCATGAAATGAGTGGTCCCAGGAGGAGGAGGTTTGTCCACTTTTTCCTGGAAGTTTCATGTGGCAGAAAGAGCATGAGATTTGGAGCCAGGACATCTGGATTTACACCAGGGATCTGCTACTTATTAGCTGTGGGAATGTGTGTTTAATATCTCTGAGTCTCAAGTTTTCTTATCTTTAAAATGAGGATAATAATAATTATACCCATTTCCTAAAGTTTTTATAAGGATTAAATAAGGTGATAAAAGTAGAGTGGGCCCTAATCCAGTATGACTAGTGTCCTTATAAAAATGGAAATTTAGACAGAGAAAGAAACCCACACAGAATACCAAGTAAAGATGAAGACGGAGATCAGGGTAATGCAACTACAGTCCAAGAAACGCAAGACTACCAGCAAACCACCAGAAGCTAGGAGAGGGCATGGAACAGATTCTCCATCCAGTCCTCAGAAGGAACCAACCCTGCTGATATCTTGATCTTGCAGTTTTAGCCTCCAGAACTGTGAATAAATAAATTTCTGTTCTTTAAGCACCCCTGAAAAAAAGATGTGGTTCATACACAGAATGGGATATTACTCAGACATAAAAATAAATGAAACTTGGCTATTTACAACAACATGGAAGCACCTTGAGGGTATTATGCTAAGTGAAATAAGTCAGACAGAAAGACAAATAACACAGGATTTCTCTTATATGTGGAATCTAAAAAAACAAAAGCAAGAAACAGACAACCCAGAAATGGACTCATAAATAGAGAGCAAACTGGTGGTTGCTAGATGGGAAGGGGCTGGAGAGATAGGCAAAGGATTCTTCCAGTTATAAAAGAAATAAGACAGGATGAAAGGTACAGCATAGGGAGTACAGTCAACAATATTGTAATAACTTGGTATGGTGATAGATGGTAACTACACTTACCATTGTGAGCATTTTGTAATGTAAAAAATGTTAAATCAATATGTTGTTCAACTGAGACTATTATAATATTATATCAACTGTACTTCAGTTTTTAACAAAAGCAAACAATACCCCTATGGAAACCCTGGGTTAACATGTTTTAAGACAGTGTTACTAGAATATATAAAAAAAACTGTAAGCCTTAATAAGTACAGTGATATACCCACTCAACACTAAAATTATAAGAACACAAATTCAGACAAAAAATGTGAAACATCTTTTTCATGATTTTGCTATGACTAGGCATCTATTTTGTGTGTGCACATATATGTGTATGAACTAGGGAAGAAAAAATGATTTAACCTCATTCCAGTTATTTTAAATATTTTAAGAGCTTCCAAAGGATAGTTACAGCAGAGTATATTTCTTTATGATATCTCTCCTTTTATGTGGTATTAAGACATTGGCTTATGACTCACAATTAGTTTAAAATGGTTAAATTCCAGTTTGCTTTTAAGATGACTTAAAAACTATTAAGCTATTAATAACTAAGGGGAAGGACAGTTAAATATTTTTATCCTGTCACCAGGAAATAACTCCTTACAGAATGTCCAAATTTAACTAACCTAACAGTTTTTCAACTTACAGCAGCTTATCTCACCAAAACAGGGTACCTTGAGATTTGCAATTTCAAATAGTACAATTAAAAAGTGAAAATGAATGGGAGGCCACCCCTCTACCACCAAAAATAGAGATTTAGGGGAAGGGAGTGATGCAAATTAGTGAGAAATATTTTTTAGAAGTTCAAATTTCTTAATTTTAAATATTAGATTGACTTTATTTAAATGGTGTATTATATTGCTTCTTTTCATTAATAGTTATTGAGTTAATCTTGTGCTTAAACTATAATTAAATAAAAGATTTTGTATGTTTTTCAGAAACTACATCTGACCAGAGTGACATTGAAGGTAGGATCAGAGCCCTGAAGGATGAGCTGCGGAAAAGAAAATCAGTTGTGGACCAGTTGAAGAAGGAACAGAAAAAAAGGCAAAAGGAAAGATTGAAAGCCCAAGAAGCCAGTCTGATCAAACAATTAGAGGTTAGACATGGGAGGAAAGGGGTTTAATATTAAGGCTAATGATGGATGTGAAGCCTAAAATGTTTTTAATGTTTGTTAATAAAGTAATGGGTTGGGATTTTTTAACATTATTTCCATGCTACATTTTAACTCTTAAAAAATCTAAGCCTATCTAAGTAAAATCTTAAGACATTAAATTAAAATATTAAATATTATAATATCAAGCAATTAAGTAAATGTGAAAATAAAATATGAACATAAGGGGTTTTTTCTAAGTAAATAATGTTAGACCTCTGAAGGAAAGATTGATATCCTTGCCCTCAAAAAGAACCATTAGATAAATAATTCTAGCTATTGGAATTATCTCTTTTTTTTTTTAAGCAGAATTATCTCTTTTTTTTTTTTAAAGATGTTTCATGCCACACAACTTACGAGTATGACTGTACTATTTGGATGGCTCTTAAATAATAAGTCTAAACTTGACTTTTCTTCAAGTTCTAGCAACCTTCTCTAATTCTGCTGCAGGCTGGAAATCTGGTTTTGTTATCCTCATTCTCTTTTCTTCTGTCCAGTCATCAGATCTCATTGATTCTTTTTTAAAAAGTCTTCTTTCTTGTCCCTTTCCATCCCAACTGCCACCAAGTTATTTGGGACTCTTAAGGTCATCTTGCTTCTTCTGTGCATAGCCTCTTAAATGTCCTTGCTTCTGGTTATTCCCTGTTGCAGTCAAATTGCCAGCTTGGTTTTCCTAAAATCCCATATTCATTATAAAATCCCTCTGAACTTCCTCCTCATCACAAGAATCCCTTTTCATGACATCACCAGAGAGATCATTCAGCTCCTACCTGACCACTTCCAGTAATAGGAAATTTCAAATTTTCAAGGCAATTGCTTTCATTGTTGGACTCTAGGTACTCTGTTAGAAAGCTCTAAGCTCTTGGTAACATTTAGCCATAATTTTTGCCCTTTTAATTGTCCTGGTTTTGTGGTAACACCAAACATGTGTTCCTCCTACATTTAATAATTTAATCATCAAGTACTCAAGCACATATATATATATATATATATATATATGCTGGAACTCAACTAATTACACATATTTTCATTTCATACACAAAACAAGGTGTGAATATTACTATCCTTGTTTTGCAAATGAGGAACTGAGTTTCAGTGGGATTAATGATATCCAGGGACACACTGTTCATATGTGGTAAAGCTAGGATTTTAATCTAACTCCAAATTCTGTGCCCTTACCATTATAGTACACTATCTTACACATAGAAAATAGACCCACACAGATCTTCCTAACAGATCTAGAGAAAATAGGTACATAGGCACACAATACAAAGATGGGAACAGGGATTTTTAATTTGCACAGATGTTTAGAAGGAAGAAGAGTGGTTAGGATACAATGGCCATACGGGGAAGTTAATTTTGGAAAGTAGTAGAAAACAGAACTTGAAAATAAAGGTCATGTTCAGGACTTTAGAAACCAGACTGATGAGTTTGAACTTCATTCTGTAGGTCAGTAGTCTTCAGTCTGACTGCACATTAAATTAACTGAAGAGCTTTTTGGAAAATAAAACATCCAGGTTCACTCCCAAAGATTTTGATTCATTTAGTCTAGGGTGGGGCCCAGAATTTAAAAGCACTACTATAGGTGATGAACCATTGAAAGCTAAATGAAATACTATTAGATTGACTAGCATTGCTCATAAATATTCATTAATGGATATGTTAGCCAGAAAGATCTCTAGAAAAGTGCCATAAGAGTCCATCTCATTCAACATTTCATTAAATGGTTTAAATAAAAACAAAAAAAGTCCTGTATTTAAGCTTTACAATTATGGTATATGATGGAGAAATATATACTATATAGTACTTTATATGTAAAAAAAAACTTTTGGCTTTTATTTGATCATAGATTTAATAAATGAAGTACAGTTATGCAAGTATAGCTTTTAGATCTAAGAAGTCATACATACCTAGCTAGCTAGACCATCTAGCTGTAGCATATGTTTAATACCTGAAGTTACTTTATCAAAAGATTATGAATTCAGAGGACAGTAACATGAATGATAAGAGTTGGAAAAGTAAGGATTGGCCCACATTTTGGGTAGCTGTAGCAATTAACAAGCACCCATCTGCTCACTCATTCATTCTATAATATTTTTTGACAGCCTACATTGGGCCAGACACTGTGAGTAAGTTCTAGGCATACAGTGCTGGACAGAAAAGCAATAGTCTCAAATAGTGAGAGGTGTAATGTGGAGCTTTAGCCCTGAAAAGTAAGAAGAGATGTAATGAGGTCTTCCATTAGATTTCATACAAATTAGAATTATAAATTAGTGAAGGTTTGTTTACAGAATAGCTAATAGCTACACAACTTTTTTTGCACTTCTGAACTATCATACTTGCAACCATACCTTTCTATCTCTTCAGGATTTGTATTCCTAAATGCTTACTGTTTAAGAAGCTTGCTGCTGTTGAAACTCAGCATAATAGCTAAACTTTTTAAAGATACCACAAAAGTGTTAGGACACCCTTTAAAGACTATTATCAGCTAAAGAAGCTTTTTTAACGTGGCCAGGCCTGAATTACTGCTTCATAAGTATTAAACTTACATAGATGAGACTTTATCATTTCTTAATTGGTATTAGAGTTACAACTATACATATTGCTTATACATAGACTATCTCAGAAACGATATATACTAATAGCTGTTTATAGACCTCTAGGGAATGATACCAATGTTGGGAGAAAGATTTTTACATTACATCTTCTTTACTGTTTGAATATTTTATCATAAACGATACTATTTTATAATTTAAAGTAGTTTTTGAAAATTCTGTGTAGTGACTCCTTTGATTTTCCTAAACTTAGTCATATGATGAATTCATTAAGAAAACTGAAGCCGAGCTTAGCCGAGATTTGGAAACATCACCAACAGCCAAGCCTCAGATTAAAATGCTGTCCTCAGCTTCTGAAAAACCCAAGATCAAGCCCCTTCCACTACACAGGTAGAAAATTTTAATAACTTACCTGTATTCTGCCTTTTTTGAAAAAGGAATAAGGGAAGATTTTTAGTAGAAGCTATCTTTTAAGTAACTGAAATTGTAGAATTAAAAATACTGATTTATATTTTTAGTTTCACTAAAGTAAAATTGTTATGTATGATATAGTCACAAATCAAATGTATAATAAGGTACAGATTTAAAAATATATTTTGAATCCTGAAATCTGGTGGGTGCAATGAAACTAGAACTCTCCAGTATTGCTGATAGTAGCACTGTAAGCTGGTATAGATCTTTCGAAAAGCAATTTGGCAATGTTTCAAAAGTTGAAAACAATCTGTAACTTTTGACTCAATAATTCCACTTCTGGAAATCTAGCTTGAAAAATATGGACTACCAAAAATCTCTTTTTGCCTGAATGTTTATCTTAACATCCTTTATATTCATAAAACATTGGGAAGTGATCTGCATTTCCAAAAATGGGTGAATAGATCAGTAAATTATGGTTCTTTCCAGGAATAGAATATTATGCAACTAGTAAATGCAAATACAGAAGATACTAATGTAGCAACATTAGACTATATAGTTTTCTGTATATAAAACCTCAGGTTATAATATTTAAACTAAATTTTAAACAATGAATAGGGGTTAGACAGGTCAGTGGGACTAAAAAATAGGGAGTACTTCAGGGTAAAGGGCATTCATGAATGACCAAAAGCAACAAAGAGCTTCTAGATCATCGAAACTGAACATAATAGGATGTTGCTGGAATTAGAAAAGACTGGAAAAATAAATAAAAGCCAAACTGTGAAAACCTTGTACTCATTCTTAGTAGTTTCTATTTCATCTTTTTGAAGATGTGATGTGGATGGAGCCTTTGAAAGTTTGAAAAAAATATAGAGGGATTTTTTTGTTTGTTAGAAAAGTAATACAGCTCATTACAGTTAATTTATCATTACCTCAGTTTGAATCCTGGCTCCAGCACCAGTTAGCTATTTAACTTTGGGGACGTTATTTAACCATTCTGTGCTTCAGTTTTTTAACAGGATTTATATCCCTGTAGTAACACTTGAGTAATAAATTTGTTATGAGGGAAAAAAGACAACTTAGAACAGGGCCTAGCATACAGTTAGCCCTATGTATTAGCATTATTATTAGAGTATTGAGAGAAACAGTAAAAAGAAGAAAGTTTAAAGCATATCATACCCAACTATCCCAAAATAGCACATCAGCAATTAGGTATATTTCCCTTTAGGGCTTTTTATGTTTAGATTTTGTGTGTATTTTTGTTACATATGCATTTTCCCATTATAAATAAGCTTTGTTTTAATTTCTAGATAATATGCTACGAATGGCTTTATAGTCTTACTAATCAAGCTACTGAAGAATTTGAACCAGAGAATAACAGTCAGATTTGTGTTTAGGGAGATCTATCTGACTATAGTATGAAGGAAAGGTAGAAAGGAGTAAGCGTAGAAGCAGAGAGAATAGTAGTCTAAGCCAGTTTTCCAATAATCAGTGGTAATAAGAGTAGAGAACAGGAGATAAATTTGGAATATTTAAAAGTAGATTTGACTAATTAAAGTTCTACATAGGGAGGTGGGGGAGATTTAGGATGACTTTCAGTTTTCTCTTAGTAGTTGGTTGAGTCAAAGTTCCATGAACTTAAATGGAAAATCAGGTGTTCTTTTGTGGGAAGTTTATAGATTTTAAAATGTTAATTTTGAGGTGCCTGTAGCTTATCTAAGTGGAATTACCCAGGAAAGATGTCAGGGTTAAATACATGAGGATGATCAGCATATGGTGGTTGAAGCCATAAATACAGCGACATCACCCAAAGGAGGTCCGCATTCAGAGAGAAGCAAAGGGAGCCAAGTGCGATAAAACAGCACATTTAAGGGCATTATAAAGAAGTAGGAGTGGAAGCCAAATATTATGACTTAGCAAATAGAGAAGGCAAGAAAATGAAGATGGTGCATATAGCTCTTCATGGTAACTTAAAGAATAAGAGAACAGTAGCATGAGGTGGAAGAATGTAGAATTGAGGGGGACTTTTTTTTGAGGCTGAGGCACACTTATAAGCTAAGGGGAGAAAATCTGCAGATTAAAGGATGACAGATTGTAGGAAAGAAAATGGCTAATTGAGGAGTACAATCAGGCTGTGAAAATGTGTGGGATTTGGGACTGAAAAGAGTTTCAAAGATTTAACTTTGAACAAGTTTGCGAGACACACGTTTTTCTTCCCTGAAGACGGGAGGTAAGGCAGTTGGGATGGCTGTGAATATAGAAAAGTTTATGGGTAGAAAGATTGAAGGTAACGAAGTTCATGCTGATGACCTGTCTTTTTCCCATTAAAAGAGGTAAGATCGTCTGCTGAGAGGGATGAGGGCTAGGAATTGGCTTCATAAAAGTGGCAGAGGCTGAACTACCTCCTGTTGAAAAGAAAGAAGTTGTCTAGGAACTGACTGCTCTTTGTTACCAGTTATTTGAGTGTCAGCGATACACTTATTTCTTCTCATTAATTTTTCTATTTCAGATCTGAAACATCAAAGAACTGGAAATCACTAACTGAGTCAGAACGTTCCCGAGGATCCCTGGAGTCCATTGCTGAACATGTTGGTATGTTAACTAGAAAAAATGATTACACTGTATCCACATGGTGGAAGGATTTTACAAATGCCTACACAATTCTCCCTCTACAGGTTTTTGATTGAAGAATGAATTTCTTTAGATCATTTAATATTCTAAATTACTTTTATACTTTGATGTGATCTATTGGTTATGTATAAGTTATGTGAATCAGTCTTTATTGTCCCAAATTTATGATGAAAACCAGGGCATAAAGATATTAATCTAAAATGGCTAAATGTGTCTTTAAGATCTCTAAATTCTCCCTTAGATTTTGTATTTGATTATATGTATTTTCAGCCTATGCTGTTTCTCAGGGTAAGTGGTTATATACTTCTTTTCAATTTAATGCAAAGAAAGATAAAAATTACTGAAAATAAAGTGTAGTGAATTAAGGAATAAAGCAAAACTGAGGAATGAACAAGCCCACCCAGCAACAATGACAAAATAAAGATTTGAATTCACAACTTTTAATTCTTGGTTTGTTACCTCATCAGATCTTATATTTTTCTTATTTTGTAATTTTAACTTTTAAAGTGCTATATTTGCAGAAATAGTTGTTCTCTTTTCTTTTCTTTTCTTTCCTTTTTTTTTACATACAAGAGCTTAGTTGAAGTCCCCAGGAATATTCATTCTTTTAGAAGTATGTTTGTCCCTCCTTCATTACTTTTCTATTTAAGGAAAGTATGTAATAGCCACCATACAATTCTGTTTTTTTGCATGATTTGAAAATGATTGTGCAAATCAATGTTTCCATAAACTTAGATCCATTTTTCTTTACTTTATAAGTTAAGACAACACTTAAAAAATTTATTCCAAACTTTTAAACTTTGGTCATTTTAAGTGTTCTGTTTATTATTGGTGCAGTGTATTCTATTAAAGGAAAAACTTAGCTTACATGGCAACCAAAACAGGTCATACTTATTGACCAGAGTCTTCCTCACTAACAGTGGCTTTTATTTAAACTTTTGTTCCAGAAATTGAAGATTGTAATTAAATATATGTGGGGTTTTTTTTCCTTTAAGATGCGGCATTGGCAGGTTCTGAGAGATCGGTGTCAGAAAGGTCTCTATCTGCATATGCAAAGAAAGTGATTGAATTGAACAGTCGAACAGAAGAGCATTTTCAGACTTCATCTCCAATTCTCAGCTCATCGAGAAAAACCAGAGCAGAATCTGGAGATTCCCTAGAAAACGTACCTCCATTACCTCTTCTAAAAGAACTAAATGTTCCTAATAAAATTCTAGATGTGTCAGATGTCAAGATTGAAGAAGAATTGAATCCAAAATCAGAAATACAAGAAGTAGAATATGCAAAATTAGAGGAGAGCCTAATTGAAGATATCTGTTCTAAACATTCTAGGAAGTCTGATGTCTTACTGAAACTAGACCTGGAACAGGGAGATTCATCTGAAATTCTTTCAAGGAAAGATCTTTCTTTAGATTCTATAAATGTTCAGAAAGACTTGGTAAGATTAGCCATTGAAAATCTTCAGAAAAAAGAGTTGAAGGAGAAACAGTCAGATCAAGATATGTGTCATAGTCCATACATCCAATCAGAAAAAGACAGTCATGAACAAAAGAACATAAAGGAAAGAGACTCATCATTGTCACCTCTTTTTGCTGTTAAAGAGATATCATGTTCTGATTTTGAAGTATCTTCTTTCAAGAAACACATTTCAGCTGAATTGTACAAAGATGACTTTGAGATGTCATCTTCGTTATCACTCAGGAAAGAATCTTGCAGAGATAAGTCCCATCCAACAAGGAGCTCTAGAAGTAGAGCCACTAGCTTTGGTAGTGACGATGAGATCAGTGAGTGCCTCAGTGAGAAAAGCCTTTCTATTGATAGCAATACCCACTCTGGAAGGCTGTTAGAGCTCAAGTCCCCTACTGAGCTTATGAAAAGGGAGGAACGCAGTGATGTAGAACATGAACAGGGAGTTACTGAATCCCCCTCCTTGGCTTCAGTTTCTGTTACAGATGAGTTACTTGATTTCCACATTGGTGATAGGGTATTGATTGGCAATGTTCAGCCAGGAACTCTTCGATTCAAAGGTGTGACTAGTTTTGCTAAAGGATTTTGGGCTGGAGTGGAGTTGGATAAAGCTGAAGGAAATAACAATGGAACATATGATGGCATTGTATACTTTGTGTGCCAAGAGAAGCATGGTATTTTTGCTCCTCCTCAAAAAATATCTCACATTCCAGAAAACTTTGAAGACTATGTATATATAAATGAAGATGAAGACTCTTACTCAGATGAACAATATCAATACTATAATCAAGAACAAAAAGGTACAGAGAGTCCCAAGTTTGATAGGGAAAAGGATGCAACTGATCATTTTAATGAGAAATCTCTCCCTAGTATGCACGACATAGAAGCCTCAGTTGACAAAAGCCTTAAAATCGAAACAGACAACATACAGGACATTTCTGGGGTTCCTGAAGTCCAAGTTCACCAGCAGCCTTCGGTGGGTTCACTGGTTTCTTCACAGGAAAACAAAGGCCTTGTTTCTGGTGCCACAGAGAAGGTTTCCTGTGCTTCAGACGGCAATGCTTTAGACAGTACCTTTTCTGAAGAATTAAAGAAGCAACAGCAGCTTACAGAAAAAGAAAAGAACTTACATCCCAAGGTTTCAGAAAAACTTTCTACCCCACTCCTGGACCTTTTAACAAGAGAAAAGAACCAATTGGAAGCCCAGCTAAAATCATCACTAAGTGAGGAAAAGAAGTCAAAGCAACAGCTAGAAACAGTCAGCTTACTGACAGAGAGTTTACTAGAAACCTTTGTGAAGGACACAGTCAATCAACTACGACAAATCAAAACCACTAGGAATGAGAAGATCCAGCTTCGCAATCAAGAGCTTCTTGATGATAAGCAAAAGAAAGTTCCACCCCAAGGCCTATCCCAAAATCAGGAAGAACAATCACCCAGTGTTCCAGGTTGCTTCTTAAGGTCTGAGTTAGAAGATGAAAAAGAAGAAATTTCCTCACCAGATATATGTCCCAGACCTGTAAGTATTTTGTCTAGAAAAAATGTCCATTAACCTTACCTTGGAATTGCATTTTCATTCTATAGCTCCTAATAGGTTTTTTGTGACATGTTGTTTATTGAATCAAGATCACTGTTATTAGTTTTTAAAGGCTATGGCTATTTTTCTGTTCTGAAGTATAATTGTCCTCTGTTATGTGGTGAGTGGTCACTATAGGGTTGTCACAAACCTATTATGCTGGATTGAAAACCAGTTTTTTGAGTTTTATGCTGGATTGAAAACCCATGCATACTGTTTACAGATTAGATTCCCTTCTAAATTCTCTGAAAAATTTATTCCATGGAGTTTTCCAATGGTTTTCAACTCAGCTCTTTTTTACCTGAGAAATTATATGTCTACATATCTACTCAGTCATAGGTGCCATGAAAAGATTACTAGTTGTAGTGTTGATTCTGATAAAACTGAAATATATCTACTATGACATATACTCAGACCATCAACTTGTTTAAGTTGTCCATGGACAATTGAACAAAAGTAATGATTTTGAGTAACTTGAGCCAGATAATAACCAAAGGTGAGAAATCTCATATCCCATTTCTTATCCTAGAGACAAGATAGTCTTTCAGAAACAGAATAATGAGGGTTCAAAAAGAAAAATAATCAATAAATAATTAATAAAAATTCAGTTTTAAAGCTTATGTAACAGAATTATGGGAAACAGGGTTTTTTTCCTTAAACTGTTCATTAGTAGACACAGTATTTGTTTTGATAGAGAAATAGTGAATATGCAAATAATGTATTTGCTTTGTCCTAAAAAACAAAATCCAAAACTTGTTAAGTGATCTGAGGTCCTTAAGTGGTGTTCTATTTGAATGATTCCATTTCTGTAGGAAAGTCCAGTATTCGGTGCCAGTGGGCAGGAAGAGCTTGCTAAGAGACTTGCTGAACTTGAGATCAGCCGGGAGTTCCTGAGCGTGTTAGGAGATGATCAAGACTGGTTTGATGAAGACTTTGGTTTGAGCTCTTCTCACACGATCCAAAAAAATAAGGCAGAAGAAACAGTTGTACCTCTAATAGCAGAACCTAAAAGAACTCCTCAAAAGCCATGTGAAACATTATTGGCGGTCCCACACACTGCAGAGGAAGTAGAAATTCTTGTACATGATGCAGCAGAAGAACTTTGGAAATGGAAAGAATTAGGTCATGATTTTCATAGCCTGAGTATTCCTACAAAACTTCTTGGCTGTGCCAGTAAGGGTCTAGATATAGAAAGCACTAGTAAAAGGGTCTACAAACAGGTATGTAACATAGAAGGATAATTCCAATTTTTAAACTCTGTTTTCTGAAATTTGGATTCTTAGCCATTTTATTTTGTTTTATTTTTCTCTATTAAGGCTGTTTTTGATTTAACAAAAGAGATTTTTGAGGAAATATTTGCTGAGGATCCCAACTTGAATCAGCCTGTCTGGATGAAGCCATGTAGGATCAACTCTAGTTATTTCCGACGAGTGAAAAATCCAAATAACCTTGATGAAATCAAGGTAAACTGCTAACTATAGAGTATCTCCTTTATTGACTTGCTGCTTACTTATGCAGATCTATAAATGCTGTAAAAGCAGGTGTTCTTCTGTATTATTCACCTTTCTGTCATCCAGACCTGTCCTATAGTGGGTATCAATAAATAATTTGTTGATTCATTGAATCCATGAGCAATGGATGGATGGGGATGAGAGGGAGTCTTGAATCCTCAAGATTTTGCGAAACAAAACTTTAAACAGTCATTTCCTATATAAATGTAATTTATAATATTTAAGAAAAAACAGTAAATACTTAGGGAAATAATTGCAACTCATAGGATTTTAGGTTAGTTCTTGATAATAAAGATATACATAGTCTATAAGTGTACCTGAAAACATGCATATATCAAACATGCCAGCCCTAGACACATAGGTGTTACCTTTCCACTTTTGATTTTAGAGATTCCATGTTGTAATGTGCTTTTGAAATATGTGGAATAGTTTTATTAAAAAATACTGTCTGTTACCTGAATTTCATGTGTACAGCACAATGATTTGATATTTGTATATATTGTGAGAGGATCACCATAGTCTAGTTAACATACATCTGCATATAATTACAGATTTTTTTCTTGTGATGAGAACTTTTAAGATCTAAGCAACTTTAAATATGCAATACAGTATTATTAACTATAGAAATGGTTTGAAAATATTTTGTACTGACAAAACACCAACAGATATTTGTGAGATGCAGCCTAACATATATATACATTGGCCAAATCCAGCCCACGACCTGTTTTTATAAATAAAGTTTTATTGGACCATGGCCATACCCATTTATTTACATATTGTCTATCCTGCTACAACAGCAGAGTTGAGTAGTTGTGACAGAGACCATATGGCCCGCAAAGCCTAAAATATTTACAGTCTGGCCCTTTACAGAAAAAAGTTGCCAACCCCTGCTTAGAGTAAAGTAAATAGCAAAAACATAAATTTTCAAAGACAGATTTATTAAAAAAACACAAAACTTTAAAAATGAATTTCAACTTTAAGAAATGAAATATCAGAACCATCAGGGAACATTTGCAAAACACTGGTGTACTCCGTTCTTTTCAGCCCTTCACAGTTGATATGTCCTTGAGAGAGAGAGAGAGAGTGTGAGAGTGTGTGTGTGTGTGTGTGTGTGTGTGTGTGTGTGTGTGTGTGTGTG
>JAQQAC010018689.1:20847183-20882612 GCA_029783875.1 Phataginus tricuspis | reverse complement strand
TGTGTGTGTGTGTGTGTGTGTGTGTGTGTGTGTGTGTGTGTGTGTGTATAGGTGTTAGGCAGTGAATGGTGGAGTGTGAGGGCATATTGGTAGTTTGAGAATCTTCGCAAATGATTCTGATTCATAAGTGTGTCCTTTCCCCCACAAAGAACATTGTTTTTACAGAAAACCGCAAAAAGTAATAAAAACCCAAATTATTTTATCAATAAAAACGAGTAAGTTGAAAAAAGACAAGAAGATATACACCGGCAATCTGAGTTCATACATCAGTATAACACACAGTGATACTGCCCACTAATTTTAATATTGAGAAACCATTTTTTGTAAAGTTTCTTTAAGAGCGATAGTTCAAATATTGTTAATTAGCAGTGAAATTATCATGCTTCTGATGCTGAAGTGTAGGTAAAAAAAATTTTCACTAACCATATTCAGGTCTTGGTGCTTCAAAATAAACTATCCCAGTCAAACCTTGTACTTTGCTCACAGGTCATTGCTCCTAAAATTTATGTGCGATTTCTCAGGTTCTGAGATTTATTTCGTGTTTTTCTTTTTTAGAGTTTTTCTGGTTTGAAGTTAGCTACTGGTGATTCTTGGGTAGAGGGGACTCTAAAGTGATTTTTCTTTGAAGATTCATCATTGGGTTTTACTTTTATATGTTGTATAAAAACAAAAGTTCATTTAGGGAATACAATCTGAGCATTTGGAATGCTTTTCTTTTCAAATTGCTAAGTGGAGCTATAAGTGGAAGAAATTTGTATGATCTTTCATTATAAATATTGTATTCATAGCATAAATCTGTATACTGCATTAGAAGTGCTAAATCTCAGGAATTTTATTACTTGTATTCCATTCATTCCTCTTGTTTTCACAGAACTTCATAGCAACTGAAGTACTCAAGTTGTTCAGTCTTAAAAAGGAGCCAAACCACAAAACAGATTGGCAGAAAATGATGAAATTTGGAAGAAAGAAAAGAGACCGAGTGGATCATATCCTGGTCAGTGTGTATAACTGAACTATTTTTATTTCAACCATCTCTTCTAAAATCAGAGTGTAGTTGGATTCTAAAAAGAAGGGGAATATAATTTATCTTAAGTCTATTATAGTGAAGTCTTAAGCTTTCATTTGCTGCATTTTTGCCCCTCAGTTTTAGAGATCGCTTTCCTGTGAACTCAGTAAGTGAATATTTAACTTAACAGTATTTTGTGGCTATGGAGAAGTTGAAAAGTAAAAGTTAAGTGGAGGCAAAGTTTAAGGTACTGAATTGAAAAGAGCGCAGTGTAGACTCAAGCCAGAATGCCTGTTTGCCACCTGGTGTATAATCTTGGACAACTAACCTCTTTATGCCTCATTTCCCTATGTGCAAAACGAACATGCTCATGATAGTACCTATTTGATAAAATCATTAAGATGATTAAATGAGTATTTATATATGTATATAGAGAGAAGTTTCATGCATGTAACTCAAATATTAGCTCTTATCATTTCATCGTTATTATTCAGAATCTTAGCTGAATAGGATTTATTCCATTTTTCAATATATTTCTCTATCATTAGAAAAACATATGTTAAACAAAAAAAGGAAAGGAAAAAAGTCTTTCATCTTAAATAGTTAAGTAGCAGACTTAGGAAGCTTGGATGTTACTTGATTCAGGTATACCTCTAAAACGTTTTCATTCTGGACTTCCTATCTTGTTTGTATTTACATTCATATGTATAAATGTAATGCTTAAACTTAACAGTTTTCCTACAGTATGTACTTCTCCGGTGCTTCATTTACTCAGTAGTAACTATACTAGATAAACATTTCTTTAATGTTTTTATGGTTTGCCATTCTTTCTCGTGCCTTATTTGATCCTCACAATAATTATACAAGGTAGAAGAATTAATGTTATTCTGCTTACAAATGAGAAAGTTTAGACTCAAAGCTATTAAATGACTTGCTCAGCAAACAAGAGCAAAGACTTAAACCAATTAGCTCTTCATAGATCTTTGCCTCTCAAGCTGAACTTGCTCTCGTATTTCTACAATGGCTTACAAACTTTTAGTTACTAGTAATTTCCAAGATGTTAACTTCCTCCCCTTCTTTAGCAATTAAAGACAAAAGCATGTCAAGAGACATTCATTTACCCTACTATCAGTTATATTGATCATATCCCGTATAAATCATCTCTGCACACACATTGAGTCAAGAATTGTGCTAATTAAGGACTGGTGTTAAAATGGGAAGCAAAACAAATGTAGACCCTGCCTTCCCGGATTTACAGTTTGTTGGCAGAAACTAGCCATTAATATATAATTTACACAAATGTGCAAGTAGCAATCAAATGATAAAAATGGAAGAATAGGGAGTTTCTCTAAAAATATAAAGCCGGGGGAACTGATAAAAGGAGGATGGTCAGGGCGGGCTGAACTGAGATTTGAGCTGAGATCTTAAAGATGAATAAGCATTAACTGAGTTCTATGATAGAACATTTCAAGGAGAGCAAGCCACATGTGCAAAGGCCTGAAATGGGAAGGAGTATGAGTTTGAGCTACAATGTCAGTGTGGCCGGAGAGTGAGGGATGAGGTGACAGCATAAGGTGAAGCTGGAGAGAGAGAGTCAACATCTTGCAGTACCTTGTAAGCCATGTTAAGGATTTTGGATTTTATCTTAAAAGCAAAGAATTTAAGCAAGAGAAATAACAAGATTAGATTTGTAGTTTAAAAAAAATCACTGGAGAAATGGTTCAAAAGAAACAAGTGTGTGGAGGAAAAAAGACCGGCTAGAAGGATGTTACAGGTGAAAGATAAGTGTTATATTAAAGCAGAATTTCTTGGATAAATTTATCTTGAGCACATGTCAGAGTAAATGAGGAGACCAGCATGGGTAATATACCAATTCAAAATGGCATGTAGAGTGAAGGTTTAATACATAAGGCTTCTAGCTAGTTACAGCTTTGACTTCATATGGTTGTAAAAATGTCATCTTAATAGTGAAAGGATTAAATACAGGCAGAGGAGGGCAACAATTTGGAGCCATCTTCAGACCTGAACTGTTAATCAGAAATAATAAGTAATACATCTAAGAAGTGAACAGTAAGCAAGTCGATTTGTGGCTCTTTAAAGATGTACCGAGAAACAAGATATTATCCTTGGATGGTGGAGGCTTCCAGCAGGGCCAAATAGGGTTGGTTAGGCAGAGACATGTCTCCAGCATTTATCAGAAATTCTCCAATATTAAACAAACAAAATGTTCCTTTTGCCAGTATAAGATTATTATAGCTTAAATGAGGGTGATATCTGTGTATAATAATTGAAGAGATTGAGGAATTGGGAAACAATAGTGAAATACATATTATGTGAATATCCCCTTTGCTTGTCATAAAATATTTTTCAACTTCCTACAGAGACACCTGGGCCTGTGTGTAACCTCTTCCATGAGTTCACTCTTCTTAATGTTGAGGGTAAATGATATTGTTAGTTCCCAGAGTTCCTTGAGTAACAAGAAATGCTAGTCACTTCTCCCACTGTTAGATTTAGCCAACCTAGAATATGGAAATTCTAATTTTTTGCATTTTAGAGGGTTTTAGAGATTTAAAACAACAAATTTTTATAACATGAAAAAAATTTTCCTTTAGTACAAAAGAAAAAGATCTCAAAAACAGGAAAATTTTTAAAGTTTTGAAAATCATATTTATAATAAAATAATGTTCATTTTAGGAAAATTTTAAAATAATGATCAAAAGAAAATGATCATGATAATTAACCACCTAGGTAACTCTTAAAATTTTGATGTATAGACTTAGAGTCTCTTTTTATACATTTTTCAAAGAACTGGGATTGTAGGTTTTTTTTTTAAATCTGATTCCGTAGTAAAATGTGAATGTTTTTCATTGTCACAGGTGTTCCTCTATTAATATAATTTTAATAACTGTATTCCATTTTATTTTTTGTGGAAATACAGTAGTCCACAAAAGTCCATTTATTGTATGGATGTCCAAAATTTATTTAACCAGTCAGTAATTTTTTTGCTCTTTTCAACAACACTGTTGTAATAAACATCTTGCAATATGGTATATGTTTGTATGTGTTTCCAGTAATTTCCTTAGCATAAACTAGAAATAGAACTGTTGATTAAAAGTATATGCAGAATGTTAAGGTTGTTGTATATACTGAACAGATTGCAGGAAGGAGTTTTTTATTAAGAGAAAAAGGAGGAGGTAATGGTGACAGAAGAGGGGGATTCTTGCAGCTTGTAAGAAGTATGCTGATAGGAAAAACTCTAGAGAAAATAGGATGACATAGAGGAGAGAGAACTGCTGGTGCGATATCCCTGAATGTACCAGGAGGTAGTCCACACAAGTGGAGGGGCTGGCCCTCGGCTGAATGTTCATTGCCCTTTTTAAACACTTGTAACATGATTAACTATTGCATTAAACATTTCATAGTAAACAGTTGCTTCTCCTAGATTAAGAAAATAGTTCAGCTGGTTTTGCTTGGACTAGGAAGGTCTGTAACTGCATGTGTCTTTAGGCATTATTTGAGGTGAGTAAAATGCAAAGAATGTTTTTTAGACATAAGGCCCTCTGTTAGCCAGAAAAGAAGAGAAATCATCCTTCCAGGTACAGTTCTCACTCATTGGCCCTTTATCATTTCAGAAAAACATTGATTAATTTGTATCTTAGGTTCGCGAAGAATATGATGAGCTATTTTTAGCAATGTGTTCTCAAAGTATTTATGATGTGGAATGAATAAAAAATAATTAGACCAATTTTTGTATATCCTTTATAAATTGTAGCCTTGGAAAATCTCCCTACTGTAGGTAGGCTTGCACTTAAAATGGCAAATCCTGTAGTGAAACCACCTATGTCCTGATTGGATCTCCTTTACAATGTACAGTCCAATAGGTACTTAATAGCTCCTGAGTTTCTACTTAATTGTTGATAAGTTCTTTCTCATATTAAACCTAAATTAGTTTTCATGTAATTAATTGTACTTTGCTTCTACAGCTTTGGGACTTTACATAACAATTTTAATTCTTCCTGCATACCTTTGAAGCAGCTATCATGCTTTACCTTAGTCTTTTTCTCCCCCCTCTTGTCTGACAAGGTTTTTTGTACCTTCAACATCATCAGATTTAGCTTTGTCAGTGTCCCTCTTTAAATTCAGTGCTCAGAATTGACCATAGAGTATTTTGTATATTGTTGAATTAGTACCATCATATCGTCTCCTCCCTTTTCCTACTGTAATTTGATTAATGCAGTTTATAATCACATTGGTTTTGCTTACTTTTAGCTATATCATTCTCACAGATTCTGCCTCAGAAGCTTAGGAAAACCCCAAGACCAAAATCTCAACCTGTGGTTTTGTAGTTATTTTTTGAGCACCTTATTTTATTCTTTCATCTTGCTAAATAAATTTGGCCCATCATTCCAAGCTACTGACTCATTTTTTATTTCTTTCTTCCAATATAGCTGTTATATTTCCCAACTTAAGTTACCTCTAAGATTGATGTACCTGCCTTCATCTGTGTCATTGCTAAAAATGATGAACTGTACAAAGCTAAAGGCAGCCTTTTAGGCACTCACTAAAAAAGCCACATACCAGATATTTATTAATTACTTTTGTACTATCCTGGTCACTGGAGAATTATAAATAAAAAGAAGAATCTTGAAGAGCTCACAGCGAACAGATACACGGAATACAATTCCATAGAATTAATCAATACAATGGAATTTGAGCAAGATAGATTGGGAGCCAGAGGAAAAAGCTCCAGAGCATTCCAGGCAGAAATGTCTTTCCATGTTGATAGTTGTCTTGTCCTTTAATCAAAAAGTACAAATCCACCTGCCGCTATTTCCCCATCTTGTTCACAAGGATATGGTGAAAGACCCTGACAAGTGCTTGCTGAAACTTGACCACATTCTATTTACCACATTTCACTCTTCTGCTAGCCTAATAATGCCCTGTCAGAAAGAAAAAGAAAATGAAGCTGTTGGTACACTGACTTTTTAATGTAACCTAATTAATTTACATATATATTAAGTTACATACATCTGCAGGAACAGGGGAAGTGTGTAATAGAACAGAATAGACCTTAAAAACCAGAAGAAGAAAATGGAGACAGATTTTCAGGCTATGAGATCCCTCAGTTGCCACTGTTGAAGCAAAAGGAAACATGGTGTTAGTTCTCACCTGTTGAGAGGGAAATAGTTCCTGTTCTGAAGGAGGAGCAAAGCTTTTGCTAATACTGGCAAGGGCACCGTGGCAGCCTGATGAGGGTGCACTGAGAGATATAATGGATAATGTGCTAAGCATATAATTCTACTATAAGGGCAAAAATTATTTAGGCCAATACTTCCTAAATTTTATTATTGGGTAAGAAATTGCTCAAAGAACAGATTTAACACTAAAGGCTGAATGAGCTTGGAAAGCTGTGCAACTTTGAACAGATAAACAGATTCATGGGAGATGTGAAATCTTTTGTGGGGACACACCTGCTTTCCCCACACGTGGTTCTCCCCCAGCACCAGTTTGAGAAATGTTGCGTTAGGCTACTACTTATAATGTCTTTCGTAAGAGAGGAACACCAGTAGGTTATTAATATTCTTATATGTCCATACAGAATGAATCTTTGATCAAATAAGAATGAGAAACTCTGAATTAAAAAGTTTCTTTGTTAGTGTACTTCTCTTTAATAGGCTGATACACTGTGAAACTCCCAGAGGGAGTTTTCTAAAACTTACTTAACTATAGAACCCTTTTTGCTAGCATATCTGTTCATGGAGCCTAAGTCAGTAAACAAAGGAATGAGTATTTTACAGATCCTTCAGATGACTTTCCTCACAGAAGGAACGTGGCAGCCGCTGTGTCCTGCATCTGCCAACCCTGGCTGAGGGTGTGTGTTGGCCGGTGCTGATATCCCTCTCTTGCCCTCTCAGACTCCAGGGTGATGTGGTCTCTTTCTACCAAGTTTTCTCATTTCCTCTTACAGGAACCAGGACACAACTTCTCATCACTTTCTCTGCCTTTTTTGAGAGGAAATTATGACCAGGGCAAGTCAGGAGCTTGTGGATACATGGCTTTTTTGCCAAGGTAGAGTTCTAGTTAGAGACCTCCGTCACTGCAATTAACTTTGCTGAATCTGTGACTAGTTTGGGCTTACAGTCCTTCTCCACCTGGCCTCCATATCATTGTGGTCACAATATCCTTGCATATAATAAATCCAACGTGTTTCTTTTATAAGTAGTTTTTAAGCATTTATTGTAAATAAGCAAAAAATCTTGGGCAGTTATAATTTGATTAGTTTGGATATACCTTAGGAGTCCCCAAATCCTAAATTGCAAAAGAACAAGTAGTGTATAATAGTAATTTTTAAAATAAATTTAAGCTATAGTACATTTTAAAAATATTCGATGAATATTAAATTTTTTCCATTTAACTACAGTACTCCAGAATTATATCTAATATTATCCACGTGTATAGTCATTTTGTAATTATAAATCCATATACTTAATAATTTGTATTATTCTCTTCCTCTCTCTTCCTATACATGTTCTCTTATGTTGACATAGGCAACATATTTGTAATTTCTATAGAATACTGGAATATTGTCAAATTCCATTTGGATAAATTTGAAGCCATTCTGACAGTTTTGCAGCCACCTTTATTTTGTTCAGCAGTTGAGTTTTTTCAGACTTTTTGAAACTTTGAAAGGAATGTTGATATCATTATGTAAGTTAATTTTCCTCTGACTTATTTCCTTGGGCTCTATTCCCATGGTTGGGACTACAAAATCAGCAAATACAATTCATTTCCTACTTTTTATGTGACCGTGATTTTCTAAGCCTTTCATTTTCTAAATTCCAGGTACAGGAGCTCCACGAAGAGGAGGCCCAGTGGGTGAACTATGATGAGGACGAGTTGTGTGTGAAGATGCAACTCGCTGATGGGATCTTTGAGACCTTGATCAGAGATACTATTGATGTTCTGAATCAGATCAGTGAAAAACAGGGGAGAATGCTACTTGTGTGACGTCTTGCAAATAAATCGAACACTGAGTGCTAATATGAGTCCCGGGCCTTTCTGCCTCCTGATATACACCCCATCTCCATCATAGCAAGAGTGCTTCCGGACCTTGTACCTGTTCTTAAAGACTATTGGTGTGGAGTTATGGGACAATGCAGTGTATCTGGTATTACAGCCTTTGCCTTTAGAGACTGTCCACTGGATTCATTGGTTATTTTTGGTGGGCAGGGTTGCACTCCTGATGTTGACTCACAGTATAATCCTGCACCTCTTGTTAGCACCCCTAGAGGGCCTCAGATGCGGGCTGAAAACACCAGAGTTACCTCTTAGCTTAGACTAGGGTGTCACTTCCTTGAGTCTCCTGTCAGGCAGGAAAGGTGTCTAGATAAATGCATCGTGCCATTTTGAAATGTAATCCTGGTCTGTACAGTGAAAGTCATATATGGACATTGTAGTCTCTAAACAGTATTAAACCTTTAACCACTTCTAAATAGGCAAGTTTAATAATGTGTGCCTATTTCTCATTCTGGAGTTCATTTCATTTCTTTTTGAAGACCATTTTCTCCCATTATTGCAGTCGAGCAGCACCAAGTGGACTGTCAAGTTAATGGAAGTCAGTGGTAGCCTTGCTTTCTGAGCACCATCTAAAGAATTTTCAACTTTGCATTTTTTTAGTTTTCTCTATATGGGCATGAAAACAAAGAAGTGCCCCCACTGAAGACTGGGCCCCAAGGACTGACACAGGGCTGGCTCTTCCACCCCTTGTCCTGCCCCTGCACTTTCTTACTCCTTCTGAACCTCCACCAGCTGCTTCTAGAATCACAGATCCTCAGGACCATCTCAGGCATCCAGGCATGGCAAAAGTGGACACAATTCATTTTGGCCTTCAAAATTCCAACTCCCTTCTCTCCCCAAGAAGTCAGAGATGCTGTTACTTGAATGATTTAGAAAATGAGTGTGTGCACCAAAGACAAAAAGATACTGTCTATTGTTTGTGTGCTTATTTTGTGCTATGGAACATTTGTTAATTTATTTTAAGATAAATTATTAAGTTGAAAATGTGTGTCCCTATTCAGAAGTGAAAGATTCTTCTTGTAATAGTTAAGCTTCTGTCTTGAAGATTCTGTGGTTTATAGTCTTTGCACAGGAAACCTACGGTTTTAAGAAACCCATACACATATCAAAGAAGGCAGTTCAATTCAGTGAGAAGAAGATGAGCTTTTCCAAGATACCTGCAGTAGCAGGAATGGGATAAAATGATGGAAAGACACTGTAAAATTCAGTTCTGCCTCTCTTGCAGCACTGCTCCTCACAACTATTAACCTGTATCTGAAAAAAATATACAGACTCCAGCTGCTATGGGAGAGCACACGTGATGCTCTCCTGGGACCTCAGTACCCTGCCTTCTTGACTGGTTTCTCTTAGTCCCAGCCTTCTTCAAGTAATCTAGAAGAATGTGGATAATCTTAGGCGTGAATGTCAATGCCTTAATACTGAAGGTCCTGATTAGAAGCATGATATAGGACATCCACTGGATTCATATTTACAGATAACCCGGAATGTTACAGCTTCAATATGTGTTAGACAAACCCCAAAGATGGTATAATCTTGAAGTGTGCACGTCCGTTCATTTCTGCATTTTTCCTCCAAACTTGCCTTTGCGTCTCAAATGTTTCACTATGCACACTTTCACTCCTCTTCGGTTTCATCTTGTCCTTATGAGAAATTACTGAAATAATCATTGGAATATTTGCATTTTGCACAGTGACTAGTGTGATAGCTCTTGACAAATAAGGAAAGCACTGAAATGTGACTGGGTCTTGGGAAATGCTCAGATTGATGTGTCGTCAGCATTTTTTCTGGGCTTTTGATGTTGAGCTCTAGTCTTGTAGCCATAATGAGCAAATTGACTAAGAGAAGCTAGGATTTCTTGGGGTTATTAACCAGTAATGTGGAGATACTTTCACATCGCCAAGGAAAAGCAAAGGCTTTTTCTTTTCAGTTTGTGTTACTTGGAAGACAGAAAAACATCTTGTCTGCATCCTTTGGCTGTTTGTAGGATTACATTGTCCTTATGATTCTGGAATTTTACAGCTGCTGTAAGTTTTTTATAAATGAATATGAAAATAATATAATAGGAATATACATTGTTTTTCTACATCTTCATTGTTTGGACCTAAATAAATTTTTAATAAGAAAGTTTATCTTTACTCTTCATGATGTTATGATTCCAGGAAAGGAAAAAAGTTAGATTAAGTCCAGCAATCTGGACTTTGAGTTCCTTGGTAAGAATGCTGCCAAGAATGTGGCGGTAGCAGTCCTCACGTCCTCCAGCTGTCTTTACTATATCTTAAAAACCCCAGGTTCCAGATGGGAGTCAGAAATTAGATCACTTACTCCTAGAAACGATTATCCATAGTTTGGTAGAAAACAAAGGAATCTGTAATTATCAGATTTCTTACTCTTTTACTTATTTGGATATAAGTGAAAGGGGATTATTGTTAGGTTTAGAAATGATAAATATGGACACCCAGCCACTTGTTCCATATTGGGATCTTTTAAATCAAGTTCTGCCTCTTAACCAAGAATCTAAATATTCCCACTTTTCTAATCTTTGTTCCTTCTCCCCACACTCCCATCCTCTTTCACTCTTTCTTCATAATTCCTCTAAGAAAAAGATCTTTGCATCAGCAGTAATATCTTTTCAAATAGCACTATCAGAATTTAGTAGTAAACCAACATACCGGCTTCAGATTTATTTCTGAGTCCAAAATAATTTGCGCTATCTGGGGTACTTAACTCCGGGTTAAATAAGTACAGGGTATAGATTCCCTCTTCAGGTCTAGACAGGAATTTTTACTCTAGGGAAAAGTGGGAAGAGCTAAAAGTTGTTAATAAGGAAGGTAATTTGTTTTTCTTTAACCTAAAAGAAAGGAAAATTCCTTCTGTGACTACAGGTCTCTGAGAAATTATCTTTCAAAAGAGATTTCATTGCTCATAAGAGTGTTGTGGCCTATTGATAAAAACAATTTTGTTCACTTTCTTGTCTTGAAAAAAAGTGGCCTTAGCTTTTTGCAATACTTGAATAAAGTGTGTACTCGCACAGCATTAGAGACTCATAACTTTTCTGCAAGAAGTTCAAACTTACATCTTCTTTTACTACCTTAAAATTACTAGTGAATAAAACATTAACTCAAAGAGCAAATGATAGCAACTACAATGATGTTTAATGCAAATTGTAGGAATTTACATGTTTACAAATCATCTTAAACTGGTTGTGCAGCAATTCAATAAAATATCTTTGTATTATAAAAATGTGAAGACAAAAATGTAAACTGATGTAAAGGAGGTACTGTCATTTTAATTAACCTATGTTTAATAGCTTTTCCTTCCGGACTTTGCAAAAGCCTTCTTGGTTAACACATTGCAAAGCATTATCTGGGAGGCCCGGCCTCCGTGTGTGTACTGTACTGTGCAGACATGAAAAAACAAACCCGTTTACTGTGTATGTGTAAATAGCCAATAGTCACATCCAGTGCAGCTTTGCACAGAAGACTTAGGGTGTGGTGTGTAAGTATGATCTGTAAAATAACTGGGAGGAATTCCCATGTATACCTGTGTAAATAGATTTGTTAACTGCAATGTACTTCAAGAAAAGATAAAATCTGTAAATAAATTGATTTATAAATTAATTTCCTGTCAAGTGTTCCTTTTTTTTTCCACCTTTTAAAAAGCCAAGGTTACAAATTAGTCCCCTTAAAATTCACTTACTCTCAGATTTCTTACTGAGTAGCAGAGTGCTTCTGCTTGGGCAGTAGAATAAGGTGAGCTGTGTGTAGGGGCTGTTCACTCTGTACATAAATGCCATCACTGCATGTACCTGAGCAGACCTGGGCTTTGACATTCACTGTGCACTCACTCAACAGCTGTCAAGCACACCTTCGTGTTTGGAGTACTGCACTGAGTTCTGGGGAGAGAGCAAAGACAACAGGCATGGTCCCTGCCCTCAAGGAGCTTATTAAAGCCTGATGAAATAGTCATCAAAAGATAACTTCAAAAACAATGCATGACAAATTTCAAGAAGTGCTGCAAAGGAGGTATACACAGGGTTTGAGAATATACAATAAAAGGACCCGACAAGGGTGGGGATGAGTCAGAAAAGAGTTCCCTGATCAACTAACTGTTGTGTATTCATGGGTTTCTGCCTTGTGATTCATGGCAAATGTTTTTTCTCCCAAACGACTTGAATTCTGATCACCCTTGCGAAATATCACTTGTGGAGAGGTCACACACAATTAAGTGGGCTACAAAGAAGAGCATCTGATGAGTAGGTGTGGAGGCTATAATTTCTCGATATATGAGCCTGGAGAAGAATGAAGCTAAAGGTACAGAAGAATAAAACAATTCCAAAGATAGAAATGTCTGGTGCTCAGGATAATGAACGAACCATCTCCAGTCCAAAAGAGAAGTAATCTTCATCTCACCTGAATTCCTCTAGCAGCCTCCTGATGGCCATCTTTAACCCTTACACAATCATGAACATTAAATTACCAGAACAAGACTACCCCAAGTTGCAGTAGATTCTAAGAAATTCTTTGGCTTCTAAAATGTATTTGAGGGCCCACCTGCTGTGTACCAGACACTGCTTGGTACTAAGGACAAGATAGTAATGACAGGTTGAACCTTGGAAAAAAGACCAAAGACTTGTAGCCTTGAATCAAAATATATGAAAATGGTAGATGGAAGAATGGTAGTGAGGCCAGCATTGCTGAGACTCGTGATGGTGAGTGCCTAGAGAAGCTAATGCTTTCTGTTAAAAGGCAAATAAGTGCCACTCGGAAAAGACCGGTGCATAATACAAGGTCTCAGAACTGACCACATGCATCCCAGGCTCAAGTGGTACAGCGTTTCCTTACAGCAAGAGGAGAGAAAGCGTAAGATCCAGACCCTTGGAAAGCATGGGTCCACCATGGCCAGCGGGTCCATGATGAAGCCAGAGGGGCCATGTGACTGAACCCGCCACATTGAAGCAGACCAAGTCATGCACATTGAGTCTGAAGCAGAGAGGCCTTCCCACAAGATGATGAACCTAGCACGGGCTGGGAGGACTCTTGTTCTCTTGCTAAGGAAGTGCTCCAGGCCCAAGGCCCATTCTTAGGTGACCATGCAGGAGGTGAGAAGCTGTGCATGGCTGCCTTTCCCAACACCACCTGTTCAGTCCCTGAAATAGAAAAAGCATGCCCAGTCTGTAGGACTGTCCACTGCCGTGTATGTGTAGGCAGAGCTGGGTCGGTGGGCCCCTGAACAAACTGTATGCTTAAGGTTTCCTCGCAGAGGCTCCCTGTCATTTTGAGACAGCATTTTGTCAGAGTCACTAGGAGAACCAGATTCAGGATGATGATCAGACCACCCTGGAGGATGGTGCTCAACCAGAACCCCCAATGCCTGGACTAAGCCAACTGAAGAAGTAAAAAATGAGTCTGGGGGCACTGTGGGTGCAGAGCTGGTAACCATCCCCCTTGAGCCTGGGGCTTCTTCCCTGGAATTGTTGATACATCCACAGCCAGTGGTGTTGGCAATAACATAGACACCACCCTGTCTGCCAGAAGATAACCCAAGGCTATTCAGGTGTCCATCGCTACCTTGGCTGGTGAGTTTAGTGATTCTTCTTGGTTTAAAGGAAAGACCACATCGTTGTGTACAGGCCAAGCCTTTAAAATGGGAGTGTGGGACAAGAGGGACTTTATTCTGGCATGACTAATCCAGCATTATCAGAGCGTTGCCCATGCCAGGCCCAGCAGAGGCTTCTCTAGGAGTGAGAAGAAGACAGACTAAATATCCCACCTCCTCCTGCTCCATGAACCTCTTATTTACCACTTCCTCAGGATCCACCACCGCAGTTGCTTGACTCAAACCGTTTGACCTGGATGACCCATCATCCAGCCTGGGGAGGGAAGTCACGCATGAATGAACTTGACATGTCCTATACTATCACCTCTTGAATCAGAGGTCCCAGAACAACCAGGGGAACCTACTGCCCTGATGCTCTGTCATCTCTTCCCCTATCCCCGTGGGGTCCCCCAGGAGGGAGGAACCCGAAGGTAGCATTGCCTCCATGTTTGAGTTGGGGGGCCCTATTGATGCTGCTGCTCTGGCCCCACAAGTGGCCCCTTAGGGAGTGTGTTCAGTGGGAGAAAAGGGAACAAGGGTTGGGTGTGCTGAGGCTGGGATCCTGCAGGCGCCGCCTGCCCCGTTCCAGGTGAATCTCACCCACCCTGTGTGGGAGCCTGCTGTTCAGTGTCCTGTGACTTCCTGAGCAGGCAGGGGCACCATGGTAAGTATCGTGACAGGCCTTTGTATGGTTGCTGCCTGAGCTGCTCATTTCAGTGGTTTCGTGCCCATCTCTCTGGGGCTGATATGGAGCATGAAGTGCCACTTAATGTCACAGGAATATGTCCATTGCTGTGTTTCCTGGGCTGTTCTTGAGCAGATGGGAATTTTGTTGAATATCTGAATATAGAACAAAGGTGTTTTTCTAAGCCACAACAGTGGTCTCTGGATGTACATGGCACACTGGAATTTGTGTCCATGCGGGAATCTGTGACAGGGTCCAAAGTGGTCAGTTCACCACATTTGTGAGACCTAAGCCCACTTGATGTGACCCAGTTCGCCACGTTGTATGGCTTGTGCTTGTTGGCAGGAGTCATAGGACTGTGTTGTATCTTTGGCTTTCATTTTTGGTGAGCGAGTCAAGATTTGTCCATTTTTGTGTTTGATGTGGACTTCTTTGTTCCATTCTGTCGTGGACCCAGGGGCAATCATGAGATCTGCTGAGCACGTTAGGTTAGCTCCTGAGTTCCATTTGTGTTTTCATTTTTAAAAAATGGTTGTTACAGACATAAATATGAGTAATAAATAGGTTTTTCCAGTCCACAAGTTGTTGTCACAGTCCCTGCCCCACACAAGGGAGCCCTTAATGGTTCAATTATTAATTTGTTAGTTACCAGCTCATATAGCCAGCTGGTTTGTAATGGCCCTTGAGTCTGTAAATAAGTAGAGACACTCCAGTGGCCAGTACAGCAATCATAGCATATGCAGTTTGGCCCTTTGGGCCAAGTGTTCTTGTCTGGTCTCAGTGGCCCAGAAGACTCTGTCAGCTTTGAGTTTCACAGCTGGGACAGCATTGAGCAGTGGGCCCATTCAGTTACGAGAGGGATAGGAGCGGCTCCTACACTCTTTAGCCCCCTCTGGCAAAGCAGCCACTTGTTTACGGACTCCACTGGCCCCCTGGTGCCAGGTGGGCTGAATCTTGGAGGTACTGTTTATATTGAAAATGGAGCTTTGTTGAGCCTGTGCTATTTTATTACTAGGATTAGCGGGTACCCCCATGAGGATGGGCGGCTCAGGTCAGTCACACAGCAGTGCCACAGTGGGCGGGCACTCTGTTTCCAGTAAGGCCCAGGAGCAGGCTAGGAGTTGCTATTTGAAGGGAGTGCATCTGGCAGCTGCCTCAGATAATTTTTGTGTCCAAACACCTGGGCCAACATACCCAGGTAACAGTCTCACATGGGTAGGAATTGCCAAAACCTGTAGTTTCATAGGGTTGGCAGGTTCTGTTGGCTCAAAGGTGGATCCTGGATCAATGTGCGCTGCTTGGCCTCAGGGGCCCACTACTACTGGTGCCGCAGTGTGGGTAACCTAGACAGAAGGAGCCACGGAGACACCTGGATGTGGTACATGTTGTCCTTAGTAGCCACATAGGCCTACCAGTTGTTGAGTCTTTTCTGTTGGTAGAAGCAGGAAGTAACTTTTGTTTAATCTTGTCAGGAATATTATTTGAATTACTGGCCCATGTGGTTCACAGAAACTGCAGTTGTTGAGCCGGTCCTGGGCTTTATCAGAGTTGACAGCCCAGCCTGCATGTGTCATAGTGTTTGTGACCTTACGCAGGTCAGCTTGTTTCCTAGTTAAGCCAGCAATGAGGATGTTACCAATATGGCGGATGACAAGTCCTTCTGGGAGTAATTGGGCTTCTTACAGAACGAGCCCTACCCACTGCTGCCTCCTGCACGGGGATGCAGATTTCCTTGCAGAAGGACAGGAAAGGTATTCTACAGGCCATTCCATTTGAACACAAATTGGTCTTAGTCTTGCAAAGGGACTGAGAAAAAGCCATCAACCAGATCAGTGACAGCCCACCTGTCTCCCAGGTGCATTTGGCATTCCTCTGCTGGCCTCCAGGATCCAGAGGCCTTTTTATGGGCCAGACTGGACTGTGAAGCTACGACAAAGCCTGAAGCAAGACCTGAATCAATCAAGTAATGTCTTTTCTCCCTGCTTGGTATGTGGTGCTGCTTTTGTTGAGCATCTCACCGGGGCTTGGGTAACCCAGGTAGCAGGCGGGAGCGGATGTCCTGCTGCTGTGGCCTGAGCTCTGTGCTGTCAGGGGCCATCCACCCTCAGGCGGCAGTGATGTTCTGCATCACAAGCGGTAGGAACCATGATCATCGGGGCCCAGAATGGCCCAAAGGGCCCAGCCACGAGTACATGTGCACGTAGGTCACCAAGTTAGTGCCCAGACTCCTCAGCGTCATCAGTTTACCACTGCCTGTCAGGCACCTGTGATTATTATCATTTGGGCACCATATTTGCGAGCCCCACAAAAGCTGAATTCACCCCCACCCCAGCCTTTATTTTCTCCTGACAGGTGTATAGGGCCACTTGTCCCCAGTGGGGACCCAGAGACCATGGCCCCATCCCTGGTGTGCCATTCTGCCTGGGTTTCAATGCTCCTTTATCAGGCAGACATACTAACCAAGTTGCGTGACACTCCCCTGGCTTGTGTCCATTATCTTATTTCAGGTTTTCTATTTCATTTTTGGAGAAAGACCTCATTTTAACTAGTTTCCAGATATGCCATCCGTGGTTGTGTTGAGTGAAAATAGGACTAACTAGAGGCTTACAAGTCCCAGACCTGGTGCAGCTCCCTGCACGGGGCCCCAGGTTTCCCCGGTATCACCTGTGACCCCTGGGGGAGTTGGCACGTGACATGGGAGTGTGAAGGCCGCCAAGAACCCAGGTACAGTTTTGTTGCTCTTTGTAGGGTGCACCTCTTATATCACCACCCTAACCCTTCTAGTCACCTCATTTCATTAAGGTTCATAGGGAGATTTTTCGTATCCCATTTGCCTCTGTTGGCAGGCCAAAGTTTACCTAAGGTCTCCTTGAGAGCCTCAGAGACCCCCGCAGGGAGCCAGCATTAGCCTTGGGGTCTCAAAGGACAAGTTCTTATACTTCCACCATGCCGTGGCCAGGGTGTCTTCTCGGCGGCCCTGCTCATAGCACCACATCTGTTTCACTGTTCATTGGGTGATCAGGCTCTGCTGCCAGTTAAATCTGTTCCCGCCACCCAGGGAAGAGATCAACACATGATATTAGGTCGCTGAGAAGAGACAGCATGCACCCCAGACTCTAGTGGTACAGCGTTTCCTTACAGCAAGAGGGGAGAAAGTGCATAAAATCCAGCCCATGGCAAAGCATGGGTCCACCATGACCAGCGGGTCCATGATGCAGCCAGAGGCGCCACGAGACTGCACGCACCCCATTTCATTGCACAGCGTGAGGACGCAGGCCCTCCCCCTGGGGTCTGAAATACAGAAGGCTGGGGGCGTGCCTGAGGGCACTGACGCATGCGCCTGAGCAGACAAAGGCGTGCACATTGGGTCTGAAGCAGAGAGGCCTTCCCGCACGGTGATAGCCAGCACAGGCTATGAGGACTGTTGACGTCTTGACAGGGAAGTGCTCCCGGTCCAAGACCCATTCTCAGGTGACCACGCAGGAAGCAAGAAGCTGCGCATGACTGCCTTTCCCTACAGGGGTGAAACAGAGAAACTGAAGTCTGAAAGGAGTTAGACTTCCCTGGTAGCCACTCCTACTTAGTGGGTCCAGGTCACTGCCGGTCCCCTTTCTAATGCCACCGGAGACAATTCATTCTTTGGAGAGACCGAACTAGAGAGGCCCTGGACCTGGGGACTCCAGGTACAAGAAAGCACAAAAAGGAGGCAATGGACTGAAAATAGGATTAAGTGAAAGTGTATGGACTGAGCGGAGGGGTCAGCCATACTTACCCAGAACCCCCTCCTCCGAGAAGAAGACTGATGGAACCTCCTCTAGAAAAACGGATAGCTTTGGAAGAAAGCCTGTAGTTACTGACATTTGGAGATTTCTCTAGAGGTAAGTTGGTTCACCACCTGAACTCCCGGTGTTGACCAGTCAAAAGCCTCACCCACCCATGCTGAGTTCCTCATCACATTTTTAGCACATCACCCATATTGACCAAATAGCCAATGGTCTCCAGACATAGGAGGGAAGCCACCAGTATGAACTGGACCAAAACAAAGGGAATGCATGGCACAGAGGAAACCACCATGTGAAACCAAAACTGTAATTAAATGGAAAACTCTCAACTGAAGCAATATTGCATCCATGGAATAAGAACAGGTTGCTCTAAAAGGGCAATGAGTCAGAGAACAGGAAAAAGCTCTTGAAAATTATAAGCATAGTAGCCATACTCTAAAATTCAGTGGACAGTTAGAAGATAAAGTTGAAGAAACCTCCTAGAAAGTAAAACAAAAAGGTAGATTAAAATAGGAGCGAAGCAGATAAAATTAGATAGCCAATCCAGACAGGCAGACATCTAAGTAGTTGGGCGTCTAATAAGAACAGAGAAAACAGGAAAAAAATCCAGAATGTAACTATTTGAGTTCCAATCAGGAATGGTCCAATGAGTGCCCAGCACAATAAATAAGCCCACAGTAAGGCATACCATTGTGAAATATCAGGGCTGTGCTGGTAAAGAATAGGATTAGGAAAAAAAAATCATCACTTTGCAGAAAAGAAACATTGGAATCCTTAAGATAATACAGTAGAATTTTCAAAAATTGAATGAAAGTTATTTTCATCCAAAACTCTACACTTGGCCAAACAATGAATCAAGTGTTAAGGTAGAACACAGATATTTTCGTAAATGCAAAGTCCTTACTTCTCAAAGTCCTTTCTTAGAGTATATAAACCATTAAGGATAAAGACTTGAGATCCAGAAACAGGGCATTTACCCCAGGAAGACTGCAGGGGAAATCCCCAAGATGACTAGGCAAGGCACCGCCAGGATGACACCTGTCTTGCACACCTAGAGAGCCATCATCAGGCTGGAGCAGAGGGATGGAAAGCACCAGAAGGAAGCTCTCCGGGTGGGAGGGAGGGAGGAAGAGAGAGGGATATATAACCGGTTGTTTTTAACAGCATGAAACTTTTAATTGGGAAGCTATTGGAGGGCGAGGAAAGACTGAGTAATAGGTTCACGGAAGAGTGAGTTATGAAAAAATGAGGAAAAGTAAAGTGTTGTATGAGTAAGGAGCAATGATGGTACACTTCTTGGCTCAGCAACGAACAATTTTTATAGTTTCAATAATGTAAATATTGAATATTGTGGTATCACTGTATTGAGAGGATGGAGGAAGGGAAGGGAGGTAACCGAGAGCTAGATCTAATAACTAGATCTTCCTAGTTATTAGGAAGTGTGAAGACACATAAAATTAGGTGTCACACTTGGCTAGGACACAGTACTCAGATATTTGGTCAAACATCAGTCTAGATGGCTCTATGAAGGTATATTTTAGGTGAGATTATTTAAATCAATAGGTTTTGAAAACAGCAGATTACTTTTCATAATGTGCTGGGCCTCATCCAATCAGGTGAAGGTCATAAGACATTAAAAAATACCAAGATCCCACATGGAAGAGGGAATTCTACCTCCGGACTGTCTCGGGGCTCGAGCTGTGACACCAGCTCTGCCCTGGGTCCCTAGTCTGCCAGCCTGCTCTGTAGATTTTGTTCTTGCCAAGGTCCTGCAATCACACAAGTCAATTCCTTAAAATCTCACTCTCTTTTTCTATCTCTTCATACACATGACATTGGTTCTATTTCTCTGAAGAACCCTGGGGAATACAGGAAGTCAACAGCTGAAGTCTAAAACTGATGAATCAAGATATACCATATTTTTCTTTTGAATACAGATCTAAAAACCACAGCAAAGATGATGAAATGTTCATGATTAACAATGGGTGCTTCTGCATGATACGGAGGAGAGGAATGGGACTGAAGATCACTCTGTGTGTGTGTGTGTGTGTGTGTGCATTTAATGACAGGCCCTTTTTTGCTATGTACAAGTATCACCTTGATAATGAAAATGTATATTCTCTCTCCCAAAAAAATGAAGCATCACCAAAAAGAACACACCTTCTCGTCACTTACTTCTGTGCTGAATGTGCACAGGGCACATTTAGATGGAATTATACTCTGCTTCCTCTCATCACCTCACAACTATTCCAGTACTATTATGTGCAGAAGCTAAACTTGGGTCACAGCTTTTCTACATAAATATTTTTCATTTCAAGTATGAATTAGACTCAAAGTAATTAAAAAGTGTTGCTGTCATCCATAATTTAAATAGTACATTTAACATAATCAAAAATATTTTGGTACTTTTGCATATTAAAAAGATTAAAGATGTGCAAATGCTGAGAGGCAGATAGTGCAGGGAAAGAATTGTCATTTTGTATCACTAACTGGTGGCCCCAGGGCCAGTTTGTGTGGAGCTACACTCTGGGAGGCTAAAGTTTCTCTTGGTTCTTTAACTCTATTACCTATTAAGATTTATTTTATAGTCATGATACTGGCATCTTTTGAAAGCAGATAGTAACTTTCTTTTGTTTTGAACAAGAATATTATTTAAAAATACACTTTATGCAACTTTTCTTTCCACCTTAGGAATGCATATCAGGAAACTCAAAACCACTCTTTCAACTCCAAACCCATTCCAGGTTTCTGAATTTCCACAGCACAAAGGGGCATGTGTGATGAGCTATTTGAAATACAGTCAAAATATTTTTTATAATAATAGACAACTAATTAACTTCCCTAACTGGTCTGTCAGTGTTATTGCTACTATTTTGAGAAAAATTAATTCAAACAATTAGGTGAGCTAAGTGGAATCAAAACTCCAAATTCCTACTGAGAGTCTCAAGATTGGATGTCCTCACTTAAAAAAAAAAGAGTAGAAGACTCATTTACTCAAGAATTCCTTGGGGGCTGCAATATTGATAATCCTCACTTTCGGCCTTTGAGATCATTCCTGTTAATTCTCCATCCTTAAAGTTGGGTTGCCCAAATATACGTAACATGAGAGTTTGTCTTAAGAAGTATCCATACTATTTTTCTCATTTTGGGAGACCCAGAATAGAAGACAGGAGAATCTGCTGGTTTCTGGTGAACAAGTGGAACCATGAAAGAGGTTTGCTCTTCAAAGAGGGGCCAGTGAATGCCAACAAGATCATTTCGGTCTCCACATCGTTACTTAGGAAAAGAGCCGAGGATGTCAATATGTGAAATAACCAAAAAGACAAATGAATGTTACTGAGAAGAACTACAGCAGCTAATATGCATTTGACTTCAAGGAATAGAATACTTGTTGAAAATAGATCAATAATAGGGGCTTATACTTCTCAAATAATAGGGAATCCAGAGGTAGACCATGCCAGAGTCTATCCATGCCTTTACAATGTCAGAGCTTTGTGTCAACACTTCCTTGATTCCCTGGGTCGTGATGGCCCCTCTAAGTATCCTGTCCTCATGCAAGAAAGTCCAAAGTGAGGAAGGAGGGGACTTGCATTTACCTTATTCTCTCTTTTAATCAGAGAGAGAAATTATGCCCAGAAATGACAATGGATAATTCTTTTTTTATGACATTAGAAAGACTATGTATTCATTGAGAAAGTATTCATATCAGCAAAGAAGAAATATCTGTGCCAATGAGCAAAGTGTTTTAAAATGTTAACTTAAAAAATGTTTGAAATTATTCCCAAAAGTCCCCAGCAAGCTTCCCTTTTCCGACTGTTGGCCACATGCCCTCCTCAAATAGTAAGAGAGACTTGGAAAGTAAGTATCTAGAAAGTTCGGCTGTGAAGACAGGTCCCATGTGTAAGGGAGAAGAGTGGAATATGGCTGTTTACTTCACAGCCAGCATGTCTGCAAATATACATATCCCAAGCTGCTGACTTTCTTGGCAAAAGTATGAGTTTGTACCCAAATAAAGGTGTAACTGAGTGACACTGCCTTGTTGCATCATCACGCCGACACGCTTCCATGCCCTCTGTCATGACCAGAAGAGCCTCGAATGCTCATCCTCTCCATCCCTCCACCCTGGAGCACAACCACATGCCAGACACCCCCAGATGGAGCAATTCTCAAATTTAAAAGCACTAGAGAAAGAGCCATTATTCTTGATCTCATTCCCTTGCCAGAAACTCTTCGAATTTCCCTTGCACACATTCTGATCGGGTATGGGGACAGCACTCGCGCCTGTTGATAAGTAAAGGGCACCATTAGGTCATCCCCCATCCGGGTCTAGGTTCATCCATGCATTCATCCATCCCACAGGTATCTACTAGTTTCTGACACTGTTCTATGCACTGTGGATGCCAACACAAAATTAGAAATCCAGATCCCAATTCTGATTGCTTACAGTCTAGTGTGAGCAGACAGACAATAAACAATACACCAATGCATAAAGAGGGCGGTAGTAAGACCTGAGAAGATTCTAGAGCAGTGAGGTAATAAGAGGACAGGAGCAAGAGCTCCCATTGTAAAGGAAGGTCAGGAGGGCCTTTCTGAGAAGCTAACATTTGAGCTGAGACATAAATGATGAGAAGGAAGTACAGTCCAGACAGAGGGCCGGGAGAGTCGGCAAGACGGTCCACAGCACTCAGTGAGTGGTTCTTGGCGTCAGCTCTCCCGCGTCTGTGGGTGCCAGCTGTATCGTGCAGGCAGGTGTGAACGTCCGCATGGCGCGAGGCCTCGGGGAGGGTCCCCTGTCCCCTGTTAAGAGGCCTCCCTGCAGGGCATTAAACTGGGGGTAACATAGCAGAGCCCGGGGGACTGTTCCCCAACCTGACAGGTTTACAAACTGGAATGTATCCGTTCTCCCCAAGATGAGGAGGCAGGCTAGAGAAGTCAGGGTAAGTCTCATAAACTGGCAGAATAAACTAGAAAGTCTCCTTACTCATTGACAGTGGAGATACCATTTTCCAAAGGCCTAAATACTCCCATTTTATACCCGCGGCCATACCGCCTCCCCTTTCCTACTCCCAGAAGTTGTTACATCATTAATAAGAAGTAAATCTGGTGAACGATTTTCTTTTTATTTCAGGAGCTTTATATACATTATTGCTTTTAATTGTCATAAAAATCAATGAAGCGCTCATTTCAATTTACAGTTGAGGAAACAGACTCAGACATCATCAGAGCTGGACGACTCATGGACAGACCTCCTGTCTCCCGTTTCTGACCGTTTCTCTTTCTCTCCCCTCCTTGTTTATTGAGACACAACTGACATATCACATTATGTTAGTTTCAGGTATATAACAGAGATTCGACATGTTACACATTGTGAAATGGTCTCCACAATAAGTCTAGTTACCACCTGTCACCATACAAAGTGACCATCTTTTTTTCTTGGGATAGGAACTTTTAAGATTTTTAACATCTTTCAAATTTGCAATACAAAATTATTGACTACAGTTGCTGTTCTGTACATTGCATCCCCATGACTTATTTATTTTATCACTGGAAGTTCATACCTCTTAGTTCCTTCACCCATAGCAATAAACAGGATGACTCACTGGGCATTAGCTTACTCGTGCTGAGCACTTTGCAAACATCATTGGATTTAGTCCTCACAGCCACCTAGTGAGGTAAGCCCCAGGTGAGGAAACTGGGGTTTAAAGGGTAAGGGCCTTGCCCCAAAACACAGAGCTTGTGAGTGACACAACCTAGGCTCACCTGGGTCTGCCTGGTTCCCAGAGCCAAGCCTGTTCTCCTGTGTCTATTTGTGATCATTGTCCCTGCTAGCAGAGCCTCTTCCTCAGGACTCAGAATGAGTTCTGTCTTCTCCCAAATAATTCTGGGAGGGCAACCTCAGGCCCCAGGGCACCACTTCCTAGATAAGATGCCAAAACCTGTCCACAGCAAAACAGAAATCTTCAAATACCTCCCCACTGGTTCACAACAGGGCCAAGCCCCCTAGCGCAGGCTGCAGAGCCCCACAGCTGGGCTCCTGTCCTCACCACACACCAAACTCAGGGCCGCCTCGGGCTCGCTATGGGGCTTACTGAGTGTGATGGCGTGGCGCCATCTCCAAGCCTCTGGCCTGGCCCCCTTGGACGGTTAATCATGATAAGCAACATGACTATTTCCTCTTAGTCACTGTTCCAAGTGTTTTGCATCTAAATATTTACATATATTAATGTACATTAATCAATCAATCTGAATATTATCCTGTGAAGTAGATACTATGAGTAGACCCATTTAACAGATAAGATGGTTGAGGTATGGGGAGGGTGATTAACTCGTTTAATATCATTCAGCTAGCAAGTGGTGCAGCTGGATTTGAATTCAAATAATCAGATGGAGAGCTCTATACTGCATCTGTCCACAGATGCCCACCAGCAGTACCTCTCAGCTCCTAAAATTAGGTGATGGCTTTTACTGAAAACAATCTGCTGCAGCCTGACTTCCAGGTATTGGTGCAGAGAAGGGTCTGCAGCCAGCACTTTGACCTCACAGTCTCTGGGCTCTGGTTAGAACTACACAGCTGCGATTCCTCTATATGAATTTGGAGCTCACATCTGCCCAAATAGGGCAAAGAAAGGAATGTCCGCTTCCACATCCTGTTCTTCAGAAATCACTGTGCCCCCCTCCTCAACCCTGCTCAGAGTAACATCTTGCTTGAAATGGGTCTCATAATGAAAGACAGCCTTAATTTCTCAATAGGAACACTGAACTCATGTCAAATGATGGTCTATATTTAGCTACTAAAAATGACCTAACCTAAAACAATTTGCATGTCTGTGGATCTTGCGTGTGTCTGAGTGCGTGGTGTAATCTTTATTAGCAGAGGCAGACTGGCCCAGCTCCCAGGTGGAAGAATCTTAAAGGGAGTAGGGAATTCCGAAGGTGGAGACTAGGTCTGCCATACTCCCAGACCGTGCTGGCTTCCAACATCCCATGGAATCCTGCTTCCAAGCACTGCTGGGAAAACCTGTTCTGCATCCCTTCTGACTCAGCCATGCCCAGACCCCAGGGCTTACCATTAGGGTAAGTCTGCTGCTCTTTATTGGTTCCTGCCAGCTTTGTGTTTGGGTGACGGCCTTTGGCTTCTTGGAGAGAGCTCAGAGCAAAGGGTAGAGGGTGCCATGGTGGCAGTAAATATTACCAGGTGTGCTGACTTTCCCAATTAATACGTAAAGGTAGAACGTGGAATAGTCCAGGAGGTTACATGATTTGCGCGAGTCAAACAGCTAATAAACGGTGGAGTAGGGATTTGAACCCAAGGCTCAGGGGGCAGCGGGACACCAGCCACAGCAGGCTCCCCAAGCCCTCGGCTTATGGGGCCCCAGAAAAGGCCCAGCCCAGCGTTTCCTGGATACAGTGGAAATGACCAGTATTTGGGCTTCCAGGGGAGGAGCAGCTGGAGGACAGAGCCTCCTGGGGAGCAGAGGGTCCAGACCTGTGGGGAGGGGCGTGACTCAGAGCACAGAGGATTCCCAGCTGCAGCATGGGGTGTAGGCCCTGAGCCAGGCTGCCGGGGCACCCAGACCCCCCCAGCACCTGCAGGGCCAGGGCAGGAGGACAAGTGGAGGCCACAAGCCATATGTTTAAATATTTTAACATTTTAAAAGTTATCAGTCACATTAACAAACGTGTAAACCTTGAGGACCTTGGAGGCCAGGCCTAAATTTAGAGGTCTGACGCACAACACCCCATGTCCTGTGTCTGAAGGAGGAGGGGTAGAGAAAGGGGGCCCCCAGCACATGGCCCACCCCTTCCTTACTCAGACCCTGCTCTGTCCTACCTCTTGAGGGGCCTTCCCATTGGTGTGTGGACACTGGGCCTCATATTCAAGCTCTGCCCATACCTTTTGCGAAAACCTGACACTTGGCCACCATTTAAGCCCACTCAGGGGTGCTGTCCACCCTCCAGAAGATGAACCCTGGCAGGAAGAGGCCCTGGAAGCAGACTCCTGGCCACGTGGGTGGGAGTTTCATAGTCCCAGGTACCTAAGCATGGTCTAAAAGTGCGTGCAGACCCGTCCCTTGGTGGCTCCATGGATTCTGTGCCCTGTGGGGAAGGACATCTCCAGAACCTGGACTTCTAAAGCATGAGGCCTGGGAAAAGGCCTCTCCAGTCTGGGTCCAAGGAGGTCGTCACCACCACTACCTTATGATGAAATTTTGAGTATGTTATTTAATCTCTTTGTGCCTTGTTTCCACATCTGTAAAATGGTGATAATTACAATAAAGAATAACTGAGGAATAAGTGAGCTTATTCAGTATAGGTAAAGGGCTTAACACAGTGCTTGGCAAATAGTAAGTGTTATGTAAGTTCTATTAATTAAGTGTGATTATTATATGGATTTAGTTCAGGCATCCTCAAATTGTTAACAGATTGAGTGCTGGAAAAAATCTCCTTTATTGACTAATGATGGGCAAGAGCTATTCCTGAAGACCTGGAGAATTCCAAGAATCAGATTCTCTGGCCACCTGATCTGTCCTCTGTAATAGGAACAGAAACTTTGGAAAGGGGACAACAGGAGGCAGTTGGGAAGAGGGAAGGATGGAACATTTGCTGTGCACTCATTCAAAGCAGATTTCTCGGGTGGGCACTTTGCTAGGCCCCAGGTAACAGGAGGGAGCAAGACAGACAAGGGCCCCTGCCTTTGTTCATCTTATGTTCTTGGGGCAGGGGAGGGGGAGAGAAGGAAGATATTTAACAGAAAAGCAAATAAATAAATACGAGCATTACAGATGGAGGTAAGGGGCTGGAAAGAAATCAATAGGGCAAACTGAGGGTGAATGACTAGCGAAGGCGGGGGAAGTGGAGAACGACTTTCAGTAGGATGGTCACAGATGGCCTCTCTGAGGGAGTGACATTAAAACTAAGACCCGAATAATGAGGAGCTGTCTGTGCACAGAATCAGGAAAAGGGCGTTCTAAGAAAAGAAATCAGCTAGCGCAAAGGGCGGGGGTGGTAGTGGGTTTGACATAATATGAGAAACAGAGAAGCTTATGTCCTGTAAAGGTAGTTCGCGAGGGGCAGAGTGATGGATAGGAAACCGAAGTCATAAAGGCAGAGAGGGGCCAGATGATATGCCTCCCAAAGAGTGGGATGCCGATACTCCACGTGGGGATCTTGTTAAAGCACAGATTCAGATTCAGAAGGTCTGAGATGGGGCCTGAGATTCTGCATCCCTAACATGCTTCCAGGTTAGGCCAGTGTGGCTGGTCCATGGACTGCACTTTGAGTAGCGAAGCTTTAGGCAACAGATTTTTATTGTAACTACATTGAGAAGACTTTGGATGGTCTGAAGCGGGGACATGGCTTGGTCTGGCTGTGTTTTTAAAGCTTGCTGTGGCTGGAGTGTGGAGCATGGGTTGGGGTAAGGGGCAAAGCTGGGCACCAACCAGAAAGCGACTGCAGTGGTCCAGGCGACAGGTGGGAGAACCTGTGGCTGTCTGCCCGCAGCTGGGGGTAGTGAGTGTGGAGAGAAGTGGGTGGGGAGCAGATCAGTGAGCTTGGCTAACTGATTGGATGAAGGGGACGAGTTAAAAACAGAAACCCAGCGTGACGCCTAGGTCTGAGACCTGAGCTGGAGCTGGAGTGGTTCCTGCGTGAGGATCGCTTCTCCCAGGCTAGTGGGGAATGCACTTTTGTAAAGGAAACTGGGCTTCAGTTTGGAAATGCTAAGTTTGAGATGGTGGCCACATATTCAAGTGGAATGTTGAGTCCGATCGTCCATCTCGAGCTCAAGAGTGAGTTTAGGCTGAAAATGAAAATGTAGGAGAATTGTTTTGCAGACGGTATTTTAAAGCCACAGAATTGGATGAGGTTGCTCGTGGAGAAAGCGTAGCAGATGAGGAAGAGATCCGAAGGCTGAAGCTTCAGGTTTCTAACCTTTAGAGGTCGTGGGTGACGAAGAGCCAGGCAAGCAGGCTGAGAAGAAGGCGCTGGTGAAGGAGGAGGATGAGGAGCAGGGCAGCAAGCCTAACAGTGGCCCCAGACCCAATCCACGGGCCTGTGAGTGCATCACCTTACAGGCAACAGGGACCTTCAGATGCACTTAAGGCTGAAGACCTTGAGATGTAGAGATTATCCTGGATTATCTGGGTGGGCCCAGCCTAACCACCAGAGTCCTTAAAAATGGAAAAGGAAGGTAGAAGAGGAGGTTAGAGAATGTGATGATGGAAGAGGGAGAGGAGATTTGAAACACGAGGGGGTCTTGACCCACCACTGCAGGCTTTGAAGAGGGAGGGGCCAAGGAATGTGGTGGCCTCCAGAAGCCAGGAATGGTCCTTAGCCAACAGCAAAGACATGGGATCTCAGTCCTACCCCTACAAGGACTGAATTCTGCCAAAAACCCAGATGACCAAGGAAACAGATTCTCCCCTAGAAGCTCGAGAATGGAACACAGCCCTGCCAACACCTTGACCTCAGCCAGTGAGACCTGCGTGGGGCTCCTGAACTACGGAACCGTAAGATAAATTTGCATTGTTTTAAGACAGTGTTTGCCATAATTTGTTACTGCAGCAATAGAAAATGGATTCACGTGGTTTAAACTGAAAGGCAAAAGAAGAAAGTGTTTCAAGAAAGAGGGAGCCATCAGCTGTGTCAAAGGCTGTGCGAGGTTGAGTAAGAGGAAGGCAGGTGTGAGCCCTGGATGGGGCAACCTGGAGCTCGTTGTTGACGGTGATGAGCAGTCTCAGTGGAGTGGCGAGATCAGAAACCAGACCAGGTGGGCTGAGGAATAAGGGGCAGGGTGACGACATGGAGGCAGTGGGTACAGACAACTCTGTTGTAAAGTTTGGTTGTGAAGAGAAGGAGGGAATCCCTGCCCGGTGGCTTCTATTTTGTCAGCAGAGTGACTAAAATCAGGCCTCCTGGGAGGCTGCCGGGAGAGGGAGGTATGTTGGAGGTTTGAGGAGAGAGAAAAATATATTAAATGGTTTATCTTGGAAGGTGGGAAGCCACTTGATGATAGAAGTGGAGCAGCATTGCCCCGGGGAGGATATGGTCTCTGCCCTCCCTCTGCTCCCTTGGCGCTAGCACCGCGTGATCTGTTGGTCCAGGTTGGGCGCTGGTGTCTGTTACTTACTAGACATAGAACCTGGAGCAACTTTCTTAGCCCGCCTGAGCCTCAGTTTCCTCAGCTCCATTATTTTAATGATGGGGAAGCAGCTCACCTACTTCCAACAATGAAGCAAGCATGTGCTAAAGAGGTTCGTGGACTGTCAACGCTGGATGCGAGTCGTGTTTGTTCATTCTGGGCGGGGTCTCCTTTATAACACCGGCCACGGAAGGTGGAGATCCCCTGAGAGCTGGCAATGCGTGTAGGGGAGGGTGCCTAGCAGCAGCCTCTGCATTCTGAGATCACTCCCTTCCAAAGCATGAGCAATCCCTTCTTCCTCCACCCAGTCCCAGGAGGCCTGCGAAACTCAGGCTTGAGTTTGTGCTCCCGATACCTGGAAAAAAGGGAACAATATCCTTGCTGTCCTCAGGGACCCCCTCCCGCCATAACGTCCGCAGCTGTCATCCGGCTGGTCCTGCCCTTCCACTTGGTGAATGTCTGTGCTCCGAGGCTGCCTCGGAGTGGAAACAGTCTTCCAGATTAGGTTCCTGTGAAAGCTCTCTGATGGGTTAGGATGTATTGGGTAAGCAGTTTGGAGAAGAGCTACTTTACAAAAATTAGATAAATAAGCCTCACTGTGACCAAGGAGAGATAGTATCCTCCCAGTGAGAAGCAGGGGTCAGAGGGCAAGAGGACATTGTCCAGAGTCAGACGTAGGTAAGCTGAGGACCTGTGAGTCCTCATCAGGCCCATTTAACTCCAAGCTCCTGTTCTGTTTGTTTTCTCCGTCATCTAATGCTGCCTCCCCAGATCTAACAAGCCTGCCTGCTTCCCAGAAGAGGAAGAGGAGGGAAGGCACCAGCATCCCCAGAGTGCCTGCTTCCCAAGGGCCTGCTTCTGCTCTGGGCCTCTTCACAGGAGGCCAGGGGGAGCTGTGCCTCCGATGGCTTAGAGCCTCTCGGTGTGGGGGGATGGGGGATTGTCCCCTGGCCATCGGAGCTCCACAGGAAAGGGGTGTGCTCTTGCATGGAAGCCGTGCTGTGCTGAGTTCAACATTGGATTCGTCACTGAAGACAGAAGCATCAGAAAAAAGACAGGGCACCACATTCTCTTTAGCAAACACCTTCTCTACTCCTCCTCCCTGTCCCCTAAGGCCATAGAAATGATCCCTTTTTTTTTCCCTCCAAAGTGGGAAGCAGGAGACAAAAGAAAATGATCATGGGAATGAAGATAGAAAAGACCTTCACATCTCACAGAAACATCAAATGGTGGAGGAGAAAGACATGCTACAGAAACTGGATAAGGGGTTTGAGGAGAAATATAGGAGACATTCCCTCCAATATGTTTTACCAAAAGCTGCACTTTACCTGTTAATCTACTTGATATATTTCCAGGTGACATGAACTAGTTATGTGGTAGTCCCTTGGACTGATTGCATCATTCAAGGCCAAGGTTCCCCAAAGAAGCTGTGAAGAGCAGAATGTTGAGCACAAAACTTCTCTCTGGAATAAAGTTTTATGTTAGACTTTTAATACATACATACACACATAAGTAGGAAGAGAGAGAACACCGTGATATTTTTTATTTTGTATTTACACTGGGATCCCTGCTAGAAGGTGCTAGTACCCCTTCAAAAAACAAGTTTGCACACATATGTGGTTCAGCCACTGCAGCTTGGGAGGAAGTGAACTGGTTTCGAGCTGCTTTCCGAGAGCCAGTGCTTGTGGTCTGTATTTAGCCAAGTTAATTACTTGCTAAAACTGAACCAAACCAAACCAAAAAAAGTCAACTCTCTGCAGAATACAACAGATTCCAGAGTCCCCATGGCATAATATCACAATGTCCAGGAGATGGCCCAAAATTACTTGTCACCTGACAAGAAAATGTACACTATTCTCTATAGAAAACAACTGCAAAACGACTCAGATGCTGGAATCAGGAAACAGGACTTTAAAGCAGTTATGTATCTATGTTCAATGATATAAAGAAAAACATGCTTGCAATGAATAAAAAGGTAAGGAATCTCAGGAAAAATAAAAATCATAAAAAATCACTAAATGGAAATTCTAGGATAAACTATTATAATCTATGAAATAAGCTAAAAATTACAATATCTGAAATAAAAATTTGGAATAGGCTCAACAGCAGAATGGGGAAAAAAATTCAGTGAACTCAAAGATCAATAGAAATTACTCTAAGAACAGAGAGGAATAACAAAATTTTTAAAAATCAGAAAAATTTCTGAGATCCATAGAATCTGTGGAACATGTGTCCAACATATTTATAATTGGAGTCACAGGAAAAAGAATGAAACAGAAAAAAAATAACTGAAGAAATAATGGCTGAACCATTATTTCCCAAATATGGTGAAAGAAATTCATGGGTTCAAGAAGCTCCGTGAAACTGAAGGCAGAGTGACTATGAAGAGAACTCTGAGTGGGCACATCACAGTCAGACCGGTGAGAAGCAAACAGAAAGAGAAAAGAGTCAGAGAAGGACGACACATCACATACAGGGGAACAATGATATGGCTGACTGCTAACTTCTCATCAGAAGCCATGGAGACATTTTAAAGTGATGGATGAAAAAAATGACTTGCCAATTCTGTATCTCATGAAAATATCCTTCAAGAATAAGGGTAAATAAAGGCAATTTCAAATAAAATAAAATTAAGAAAACTCACTGCGCAACCTAAGTGTCCATCAGTAGATGAATGGATAAAGAAGATGTGGTACATATACACAATGGAATGTTATTCAGCCATAAGAAGAAAACAAATCCTACCATTTGCAACAACATGGATGGAGCTAGAGGGTATTATGCTCAGTGAAATAAGCCAAGCTGAAAAAGACAAGTATCAAATGATTTCACTCATATGTGGAGTATAAGAACAAAGAAAAAAACTGAAGGAACAAAACAGCAGCAGACTCACAGAACCCAAGAACGGACTAATAGTTACCAAAGGGAAGGGGACTGGGGAAGAAGGGCGGGAAGGGAGGGATAAGAGGGTAAAAGGGGCATTACGATTAGCAGGCATAGGGTGGGGGGGCATGGGGAGGGCTGTACAACTCAGAGAAGACAAGTAGTGATTCTCATCTCACTACGCTGATGGACAGTGACTCTAATGGGGTGGGGGGGGACCTGATGAAGGGGGTAGTTTAATCACCACAATATTGCTCATGTAGTTGTAGGTTGATGATACCAAAATAAATTGTAAAAAAAAAAAAAGAAAGAAAAAAAACTCACTGCGAGCGGAGCTTCACTACAAGAAATGATAAAGTTCTCTGTGCTAAAGGAAAATAATACCAGATTGACACTTGGATCTTCAAGAAGGAATGAAGAGACTTGGAAATAGTACCTATCTAACAAATGGAAAAGTCTATTTTTCATCTTAATTTCTTTAAAATACAAATGATCGACTGAAACAAAAAAATAATAATCTCCTGTACTTTTGTAAGAAGGTGTAATGAAAACAAATGGCAACTATAATAATATAAAGCAAGAAATGGTAAACTTTATCTGTAAAAGGTAAGATAATAAGTACTTTGGATTTGAGGGCCATAGGGTCTCTGCCACGAGTCCTCAACTGTGCATGTAGTGCAAAAGCAGCCGTACACAAAACCTAAATGAGTGAGTGTGGCTACGTTCCAATAAAACTCTAAGGACAAAAATAGGCACCAGGCTGGATTAGGCCCACTAACCATAGATTTGCCAGCCCCTGGTATAAAGGACAGAGGCAGTATGGTGGCCAAAAGACTCATACAATGGCAAAATGCATTTTATATAGAGTGGTACACTATTATCTATAAATGGAATGAAAAAAATCAGTGTCTCTCAAGAGTGGCACTGTTGGCCTTTTCAGGCAGGTCACGCTCTGTGGCGGTGGCTAGGTGGTGGTTGGGGGTGGGAGGGACTGTCCTGGACATCATGGGATGCTGAGCACAGTCCCTGGCCTCAACCCACTGGATGCCAGAAGAACCACTCTCCCCAGTTGGGACAGCCAAAAAAAAAATCTCTAAACATTGCCCACTATCCCCTGAGGAGGCAAAAAAGGCTATCATTAATAATCGCAAAGAGGCAGTGCTAAAGAGCTGACAGGTATATTAAAATGGGAGTTGAGGAAACATTCAAATAGTCCAAGAGAAGGTGGGAAAGGGAGAGAAACAAGGGAGGAAAAACTAAATAAAGACAACAATAAACATAAATCCAACCATATCATTATTACAGTGTATGTTCATGGGCTAAACACTATGGCTAAAAGGCAGAGATCGTGAGAATGACTTGAAAAAGTAAGACCCAACTCTGCTTTCTCAAGAATCTTACTTTAAATATGAGGACACAGGTAACTTGGAAGTAGATGAACAGAAAAGGCTATGGCCTGTAAGCAGTAAGCACAAGAGTACAGAGGGTATATTAATAATAGATAAAATAGAATTCAGGGTTTAAGAATATTAGTAAAAACAAAAAGGGACGTTTTGTAATGTAAAGATAAAAAGGAAACCATAACAGTCAGAGATATGTATGTTCTTAGTAACAGAGGCTCAAAATTCCTGAAGCAAAAGTCTACAGGAGAGAAATATAGACAATTCCACAATCACAGTTAGAGATTTTCAACCTCTCTTCTTCTCAGCAGTCAATAAAGTTAGACAAAGTCATTAAAGACAAGAAGAGTGACCGACACTGCCAGCTGCCTTAGCCTAATTGATGTTTTCAGAACACTTCGCCCAATGGCTGCAGAATGCCCACAGTGCACGTGGAATGTTCACCAGGACAGACCATATGCAGGAACGCCAGATGAATCTTAATAAATCTAAAACCATTAAAACCACACAAATTTTCAAGTATGACCTCAGTGAAATGAAATTAGAAATGAACAGTGTTGAGAGACTTAGGGAAATCCCAAACATTCAGAAATTAAACAATGCACTTCTAAATAACTCAAGAAAGAAATCTCAAAAGGAAAATTAGAACAGAAGCTTTTCAAGCCAGTGTAGGAGGAATATATTTAAACATGGAATCGGAAGTTCCTGGTGCAAATGTAGCTGCTTCTTACCACAAAGATACTGCTAAGATATGGTAATGCAGGAGAAAGGGCTCTCAAGAGGCTGGTCAGGACAAGTTCTAGGGAGAAAATATTTGAACTGAGACTTAAATATTTTCTTCAGCTAGCTTGCTTCAGGGCTGCATGCCTATGCTACTGCATGAGCTGTACTGAGATTGCTTCATTCTAACCCTAAAGATGTGGCAAAAACATTTTAGCAATCCTGCCTGGGTTCCTACCTTCCTGGCTATGAATCTGACTCTACATAGAGAGCAATGTTTGAAAAATTAGCAAATTATAAAAATTAAAATGTAGCAAAGCAAATTGATCTGTAGATGCAATTCCAATCAAAACCCCAGCAGGCTTTTTAAAATTTTTAAATTGATAAGTTGATTCTAAAATTCATGTCAAAGTGCAAAAAACTAGAATAGCCAAAATAATTTTGAAAAAGAGAAACAAAATTAGAAGATTTCTACTAATTAATTTAAAAGATTACTATAGCAATTCCTCAAAAAATTAAACATAGACTTACCATTGGATCCACAATTCCTCTCCTAGAAATATACCCAAGGGAATTGAAAATACATGTTCACAGGAAAAACTTGTACATTGTCATAGCAATGTTATTTGTAATAGTGCAAATATGGAAACAATCCAAACGTCCTTCAAATGATGAATGGATAAATGAAATGTGGCATATCTATTTAATGGAATACTATTTGGCCATCTAAAGGAAAGAGATACTAATATTTGTTTCAACACAGATGAACCTTGAAAACATTATGCAAAGTAAAAGAAAGTAGACCCAAAGGCCACATGTTGAATGATTTCACTGATATGAAATGTCCATCACAGGCAAATCCATAGAGACAGAAAATAGATAAGTAGGTGTGGGACAAAGGGAAATGGGACAATGGGGAATGACTTTTAATGGATATATAGTTTCTTTGGGGGGTGATGAAAATGTTCTGGAATTAGTAGTGATGGTTGTAAAACCTTTGGAGTACACTAAAAATCAAATCACTGAATTGTATACTTTAAAAGGTGAATTTATTGCATATGAATTTTATCTCAATTAAAAAAATTCTATAAAGCTATAGTAATCAAGACAATGCAATAATGGTAAAAGGATATATCATTCC
>JAQQAC010018689.1:20719962-20847173 GCA_029783875.1 Phataginus tricuspis | reverse complement strand
TATAGTAATCAAGACAATGCAATAATGGTAAAAGGATATATCATTCCTTACATGTCTATATCCTTACATATGTGTATTTTAGTGGAACAGAATATAGAGTACAGAAATAGACACATATAAATGGTAAATTGATTTTTGAAAAAGCTACCAGTTTCAGTAAGGAAAGGATAATCTTTTCAACAAATGTTTCAAAAAAACTGGATATTTGTATGGGGGACAAAATGAGCTCTGACCCTTATCCTCATATATAAAAATGAACTCAAAATGGATCAAAGACCTAAATGTGAAAGTTAAAACCATGAAACTTCTAGAAGAAAACATACAAGAAAATCTTTGGTATGCTGGGGGTAGGCAACGATTCTTTAGGACACAGAAAGTACAAATCATAAAAGAAAAAAATTGATAAATTAGACTTTATAAAAATTAAAACCTTCAGCTCATCAAAAGACACCACTAAGAAAATGAATAGGCTAGCTATTGACTGATAAAAAAATATCTGCGTACTACATTGATGGACAGTGACTGCAATGGGATATGTGGTGGGGACTTGATAATAGGGGGAGTCTAGTAACCATAATGTTGCTCATGTAATTGTACATTAATAAAAGCAAAATAAAATAAAATAAAATAATAAAAAATAAATAAAATAAAAAATATCTGCAAAGTATACAACTGACAAAGGATTTACATCTAGCAAATATGGATGTATATATGTATAGAATTCTTACAAATCGGCAGAGCAGAAGACTTCAATAGCTACTTCACACAGAAAAAGATTTAAGAATAGTCATGAAAAGATGTCCAACTGTTCGTTATCAGGGAAATGCAAATTAAAACCCAAATGAGATGCTATCACTCACCTGCCAGCATGGCTAACATTAAAAACGACTGATATCACCAAATATTGGCAAGGATATGTACAACCTGAACTCTCATACAATGTTGGTGGGAATATAAAATGGCACAATTGCCAGAGAAATGGTCTGGCAACTTCTTCTAACACTAAATATATACCAGCCCTATGATCTAAATTCCACTCCTAATGTAGAGGTCTCTTGGGTATAGAGGCTGAATGCTCCAGGTGGTACCTGGTATTAGATATTTTGGCAAAAGAAATTAAAACATATGTATGTACAAAAAGATCTGTACAAGAATAATCCCAACTTCTTTATTTATAATAACCCCAAAGTGGAAACACCCCAGGTGTCCAACAGAATGGATAAATTGTGCTGTATTCATAGAATGGAATACTATGCAATGAAAAGGAAAGAATTACTATCTCAATTCCTCAAAAAATTAAACACAGAGCTGCCATGTGACCGAGCGATTCCATTCCTAGGAGTGTACCCAGGAGAACTGAAACACTCACACACACAGAAAGTGCACATGAGCGTTCACAGCAGCATTATTCACAATGGCCAAAAAGTGGAAACAACCCAAATGCCCACCGACTGATGAATGGAGAAACTATGTCTAACTTTTCGAGAAACTGCAACAAGAAGAATCAATCTCAAAAACATGCCGAGCAAAACCAACTAGATACAAAAAAGTACCTGCTGTGTGATTCCATTTATATAAAGTTCTAGAACAGGCAAAATCAACCTATAGTGACAAAAAGCTGACCAGTGGTGGCCTGAGACTGAGGGTTGAGGTTGGGGGCTTCCAAGTACATGATGGAAAGCCGTGGGGAGATTGAAGTGTTTTCTATTTTTATTACACTGTTGGTTATATACATATATGTATTTCTCAGGACACATTGAAACGCACACTTAAAATGAGTGAATTTTATTGTATGTCAATTATACCTCAGTAAAGTTTATTTTTAAAAGGTAATACATGAGACTGAACATTTTTTTCAAAGAAAACAGGGTCATAAAATTAAACATTTCCTCCCCACCACAGCCTCCTCCCACACAAAGACAATACTGGTAAGTTAACCATTGGTTTTTTTTTTATATATAAATTTAGAAGTGCATTTATTTAAGAATAATGTACATATAAGCATGCATATCTTTGAAATATTTACAAAAATGTGATGACATTAAACATATTGTCCCTGCCACTTGCCCTTTTCAGTAAATGTATCCTGGACATCTTTCTCTCATTAATGCAGAGCAAGTAGGCTGCCATACGCCTCTGTACAGTTCATGCCAGGCTTTCTGTCTTCCAGCTCTGCGTCCCAGACTGGGGAGAATGTCCTTCTGCAGGTGGGTCATGCCCTCACTTTGATGTCAAGACCCAGCCTCTACTCCCAAGTGTGGTCTTACCTTTCCAACATTCAACATGTCAATCACAAACTCTTTTTGTGGTTTTTATGGGCCAGCAAGATTTCCGACCTATTTCAGGGACCAAATAGAAGGCCAACTTTTCATTTTTTTCCATTAAAGATAATTTTTAAAGTTACCCATGCTCTTATCATCATTGCATTTTTTAAAAATAGACTTTATGTTTTAGAGCAGCTTTAGGTCCACAGCAAAACTGAGCAGAGAATACAGAGAATTCTCAAAAACCTCCTGTCTCCACACATGCCTCCCTCACTGTCAACACCCTACTCCAGATGGCACACTTGTTACGATCTCTAAACCTACGCCACCATCATTATCACCCAAAGTCCAGAGTTCACGTAAGGGTTCACCCAGCAGGGTGTATGTTGTATGGGTTTTAACAAATGTATAATGACATGTATCCATCATTATAGGATCATATACCAAAATTTCACTGCCCTAACAATTTTCTGTGCTCTGTCTATTCATCCCATATTTCATTTTTAAAACAAACACTTAAGAAATAAGAAATATATAATTTCAAAATAGGGAACGTTTCACCCTGGACTGGTGAAACTAGACTAGTCTGAGGACTGGCCAAACCACAGCTGCTTAAAATACAACCGTCACGGGATTAACCCCCAAGTAGCCTAACTCCAAAGACCAAGTGCTCATCCACGGCACCTTCCAAGAGAGTTCCAGCACTGGTGGCTTTGGTGGGGGGGGGTGACCTCGTCCTGACCTCAACTGACTGCTCTCTTGCACACACATGCATAGTACAGCTCCTGACACACGTACTGACAGCATCCTATGCGTCTTCTCTCCAGGCAAATTCTGGGAATGCTCTTGTTATGACAGAAAGTTTTTATAAAGTTGGTCCTTTCACAGGAATAGTGTAATAAAATGTATCTGTTATACAAGAACTGTGGTGTACACCCTGAAGTTATGGCAGGAAATATTGTAAATCAGGCTATCTACTCCAGAAACCTAAAGGGCTCCCAAACGCATCTCACAAAATCACCACGCTGCAAGGACCCCAGAGGCCTTCTATGGGGAAGACTGGGTTCCCTCCCCCAGCGACTTGGAATGTGGCCTTCTTGCTTCTGACTTTAGGCCTCACTGGATGACTTCCAGGTTCCCAAGGGCCTCACTTCAGGGGAGCCCAGACAACAGGCCTTGAGTCCCTAACCACTTCTCTTCATTCCACTCTAAATAATGAGCTGTCCTTGTGTGTGTGAGGGGTGTGCGTGGGAAAAGAGGTGAGGGAAACCTATTCCCTTTGAATTGCCATCAGGTGACTTGGGCACTGGGGAAGCTCTCCCTGAACTTGGGGGTCTGCCTGAATACCCGTTTCACAGAGGACCCCTCAATATGTCCAGCTGTGTTAGTAAGCCTGACAGGTGGACTCTGCCATTACCCTGCTGTGTGGCCTTGAGCAAGTCTTCTCACTTTTCTGGGCCTCTGTCTCCTCTACAGATAAAGAATAAGGCAAGAGACGAAGTGTGAATAGGAAATCGAGAGGAGCTGTAAGGAACAGCTTAGCAGCCCTCCCGCCAGGCTCTCTCTCCAGTGGTCGGGTAGACTTCTGACCCTCCACGCCCACCCAGGAGACTCACACAAGGACCGGCAGGGGGTTTTGTGTTTTCCATCCTCATTTCTAAGGCTGTGAAGAGTCAAAGTCGAGGGGCCCTGTCCTAGGTAGAGTATTGCCCACTCTCCACCTCCCCAGCTGCCTTGTGTCTCGGAAGCTGACCTCTGTGGACTATCGTCAGGGCACCCCCACCCTCTGGCTTTGAGGATTTGGCCACTGGGAGGCGCTGCCAAGACATCAGAGGGCTGGTGGGGAATGAGGCGCGAGTGAGACTTGCCGCTGCATCCCTGCTTCCCTGGGCTCCTGCCAGTGACGGCATCTTGCAGCTCTAGCTCCAGCTGGGTGGCCCCTCTGCCTTGATTCCAGCTCCCACCAGTTTTCATCAGCGTTCCTTCCCTTAAAGGACTGCTTGCTATTGTCAGTCGCTAGGGACCTCATCTCTCTCTGTAAACAGTCGTTCCACTCCCTGCCTTCAGCAAACCCTTTGAACGTGCCTTCCCTTTTCTGCCGTACCTCCTGATACAGGCTCTTACTACTGCTCCTCCGACTCTCCGAACTGTTCTAACCAAGCCCAGCTATGGAAAGTTTCATCTGGAAGCCCAAGAGGCGGGTTGTGAAGGGTTAGAGCAAAGATCCCTCCTGTGCTCCTGGGCCCTTGCCGTCCAGCCACACGCACCCTCTCTGACCCTCAGCGCAAATGAGTAAGTGGAAAGTCATCTAATGCTCTTACCGGATGACATATTTTACCAAGCACTATTCTGTTGCTCACCATAATTATCTGTATTTGTGTATAAGTTACATACCTCTCCCCATCTATCTCATTTTTGGTTGACAGACTCCCAGATTCCCTCTCTTTTATTCACACATAACACATGAATGATTCACAAGTGGGAAAGTCAGCAGGGCCCCTTCTACCTTGGTCTCCTCATCTGTATGAATGGGGTAATAATCCTGTCAACCTCACAGAGTTGGCGTGAGTAACATCTGTAAGTGCTTAGATCGGCAGGTGTGAAGTATTAGCTAACACGCTTATTATTCTCTCATCTGATTCGTCGCGGCTCACTTTCCTGGAGCCTGTGTGTAGGAAGGGGAACAGGGGCCCTGGGTGGGAATTCCTAAGTCCCCCCACTTTCAATACTTTCCTCAGCACCTTTTCCCCCTCCACACCCCATTCTTGAATAGATTTCCTTCTCTGCTACCTTTTCATCCCAGGATCATTCTGGATGGGTGAATGGGGCAGGTTGTGATTCTTACATTTTTTCTGCCCTCAGTTCTAGACCAGTGGTTTTCAAACGGTGGACTAGGGAGAAGTGCAGTTCGCAAGGAGCCCCACAGACCCCAGAAAGTGGGTATTGCTCTAGGCAACACCCTTCAACTTGCTTTTATCTGTTCAGGCTTCAAGACTCTGTTTGAACAAAGGCTTTCAAGACTTTAAAAAGTTGAAAAATCCCTGTTCTGAAAGACTGAAGCCCCAGATTGTTTAACTCGCAGTTCTCATTTCTTTGGCCCCGTTGCCAAGAAACTTTCTCTGCTCTATTCAAGTCATTTGTATTTTTTTCCGTATCTGATGCACCGGAACAGAGCGTGAACAAGGAAATCTCTGTGCACTCATCTGGGGTGTCTCTCCCATGTGCTCGGCAGGTTCAGCAGACATTGCCTCCCTAATTTCCAGGCCCCTGGGGAAGATAAGTACAACGCTGTTTAACACTAGTGATATTTGAAGGCACTTGACTTGTCCTGGCACCTGATCAGGTCACTGGAGTACTGCCAACTCCTAGAATCTAAGGTTGCTGAGATTCTATCCCGATGACCCCCAGCCAGGCCTGGTCCTAATAGCTGCCAGGAGGGAAGGCAGGGGGTAGCAGAAGCTGACTCCCAGGGAGGAGTACTGAGCATCTGGAATTGGCTGGGGAAGTGGGGGAGGTACTTACATTTAATTTTTTTGTGCAGTTCAAGACTTTGGGCACAGAAAATATGAGCACATGAAGGGAGCAAAAGCCCCAGCCTCCAGATCTCTGCCTGGAATACTCTTAACCCAGATTGCCACAAGGCTCCTTCCCATACTCATTTGGCTGACATGTGACCTCGGCAGAACTGCCTTAAGACCAAGGCAAGAGAAGCCCCTACCTTGGCTGTTGAGCTCTCTGGCCCTCTTCCAGCCATGCCCCTTTCCACAGAGCAAGAAACCCATCTGGGCCCAGGGGGTGTGTTCACTCCAAACTCCTGCTCCTCACCCCTTAGATCACACCATAGGTGCCTGAGGCCCTAGAACTCCCTGTCCCAATAGCACCAGGCCAGCTTCTTCTAGGGACTGTGTTGGCCTTTTCCCAAGGTCTGTCCTCCTGGGAATCCAGGGGTGGCTATTTGCAGGTGGTGTGGGTGGAGCTCAGATGTGCAGAAGGGATATTATAGGTGTGGGCACAGGCCCCTTAAAGTACAGAGTGCAAAGACTAAGAAGGCCAAGGGCCAGGGACCAGTCTCGGCCTAAGACACACCATTCCAGTGCACATCTTGGGTAAGGCCAAGAATTTTAAACTTAAATTTGGCCTTCCAGAGTATTAACGTATACTTGCCAAGATGAAAGAATAGGAATTTTACGTGACAGTTTAACTTGGTTTATAATTTTTAAATATGTAGACGCATGATATGTGGGTCTCCATTTTACTACTGACTGGCCCTACAAGTCTGCAGGGTGGGTGTACTCCCAACCACCCTGTCTAAATAAAATATTACTTCCTCTGTCACTCTGTTCTTACTCTGTTGCATGTTTCTTCACATTTGCCATAATCAGATCTACATTTACTTGTGTATCACCGCGCCATCGCGATCCCCACCAGAATGTAAGTCCCATGACCTGTAGAATCTTGGTTATGTTGGCTGCCTGACTCAGCACCCAGAGCAGTACCTGGCGAGAAGACACCACTCAGTAAATGTTGAATGAGTAAGGGGTCTGCTCTCAGGCTTACAGGTGCAGTGGGCCAGCCCAGCAAACACAAACATCATCTGTGACAGCCCTCTAAGGAGACTCTTCTCCCCTTAAAATAACGCTCAGCAGCAGGGCTACAAAAGGTAAAAAGGAAGAACGGCCCATTAACACCTTAGTACACGTGAACACAAGATCGTCCCTGTGAGAGAGGCCTTTCATGAGTATGGACTGCTTCTAGTAGGCTGGAAAGGGAGATGGGGGGACGTGGGCTGCTGGGAGCCCCAGCTGGAGGAATTGGGTCTCCTAACAACCTTGCGAGTGTGCTTGAGGGAAAACCCTGACGGCTCCTCGGGTGCCGCTCCAATACAGCTCAGCCTGGGGTGGGGAGGGGGCTTCTCATCTATAATCAGGAGGCCCTCAGCTGGTCACAGGCCCCGGGGGGTGTGGGCACATCTCGCCCCTGTGATGTCGTGGCAACAGACTCAGAGACTGTCCTACCCATCCATCCCTCTTCTCTCCCACCTGCTTCTAATTGGGAACGTCTTATTGTTTGACGGAATTCCCAGATCTTTCCTGGGACAGCCTAATCAGTCCAATCTATCCAGTGGACTCCGTTTCCGTTGGCTACAGGACCTCTCACGTGCCCAGCAGCGCCCGGAGCTCGGACCTCTGAGCCGCGGACGCCCCACTCTGTGATTTGGGGTAGGGGGTAGGGGGGGTAGGGGCCCCAGGCCCCAGGCCCGGGCTGCGCGCCTCGCCCTGGGCCGGGAGGCGGCGACCTGCCTGGCGCAGCTCCGAGGCCTCGGCTCACCGCGCAGGGGGCGCTCGCCGCCCGGCCCGGCTCGGCGGTCGGCTCCGGCTCCGCCCCGCGGCGGGGCCGCGGCGCGCTGGGCGGGTCCCGGGGCTCCTCCCCCGGACCGAGCCTACTCCCGGGCCGAGCCTGCCCGCACCAACTCGTCTGAAACTCGTGCGCAGCGGTGGCGCCGCCGCCGAGGATGGGGAGGTGCGGCCGCCGCTCGGGGCCGCCGCCCGCGCTGCTGGTGCTGTTGGCGGTGGCCGGCGCCGGCGCGGCCCCGCGCGCCGCGCTCTACTCGCCCTCCGACCCGCTGACGCTGCTGCAGGCGGACTCCGTGCGCGGCACCGTGCTGGGCTCCCCCAGCGCCTGGGCCGTGGAGTTCTTCGCGTCCTGGTGCGGTCACTGCATCGCCTTCGCCCCGACGTGGAAGGCGCTGGCCAACGACGTCAAAGGTGAGGAGCGGTAGGCGGCGGGTCCCCACGCCCCCACCCTGCAGCCCCTCTTCCCACCCGGGCCGGCCCGGCAGAGGGCCCCGCCGGGCGCGCCCGCCCCTCTGCGCACCACCTCCGCCCTCCGCTTCCTCTCTGCCCCGTCCACTTACCCCCAGCCCTGCCCCCGGTTTCACACCCTCAACCCCATTTCTGGCTCCCGCCCCTCGCAGTCTTTTTCCCCTTGGCCGCTGACCCGAGTTTCTCTCCTCGCCCCGCGACTTGGCCCTCCGCCCCCACCCAACAGGACGTGCTGGGCTTCCTGTGTCCGGCCTCTGCCGGTGTGCTGCCCCGGTCCCTGGGGTCTCCTTTGTTCCTCCTCTCGATCGCCTGACACCTTACGGCTTCCTCTAGCCCGGCCTGTGACAGTTCCTCTCCTTTCACCCAGGAAGCCGTGTGGCCTTCGGGCAAGCGCCCCAGGGCTGTGGGATCAGGGCTGGGGAGAAGAGGGACACTCATTCTGCCGCCCCCCACCCCCTTGGCTAGCGGACCCAGCTGGTACAGAGACTTTCTTTCTCGGCTTTGCGTTTGAGGCGGTTTTCCCGTCTCGGGTCCAGGCCTCTCCCCATGGGGTCCATGTGCTCTCTCAGCCCCTTCTGTTTTGACCCCATGAACCCAGGGGCCTGACTGAAGGGCAGCCTCTTGGTGTGCATCTGGCTCTTGTTCGCATTTGCTGCTCTGACTACTGATCTCTTATTTCCTTGATTCCAAGAATCCATCAACTGTAAGACACATTCATTTATTAACAGCCCGAGAGGTAGAGGGATAAGATGACCACTAAATGTATAGAGATTTTAATATATACTCTATTAAAATGTTAAGTTTTTGAAAACTTAAGAGAGCTGAGGGAATATGGTAATAATAGCAATTAATATTTACTGAGTGCTTACTATGTATCAACTGCCTAAGTACCTGACATGTTTGAATTTCCTTTCCACAAGTTAAAGATCTCTGTGGGGTCACACATCTGCCTGACCAGACAGACAGTGGGTAGGGGGGCAGAAGTGACTTGGTGGTAGTGATCTGCTGCCCGTGAATGGAGCTACTTCCTGGTTGTGGTGCCAGGGCCCTAGCAGGGCTCCTGACCTGAGAGGGTCACTGAATTAGGAGTGTGGGCATCTTAGGGAACAGGCCTCTTTGTGGAGGGAAGAGAACTGGAACCATTGTTTCTCTGCTGTGCATTGGTATTTCTTATAAACTCAAACTGTCTGTGGTATAATAGTGCATTTGTAGATGTTGGTTTTCAAATTCAGGCTACCTCTTCCCTTGAGCAGCTTGCACAGTGGTTATTGAAGTGACAAAATGGAAAGATGTATGCATCTGCCAGCCACATGGTCCTGGAAAGTTATTTTTAAACAGAACTGATAAACCATTTTACTTCCAGTTTACACTTAGACATTTGTCTGCATACTTCTGTGGTCCCATCACCTGAATGTGCCATTTCTCAGCAGCTCTTCACACTGCTTCAGTGATGTCAACACAGCTGGTCAGGGCAGTAGGAAGAATGTTGAACTTGGAATTGGAACACTGAAGAGGACATTAGGTGTTCAGGTGACATTGTGGGCTTGAACATCCTAAAAAGTTCTAGATCACTTTCCACTTTGAGGCTGTAAGAGGTCTTTAATGGTCATAGATGGACTCAATATAGGAGATTCCTACATCTTGAGAGTGCTAGAGGGAGGGATTAGCTTCCAGCTGACTCATGTGTTTGGCCTCTTGCAACCCGGAGTTTTCCAATGAATTGCATAGCCAGTGATTGACCCAGCCTAGTGGATGAGGGTTGTCCCCTCCGAAAGGAGTCTTTCCTTTACAAAAAGCAAGTCAAAACTTAACCTCTGAATGGAAAATGGAAGCATCGAGCCTGTGGAGATGAAACGGTCAATGGGAGGTGGGAGATTTAGGTGGAAACTGGAGGTGTCCTGTGAGCCCTGGGGTTGAGTTAGCTCCCTAAGTAAGATCATATTGGGGGAGAGCACTGGCCAGATCTGGTGTCAGTTTGCAGTGATTAAGAAAGCCCCCACTCCAGTCCAAGGGGGTCTTACCTGTGAGGCCCTGCTGAGAAGCCAGCATTTCTCTTGTATCATCTCTGTATTCTGAGGTCTTTTGAGTAAATTTTGTTGTGGGCCAGCAGGGTGCTGCCGTCACACTACCCTGGACCTGTGGGAGTGTAGCCCCTGCCCTCTACAGATGGTATCTTGGGTTAGAGCTGCAAAAGTATAGAAGAGCATGGGGGAGAGAAGGATTTTACAGCTCTGCCCAGCTGGCCCCCAGCATTTAATCTGACTGGCTAGGGCTCCTTCCTTCAGGGACTCCTGGGCTTGGTTCTCTGGGACATTGTTGCCATGGGACACAGCGCTAGTTCCTAAGTATCTGGCTTACCCCTTTCTATTCTAGAGCAGCTAGAGCACTATTCTATGGTGTTCATTTCAGGCCTTCTTTGCTTCTCACTGGTTAATCAATCAGCAAATATTTGTTGAGTGACCTCTGTGTGCAAATCATTGTTTACATTGCAGTTGAGGGAAATGAGCTACACACAGCAGGAAAACTGGCAACAGTAAGAAGCTGTGTTCAGAAAGGGCCAAAGAAATGGATCAGCCATTTATTGTAGGAATTCAGGATGGGGAAAGTCACAGAGGGCTAATCTGGTCCCCAAAGGCCTTCATTCAAGCAGTTATTTATTACACACTTGTCTTATGCCAGGCACTTTGCCAAGGGCCTTAGACCACTGTTACATATAATGTCTATGAGAGAATAGCTGAGCAATATTGTTTTGTTTTGTTTTTGTAATGGATAAGTAACTTGCCCAAGATGACACAGATGTTGGAGGTTTCTGACTGTAGAGCCTGGGCAGTTAGTAGAGAGGTGGGTGGCCAAGGCAGGTGCTCCAGGCAGGTAAAGAGCCTGTGCAGACCCGTGGAGGTGAGAGCTGTAAGCACGGACCTGGATGTTTGAGTGACAGAGAGCAATGTTGGTTTGCTTTGCTTTCCTTTCCAAGCTGCAGGCCAGCCACCTGTCCTGCTGGTGCCCCCGGAAGGCTTAGCACAGAGGCTGGCTCAGCGTACTCACGCAGGCCAGTGGCATGGGCCTCTTGGGATTCCGGGTGAGAATGTGAGGGGCCAAGTCTTCTGCTAGTGCTGTGGCTCTTCTTGACTCAGACCTGGGGTGTCAGCGAGGGGTGAGGGCAAGGGAAGGCATGCTGTCCATCCCGTGACCTCATTGCCTAGGAGCCTGCAGCAAGCAGGGAGGGATGAAGTGGTGATGGCATAGCACTGGCTGACTCCCCGTTTCAGGAAGAGTCTAGCTCCTGAATGGTCGTCAGAGCTAGAAAGGATGAGAGACCATCCGTCCTGGCCCCACTGGACCCGTGAGGAAACTGAGGCCCCGAGAGGAGACAGGTGGAGCTCAGGGTGCTTTGTGTGGCCAGTTACAGCTATAAGCAAGCCTGTGACTCTGGGTCCAGTGTGTCCCTTCTGGACTCGTGAGTGGGGGCAGGGAAGCTGCCTGTGACTCCAGAAGGAGCCCATCACCCCCCACCACAGGGTGTCCCCTCACCCACCGCCCCACAGCCCACAGCTGTCCTGGCTCGGCTTGCCTCTCCGTTTACTCGCTTACTCTACGGTCAACATAGAAATTACTTTGCCAGCTCAGTAATTGCACCAGGAGATTTTTTTTTTCTCCCTAAGAGTAGGGCTGGACTCATAGTCCTGACCCTTTTGCTGTTGGCCTGCAGGTCTCAGTATTTGTCACCTAACACCTTAAAAAGCCTCTCTTGCCTGGTTCTATTCCTCTTTGACAGGAATGCGCTCTATCTAAATGCAGCTTTACCTTACCAAAGGAGCGCCCAGAAAAGGTCCTCTATTCCTTGTACTGTTACTAAAATGATGAGTAGTCAGGTCCACCGTGATTATAGTGTCAAACCAGATCTTTTTATGTCATCATGGCTCATTAAGGTACTGACACTGATACTCCTGAGAAACATTCCTCAGCCAGGACTCGCCCAGCACCCGACTGGCCCCAGCCTCCCCTTCCCCTCCCCTCGCCTCCCCCAGGGGCTGGGGCAGGTGAGAAGAGGCACCCGTTCCATTTCACTGAGGTCCAGGGGATCCAGGCACAAAGAGAAGGAACCGAAGGCTGCTGCCCCGGAGCCAGGGCCGCGAGCCCCCAGGCATGGCCGTTCCTCTGGTCCCACTGCCGGTACGCACTCCACCCTCCCGAGTTTCCTGGTTGGGAAGCCAAAAGAGCAGCTCTCTGTTCTGCCTTGGGCCCTCTTGAGGCCAGCAACAGGCTTAGATCCTGGGTTCAGGTCCCAGATCCACCACTGATTAGCTGTGTGCCCTGGGCACAGTTATCTAATCTCTGTTTCGCAGTTGAGGAAAGCAGGTCTAGAGATAAATACCTTCTTACTTTCCTCATAAGATAGTTGCAAGCATTAAACTAGATCAACTAGGTGCACAATGAACTCTCTGTACGTGTGATATCATCATCATCGAAGTAAGAGCCAAGTCTGCGATACGGACTGACTGCTGTGAGTTGCAGAGAATGGTAGGGAACTAGAAGACAAAACCATTTTTACCATCCACTCTCTCATGGGGAAGGCTGTGACTGGAGCAAACAGCAAAAATGTAATGTCGTGACCGTGGTGGAGAGGGACAAATGTGGCTTGAGCCTCGGCCGACTTGCAGGCTTCTCAGTGCCCTTCCTCGTTTGTAAAGCAGGTGCCCCCACCGCAGGGTGGTGGGCGGTGAGCTCATCCAGAATGTGCCGTGGGTGCTCAGACGGCCCCCCCCCGTCCTGTCAGAGTCTGTGCCCCAGCGGGCAGTGGGCACTAACTGTGGCCTGGACTCGGAGAGGAGAGGGGTGGAGTAGTTGAGGCCTGAGGTCCTTGGCCCTCCTGCCAAGTGGCCTTGTGAGACCTTCTGCCAGGGTCCCTCATCGGTGGAGGAAGAAATTACCTCTCTTCCCCCCTTATATCTAATTTACTTCCTCTTTTGAGGACAGCCGGGCCCCTCCCCTGGGTCTCCCTGAACAAGGTGACTGAACCCTAGATGTAGATCAGAAGGATCCGAGCCTAGGCCACAGGGGGTGACCTCTGTTTCCACCCTCCCCTGCACCTCCCTCGGGGAGGGGGAAGCCACAGGAAGGAGAGCTGGGGTGCTCCCGCCTGTGGTCCAGGGCCAAGTCCTGTGCGTGGGGAGCCCTTCCCTCCTGCATTCACAGGTGGCCGGCTCAAGCCTCTCCCATCTGGCCCCGAGGATAGACTGAGGCTGCGAGCTGCGGAGAGCCAGCCCCTGGTCGGGGCCGATTGTATAATTCAGTCAACAGTCACTGGGCACCTTTCGTGGGCTGGACAGTGGGGAAGCTAGGCAGTGAAGGTGCAAAAATGAGAATATGCTTAGAGATGGACAGGTTTGGAACTCTGTGGTAGAAACATGAGCAGGGCCCTGAGCCTGGGGCTTGCAAAGCAACTCTGACCAGTGAGAAAAATCGTGTTTAAACTGAGTTGCGCCTGACAAATAGGAGTTTGTTGGGAGGGTGAGAGGAGGGCTGTGGGAACGGCCTGGAGGCACTGGAGCTCCGTGTGGAAGGAGAAAAGCCTCAGCATTCCTGGAGCATTTGGGGAAATGGTAAGAGGAGGCTGCATGGGTAGGTAGACAGGGGCTGGATCAAGAATGGCCTCATGGCTGTAGGGTTTCTTCTAAAGGCAGTGAGGGTCACTGAGACCATTGAATAGAGCGACATAATCAGATCCACAGACTGAACAGATCTCTTGGTGGCTGGATAGACTGGTGGTGGAGCCCATCAAGACCTCGCTGGGAGGGAAATGAGACATTTCTCTGGACAGGAGCTGCCCTAAGAAACCCTGCTGTAGCCCACTGGTCAAGGAGGGTAGGTTAGAGACAAGGTGATAAAGAACCTGGGATGCGGGAGGAAGACTCAGAGGGAGAGTGGACAGCATTTGCTGGCCTGTTGTGACTGGCAGTCCATGTGGGCAGATGCCTAACTCTGTTCCCACTGAGTGGTGCCAACAGTGGGGAGAGGGGTCAGGGAGGGCAGGAGGGATGCCAGCCTGAGCCTGGCACGGAGCAGACCCTGCCTACCTCCGTCCCGTGTGCGGGTGCTCAGGGGAGTGGGATTCAAAGCCGAAGGATGCAAGCCAGCCTGCAGACACTCAGGTGTGCTTACCTGCCGCCCTGGTGGGCCAGGGGACCCGGAGCTCCACCAAAGGGGTTTGGGGAGACGGGGGTTTGGGGACGTGGGGAAAATGGCAGGATAGGCTGTGGCGCATCGGTCTCCGCTAAACATTTCCATTCACTTTCCACCCCCCTCCCCCCGGCCTATCCCCCTGCCCACCAAGATGCGAGGAGTTTCAATGCCAGGAGTAGATTGTCAGCAAGAAAGGAAAAGGAGGGAGGGAGTGTCGCGTAGGCCACACAGCCCAGACCCCCCGCCTTGTGTCACCTCAAGAAGGACCAGCTTAGTTGCTCTGAGCCATTTGAAGCCGTCCTCTGAGGGGTGGTCGGGGGTTGTCTGGGAGGCATGCTGCCTCTTCCTGCGACTGTCCCGTGGAAGTGAGGGTAACAGTCCTTCCTTGGGCATAAAGTGTTCTCAGAGCGCGGATGCCTTCTGAAATACTGGTTTTGCCGAATCATCAGGAACAGGTTCTGGGGTGAAAGAAGAGGTCCTGGCCCAGCCCTGATTCCCAGGGATGTTGGGATTGGTATATTGTACTTACTGGGGGTGGGTGGGCCGTGCTCCAGATGGGAGGCCGTGGGCCCTGTGGGGGACACACGTGCTGTAGGGCAAGCGTCCTCCTTCACTTCAGCCCAGAAGTGCCAGTGGCTCCAGGGGGCCGTGGAGTCAGCCCAGACCCCTCCAGGCGAGCACTCGGCCTGGCCCTGCCCGCCTCCCGCCTGAGCCTCCTCTCCAGGCCGCCTGCCCGTTCCCCCTCCTCACGGCCCTCAGGTCTCTGTCTCCTGACTGACTTGTCAGTGTTCCACTCAATTTCTGCCCTTGCTCCGAGGCCCTCCCTCAGGCCCCAGGGCTGGTGCCTCCCGTGCCCGGACTCTGTTAGAGCTCTGCCACACGGCATGGCACCCCACCGTCTGTTTGGCCTCCCCTGTGTCTACCTTGCCTTCAGCTGGAGCGGTCTTGTTTTAGTGCGGAATGTGAGTGGGTGCTCAGGGGCCACCCGACTTGAGATCAGAGCTAGGAGGCCTGCCTGGTAGATGAGTTTGTTTCCTGTTTCCCAGATCCTGGGCAGGGGCCCAGAGCGGTGCCAGCATGCTCTCTGCCAGTAAGTTCCAGCGGAGGGAGGACTTGCAGCCTGGGGCCGGAGGAGGAAGTGCGGTGCTGGGGAAGCTGTCCCGGAGCCGTTAATCTCCTGGACTCTGGCCTCAGGGCTTCCCTCCCTGCAGTTCCTAGATTCCAGGTGCCTCGCCCGCCCTCCCCAGGTCTCCTGCCTCCGTTTCCGGTGGGGGCGCCAGTCCTCGACACCCTGTGTCCCTCCCACCTGAGCTGGGCTGACTGCCAGTGGCTCTGGCTACAGAACCTGTCACCGAAGGTCCACTGGGGGATCATAAACCTCCTGGAGCCTGCTGCCCGCCTTCTGGAACTGATCCTCCCTGGAGGGCTGCAGGAGCAGAGGCCAGATCAGGGCTTTCCTCCAGGAGGGCCAGGCGCACCTCACGGCTTTCTGCAGCCCCTGCAGCCCCTGTGCCCTTCCTGCCAGAATAATGGGGGTCACAGATGCCATTACAAGACAGCATTACTTGTGCTGTTTACCTGTGTCCTAGCAGGGGCTGAATGGTCCTTTTCTGGGGAGGGGGTGGCCTTCCTCATAGGAGCTCTGGGGGCAGAAGCTGCGGCCTTGCGTGGAGGAGGGGGGTACGCAGGCAGAGATGCCAGCTCCTCTTACTTACCTCAGGTGTTTTTGTTCATTCAGACTGGAGGCCGGCGCTGAATCTCGCTGTCCTGGACTGTGCTGATGAGACCAATAGCGCTGTCTGCAGGGACTTCGACATCCTTGGCTTCCCGACTGTGAGGGTGCGTGGCAACTGGGGAGGGTGGTTCCGGGGGGCTGGTGCAGGCGGAGCAGCCGTTCCTGGTGCCCTGGCCTGAGCTCTCTGGGCTTGATCTGCTTAAACCAGCCCCTAACGACCTGTCTCTTTGCTTGATGAGACACCAGCTTTAGGGGCAGAAAAGGATGTGAATTGGGAGGAAGTTCATTGGTCTGGCAAGTTCTGCCCATTATAAGGGGAAGGGGCCGGGGATGGTTTGGGGGGCAGTGTTGGGATGGGCAGATTCAGCTGCTGGATTTGAGCCGTGAAGTGATCATCTTGAGCCGTGGAGCTCCCAGCTCGCCAGGGGCTTTCTCCCATTCCCCTCCCTCCTGACTTCCTAGCTACAGAGGTCTCACCGAGCCCTATAACACCAGGGCTCAGGCGCTGACCCATCCATGGGCAGGATCAGGGCCGGGGTGCCTGAGGTCCCGCAGAAAACACAGCAAGCCTCATGCTCATCAGGCACGTGCCTCAAACCCAATAGCTTGCCGAGGCCTCAGGCAGCAGAGGTCCCCGTGGCGGAGCCCGCTCACCTGCGCACAAGGGCTCTGTCTCCCCAGCTCCGGCTGCAGATGACTCGGGTGGGGCCTTGCCTGCCAGCCTGCCCACCGTGGGTCATCCACAGCTTAATTAACATGTGAACAACTTCCAGGGTTTTCTGGAAAACCCAGAGCAGCAAGGCTGTGCAGTTCTACTTTATGTCTTCCCCAGGGCTCAGGCCCTGCTGTAATCTAGTTTTCTTCCAGGTTAGAGGATCTGCATCTCTCTCTCTCCCTCCAGCCACACATAGTTAGCCACCTCCCACCAGAATGGCATCCAGAAAAGCAGTTTCCTCTCTAGCCTCTAAGAATGATCAGGAAAAGCCTTGGGGCGCTAAAATGCTAAGCATTGTCCCTAGAACAAGATATCTGTGAGCTGAGGAGCCTCCCATTCCACGCAGAACCATAGCCATATCTCAGCTTAATCACTGCAAGAGAATTCATCTGGAAAGCCAGACTCCAGGCCCCTTCAAGAAGCCCAGCTCTACCTGCATCCGACCTTTCTTTTCCTCACACCCAGCCCCGCTGGGTTCAGGGTTTGCATGGTGCGATGCAACAGCTTCCTGCGCTCCTGCTCCCCCTCGGGGTCAGGGCCGAGGCCCCAGGTTTATCGGGGGCCGGGCTGCACCGGGGAATCCCTGTCATTTCGAGGGAGCCACAGTCCAGAAGTTGGTTTGTCCATCACCGCTTTCAAGTAAAAGACCTCTTTGACCGGGCCATGGCCTTATCCTTGGCCCCAAGATTTGTAACGTTTTAGTTTCATGTTCAAAATTACTCTGTGGTGGAGGACAGGACACTCTGTTCCTTCTGCTGAGCCAGACCAGCAGCCCTGAGTGGGAAGCCATGGGACCCCTGTGTTGGCAGCAGGCGTCCTCTTTCACAAGCTGATGCTTCTTCCCCCGCGAGGCCCGGGCACAGGGGTGCAGCTGCTGCCCAGCCTCTGGGAAGGGGATTGGCCTGGGTACCATGGCCAGGTCAGGATGTGAAGGAGGCGGCCCAGGCAGTCAGGTGACCCCAGGATGCCTCTCTGCCTACCCAAGTCACGCAGCACACACAGCCGGAATGCCTCCAGTGGTTAATCATCTTCTCATCCACCCAGCTGGCTAAGGGAGGTGAGCTGGGAGGGCCCTGAGCTGGTCTTGACCTTCCCCCGCCTCCACACGGGCAGCATGTGGCTGGGCCAGGCGCTTCAGTGTCAGCAGGGAGAGGCACTTGGCGTCCTGTCTAGTCCAGGGGCAAGTGGGTCAAGCTCCTGGCGGGTCTCCGCTCCAAGGCCTGTGCAGTGGCTTTCAGACATGTTTCCTGGGATGACCTGCGGCAGGAGAGACACGTTTTATAGTGCAGTCCAGAAGTTGGTTGGTATCTATTAGCACCAAAACAAAAGTTTCATAAAACAATATTGATTCTTACGAAGTATAGTACACACTGGTATTTTTCATTCTGTTTAGGTTTGTTAGATACTGGCTGTGATTCACTAAATTGATTTTACGACTTACTACTGGGTTGCTTCTAGTGTTTGGAAAACACTACTGAAACAGATTCCAGATCTCTAGAGATTCTGGCCCATGGAGGGCCTGGCATGCCTCAGGGGCACCAGGGCTGGGCTCCCTGGAAAGCAGTGCAGAGCGCAGAGCCGGGCCTGGCTGCCAGCAGGCCACTGCCCTGTCCGCAGCCCCCTGGGGACTGGAGGCGGCCCTCGCTCCGACCCATAAAGGCTGTTGGGGCTCTAGAATGAGGACACACACCGAACGGGGAGGAGAGAGTGTTGCCGGTGTGACGAGGACAGGCCCACACAAGAGTCTGGCCACCCCCAGTGACATGTGTCATTGTCCCTTTCCTCTGCCTCCTGCCCTTTGTCACCATGAGCAAACAATGAGCTTCCACCAGCCCATCCTGTTTAGCCAACACTTACTGGGCTGGGCGGGCCTGCTGTGTCAGGTCCCCAGAAGGCGGGAGCCGGAGCCCGGCAGGAGGAGAACAAAGGTTGAGGGAGGGAGGGACTAGTTTGCAGCTGGTTCTGGCTGGCACTTGGGGGCCTAGAGGCTAGGACTTTGGGTGGGGGGCTTTGCTATGGACCAGGACCCTTTGTGGCCAAAGACCTGGCTGGGATCAGGATTGTAGGGAGCAGCAGATTTGGGGTGGAGAGGAGAGAAGCCTTCTGTTTGCGGGATTCTGGGGAGATCATTGACATGGGTTCAAATCCCGGCTCCACTGCTTCCCAAATGTGACTTGGGAAGTCGCTGGACAGTGTCTCAGCAGTAGGCCTAAGTTCCCTTGTCTGAAAACGGGATGATAGTGTTTTCTTTCCTAGTCAGACTGTTGCGGGGTATGAAACGAGGGCCTGCCCGGGCTAGTCGTCTCCCCGTTGCCCTGTCTCCTCTCTGTGGGGCCCCACGGTCGCTCCTCGGGGCACTGCCTTCTGTGCATCCCCGGCTGTTGAGTGAATGTCTGCATCGTGCTAACCACGGCGAGAGAGGCAGGACCCAGGAGTCCTGTCCACGGAGGTACGGGGGCCCCGTGCTGGCTGGCAGGGAGCGGCTGTACGCGATGGATGCAGAAGGGGTTCACCAGGCTTACAGAGCTCTTTTCCTCATGCTTCAGAAGAGTTCATGAAAGTGGGAGAGTTCTACTTGGTGGCTGGGTTTGGCTAGGAGAGGGGGTGTGTGGGCCAAGGAGGTGAGCAAAGGTCCCACGTGGGTGGGACTGGGTGGCATGTTGAGAAGACTGGCTCAGCCTGTCCGGAGCAGAGACTCACCAGCAGCTTGGAGGCAGGCCAGCGGGAAGGGAGCCCAGTAATGGCCGGTCCTTGAATTCAAGGCTGGGAGTGTGGACACCCTGCGGGGGTACAGAGCCAGGGCCGTTACCTTATGTGGCTCTTGCTAGAGGATGAGATGCCAGGGAAGGTGACAGGACTCAGAAAGACATCCCCTGCCTCTCTCTGAAAAAAAGAGACAGGTCTCTGGAGAGTGACCTGCCCTCTTCTAGCTGTCTCTCCACTGACAGTCCCCAGTGTGGGGGGGTTACACTGTGGGTCCTCGGCCTCACCATAGGGTATCTGGAGACTGGATCATTTTCCTTGAAATATGTTTTAAAAGCCTGGATTTGGAAGTATCTTAGGTCACCACTGGAAAGTGAGCCTTTCCATGCAGCCTTCTGTGACCCCTGGAAGCCAGGGGCTCTTGGTGGTGGTGGTGCTTCTGATGGGCTGGGACAGACCCACCTAACACCTCCTGGCCTCCTGCATTTGGGGAGACACGGAGGTCTTCCAGGACCCCAAGTCTGGAGGGGAAAGAAGCTCCCATGTAAAGCGATGAGCGGAAAGGGCCAGGTGCTGGCTGCTCCCACAGGAAGGAAGCTCACGCTGGAGTCCTCACAGTCTGTTTCCAGGGAGTCGTGGTGGTTTTCCCTGCATAGGGCACATGCCTCCAACAACTGACTTAATAAGGTTGCTTTTAATCAGAGGACAGAAATGTGCCCTGACTAGATTTTAATGTGATTTTCACATGAGCTTCCAAGATGATCAAAGGGCAGAGAGTCTCCGTTCAGCTGAACAGATGTCTTTTGAGTACTTCCCTGTCGTAGACACCGTGCCAGGCCCTGTGGGGCTTGCAGAGATGAATAAGCTATAGTCCTGCTCAGGGAGGTGGGTGGAAAGTTCAGGTTTCAGGTCCACAGTAGCTGAAGTGGAGGGAAGGTGGGGCAGGGGGGCTGAGATCCTGGAAAGCCTTGAAAGAAGTGACTGGGGACATTATTCACTGACAGTGAGGAGACACACGGAGGAGCTGTGAGGGGACGTGATGTCATCAGACCAGAGTCATGCCTTAGAAAATTGAGCAGAGTGGCAGCGGCCGCATGGGGTGGGGAATGAAAAGATCCAGCATATTAAAACCCCTGAGCTCACAAAGGAAAACAGCAAGGACTGGTGCAGTAGTCCAGGAAATAGAAGGTAGGCCCTGGTCCAGGTGAGGTGACTGGTCCGGAGGACGGTTGCAGAGGTGTCACTAAGGACAAAGTCACAGAACTTTCCGGCAAGCTGGAGGGTGGGGGCGGTGGGAGAAGGAGGTGCTGGTCTGGGTAACGGGGACGAGGGCCATGGGGTGAGGCAGGGGCACAGGTGGACAGACGGACTTGGGGAGGTGACTCAGTCCCAGAGAGGGTGTGTGTGTGGGTGCCCTGGCCCCTGTGTGGAGGCCACCAGAGTCTAGAACTATTGAGGAACTATGACAGAGGGTTCAGACTGCAAGTCACTGACAAAGTAGATGACACTGGCAAGGGGGACAAGCAATAGGTCTGTTCGTTCGAGCCCCTGACCATCCACCAGGGTAAGCATGGTGTGACAGGGCCTCCCAGGCCGTTTTTTAGCAGAGGAGATTCATGATCTGATGCACGGTTGTAGGGGAGCCTGGGGGCCGGGAATGGCGAGGGCCTGGCCGCGGGAGAGGGGCCACGGGTGAGGCCGTGAGGGGGCCCCAGGGGCCTGGTCAGTGTCAGGCAGACCGAGGGAGGCAGCGATGTGATGTAAGAGGCAAAGGGGAGACATGTCCAGCTGTGAGGGAAACCAGGCGGCTGGAACACCAGATACTGCAGAGAAGGCCAGAGGGGAGGGTCACTGGGCTGGCCGTGGAGGAGGCCCGCTGAGCTTCCCCAGAGCAGAGTCCCGGGGCGCGGCGGGGATGAAGAGCGGGCAAGCTGGGCTGAGAGCAGGCACTGTTTTGAGAAACTTGGCAGTTCAGGGAAGCAGGAAATGCAGTAACTGGGGAAGGATGCAGAGACACTGTATTCCCATCTTCCTTCCCTTCCTGTCATTTAAAGGAATTAGATTAGGAGGCTAATGAATCTATTTGTAGGCATAGATCTGGCAGAAGCAGGGAAAGAGGAAAGAGAGATGAACTGACAGGGAAAGGTCACTAAAGAGCACGAGGTGTGGGCCACAGCGCAGGCGGTGACACTGTTCTGGAAAGTAGACGGGCAGCTTCTGGGACGGGCGGGAAGGCTGTGTGACAGCATGGAGGTAACTGGAGGGCGGCGGGAGGCCTTCCCTGTAGCCCTGCACCTCGGGGGGTGGGGTCTCTGGAGTCCCTGCATTCCTCCAGGTCACTCTTGCTAACTGAGGGTCCTGTCCGGCTCCGTGCTGCCCAGGGCGGGGCCTTCGGAAGGCTCGGTGGGGACTCAGGGAGGCTGCCTTTTGATGAAGATAATGCCAGATTGGGGTGACCTGGTGGCTGGTGAAGAAAAGCTAACAGGCTACTTTTCAGTAACTGGAAATAACAACTGTCACTATGGGGAGGCCACACAGTTTAAGGCGTCACGATGTCGATGTCAGAAGTGTCTTTATGCCCGTGGAGACTGCTCAGTCTGTCTGTCTGTCCACAGCCGAGGGCACCATTGCCGTGAATAACCGCAGCCGTGCGGATTGTCCTCCAGGCTATTATTTGCAAGCAAATCAAGACCCTAAGAGGAGTGTTTAAAATTTGTTCCTGAGAAACAGTGTTGGTCCATCGATGCCTTAATGTGCTTTATTTACTTATCTCATGTCCCGATCCAGGAAATGTGTGATCATTTTCACAAGTATTAAGGGAACATATAATTTTATTTTCAGAATTTGCTCAATAACTGCAAGGAACACTACTATAAATGTATGTGGTATGTATATAGTGGATGGTTTTCTTCCAGAATAAAAATTTATATTAATGCTCTAAAAAGAGAGAGAATAAAGCCATTGTTGGCTTTTAGGGTCTGGATGAGGTCAGAGGGAGGGGGAGGAGGTTGCTGGTAGGGAGACACGGGCGGCTTCTCTGCGTCTTTGATCATCTGGGAGAAAGGGTACAGGTGACCTCTGGATTTTATTTTTCTGCCTAAAATGGCTGGAACAAACAAATAGTTAGCTGATAAATGTTCCCTAGTGTTTAAAAGATAGGCTCAGGGAAGGGGATGTTGATGGAGATGCGTTTAACATTTATCAGCTCCTCACTGTATGTCCCAGGTGCGGTGCTAAGTCAGCACTTTAGATGTATTGTCTTTGAATCCTCACAGCAGTTCTTCAAGGTAGATGGTGTCTTCCTCATCTTCAAGATGAGAAAGTTCATAGAGGTCAGTGGATTGCCCAGGGTCACACAGCCAGAGAGTAGCAGAGCCGGCCTTGAACCCAGGTCTGGTAGACTCAGGGCCTGCACTCAGCCACCAGCTTAGGGTAAGGCCAAGTGGCCTGCTGTCGGGGGCAGAGTCCCAAGGTGGCCACAAGTGGCCCTGATGTTGGGACCTCAGGCAGAGGCCTCTTCCCAGCCTGCAGGCTGTTCCCAGGCAGGTAAGTGTCTGTCTGTCAGGACAGCTGAATTCTGTCGTCTCCTGAGCCCAGGAGCTCTGGCAGCTCAGTCATCACTTAGGCAGAAGCGCCCAGGTTTGGGGGTGTTGTCCTCCTTTCTGTCCCTTCTCCCAAGGATGTGGCAGACTGGGCCTGGATGTCATGTAAATGGGAAAAGAGGACAAAATGATGACCTAAACTGGCCTGTCATAGACCTGTTTCTTCAAGGGCTCAGGCCCGCCCTTGTAGGACCTGAACTGGAGAGCCTGCCCTGCGTGCGGTGTTGGCCGCACCAGGCCGGGAGTTCTCAGTGGCCAGGACACCAGCCTCTGAGCCCTTCTTCCGACATAAGGAGCAAGGACGCATTGCCTCAGCGGGCGGCTGACATTTTCCAGGGATGTTTGAAGGGACTTGACTTTTCCAGTTGGGTCTGCGTCATTCATTCCTACAGTAAATATTTCCCAGCCATTATGTTAGAGGTACTGGTGATGTGCGGACAGTCCATGGCTAGTAAATGCGTGAGCAGCTGCCGGCAGCTTGCCCTGGCGTTTCCCAGCTGGAGGGGCAGGGATTCACTTCGCGAGCACAGGGAACGCATCGGCGTCCAGCTCCTCCCTGTTCTCATTTGACAGAAGAAGAAACTGGGGCTCAGAAAAGTTGAGTAATTTGCCCAGGGTCGCCCCCCAAGTAGCTGGGCCTTAAATGCAGGTCCTCCAGCTCCAGTGTTGTGTTCTTAGCCCTGGGGCGCTGACCTTTTGCCTGTGTGTTTGCTTCCAGTTCTTTAAGGCCTTTTCCAAGGATGGCTCCGGAACAACCATGTCAGGTGGGTGTCCTGGCCCGCCAGCCCTGTTGGTGGTGTTGGTGTCTCCTCTCCCTCCTCTCCCTCTTTTTTCTGGGTCTACGAGGTGAGGAGTTCCCCAAGTGAGACAAATCTATGTTTTCCCAACCACGTCCTTCCCAGCCAGCCCAGAAGCCGAGGCTGAAGAAGCCCTTCAGTTGTGGCCCCCCCAGGGTCCTGCGAAGCAGGGTGGGTCTCCATGTTCCCAGAATAGCCCCTGTGTCAGAATGGAGTTGGCATCCACAGGGGCAGACCAGGCAGTCCCCGGGGAAGGCCTTCAGGCCCCCTGCCGTCTAAAGGAGGGGTCTCTGGTGTGACGCAGGGCCTCAGGAGCAGCCCCCACCCTCTTACAGAGGACTGGCGCCCGCTGTCTCTCTCAGGACTGGCTCGTGCCCTGGGCCCTAGTTCCTGTGAGTGAAGCTGACCAGGGCACTGGGACATGTGCACCTTTTCCCCTCGTGCCCTCCACCCTGTCCGTCTTCATTCACAGTGGCAGGTGCTAATGTGCAGACGCTGCGGGAGAGGCTCATCGATGCTCTGGAGTCCCATACTGACATGTGGCCCCCCGCCTGTCCCCCGCTGGACCCTGTCAGGTATGGCGGCTGGGAGGCATGGGCCTGGATCACAGGCCCAAGGATGAGAGGCTGGCGGGGGCAGCAGGGCAGATGCCTCAGTGCCCACTGTGGAGCGGCTGGAGGTCTTAACCAAGGAGCCCTGCCTTCCCAGGGCTGATGGGTGCCAAGCCCCATCCCACTGGGCGGGAAGGAGAAGACGGGGGGGGGGTGTTGCCGTGTCATCCCCACTGCTGCATCTCACAGCCTGTCGTCAGGAACCTCGGAGGTCACATGCCCTTCGGAGGCAGGGCAAGGGTGGGGGGACTGAGAGGAAGAAAGCCCTGTCTCTCTGAAATGAAGGCGGTGGTTTCTCTGAGCAGTGGCTGTGGCTCTGCTCCCTGTTCTGCAGAGCATGAGGCACAGTGGCTGGTGACCTATATCCACCTGGCAGGCAGCCTTCCAGGATTGCCTCTTTTCTAGGAAAATGAGAGACGTGGCGTCTTGCCGCAACTCTCCCACAGAGGGAGACAGGGAAACTGAAAACACTAGGTCCCACACTTCCTGATGGAAACTCAAGATAGGATAAAGCCCATCTCAGGGACTCTGGCCAAGAAAGAAAATATCTAGGCACCAGCAAGGCCTGCACACTGGGGGTTCCAGGTGCTGAGAAGGCTTGCAAAGCAGGCACGGTGCATGCAGCCCTCTGAGCTTGTGCGGTGGTGTCCTTGAAAGCACAGCCCTGCTGAGCGACTGTGTTTCCAAGTGCCACTTGGGGTTGAATCCAACTCGCGAAGACTCTTTTATCATCTCTCCCAATCCCCACCCTCCCAGAGACCCGGGACCCTGCATATAGCTTTGGTGTGGCCCGGGGTTCCACCACCAGACCCCATCTCTCTGGGAAACACCCACGCTGACCCTTACCCTTACCTCTCCTGTCCGTTTCCCACTGAGCATTTCTCTTTCTGTTTCTTACACACACACATCCCTCAGGGTGCATTTCAGCCCCAGGGGATCTCAAAAGCAGCGAGTTAGGTAAACGTGCCAACCTCCGTCAAGGGGATCCTTCCACAGGGCTCAGGCAGGAGGCAGAGATGTGCCGTGAATGGTGAGCTGCCTCTTGTAGAAGTCTGAGGGGCATGGGAGTGGGGTGCTAGCTGCCAGGGAGGACTTACCCTTTTGCCAGCCTAGGGGAGGCCTGGTGAAGTGGTCTGAGAGGGCCTCTGATGCCACCCCAGAGGCTGTTGGTATCTACAACACTTGTCTCTATCTGCCCTCTGGGGTGCACTCTGGCCCCCACACCTCCAGCGTATCCATTTGTACATGTCACTGGGCTGGGCTTCAGCATTGGCCCCAATATTCCTTCTATTTGGAGGTGATCACTGCCATGTTATTGGATCCAGTAGAGGGAAATAGGTCGTCAGGTTGGGGATAAAAAGAAGACACAGTCTCCTAGTGCCTCCTCCCTGATGGCCTCTTAGGCGTGTGTGATAATGTTCTGCTTTTAACTGGAATAAGGGAACAAATCATTTTTGTATTATGCCATTATTTTCTGTTGAAATTTTGAGTTTTTGTAACAATTTATAGCTTAATTCTCTAATTTGGGGAGATAGTAAAATTTGCTTTATTAATTTCCACCTTTATTCTGTACCTCAGTTCCTTGATCCTAAAGTAAGGAGATTGGATTGGGCATCTTCTACGATCTCCTGCACCCAGGACTTTCTGATTCTTTAATTCCTTTTTTATGACCTCTCCAGGAGAGCAAAAGAAAATCTCTCGGTCGGTGGTGACATGCCACCAGATCAAGGCTTGTATCTGACGGGTACTAAATGCCAGCCTCTTAGAGGACCAATAAAACCGTACTCACTAACTTGGGTCTTACCCAGAACACAGACAACTGGTCTCAAAGCATCTTTCCCCAGACTGCCCTACACTCCTTCTTGACTCTGGAAAGAGACAGGATGGAAAAAAAACCAACAAGGTGGGTGGAATGAAGAACCAGGGTTAGGTAGCAGAAGCAGTGTCCTTTGAGACAAGGGTATGGATTGCTCCCAGTGAGGGGCTGGCAGGAGGAGATGTCCAGGAAGCCTTGTGGGAGCTGCATGGCTCTATTTGCAGTTCTGTGGCAGCCACGTCTAGTGTCTTCAACAGTTTTGCTTTATTCCCACCAGCTGTGGAGAGTGACTGCCAGCATTGTCTCTTGCAGGCTGGAGGAGATTGATGAATTCTTTGCAAGAAACAATGAAGAGTACCTGGCCTTGATCTTTGAAAAAGAAGGCTCCTACGTGGGTAGAGAGGTGAGCTGCCCTCAGGGTGCCCCGCAACTCCTGGGTAGCCTTTGGGAGAGAGCCCAGGGAGTTCGGGAGCCAGCCAGTCCTGCAAATTCTCAGGTCTCAGCTCTGTGCACATCTTAGCTCAGCACTGGTCTGACCCCAGCTGGGAGAAATGGGAAGTGTCGAGCTGGTCCTTTTCTGTTTTAAAACTTAAATGTCTCTTACCTCCCTCATTGAAACTAAATATAACACTTGCTGTCTAATGAGCATTGGCCTAGTTTGCTGACACACAGCGTCGCTCATCTTCACAATAAATGAAGATGGTCAAATGACATGTGGAAGATCACACAGCCAGTGAATCGGTAGAGCAGGGCTTTGAACTAGACCTGTCTGCCTCCGAAGCGCATGTTGTCTCCACACTCCACTCCCGAAGATCTGGGTAACAAGTCGGGGAGACAGGGAACGGAACACCAAAGCCGATCTGGTCCCTCCTGATGGTGGGGCCCCTTACTGAGTGAAGCAGATAGAAGCCCCAGACAGGACTGAGGGCCACTCCGCCGCCTGCATTACACATCCGTGATCAGGTCACTCGGCTTTGCTCAGCCTTGGCCTCTGTCCGTAAAGCCATGATAATTGCCTTTCTTCAGAGCGTCGTTGGGAATGTCAAACGAGGCAGTTTAGGTGAAGGGCCAGGATCAGCAGCTGGCACAACTGGCACCATGATCAGAGCAGGTCATTTAAAAAGGCCGATCCCCCAGGCTTCGGGCAGAGGGCTGTCCATTCTACTTCTGGCTCGGGGACTTCTCCAGGCCGCTTTCGGGCTTCTCCCAGATGCAGAGGTGGGACAGGCACGTGGGAAGGCAGTGCAGGGAGATAGAGGAGACGTGCGGATGGGGACAGGATTAGACTCTGATGTGGGCTCCAGGTGCTTTTCCTCCCCAGGCTCACCAGACAGGAGCTCTGTGCTGCCTCCTGCCTCTCAGCTGAGAGGGGAAGCATGGGGGTGCCGGGCAGGAGTGCCTGAACCTTCTGGGGCCCAGTCCAAGCCTGGGGCTGTACCTGTCATATAGAAGTGACTGTTAGATGTTCACTGGACTCAGCTCTTGTTCCTGCTCCCACGCCTCTGAGTCGGCAGGTGCCAGGGCCCCACGTCCATGCAGAGGTGCTCAGGGATGGTTAGTCTGAGAGGCAGGAGGGCACAGTGGCCGGGAGCCCTGGCTCTGGAGTCAGAATGAACCGGCATTTGTAGTCCAGCTCAGGCACTCGCTAACTGTGTGGTCTGGGCACATGATTTCCTTTCTAAGCCTCTTTTTTTCATCTACAGTAGGAGTTTCTCTTTGAATGAGTATGTACCTACTATGTGCTAGTCATGGTTACAAGCACTTCTATAAAATCAACCCATTCAACCCTCTTAACCACCCTCTGAGGTTGGAATTACTGTGATAATTTTGCAAGTAGAGAAGGTGACTCAGGGAGAAGTTAAGGCCAAGTGGAGCCCGGATTCCAACCCAGGCAGCCACAGTGCACTGTGCACTGCAGCGCCTCACCTGGTAGTGAGCTCTAATAACAGTTCCAATTTAATTTTGAAAATTAAATGAAGCAGTCGATACACAACCCAAAAAATGTACTAAATAAATGTTAGCCAATAGTATTTTTCCTCTTCTTTCTAACAATAATATCATGTCTAAGTATAATTTTCTGATTTGGAATATAGATAGAAAGCCTTGTAAACATACGGATAAAAATGAAACCACATTTTATTATGCCTTTTACAGATTGCTTTCATTGGAAAGAAAATTATATTAAATTGGGACAGTTCTAGAAAATGCAGCACATGTGGTCGGCACAGTTCCAAGGCCCCTCCTCGTGGGCACTGTTTTGCTCTTGCTCCCGTGGGATGGACATGGTTGCTGGCATGAGACTCACGCCTCACAGCTGCCTGTTGTGAAAGATTTAGGGTCTGGATGGTGCCTGCTCAGGGCTCCCTCTGCCCAGGGGCTTGCCCCAAGATGTCTGACTGTCCCTGCAGGTGACTCTGGACCTGTCCCAGTACCGAGGCATAGCAGTGCGCAGGGTCCTGAACACGGAGAACGACGTGGTGAGCAAGTTTGGCGTCACCAGCTTCCCGTCTTGCTACGTGCTGTTTCAGAACGGCTCTGTCACCCAGGTCCCTGTGTGAGTGCAGAGTCTTTCTGTCCCCTCTCCTCCCTCTCTGTGCTCTTCCTTTCTTCCTGCCTGAGGAGGCCGCCAGCCTTTCGCAGGGGATGATGGGTTCTTTCTCCTGTGAGTCTTCTTTTGAGTATGAGGGCAGGGGAGGCGCATCCCCATGCAGAAGCAGGTGTGTGCATATGGAGATGGACAGTGCCTCTGCCGTCAAGGGACAGGGCCCGAGGCATCGTCCCCAGCTCCCACCTCAGGAGCCCTGGCCCTGGCCCCGTTCCCCATCCTCCTCTGCTCACAGACAGACTCATTGGCTGGCAGGCTGCAGGCCTGGCAAGCGCTCAGATATGCCTGACCCTCCCTCCCTTTGGTTTTCTAATTGCAGAAAAGTTCATTAGGAGCCAGACAATAGCCAGTTCCAAAATGCCAAGAGAAAACAATCAGGCCAGCGGCAGCCCCTCTGTCAGGCTCTGCTGCTGAATGGGCCGTTAAATGGCGCCAGATGGGGCCTGGGTGCCCTCCCTAGGCAGATGACTGACGTCGCCCGGCCCTGCAGGCAGGAGGAGCTCAAGGGCCGGAGCGATCACCCCTGCCTGAGGTGCCCGGTGAGCCGCTTCTCAGGGCCGTCAGGGCCATCCTGCTCGGGGCCAGGCAGGGCGGCTACTTGCTCCCGCCCGCCCCAGTCACCAAGCAGCCCCGGGCCAGGCCTGTCAGGACCTGTGCTGGGGAAGGAAGGATGGTGGCTGCAGGGGACAGGGAGGGGCAGAAGTGCCCGTCCTGGTGGGGAGTGGACGCATTGTTTCCTCGCTTGGAGTTGGTGGAGGGGAGAACTGTCTGTGACGACTCCACGAGGTGCTTCCCAGCCATCTGCTCATCGATGAACATTGGAGTGGAAAGCAGTGTCCCCGGTGCCAGCTCCCCCGGGGTGTCCACCTCGCTGCCGCTGGTCCTCACGCCCCTCCCGCCGGGCGGCCCCCCTGGGAGACGTCTCCCGCCCTGGAGAAGGTCTCTCCTCCCTATTAGAAGAGAGGAATTGAAAAGATTGCAAAAGGATTTGAGAATTTTAGTGGCTTTTCGCTGTTCCTCTCTAGTTTTTTAAAATCACGTATCAAACTCCTTCATTTCTTTGGGGGGTAACATCACCTCCGGTGCCTCAGTGCAGGGCAGCTTCCTTGAGGTCGGCCCACTCGGCAGCTGTGCTCTCTGGGGAAGGAGGTCCAACCAGCCGTCCTGTCTGTGGGCGCAGCTGGCCCTGTACCCAGGGGGCCCAGCCGCTCTTCACGATGCTCTGTCCACAGCCTCGCCAAGGCAGGCTGAGGAATCCTCGGGCCCCGCTGCCTTTCCAGGTGGGAGCAACGCCTGACTGCTGTCAGAGAGGCCGTCCACGGTGGGCGGAAGGCTAACATGAGGCATAGGCAGCCCGATGTTGACTTCGCTGAGGGTCAGACCGAACCAAGTTCAGACATTTCTTAGTAAACATTTCTGTCATGAGCCATCTCCTTTCCCTCCTGGCATGAGTTTGCTCCGGGGCGGGTCCCTCCTTACTCACTGCCTCTCCTCTGTGGTCCTCTGCCCTCCCAGGCTTGTGGAATCCAGGTCCTTCTACACCGATCACCTGCAGAGGCTCTCCGGGGTCACCAGGAAGGCCGTCCCCGCCACGCCTGCACCCACTGTGGCCAACACGATCGCTCCCACTGTGTGGAAGGTGGCAGATCGGTAGGGCCACGCCTCGCTCTCCTCAACCCTTCCCCCGCCCCACCCTTTCCTCTGACCGTGACCCATCATCTCAGACCACACTTGGTTCCTTGTCATGAGCTCAGCACATGCAATTCCAATCCCAGAGCCCCTGGGGCTGGCCTTGGCCTTTGGGCACCCCAGCTGGCGCCGTGCACAGGAGAGTCTCAGGCGGTGGGGAGCAGCAGTCGCCTGCACCCACTGTGGTCTGCCAGCTGTGGGGGTGCCAAGCAGCATTCACGTGTATGCTTCTCGGTGGAAGGAATACTCCCCAGTGCCCACAGTCTGTAAGATCAACTCCGTTCATGCAGCGTCCAAACCAGCTCTCCACCCAGCAGATACTCCTGAGGACCTGCTCTGTGTTAGGCGATGTCACAGAGAGATGAGCAGACAGGCAGTCCCTGCCTGCACACAGTTTACAGTCGCATCACAGCATCCCTTCAGGAAAGGCACCGACCTCACTTGAGTGCCTCTGGTGTCAGGGAGCTCACGACTTTTTGAGGCAGCTGCGTCCTTGTGCTCGGTTGTGAGCATGAGGAAGCTGCTCCTGGGGTAGAATTCCTGCCTGTCGGGCAGGGAGACTGGCCCATAAACCTGAAGCGCTGGCACAAAGCGGCATGCCAGGTGAAACGGCTGACCTGGGGCTCAGCGCCGTATCAGGAGGGCACGAGGGGGCTGCACCAGGGAACTGGGGGGAAGGCCTCCGGGTTTCCAGGAGGATTCGGCCTCCTAGCTTGAGGGACTTTAAGGGTGGAGAGTACTAATGGAGAGATTCTAGTAGAGCAGTGGGGAGGGAAAGAGAGACTAAGAGGTGGAAATGGTCATTATGATCACTCAAATAATGATTATTGAAATAATTCAAGCTATTATAGTAGCAGACACTTATGGGCCTTACAGCCCAAACTCTGTGCTGGGCACCTTCCATACATTATCTCCCCAGTCATGAGGCCACCTTTCAAGGCAGAACACAAGAATGAAGAGGTAAACTGAGGTCCAGGGACTCTAAGTGGAGCCCAGGGAAGGGCCTTGGCTGTGAGGGTAAAGCACAGGTGTTCCAGCACTCACTCCCTTAGCTGACCCTTAGGAGGTTGGTGGGGCAGGAGAGACGTTCATGTTACAGGGAAGTCACCAAGACCCCGAGAGCGGCGGATTGAGGTGCCCCAGCTCCGAGAGCTTGCTCCCCGTGGAGCTGAGGCCAGAGGCTGGGTCCCAGGAGGTGGGGGTAGAGAAGCAGCTGAGCCGTGAGGAGCCCTGAGCCCTGGCCCCATGTGCGCTTGGTGGGCACCAGTGGAGCAGCCAGCTTGGAGCCTGCAGCCCTTCCCCAGGGCCGGGGTCAGCCCGGGGAGTGTGACCGGAGCCCTGCCTGACACCTGCGGTCTGGCAGCTGTGAAGACATCAGCCCCCAAAATAAGCACACACACGGCCAGCCCTCCTGCCCCCAGCCCCAGCCTTGGTGGGCAGCCAAACCCTTGGTCTTTCGAAAAGGGCACACTTTTCCAAAACCACATTGTATGGGTGCACCCTTTGGTCTCTTTGTCCCTAGAGGCCTTGGTTCAGAACAGAGAATGATGCTCAGCCTTCCACTAGTGGCCTGATTAAAATACCTTTAGTGAGTCAGGGACGGGCTGGCCCTGGGCCTGCAGGGGAAACCCCTGCTCTGCACTAGGAGCTGCTGAGGGGTGTGCATTTGTGCTTTGATTTAGTCCTCTCAGCAACCTACCTGCGAGCAACTTATTATTATCCCCATCTTACAGAGGAGGACTTGAGGCTCAGAAAAGTTCAGTAATATATGCAAGGCTACACAGCTCATGACTGGCAGAGCCAGGTGCTAACGTAGAGGACTCTGTGGCCTTGGCAGTGGTCCTCCTCTTCTCTCCCTTTAGCCCTCGGTGCTCCTCCCTGCCCCATGGTTCATATCCCTTTCTTTCTCTGCCTTCCCCGGGTCCTCAGCTCCAAGATCTACATGGCTGACCTGGAGTCTGCGCTGCACTACATCCTGCGGGTAGAAGTGGGCAAGTTCTCCATCCTTGAGGGGCAGCGCTTGATGGCCCTGAAAAAATTTATGGCAGTGCTGGCCCAGGTGAGCAGGCCCCCGGCCTCCTGCGTGCGTGTAGCCCCGCACAGGATCCGGGAGCGTCCCCTGCAAGCAGGCGCTGTGCCGGCCGTCCCACCTCCAGGAGCTCGTCTGGCTGGGCGTCTGGACCCAAAGCTGCCCCAGTCCAGCACAGGCTGACTCCCTGAAGTCCCCCCGGACCCCACCCCAGCCCCATGCGGCCAGAGTCGTCCGCCTACCCCTTCCCGCCCCTCCCTGTGCAGGGGCCGGATGCCCGGGGGTATTCCAGCTCACCCAGTGCCTTGGCTCCAGCAGCCCCTGTCCCCCACCTCAGTGTGGTCCTGGAGTGTGGCCTCTTCCTGCCGTGGTCAGTGGGAAGGCGGGAGCCACAGTGAAGGAAAGAAGGCTTTTCTGCGTCTCCTGTCTTCCCTCCCAGACACTGCCCGTAGCATGACCCAGGTCCCTGGCCGCAGCCATGGCTTCCTTATACCTTTGCAGTTTCCAGCCAAAGTGGCTACTCTGTGAAGTGTAGCTCCTGCACAATGAGGACCGGAGGTGTGTCAGTCATTCAGTCCTCTTAACTTTGCTGCAGGCAGCAAGTATTACCTCATTTAAGAGGCCCAGGTTGCTCAAGTCATTGCCTCAGGCCCCCAGTCGGGAGGAGTTGAGGTCCGCTGCTCCAGGGCCTGTGCCCCTTGCTCTGCCAGCTCCTCCCTCTTCTGTGAAGGTGCCATGTGGGCTGTCCTTCCCTCTGCACCTGCCCTCTTCTCCCTTCCTGCAACCTTCTCTCCACTGGTTCCAGATCCACTGCCAGAGCTGCCCTACTTAAAACCCGAGGCTCTGGCTGCTGAGGACTGCTGAGTCAGATGTGGGCTCGGTCCCCCTGGGAGCCTGCCTGCTGACTCAGCCTCCCGCAGCCCTGGGTGCCAGGTCTGAGCCCGTCCTCGGCGCAGGTCTGCGGGCAGCTGGGCCCCCAAACCCCGCCGCCCTGGTCCAGTCCCTCTTCCCCACTGCGCCCAGTACTGGCCTGCCAGGCCACTAGGCACTGTCTCGGTGGTGCCTGCTGAGCTCTGTCCTCCACAGGGGCTGGAATTGAGTCTGAGAATTGAGTTTGGCCTTCCAGCCGGAGGCCAGGGGCCTCAGAGAGGGCAGGGCTGCTTCAGGGCAGAGGTCAGATGGAAGCCAGACACAAGAGTGGGAGCAGAGGGCCCCTGTTGAGCTCTGCTGCATATTCCCTGGAGACGACAGCATTCTGGCCCTACCTCTGTTTGAGTAGCTTCTCCCTGCGTGGTAGTAATAGGAGAAGCTACCATTTCTTGAGCTCTGACAGGGTGCCAGATTCTGCAGTGTTCTTTGTATTAGCGTATTTATATTTCTCATAACAAACTCCAGGGGGTGGGTACTAGCACTGTCCTGTCCTACAGAGAAGAAAAGAAGGCCCCTAGAGGTAAGACTCCTGGTCCCAGGTCCTTCAGCCAGTGAGTGGCTGAGCGGAGGTTTGCACCCCCGTCTCATCTAACGCCTGCCTTCACCCACTACCTGTGTGGTGCACTGAGAGAAGGGCAGTAGGGCTCACTGTGCGCACGGGGCCGTGGGGAACCGTCAGCTGTGGGTACACCCAGACGGCAGGCATGCCCGCCCTGGCCGGGTCGCCCTGCTCCCCTCTGGGAAGCAGCTGGCAGGACTGGCCACTGGGGGGCGTGTGGTCACCAGGATTTCCCTGCTCCTGCAGGGTGACGGCCTGTAGTCCAGAGCCCCCTGATTCACCCTTCCTCCCGACGCCTTGGCCTCAGAAGGCGGAAGGCTCTGAGTTAGGATGATGGCGAAGGTCAGTGGGAAGTGCTGACTTACAGCCGTGAACTTGTGCTGAGAACCCAGAGGCCGCATGAGCTGACCAAAAGGGAGAGGGTTAAAGCACAAGATTCTTTCCAGCCGCTTCTCCCTCTGGGGGACAGAGCCCAGTCCTGGAGGGGCGATAAGAATACATCATGGCTTTCTCGGGCTGCTCGTGGGCAGGCTTTCTGTGGAGTGATCCTTCCTGTCTCCAGCACCCTTCTCTCAGATGCTTTCCTTTGCTCTTTTTCCTCTTCCAGGTTCTCAGCATCATTGTCTTCCCGCCACACCTCTCCGTGGTTTCATCTGACCTGCTCTGCTGCTCCCTCCCTCCCCGTCCCGCCCCCGCCCCGGGGTTTGTGCATGCACACACGTGCACACACACACATATCTGTCCTCCTCCCTGGGGTCCTCGTGGTTTTAAAGTGCTGATACTAATCAGATTTGAGCTCACTTATTGTCAGAGTAGCTTTTCATGTCCCTCAGAGACTATTGAGAGTCACCATCAAGATTTGGATCTTGGCTATAAGCTCCTGTGCTGTCTTGTCCCCATGGTCAGCCTGTGGAATAAAAATCAGAGGCCATTTGCCAGCCTGCCCCAGCTGGTCAGTTAGCCAGCAAGTCAGGTGCTCCACCAAAAGATCACCTGAAGAGAGGACCATGTGGCCAGGGTTCCTGGCAGCCCTGGGAGACGACACGGGTGCTCGGCCTTCCTCCCGGTGGCAGCGTGTGGTCAGGACCAGGGCCTTAAGGTCCCAGCCTAACTGAGAGCCTGCATCCTCTCCCCACCCCTTGCTTACACCTCACTGGGTGCCCCAGAGCAAAGGCAGCAAGGAACCCCCATTTGAAGAATATCTTCCTGGTGGTTTTGGAACATTCCCCAAAACCACCTTGGCCCACCTCTGCCTGGCGCCCCACTCTCTCTGGACAATGGACTTTCAGGGGGAATTGCTTTTCACTCTCCAGCTTCTGCTTGTTTCTCCCCGTAGTACTTCCCTGGCAGGCCGTTGGCCCAGAACTTCCTGCGCTCCATGAATGACTGGCTCAGAAAGCAGCAAAGAAAGAAAATTCCCTACGGTTTCTTCAGAACTGCCCTGGACAGCAGGAAGGAGGTGGGCCTGGGGAGATCTTGCCCTGTTCTCAGTACCAACGGGAGTGGAAGGGTTTGGCCATGTGACCTCCAACTCCTCCCACGGAACAAGTCCGCGATTTAGCCTCTAAAGCGCGTCGTGCTCCTCAGTGCGGGCTTTGCTCCAGGAGCTCCTCTCTGGGCCCCTGTTCATTCAGGCCCGTTTGCAAAGGTGGGCCGCCGCAGCCACAGAGGTACACGGCCCCAGATTTGTAGGATGTAAAAACTTGAGGGGACCTCAGAGACCGATGGCCGACGGGGAAGCGAAGGCTGGAGTAAGGCTGTGACTTGATCCGCTCCCCGGGTTTTCAGATCTGCTGCCGCTTTGATGGGTGCAGCCCGGGGAAGGGGATGCCGCCTTGATGGTGACAGACTGAGAGAGGAGCCTCATTTGTCATAGAGCCATGTGCTAACCTTTGAGTCTCCTGGAAGCGTCTTTCCTCACCCCCTGTCCCATCCTCTTTCTTCTCCATATATGGACTCTGCTTACCTGTGTCCCTTAGGGAGCTGTGATCACCAAGAAGGTGAACTGGGTCGGCTGCCAGGGGAGCGAGTCACATTTCCGGGGTTTTCCCTGCTCCCTGTGGATCCTCTTCCACTTCCTGACCGTGCAGGCAGCTCAGCAAAATGTGGACGTCTCCCAAGAAGCAGGTGAGTCTGGGGCCTGGGCCGGCCTAGTGCCTCAACCCCGCCCTGTCCTGCCTCCCTGGCTCTCTGCTGCAGGCCCACATTTAGGGGAGTCCATGTGTGCAGCTGGCCGTGCACAACCAGCCTGGAGCCAAAGCGGGGAGACCCCGGAGAAGCCACCCGGTGTTGTTCCCTGCCCGAGGCAGCTGCCTACGAGCTGGGGGGCGTGAGGCGCTTGCCTGGCTTTCTCGGAACCCTGAGCTTTCTTTGTTTTTAGTTTTTGTGAAAAATTTGTACTTCTCTTCATCTATGCTCCTATAAAGAAAAGAACTTTGTCTGTTTCACAGTCTACGTGGTCGATACCACATACTTGGAGCAGTTTTACTGTTTTCCACTGAACAGTCAATGCTCCGTTCCCTCCTCAAACCCCAGGCTGCTCTCCAGCACCCACACAGCCTCACACCCAGCCTAACGACCTAAAGGGCAGGCATCCAACTGAGTCCCCGTTCCCTGGGGGACCAGGGTTCCATCAGCCTGGAGGTTACAGAGGTGGGAGAGAGACAGTCCCTACTTTCAGTGACTGGGAGGTGGGTGGGCCGAGAGCTGCCCTGCAGGACACAGAGGCCAAGGAGAGAGAGGATGGGAAAGGGAACAAATGGCCCCAACTGTTGGGAAGGACAGTGGAGATAAGCTGAGAGTCCATGGACGCATAGACGTTGGCTAGGAAGGAGAGAGAGCAGCCAGGCAGAGGCAGAACAGATCAGGGTTGCTGCTGTGCTTGTGGGCATTCAGTGTTAGCAGTCCTCATGGGGCACCTCTAAAGGGCCAGGCCTTTCCTCCAGAAGACAAGAGGTCCCTGCCTCAAGGGGACATTATTCCATTGGCAGGAGACAGTAAACATACAAGGGGAGGTTTCAGGTATGATGACGAATGCCGTGAAGAAGAAAGAGCAGGGTGGTGTGGGAGAGGGGCTAGGGAGGGGTGCTGTGTTTAGGGTCGCCGGGGAAGACTTCTTGGAGGAGGTGACCCCGCAAAGACTCATAACTGGTGAGAGGGATGCAGCTGTGGGACATCTGGAGAGAGCGTTCCAGGATGTATTGGTTTGCTGAAGCCACCATAACAAAATATTACAAACTGCGTGGCTCAAACAACAGAAGTGTGTTTTCTCACAGTTCTGGAGGCTGGAAGCCCAAGATCAGAGTGTCAGCAGGTGTGGTTTCTGCTGAGGCCTCTCCTTGGTTCGTTAATGGCCATCTTCCCCCTGGGTCTTCACGTGGGCTTCCTGCTGTGTATGACTGTGTCCAAATTTCCTCATATAAGGACACCAGTCATATTGGCTTAGGGTCCACCCTAAAGATTTCATTTCACCTTACGGACCTCTTTAAAGACCCTGTGTCCAAATACACATTCTAAGGCACTGGGGATTATGACTTCAACATATGAATTTGTGGGGGGACACAATTCAGCCCACCGCACAGGTCAAGGACTAGTAAGCAGAGAGTGAGTCTGGCACACTTACAGTACCAAAAGAAGCCAGTGTGGCAGAGCCTGGGAGTGAGGGAGGCCGAGCAGGGGAGCACCCGTGGGCACGGCAGTCTCGGTGAGGGAGGGGTTTGGATTTCAGTTTCCGCATTATGAGAAACTACTGGAGACTTTAAGCAGAGGGGTGGTGCAAACTATTAATGCTTTAGAGAGGTTGTTGGGTGGAGGCTGGACTATAGTGGGGCCAGGTGGAGGCAGGGTAGCCGATTGGGAGGTGGTGGCGCAAGCACAGGAAAGGCGGTGGCGGCCCAGGCTAGAGTGGTAAGGGGGCACGCGCAAGCAGTGGTCAGATTCGGGAATGTTTTGACGGTAGAGCTGCTGGGACTCGGTGAACCATTGGATGAAGTGGGATTCGGGGTGGTCCCTGGGGTTGGTGCGCCTAAGCACCTGGTGGGGGATGGTTCCACGAGCCAAGAGATGGGAAGGCTCAGGGTGGGAGGGGCGGATGTGGGCGGGCAGACTCACTGGCCCCTGCCCATGGCGGACGTGTGAATGGAGACGTGGGCCGCTGAGTCTGGAGTTCTGGGCAGAGGGTACGGATGTCGTGTCCAGGATATCGCGGCACCCGGGCCTCTGCTGGGGCGCAGGAGAGGAGACTGAGAAGAGTGGCTATTGCCGTTTCGAGAGCACCCAAAGTGAAGCGTCTCAAGGAGGAGGGTATAGTCAGCTGGGTGGATGCCCTGTGCTGCTGGGGTGGTGCGGGATGGGACCCGCTCCGCAGTGGCTCTTTCAGTGGAGCAGCGGTGAGAAAGGCCTGGTTAGATTGGGCTGAAGAGAGAATAAGGGGCAAGAAATATTTTGAGATAATGGGGAAGTGACGGGGGTAACTGGAGTCAGCGAAGGGATTTCATCATAGCAATTGTTCTTACCGGTCAGAATGATCCCACATTAAAGAAGAAATTGATGATGCAGTAACAGAAGGAAATCTTTACAGGAGCAAAGCCTTGGAGGGGTGGGCGGGGGTGAAGCCCAGCGCTGAGGGGCGGGAAGCAGTACAGAGCAGGACAGCTGCAGGGCAGGGGCGGGGGCTGCAGGAGAAGGTGGAGCGGGAGGCCAGGCCCTGCTTGGTGTGGACGCTGGAGTTGTCAGGAGTGATGGCTTGGGGAGTGGTGGGGAGTGGGACACAGAACAGGTGAAACCAGGAGAAGGGCTCTTTAAGGGCTGGCGGTTTGCAGCAGGCGGGAGAGAGAGTTTGGAAGCAGCCACCAACAGGTTGCCACCTCCAGCCCCGAGGGACACGGAGTCGGGGAGACCAAAGGGTTTGAGAGGGTGTTTGGGGAGCGGTGGTATCTTCATAGAGGAGCCCACTGTCAGTCCCAGCAAGCAGGTGGGGGAGTGTTTAGAGGTGTGTATTGATGCCAATCAGGGGGCCCAGCGGGAGGGAATAGGAGGGCAAGGAAAGAAATTCCGGCATGTGCAGCGCCAGGTCAGGATGGGCCCCTGATGTAGCGCCCAAGGGACAAGGCTTGATGGGGTGCAAGTTGGAACAGTAAACCCAAAGCGGGTGGGGCACGGTCAGGGCACAGGGCTGGCACTGGGCACTCTGGCCCCTTCCCGCCTCTCCAGCCACGTCTCAGAGAGCATGCATGTCCTGCTGACAAGCCTCAGGAAGTGACAGGGCCTGGATGAGTGGTGGGGTTTAGGAGTCTGGGGGGAGACGGGATGAACTCCAGAGCACCCCTAGAAAATGGCGAGGTGTGCAAGGAGCTGCAGGGGCCTGTTCGGACAGGCTGGGTGTGGGGCCCCTGTGCAGAGGCAGCCTTGGTGGGCCTGTGGAAGGAGCAGCGTGGGGCCCCAGGGGCAGGCAGTCCAAGGGCCCCAGTGAATGGCGCCTCCTCTCCCCCGTAGCCAAGGCCCAGGAGGTCCTCCAGGCCATCCGGGGCTACGTCCGTTTCTTCTTCGGCTGCCGAGACTGCGCTGACCACTTCGAGCAGATGGCCGCCGCCTCCATGCACCGCGTGAGGAGTCCCAACAGCGCTGTCCTCTGGTTCTGGTCCAGCCACAACAAGGTCAATGCTCGCCTTGCAGGTGAGGAAGTCCGCCTCAAGGCTGGAGTCACCTACAAAGGGAGGGTGAGGTGGGGGACCTTGGGAGACTCGGACCAGAGGTAGGAGGTGGGCCACACGTCGCCCTGGGTAGCACCTGTTTCCCAGGGCTTCTCTTTCCCCTGCCCTGTCAGCCCTGCTGATAGACATCCGTATCCTTAGACACATGTGCTAGATGAGGAGAGTGGGGCTTTGTCACTGGGAGACCCTGGTCTGCTGGGGCCATTGCTCTCTGTCCCCTGCACCAGGGCCCTTCTCTTTGGGGTCCCTCTCCTGCCTCTCTTGTTCTGCTTTCTGCCTGTTGGCTTCTTACTCAGACCAGCAGGAAGGAGAGAACTGCGCTTTTCCATCCGTTCGGAGGGGTCTCGGGTTTAAATGTGCAGGACAAGAAAGACCAGGTCCTTCCTAGAAACACCAGGGATAGATTCCCACAGGAGAAGAAGGCCTTGGCTTCTGAGTTTCCCTCATTTGCAGCGTTCTCTGTTCCCCTGCACAGAAATCTGATGGCTCCAGCAAGCAAAAGCATTAAACTTTGGGGGTGACAGAAGCTGGCAGTGGGGAGGGAGCCATCTGTGGACGGGAGCCTGGGCTTGTCTGTGGGGAGAGAGGAGAGGACGTGGCTGACAGATCCCCCGGGGTGGGATGGCCACGGGGGGGCGGGGGGCGGGGGGAGGCCTGGGGCAGGCAAGGCTAGAGGAGCTGAACTGAGCAGGTGGTGGTGCTGCAGTGGCACTTGGCCTCCTGGGGCCTCCAGGTGGCCTTTGAAAAGAAGACACTAGCCTGTCTCTCTTCCCTCCCCTTCCCTCCCTGCTCCTGCCTCCAAATGCTGCATTTGACCCTCCAGCCCCATGACCTCAGCAGGCTCCCAGCGCCCTTGGGGCCCAGCGGCTCCTGCAGGGCCAGGAGGCAGCTCCTCTCCCCAAGGGGCCAAAAGGAAGGCTGTACCCTGCCCTCTCTGGGGGGATCTTTTCAGCTCAGACTAGTCATAGGAAGGAGCAGGAACAAACTGAGTGCCCACTTTGCAAAGGCCGGTCACTATCGCTTCTCACTGGATCTTTGGAATCTACGTGCTGCCCCCTCCCCAAAATAACCATTCTGACTTTTGCATCACTTGCTGCCACTTTCAGGCCAGGAACTTGTCCGTCCGTCCCCCCATGAAACCCTTCAGGAGAGGTGCCTCTTACAAGAGGGATGGGACAATTGGCATTCCCTGGGCCACACTGGATGAGGGGCCGGTCAGGCCTTCGGGGGCTCTGCCCATGGTGCCGCTCTGCTTGGGGTCCCACCAGCCTGGCGGGCAGGGCAACTTCCTGACTCCTGAGTGTCCTTTCCTGTCCAGGCCCCAGGTACCCCCAGCGCCCACACCCTGGAGCCCATCTGAGGAGGAAATCCCACTAACTCCTCCCTGCTCCAGAGGCCTGCAGTGGGGAGAGGGGAACACCTATGAAGTTACCATGTACCGTGCACTTGTGTTTTAAAAAATGATTTCCCTTTAATTACAAAAGTAAAAAAGCTTTACTGTATGACTTGGAAAATGTCAGGAAAACATAAAGAAGATAAATACTAGCAGGCCAACCACAGGCTGCAGGACAGGTGGTTCTGCGTCTTGCCCGCGCAGGCAGTGAGGCCTGTACCGGGAGCCCATGACTAACGTGGGAAGTGACAGGAGGGAGCTGTTTATACTCTCTGGGAAACGAGTGGGCTGGATGGGGTCCTGCCTCACGCAGCAAGGGGCTGTCGTGGCTCCACTGTGGGGCCAGGCCCTACGCTGGGTATTTTTTACCTGCCTCCTCTCATACCCGTCCTCTCCAAGGGCAGTAGTGAGCCCTTTTTGCAGATGAGGATGCTGGCATTCAGAGTGGGGGAATGAGTCTGGGGGTCCGGGTGGGCCCAGTGTGGCCCAGCCAGCCTATGTGTGCTTCTCTTCTCAGGTGCCCCCAGCGAGGACCCCCAGTTCCCCAAGGTGCAGTGGCCGCCCCGGGAGCTCTGTTCCGCCTGCCACAATGAGCTCCGGGGTTCGCCTGTGTGGGACCTGGGCAACACCCTCAACTTCCTCAAGACCCACTTCTCCCCGAGCAATGTCGTCCTAGACCTTCCTTCAGCCCGGCGAGGCCCCCGGAGGAATGCACACAGGGTGGCGGCCGCCCCGGCCCTGATGGAGCTGGACTTGATGCCTGGGCACCTCACCCTGGGCCCTGAGGAGGCCGACATGGTGGAGAACTCAGGGACAACGTCCCCCAGAGCCAGTGTCCCCGACGTCCCAGCCGAGAGACTTGGGGTGACTCGCGCTCAGGACATGCATGCGGGCCTTGGTGTGGCCAGAGCTGAGCCTGACCGGGGAGCCCCTGAGCATGTCGCAGAGCTTCAGAGGGAAGAGTTGGAGCCCCCAAAAGGGCAGCAACACTTGATCAAGCGAGACACAGGAGCCATTTTGCTGCCTGAGTTCCTGGCTGAGAAGACCCTCCCCAGAGGCCCTTCAGAGCAGAGGCGCGTGGGCCGCAGCTCCAAGCAGCTGGCCAGCGTCCCTGAGGGGGAGCTGGAGGCTGGGGCCATGCGGGGCCAAGGCCAGTGGCTGCAGGTGCTGGAAGGAGACTTCTCCCGCCTGGACATAAGCCTCTGTGTGGCGCTGTACTCCCTGTCCTTCATGGGCCCGCTGGCTGTGTACACCTACTTCCGGGCCAGGGTGAGGGCCCTGAAGGGCCATGCGGGCCACCCCGCAGCCTGAGCCGTCCACCTTGGGAGGGCAGCAGGAAGAGAGCTGCCATCCACGGGCTCTTCCAGTCCCCCCACTCCCCTCCCCACTTGCTCCTTTGTCCAGGGAAATGCGGGAAAACCAGTTGCTCCAGTGAATCTCCTTGGACCTGCTGGGAAGGAATGTTCCATAGACGTAAAAGACATGTGGGGTCTGGTTCACCTAAGCATGGGGGTGGGGCAGCCTTGGGCCGTGGGGTTGGAAGGCTCAGTCCCTAGCCTCTCAGCAGCAAAATTCCTCTTTTTCAGCTTATTTGAAGTCCTGCCTCATTCCCACTGAAGCTTCAATGTCTCCCACTTGGTCTTGGCCCTAAACTGGGGCCAACGTTTCCAACCCAGAGAGGGTCCCTGGGCCAGGGTGGGCTGGAGTGAATCTCCTCCCCACCTTCCAGGGCTCAATCGTCCTGCTCTCTTCTGGATACAAAGAGGCCTTTGTGCCAGAGAAAGGACTGCCTCTGGCCCTTCTTGGCCCGCCCTTCCACCAGCCCCTAGACCTCCTGGGTCAGATTTAGCTTTAGAGTGGGGTCTGAAAGCTTCTGGAAGTCATGCTGGTCTCCCAGGTGAGGTGTGGTCAGGGTTTGTGGGAGGAGAGCCTCCGGCTGGCTCCTTCCCCAGAACTCTGCTACAGGAAGGGTGCTGCTAGAGCTGGGGGGGTGCTGGCTTGGTGGGATCTGATCGGGGGTAGCACGGGATTTAGGGAGGGGTGTTGGGATCTATAGTGCCTTGGCTGTGGGCTTAGCCGTGTGGGGTGGAGAGAAGCCACACGGGAAAAGATGGTTGCTTCGACCACGCTTTGGCTTCTCCCCATTGGGTTCTCCCTCTCTTGGAGCTGGGTCTTTGCCTTTTGATTTTGGTCTCCAAAATATATGCTAATCTTTGAATGTGGAGGGTGCTGGCATGAGGGGAACGTGATATCTCTCGAGGACCCACCTCCCATCAGGTAGAGGGTTAAAAAGTCAGAGGGAAGGTGATGCCGCCCACATGCTTGATTCCCACTCTACCCCATGGCTTGGGAGGGGTACGGAATAAATTATTTTTGTTAAGGCAAGCACCTGTGTGTTCTTTCACTTGCTACTCAGAGCCCTAGTGTCCAGGTCTAGAAAGAATGTGCAGGATCCAGCCTTACCTGGGATCTAGCTAGATGTGATTTTCCCCAGCTCACATGGACCCTGGCCTGCAAGGAAACAAGGTGCCCTGGGCAGAGCCTCTTTCTCCTGGGAGGGGCCCTCCCCCGTGGCCCACAGACCTCTCCATGCCTCCAACCCCTGTAGTCTCCACGCCCCAGACAGGCCTTGGCAGGGGTCCGATCCACTGCCTCCTGCTTCCCCAGCCTCCCCGGAGCACCTGTCTCCATGCTTCTAGTTCTGCTCAAGAAAACTTCGTCTACACTTCCTGGACCTCCTCGGCCAGCTGTCCTGCATCTCAGCTCTCCTTCATGGAGGGAAAGGGCTTGTTGGGGAGAGTGGGCCTGGACTGGCTGCTCAGCAGGCAGGAGTCAGCTAGATTAGAGAGCCTGCCCCTAATCCGCCTGGCCTGCCAGGGTTTACAAGGATCAGAGCGGCTGATAATGAACCTCATTAAGGGGGAGCAGGAGCCTCAATCCGATTTGGGGTTTTCTCTCTGACATCTTCACTCTGCTCAGATGGCCTGGCGCTGGATAGAGCAGGTGAGACGCCAAGCTCAAGCCCTCTAGGGCAGATGGGGTGGGGAGGGTGGGGCACAGGCAGGCATCGACTCCCCTCCTTGCTGCGTCCACCCTGTGTTACCTCCTAGCCTTCTGGCGGAGTCTCTCTGCAGGCCTCTCCTCCTTCCACAGGTCTCCTCTCTCTCCCTGCTCCAGTCATCCACCTGCTCCCTCCCCATCCTTCTAGGCCGGGTCTGCTGTCTCCCCCTGCTCCACTGGGTCTTGGCTTGGGGGCTGACAGGCCAGCACACTGTCAGCAGGGCGGCCGTGGATTGTGAGAGGGTGAAGGAGGCGTCCAGGGCCGGAACCCACCGGGCCACGGCCACTTGTGTACGCGTGCCTACTGCCTACCACCTGGTACCTGACACACGGTCTAATGCAGAGGATTTCTATCTGCAAGCCATTATAGCTCCAGCCACCTATTTCCTAGAACCTAGCTCAAGTATTTGAAATCAGGGCTGGGCTGGAAAAGCCGCTGTGGGCACCTCCAGCCCCAGATAACCTACCCACAGTGCCCGAGGCAGGAGTCAGAGTCTTATTTGGGGCCCATGAGGGCCGTGCAGAGGACGTGAGTCCCCTCTTCACAGCAGCCTCTGGCAGCCAAGCCTCTTTTCGCCCTGTCCGAGTCCCTCTGATCGATAAGCAAGGGGGACCCCTCCTTAGGAGGGCTGCCTTCCACCTTGATTTCCCCAGGGCGCTCTCAGCCCCATCAATAAAGCAGCTTCTCCCGCCAGCTGGTCCCCTCCCCCACCCCGTCTGCCAGGCTGGGAGCGGGGGCTTCTGTGACTCGAACCCTGCCTGCTGTTCTAGGTCTTTCTCTGCACCTTGGGAGAGCCCCCATGCACGAGAGGGTCCTCAGGGGAGCCCTGCAAAGCAAAGGCTCCTTGTTCTGGGGCCCAACAGAGAAACAAGCCCCAGCCTAGGATGTTAGCTACTCAGGTTCAGGAACAATTCCTTAGGGATGGAGGTAGCTGAGCTAGGTTTTGAAGATGAGTACATGTTAACAAGGGAAAGGAGGGAAAAGGCATGCCTGGGACATGGGACAACGGGAACCCTGGGACCCTATGAGAGGGAACGCTTACCCTGACCTTCCTGCCTAAGGAAATGAGGAGAAAGCCCATGTCAAGTCCAACAAAGAAAAGTACTGAATACAAGAAATTCTAAGCAAAAATCTTAAAGTTGTTTTTAAGGATTATTTCGAAGCTCACTGGGCTGGAAGCTGGGGATAAACACAAGAGAGACATGGTCCCTGCTGTTAAGGGATTTCACACCCTGGAGGGAAAGACAGACAAGTGAGAAAAAAACTGACAGGCTGTGGAGTGTTCTGAGACCGGAGAGCAGCAGGGGGTCTTAGGGAGGTCATGAAGTGGGAGGGAGCGGGGGGCTCCAGGCAGGGGTGAAGGGACCACACGCCTGAGGGGCTGCTCCGTTCAGAAGCCACCCCAGAGCTGAGGGGGTCTCAGGGTGGGGGGGCCGTTGCCCCGCCTTTGGCCGGGCTCCTCTCCAGCAGGCTTGGCACAGGGTGGAGGAGCCCAGCTGCTGCCCATCCTCTGGGTGTGGGGGTGGGGAATGGGCTCCGGGACCCACGCGGCCTTGGCCCTGGGGGAAAGTCCTGAGCTGTCGGGGGGGAGGAGGAGACCAGGTCCGTGGTCCTGGCTTGGCCGCCACCCATCTGTGTGTGAGGTTGGGTGAACACTCACTTCTCAGCTTCCCCACCTGTGAGCTGAAGGCCTCAGCTGCAGATTCCGGGGCCCTAAGGTGCTGTTACCTTTCTTGCCGTAAGTCCAGCTGCTTTAGTGTCAGCTCGGTGGGGGGTGTCCCTTCAGAAAAGACTCTGACTGAAGGAAATCAGCCTGTACCCCCGTGTCCCATCAGAACCCTCCGAGGACTATGAGAGGGCAGGCTCGCTCACGCCGGCCTGGGGCCCAGGTGGGCCGCCGCGCAGGCCTGCTCTGCCCAGCGCTGCCCGATTCTCCCCGAGACGGCCTCTCCGAGCCTTGCTCCTCTTCCCCTTCTCTCCAACCTCCTCTGAGGTCAAAGCTCCTGGGTAGGCAGGCTGACAGGATGACCTCACCCCCCACCCACTACAGCTTTAGGAACTAAACGAAACTCCAGGAAGGGCAGTTCCATTTTTCCCCCTGACCCCCTGGTGCCTGGCCTGCCTCCTCCTCAGGCCTGCATCTGTGCCCCCAAGGACAGTGGGATCCCCTGGCTTCCCCAGTGAGACCCCGTGGCCTAGCCTAGTCTCTGGCTTTCTCCTTCCTCTGCTGCTCTGGGGGGGTCCTTTACACTCGGGAGGGACAACAACTGCCCGTCTCCTTCCTCCCTCTCCTACCCTGATCTCAGTCCTCCTGACTTGGCCCCAGCAGTGCAATCTCCTCAGTAGAGGCCCAGGGCTCCAGTTCCTGGAGCCTCAGTCCCCTGTTCACTACAGAGGAGGAGCACCCCCAGTGAATGGGGGGTGTGCTGGCCTCCAGGAGGGGCACTGGAGTGCACAGAGCTGATGGCCCAGTCTCTCTGCTGACCTCTCTAGATTTCACCTCTGCCTGGGGTGTGTGTGCTGGGCTTGGGCCACAGACAGGAAGGAAAGAATCTAGAAGGTACAAGCAAAAGTGGGGAACCTCCGGCAACATGAGGGGATAAAGCTAAGGGGGGCATTCCGTGGGGGCATCGACTATGGGGGAGTACAGGAAGACCTGAGGAGCATCTGTTCACATTTTTTGGTGAGATCCACCTGGCAAGGCTGGAAAGTTTCCAGGTGCTTCTTCGGCAAGACTCGCTCATCACTATGCTGAGAGAGCAAAAGGTCTTTCTCTGGGGCCTTGCATGACTGCAATTTGAGCAGAATTCAGCAGAAAACAGCTCATCTCCATTCACTGCAGTATATTCAAGTACGGGTCATTTGGCAAATTGATGCCGGCTGTCACCTGGAAGCTCAGCTAGGCTCCGTTCCTCTCGCCACAGGCTTCTCCATGGGCTACCTGGGCTTCCTCACAGCATAGTGGCTAGACGCCAAGAGCAAGTACCCAAAGAGCACAAGGTGGAGGTGTGGGGCATTTTTATGTGCTAGACTCAAGTCACAGAGCATTACTTTCATTATACTCTATTGGTTGAGGTAGACATAAAAGCTTGCCCAGGATGCAGATGCCAAGTCTTGCCCAGGTTCAAGGGAAGGAGTCTTAATGGCTGTAGACAGGGCAGTGTGACAAGGTCCTGGGAAACAATGGGAGATGGGAGAGATTGTCGAGACCATCTTAAAAAAAATAAATCTGCTACAGAGCATTCTTATACACTGCTAGTGGTGGTATAAACTAATACTACCTTTGGGAAATATATAATTTGTAATGTAATATAACTGGTAATATGTTTTAAAAGCCTTAAGAAAATATATAACCTTTGATCCAACAGTTCTATTTCTGGAATTTATCCTAAGGAAGCAATTGAGGATATTTACTAAGATTTGCTACATGATGAATATTTACAGTATCAACATATGTCTGATCTAAAAGTCCAAATAAGAAGATGATTCAAGTTGGGTACATCATTACAATGGAATACAAGCAGTCATTAGAAATTATTTGTATATGTATTTTTTAATCTGAAAACATTTCCTCACCATATTGCTATGTGAAAATATGAAATTGCAGTAACAGTTCTCTATGGTATGATCTTATGTCTTTTTTTTTGGTATCATTAATATACAATTACATGAGCAACATTGTGGTTACTAGACTCCCCCCATTATCAAATCCCCACCACATATCCCACTGCAGTCACCGTCCATCAGCGTAGTAAGATGCTATAGAGTCACTACTTGTCTTCTCTGTGCTATACTGCCTTCCCCGTGCCCCCGCCTACATTATGTGTGTGCTAATCGTAATGCCCCTTATTCCCCTCATCCCTCCCTTCCCACCTTCCATCCCCCCACAGTCCCTTTCCCTTTGGCAACTGTTAGTCCATTCTTGGGTTCTGTGAGTCTGCTGCTGTTTTGTTCCTTCAGTTTTTGCTTTGTTCTTATACTCCACAGATGAGTGAAATCATTTGATACTTGTCTTTCTCTGCCTGGCTTATTTCACTGAACATAATACCCTGTAGTTCCATCCATGTTGTTGCAAATGGTAGGATTTTTCTTCTTCTTATGGCTGAATAATATTCCATTGTGTATATGTACCACATCTTCTTTATCCATTCATCTACTGATGGACACTTAGGTTGCTTCCATTTCTTGCTATTGTAAATAGTGCTGTGATAGACATAGGGGTGCATATGTCTTTTTGAAACTGGAAAACTGCATTCTTAGGGTAAATTCCTAGGAGTGGAATTCCTGGGTCAAATGGTATTTCTATTTTGAGTTTTTTGAGGAACCTCCAAACTGCTTTCCATAATAGTTGAACTAGTTTACATTCCCACCAGCAGTGTAGGAGGGTTCCCCTTTCTTCGCATCCTCGTCAGCATTTGTTGTTCCTATTCTTTTCTATATTGGCCATCCCAACTGGCATGAGATGATATCTCATTGTGGTTTTAATTTGCATTTCCCTGATAATTAGTGATGTGGAGCATCTTTTCATGTGCCTGTTGGCCATCTGAATTTCTTCTATGGAGAATTGGTATGATTTTATTTTTGAAAAAGAAAATACATGTACTTATGGATACTGAATGCATGGACAAAAACCTGGGATATATACACCAAAATGTTAATAGTGGTAAATAGTGACAAGATTATGGGTGGTTTTTTTTTCTGCCTCTCTGTATTTTCTCATTTTTATTAAATAAGTATTTATTACTTATACAATTAAAAACACTCTTAATGGGCCAGGACTATGAACTGTCAATTCATAAAGGAAGAAATACAAAGATTAATAAATATATGAAACAGTATTTTTGATAATCAAGGAAGAGAAAGATTAATTAATGCAATATCATTTTTTATACATCATGTAACAATACAACTTGATGCAAGAGATGGGATAATGTAACTTGGTATAATACTTCTGATAAATAATATGGCAATATGTACCAACATTAAAGATGTTTATTCCCCTTTTCAGTAATTTTACTGCTCAGAATCTATCTTAAGGAAGTAGAGATACTGACAAAACCTGGAACAACCTATATGTCCAGCATCAGAAGACACAGGGCCCAGTTCCCACAGGCAACAGTCCCTGGGCCCTCCCTTCCCAGGTCCATGGTCCCCACCTCTCCCTTTTGCATTCCCGATATGGAGGCCAAGAGGCAGTTACCGTTTCCATTTATCATCATATTTGCACTGTTGATTTAGGAGAGGGAAATACCTCCCTGCAATCATGTCCCTAACTACTTGAATTATGTTTTAAGACAAATGGAAGATAGCACTATGAGTGCAGAAGTGAAGAACATTCCTATATACTTCGCATTCAGGCAGAGAATATATATGCCTAGAATGGACCCGGCTCGCTTCACTCCTTACCTAGCTGTGTGCCCCACTGGCACTGTGATGCGGTTTTAGCCTCAGCTGGGAATATCACTCCCTCTCTCGGGATGCCCTCCAAGCCCCTCATGCCTGAGCCGGTGCACCTCCCCATGAGGGCTCTTCTCACACTGGCCACTGACATCCCCCTCCCAAGCCCCTCTGAGCTCCATGAGGACAGGGGCAGTTTTCCTCTCTCCCACTGTAGCCCCGGGGCTTAACCTGGGGCCTGGCACATCATAGGTGGTCAGTGCATATCTTTTGAATAAACAGAGATACATTCTAGGATCTGTGACTCTCCAAGCATGTTGTTTCTTGTTATACCCCTTCAGTGCTGCAGACAGGGAGCACTTTGAACATGAACATGCTTAGTAATGGTAAGATGAGCAAATGACAAACTAGGAAGCAGCTACCATTTCAGAGAAAGGATGTTTTAAGGTCCAGGAGGTCTGGGTTCAAATCCTGATGCTGTTCCTTACTAGATATATGACTTTGGGCACATGCTTCTCTGTGCCTGGGTCTCTCCATCTGTAAGAAGGTGACACAGAGCTAAGGGGTGGCTTACAGCACCCAGCACGTGATAGGAGCTCACTGCATGTTCTCGTTATTAATACCACCTGCCTTCCATAATTGCCGTGGGCTTGGAATTTGGATCGGGGATGGACTTTAGAGACCCATGCAGCCCAGGATAACCAGGCAGCCAGCGCCACTGGGAGCAGTGTGAGCTGGCAGCATGAGGTGCTGGCCACTGCGTGTGTTAGGCGCCCTAGCATCCTGGCCACTCACTATGGCTGAGGAGACGAGGGTGCTGCTCCATAGAGGGGCTCAGCTCCATCCTCAAACACAAAACCACATGTTTTCGAAACCTTTATTCAGTTCAAAGTCCTTCCGCATACTTTTCTTTTTAAACATTTTTAAATTTCACCCACTGTTTTCAATAGGTAGCACATGCTTAAGTATTTAACAAATTCCAAAGGACATAGAGTGAAGCCTCCTCCTGCCGCACCTCCCAGCCGCTCAGGTCCCCTCCCTGAAAGCTAAGAGCACTGCTAGCTTCTCCTGTGTCCTGCAGACTTGTTCTATGTAAACACAAGGAAAAGCACATACTGTAAATACCACTCAGCACCTGTTTTTTTCACTTAATGGTACATCTGAAGGCCCTTCCCTATCAGCATATACAGAACTGCCAAAAAATGCATAGGGTCCCTGTGCTTCTGACTCTAATCTTCTCTCCCTCCTGGGCTCCGGTTCCATCGGCAGTGGCCACTGCCTTGTGTCCTTGGGACCCTCCAGCGCTGCTAACTCTCCAGATGTCCAGCCCCACGTCTCCTCTCCAAGCCTGTCCCTGCTCTTGCCCGCCAGCAGTCTCTCCCCCTCCCCCTAGGGCTGGGGTCTTTTCTTCCCATCCTGTGGATGAACTCTTTCTGGTTCTTCAGCTGCCGTCTCTGCCTGTCTCCTGGACTCCGCTGTCGCTCGCCTCTGCCGCGCAGCCGGTTGGCGCCTCCTGACTCCTCTTTCCTGCCCTCTGGGCCTGCTCAGTCTCTCAGAATCTCCCTTTTACCTGCAGGGATGGGGACAAGCCCCTTAGTTGAGCGCCACACCTGCCGCTTGTGACCACCACGCGCTTTTCCTCGCTTCCCTTCCATTGCGAATCGCCCCGTGGTGGGCTACCTGGGTGCTCTTCAGAAGCTCAGCCCTTGGGACCTCGGCAGTAGAGTCAGGAACAGCCAGGCATGGAGGATATGGGTGATTAAAAGAGGCGTCTCCAACCACGTTTTGTGGTGGGATGATAGGAAGACAGACTATAGTCAGGTGAGGAAATAAATGAGCGAGGATCTCCGTAGTGACAATGCTGTGGAGAAGACAAACAGGGACATTCTTATGAAGGACATAAAGATCACTAGACCCAGAGACCTTGTATGGTCATGGATGGACAGGTCGACATTGTAGAGATGCAAGTTCTCCTCAAATCAACTTAAAATTCCATGTAACACCAGGTGCATTTTTTTTTTGGTAGAACTCAGCAACCTGGAAATTAATATGGGTGATAAAAGGTCCAGGGGTGGTTAAGTCAGTTTTGGGAGGAAAAACTGCCGAGTAGGGGACTTGCCGTATGGGAAAAATTTTAAAGTATGATTTTTACCACAGGAACAAACAAATGGGTCAATGGGTTAAATGTTCAAAGGAAAACCCATGAATATATAGAACCGTGAGACATGACGAAGGTGGCATGAGAAATGGGTGGGACAGTCTATGGTGATTGGGAAACTGGCTCATTACATGCAGAAAAAGAAAACTGGACTCTGCCTTGTACCAAAGATGGACTCTAGAAGGTCTGCAACTTAAACACGAAGATAGAAAGCTAACAAGAGAAAGTAAGGGAGAACCTCATTGCCACATGGGATGGGAGTGCTTCTTAAACAAGACCCACAAAGCATGAACCACGTGGTGAAGTGTCCAGGACCTTTTTCCATCATAATGAAGAGGTTCTGCTCCCTGGAAATCAGGTAGCAGGTGAGCAGAGAGATGACAGACTAGAAGATATTTGCAGTGTCTAAAGCTGTCCTCACTTCAGCCAGTGTAGACCCAGCAACACCCCTGGAAGGGAGGCCTGGCAGAGGGTCTCCTGGCTCTGATCAGGGAGGGCCAGGCACTGAGGCAAACAACTCAGCGGGTGCAGCCAGCAAAGGTGGTGCCTGACCAGCGGCAGGCCTGCAGGTCCCAGCCAAGGGGAGGGAGCCCAGCGCTCCGTCTCCCTGAGACGGGCTTCCTCCACGGCTGCCACAGGTCAGACCATGAGCCCCGGCCCTGAAGCGTGTGTGATAAAATGGACAAATTACCCTGACAAGTTCCAATTTTCACTCTCCAGGAGCAATTCCCTGCAGGCCTATTCCAGAGTGGCAAGTGTGAAATGCGGCCTTCATGGTGGATTACCAGCCTAAAGGAAGCTGTCGCCTCCAGGCATGGGAGAGAGAGTGGGGCTAATTCTGTTTCTTCCTGGGAGAATTCCTTTCTGTGTCCGGCCTGTGGCCTGAGCAACACTTCCTGTCACCACTGTCTTGTTTCTATGACTGAAAAGACTGAATCAGTGTTTGTGTATTTTGGAGGTGGGGCTGGGACTTGGTACAGCGGGTCACAGTCACAGGAGGCCTCAGACGACAGGATGGTGTCCTAGGGAAGTGCTGCTCGTGACACATTGTGTCCCTTGCAGAGGAAAGCTTTGGGTGGGCGTCTCCTGAGGGGCAGTAACATCATAGCAAACATTCGTGTGGTCCCCTGCCCTCAGGGAGTGTGCTCTAGGAGGGGAGACCCCCTTGTGCAGAACCCCGCTCCTATTCAGCCTGGAAGGTGCCCCCACAGGCTGGCTGGGGGGCCGTGGAGCCTCAACAGTCCGCTCCTCTGCGGGAGGGGAGGGGGTGGAGAGGGCTCCGTCACTCCAAAGGCCTCTGTGTGTGCTCTTTCTTCCCACTCAAAATCCTTCCCCACCGAACTCCCGCCTGGGTTCACAAGTCACCCCCTCTGAGAAGCCTTCCCTGACCCCCCTGGCCCTTCCTCCCTCTGCAGGTCGCAGTAAGCACCATCCTTTCCCTTTCTTGTCGCTCCCATCGCATTGCTGAAGGCGTGTGTTGACCACCTGGCCTCCCGCATCAGATTGAACTCTGGGAAGGGAGGCGCTGCATCTTGTCCAGCCCTGTATCTCTCTTTTGTCACCCTGACTGCTCAATTAATGGCTGATGAATGACTGCATGGCCTCCACTCCCATCAGTAAGTGAAACACTTCCTGATTTTGCTAAGACTCAGCTCCTCTCTGTCCCAGGCTGACTCAGATCTCTCTGCCCCAGATGGCCTCAGCATCCTATGGAGAGGAGAGGTACCCAAAAGTATTTGTTAAAAAAGATTTAGGTTCTCCATTTAACTCAGTAATTCAACTCCTAGGAATTTACCCAAAGAAAACAAGATCCCTGATTCATAAAGACATATGCACCCCTATGTTTATCGCAGCACTATTTACAATAGTCAAGAAATGGAAGCAACCTAAGTGTCCATCAGTAGATGAATGGATAAAGAAGATGTGGTACATATACACAATGGAATATTATTCAGCCATAAGAAGAAAACAAATCCTACCATTTGCAACAACATGGATGGAGCTAGAGGGTATTATGCTCAGTGAAATAAGCCCGGTGGAGAAAGACAAGTATCAAATGAGTTCCCTCATTTGTGGAGTATAACAATGAAGCAAAACTGAAGGAACATAACAGCAGCAGATACAGACTCCAAGAAGGGACTAGCGGTTACCAAAGAGGAGGGGTGGGGGAGGGAGAAGGGGATTGAGGGGCATCATAATTAGCACTCACAATATAGGTAGGTCACGGGGAAGGCTGTACACCACAGAGAAGACAAGTAATGACTCTACTGCATCTTTCTACGCTGATGGACAGTGACTGTAATGGGGGGAGAGGGGGGTCTTGATAATATGGGTGAATGTTGAAATCACAATGGTGCTCATGTAAAACCTTCACAAGATTGTGTATCAATGATACCTTAATTAAAAAAAAAGATTTAGGTTCTCAAAAACACCATGGGATTATATATAACTAATCTATATACTAATAGACCCCTTTTGGTGAGCTGTTTGGCATGTGGTATCTCCAGGGTAGAGTAGTTGAACATCTTACGTGGATAGGGACAAACCCTCCCTCTAAGTGCCACATCTTCTTAAAGCTTTGTCCCCAAACTGGCACAGTGTTACCTCTGCTGTGTTGGGTAAAAGGCTAAAGTAAGTCACAGGCTCAGCCCGAGTCAAGGGGAGGGGCTCCACAAATACTAGAAATGCAGGTCATTGCCGGTCACCTGTGTGCCACACTACCGCGTGGCCTTTTCTGACTAGTATAAACACCAAAGATCTGTTCCATGTATGAGACTGTGGTGTGGTGTGGAGTGTATACTCTTTAAGGGTGTGATCATGTGAACAGCAACCAAATCTTTGAAAACAATTCATTTTTGTGATTTTAGGAGACAGCTAACAATCTAAAATTCAGTCAGATTAACAGTGAAAAAGCAGAGATCTCTGTGCGAGGTCTCTGGAAGATCACCTCTTATTCTTATCATTGTAGGTTAAAGAAATGGTGAAAAGAAAATAGCTCCAGATGCTGAAGTCATTTTGAAAGTATTTACAATAATGTAAGTAATTATTGTAAAGCATATGTAACACACACACACACACACACACACACACACACACACACACACACAGTAGCAAAATCACACTTTCAACTGAAGCCACTCAAAGGCAAAACTTTGTGGGAGGTTCTAGTCCTGGGAAGAACTGCCCGGAAGTGCCCCTGGAAAGAGAGGCCCCCTGACATCTGCCCACGGGTTGCCTCGCAGGTGTGCGCAGACACCATCCTGCAGGGTGGGCAGGGCTGAAGTCCTCCCAGAGGCTTCCACACGCACACGCCAGAGGCAGGCTTGAGGAGGGGCCAGCAAGCCGCGGAGGCGTCCGGGGCCTGGGGAAGCACACGGAGGGCTGGCAGGTGGGAACCCCCAGCCTCATCCCCGCAGAAGCCGCTGAAGCAGCATGTGGGCAGCGTGGCTTTTCCGTGCCTCGGTGTCCCATCACCCTCCCAGGCTTTCCCCTCCCTTAGCGCTCGTCACGGAGACCACGTGGCACACGTAATGAAGTCCGCAGAGTGCCAAGGGAGAGCAGGAAGTACATAAAAAGCCAGGGACCATTAGGGGGAGAGGTAAGAGGGGGACTGACAGCCGCATAACTGTGAGTATCCAGCCAGCGACCGCACCAATAACAGGTCCCACCACCTAACCAGGCCTGACAGGGCCCCGGGGGCCGCCCCAGGAGCAGCTGCTGGAGCCCTGCCGCGGCCCGGGGAGCGTGTGCTCCGGCCTCTCCCCCTCCTGGGCTGTGGCAGTGAATATGCATAAACTCACCCACTCACTCTTTCATCCATTCATGTAACAAATATTCGCTAAGATGCTAGAAGATGACGGGCCCTGTACATGGAACTGGAAACACAATGATGAACAAGACAGTTTCTTTACCGGCACCTGGGCAGAGGGCAGGCGTTGGGTGGAGGCTCCCTGGAGCCATCTCCAGGCAGGAGCAGCCCCAGTAAGGGAGACCCTGGGCTGGAGGGCCTGAGTCTCCCTTCACAGCACGATTGACCCGCACACAGCCTGCAGACCAGGACATCTCCGTCCCCAGCACACGCCTACTCTTTCCCTCCCTGGGGGCTTCCCTTTCTGAACACCCCCACCTCTGCCCTCCTCCCAGAGCACAAATCTCTTCCTTTTCGGGCTCATACAATCTCCCCAGCAATACCAATGCACTGTTTAACCCTTGGCTTAAAGATGAAGCTCACTGAGTCCCGTGTGCCCAGGGCACTTGGGTGGGCCCTAGAAGAACCGCGAGAGGAATGTACGTGGGAATGATTCATGCCACAGGTTGGAGACAAGGCTTTAAACACAATTATGTGTTCTCAGAACTCATTTTCCGTTGCAGATACTCATGTTTCTCCTTGTTCTGGAGACTGTGTACCACTCTCTTCAAGATACATTTCAGGTGCCTAATAAAGTTTGTTAAGCAAATGAAATCATTTTATAGCAGAAATTGAGGGAAATCAATCAAATTCTTCCACTGGCCAATATGAAAGTGAGAGGGGCCATCTCTTCATGGGGCAGGTGACCAGGAGGAGCGTCCAGCTGGTTGAGACTGGCCTGCGAATCAGGGACCTGAGGGGCCGCTGGTGCTGGGAAACAGGCTCTGGTGAGTAGCCTTCTGAGGGCCTCCCATCTAGACCCTCAAGCCGACACCTGGATACAGCATGAAGCATGCAAACACCCAGCCAACCTCCAACAGTTGAACTCTTTGCTGTGTACGTCCACGGTACACCAGCCTATAAGGTACGTTATTATTATTGTGCCCATTTTACAGATGTTTGTTTTTACCACTAACTAATATACTATGTTAATTTATCATTACATTTGATCTCCAAATATCAGCCACTTGTATTTCTCCATACTTACTCCCTGGTTCCAAATTCCACAGATTCGAACCCTGCCTCTGGCCCATCTCCTGATTTCTATCCTTGCCCTTTCCCCCCAGAATATCTTCTCCCCCCTCCCTCCCCCACCTATCCAAATCCTTCCTGTCTTCCATCCAGCTGACCACCCTGCTGCCTGGTGGTCTCTCCCTCACCTAACCTCTGACCCCCTTGTCCCTACCCCAGACGTAAGCCGGGGAAATCCCGTCTCTGTCCTTCCTGGCCTCGCCTATCCTTGTTCCCTGTGTGAGTTCCAGGACACTCCCACCCGCCATGATGTTCCGAGAGAACAGGGGACAGTTCATGCTCCCCAGGCTTCTTTGAAAGAGCCTCACTGGGCTGTGAGTGGTGAGGGAAGGGCCCTCCCAAGGCGGTCTGGTGTTCAGGAGAGGGGGTCAGGGGCAGGTGGGTCCCCAGAAGCCACAAGCCTGGCTCCCCCAGCAGAGGGACAGAGCTCTCCAGGATCCCGGGTGGAGGTGCTGGGCAGAGCTAATCACCTAAATGGACGCAGGCTGTTGAGAGACAGGCTCTATTCCCTAATAGAATTTGCCCTCAAGTGCAATTTAATTTTCTCTGAGGCGGTCTCCAGCCCCTTTGCTACCCTCCCCCAGGCAGGCCCTCATTTCCCCAGCTTCCAAGGGGGAGCAGAGCACCTTCTCTCAGAGAAAAGAGGAGAGGCCTCCTCCAGGCTCTGCCCCAATTGGTCTATTTACCATCCTCCTTTGGAAGAGCCACCCCAATGGTGCCCTGTCCCCAGCTCCTGCCCTAGATGGGGGTGCTGCTCCCCTCCCAGGCTTTCCTCCAGAGCTGCCTGTGCTCAGCGACAACAGCTGCTCCCAGCTTCCAAATCCTCACCATGAAGGCAGATTCTTCCCGTGACCTCTGGTAAGTTCACATGCTTTGAGAATTCTCTTTGTCCTGCATGTTGTCAGAGGCTTGAAGGGAAAACAGGAGTAGGGTGTGGGAGATACTGGAGTGGGAGGGTGTGGCCACGTGCACACACACTGGAGACCCCAGTGGAGGGGGCAGAAAGCAGCTCAGAGCCCTGTGGTTTGCTGAGCCCCTGGGATCCTCCTGGCTTGCCAGAGCTCCTCTCCTGGGGCTGGCTTCCCTCAAGACACCCCGCCCCGTGCTCCCAGATCTCAGGCTACAGTGCCCTGAAACCTAACTCTGGTCCCGGGGAGAACTGGAAGATGTGGGAATCTGGGCCCTGAGTTGTCCTTCTTCCTCTGACCTGCTATTTCAAGTGGAAGGTGGCAAGCATCTTCAGAGGGTGCTTTCCATCTCTTTCTCTGAGATCCCCTCCAGCGTGATGCTGTGATGGGGTTCAGGGAGATCTGTGCAAATTCACGCCTGGCCTGTGCCGATGGTCATATGCTCTCCCACCCCGGCCCCCCAGCAGGGATGAGGTGAGAACCACAAAGCAAACCCTAGGGAGGGGAGCAGAGGCAAGAAATGGGGCTGCCAGGTGAGCTGAGGTGGCTTTCAGGGAAGGCAGGAAGCCTGCGGGGCACAGAGTGGTCCCTGGACTTTGGGCAGTCCTGTGACTGTCCTTTTTATCTGGCAAGCCCCGGGGAGGGAGCACTAGAATTCCTTTCTCTCTGCCATCAGAGCCTTGAAAAGAGCAGGATGGGGCCAAGGATGATGGAGAATGGATGGTGGCAGGTCGGGGTCAACGGCAAGGAGGAGATGGTCATTCTTCAGCCACAGCCACCTGCTCAGCCGCCCAGCTCATTTGAGCAGCTGAGGTCTCTTCATCAGTGTGTGGGGCCCATCTCTCGCGGGGCTGCGTTTGTGGACATCCTCCCTGCTCATTCACCCAGCAAATACTTGTCAGTCCTTCACTCTGAGCCAGAAATGGTGCTAGGTACTAGGAGGAAAGAGGACAGCTGTATGCATGCGTGTGTGTGCATCCGTGGTACATACACGTCAAAACACCCTAGCACGGCACTGCCTGGTAGAAATGTACTGCCAGGCACTTGGGTAATTTGTATTTTTCTGGTAGCCAGCTAATGCTAATAGAAGAAAGTTCTTTTTATTTAACCCAATATATCCAAATATATTTATTTAACCCCATATATCCAAAATTTTATCATTTTAACAGGTAATAAAAATTTTAGTGAGACATTTTACATTCTCTTCTTTGTATTAAGTCTTTGAAATCCAATATGTAATTCACATGTATAGTGCATCTCATTTCTAACCAGCCAGTTTGGAACTCAGTAGCTGCAGGTGAGTAGAGGCCCCGTGTTGGATGCTGGTGTCCTACGGCACTCCTGCTCACAGTGTGGTCCATGGGTCAGCAACATCAGCATTGCCTGCCGCTTGTTAGAAATGTGGACTCTCAGGTCCCAGACCTGCTGGATCAGAATCTGTATTTAAACAAAACACCCTGGTGGTTTATGTGCGGAGTAAGTCTGAGGAGCGCCGTGTGAAGGGGTAGGGGAATACTGTGAACTTTCATGGAGCATTTACCTGAAAAGCGTCTCATACCGGATCTCATATGATCCCCAGCAACTGCTTCTCAGGAGAATGCCCAATGAACACAGGAAAACAGAGGCTCTGGGAATTTAATGTCTCACAGCCATAAAAATCAGATGCAGAGGAGATCCAGGATTTGCGTCTTCTGTGGAATGCTTCCTTGGGAAATCCTTTGCTCCTTAAAGTTCTATTTCGTTCTTGATCACCAAACGAGGCCATAGTCACAGTGTCCCGGTTCCCTCTCTGTGGCCTCATGTTTTTAAGCAGAAAGCTTTGGTGACCAAGGGCAAGTCCTTCATGGTGAGCCCAGGCTGTGAAGAGGGGAGAAAGCCAAGCAGTGAGAGAGGTTACTGGTGCCGAGTTCCTTGTACGCTAAAGATAGCTGGCATTTATGGGGGGACTTTCTATGTGCCAGGCCTGTGCCAACAGCTGTAGCCCTCCTGTGACAGTATTGTCACTGTCCCCAGTAAGCGGAGGCTCTGAGGGGGGTCACTCTCCAGCAGCTGCCAACGCTGAAGCCTCCATCTGGTTGCAGAGTCGGGCGTCTGGCCCCTGCCTCACCACTGTTCCTCACACGAATCTCCAGGGCCTTTCTCCTTTCGCCTCTGCCCACATCTAACACAACCACCGTTTTGGTTGTAAGTCGGTTCCTGAGAGGAAACTGCTGAGTTAAGCTCCTTCAGTAAAGATCTTTCGCCAAGACTATGATGGGATTGTTTTACAGATTAGCCTCGACACCTGCAGCTATTTTCAAATGGAGCCAGGCTGGACTTCCCAGCCCTCCTCCCCGCATTTAGAGTCTCCTCTTCTGGGGCTGAAGAAGCGGATCGTGTGAGCCTAAGCCCTAGAACAGAGTGTGCAGGTCCAGTTTTGTGTCATTAACTCTGTTGGATCAACTCTCTGCAAAAAAGATTCTGTTCTTTTAAGTAAGTAAGGGCACTTACTCCCTGGATGCTGTCACTAGTCTGGTGACTTTTGCTGAATAAACCTTTCTTCTTTCTAAAAAAAAAAAAAAAAAAAATAGAGACACTGCCACCTTTCTGCATTTCTGTTTCCTCATCTGTAATGGGGTTGTGCCCCACCTCTCACTTGTGGTGCTTAGGTGAGAAAAGGGATGTGAAGGCCCTTAGCAAACTGAATAGCACTATAAAATGTTGGTCACTAAGATCGTTCTTGGATTCAGGATGCATGTGAGCCCCAGAGATTGGGGAGGGCAAGGAGGGAAGGGAGAGAGGATGTCAGCTATGTAGCATCTGGAGGCCAAGTTCTTTCTTTGAGTAAAACTTGGGTATTAAGTCAACTTTAAAAGAAAAGCAAATATAATTGCAGGCTGTGTAGGCAGAGTTGCTTCTGAAGAGGCGATACAGGATTGAATATCTCAGTGTGACGTGGAGAGGCTGTTTGGGGGAGTGGGAAGAAGGAGCAGAGATGTCTGGTCAATACCGTGGGTCACCATTATTCACAACCCCTACAAGGACATTTGAATGCCTTCTGTGTGTTGAGCACTGGACTCTTGGGTTTCTATGCATTATCTTTAATTCAACAAGCACCCTAAAATGTAGGGGGGGTTTTACTTCCATTATATAAATGAGGAAAATGCTAAGTTGGCAAGATTGGGTAACTTTCCCTAGGGGTCAAGGTCTGAGGCCTGATGCTCTGACTCACTGCATCAGAAGGCCCTTTGCAGGGAACCTCTCTCCCTGCCATCACCCAGTGGTACCTTCCTGTCCCTTTTGTTTGGTACAAAAGGCATCTGTTTCCCTGATGGAGTGGGAGCTTTTCACAGGATAGCTAAAATTTCACCCAAGCAGCAGTGAGGGCTCCTTGACCTCACCTTGTGACCACGTTGTAAGAGCAGGTCTCTTCTGTCTCCCAGGGGGAAAAGAAAACAAAAAATGGGCATGATCATGGATCTCTCTTTTCCAACTAACACTTTTAGGACAGAAGAGCTCCCAAGTTCTTGTCTTTGCTTGAAAACATCCAAGAGAGTTTCTTGTCCCCTGGTTTCTCCCATAAATAAAAAACAAGAAAGAGGAAAACCAGCAAACTATTACAGAGAGGGTACAATAATGATGCCAGCTGACATTTCTAGGGAAAAGCTTCCTAGCTGTTTCAGGTGATGGTCTATGAGGAGGGTACTATCGTTACCCATTAAGCCAGTGAGAAGGCAAAGCAAGGAACCTGCCAAAGGTTACCCCGCTTAGGATGCATCCAAGTTGGGATCTCTGAGCTACACTGAGTGTGGGTACTTTGAATCCAGAACCCAAATGTTGGCTGGCCCATTCTCTGACTCTCTCCCTGCACAAGGACAGCAGGTGCACCTGGGAAACTTTACTGACACTATTTCACAGGAATGCTAGGAGTCTTGGAGCAACGTACACTATGGACTCTCTGTACTTGGCATTCCAGGTATTGTCTTCCAGGGCCTAGCCAGGAGCTAGCATATAATAGATGCTCACTGAATGCATGGATTAAAGAATGGTTCAAGGCATTTTAGATTTTTGATGGGAAATAAAGAGAATAAACTGAGGTAAGAGCAAGACCCGATTTTCTGATTCATTCCCCAGCTCCCCAAGCTGTGGGATGTGCTGGCTGCAGAGATAGATCTCAGAGGACTCAGCCTCGCTGGGTAATATAGTCTGTGTGGGCCCACCCCTGCTCTGCCCAGGGACCTTCCAGTAAGAGTTCTTTGATGAGGCTGGTGTTGCTGGCAAAGACAGAGCTAGGCTACCTGTGACCATATCCTGGCTCCTCTGCTTTCTACCTGTGCAACCTTGGCCACATCACTTGACCTCTCTGTGCCTCCATCACCTCATCTATATAATGGGGATAATAGTAGTACCTGTTTCAAAGGATTTGTGAGGATTAAATGAGTTCCTTCATATGGAGCACTAGGAGCCATGCCAGAGATATAAGTGTTAGCTATTGCACTTTCCTTCTTCCCTAGGGGTCCCAGTGCCCTTTCCTTCTGTTCTCAGCTACTTACTGACTCATAAGCTTATCTTGAGAGTTAGATGCCCAAGTACTGGACCATCTCTTTTCCATGTCCCTTGAATTCCTGTGTCAAGGACACAGGGCAAGTTTAAGATGAGCAGCAACTGCCTTCTGATCAGCATCCCAGTGGGGGCTGGGGACAAATCCCTGGAAGGTTCTGGGAAGAGAAGGAGACAAATGACAGAGTGCTGGGCTCACGAAAGGGGCCTGTGACAAATGACTGGAAGGACTGGGTGGACAGATGGAGAAGAGCAAAGGCCCCTGTCCTTTTATTGGAGAACTCCTTGAGGCTCCCTGAACAAGACAGTGGCTCCCCAGGGGCTGGGCTCAGGGTTGGTCTCCCTGGTTTTCTCTGCAGGGATGAGTAATATGGACCAGGGCAGAGGGTCTATATCAATCTAGCCCAGCAGAAAAATGAATGAAAATTGAATTCCCCAAGGAGAATCGGGGAGCTGTTATCCAGACAGAGATAAATCAAAGGATGCCATAGAGACAGGGGAGAGCAGGTTTCCAGCAGCAGGAGAATAATTAAGGAAACAGTTTCAAAATGCAAATGACAAAAGAGGGCTTGAGAGGAATGAAGACAGGAGGAGGAGACTGGAGATGGGGTGACGGAGAGCAGGGGCAGAAGCCTGTTCCTCAGGGGGGCAAGAGGCTGGGCTTCAGGATTCCTGGCGTCTGAGGGTGAGCTTGTCCGCTCTGTGCAGCTCCTAAAACGTAAAGGTTAGAAGACACACAAGTCTGCTGGGTGGAGTGGAAAGAGCACCAGAATGGGAGTCAAAGGCTGGATTTAATTTCCAGTTGGCTCTGCAACTTATTAACAGTGTGACCTTAGGCAAACCACTTAACTTCTCCGTTTCCTGATAATCATACCCAAGCCCAGGCATGATTATGAAGATCAAATGAGATAAAATATGTAGAACAACTTTGTAAAATGTAAAGTGCTAGACAAATGCAAGCTATAATCATTTTCCTAAATTGGGTTTCTGGAGATTCTTTCCTCAGAATTGGATCCACTGGCATGTTAGGTTTGGTTCCCAGAAATGTAAAGTGCAAATGTCCAAAAAGTGCAGTTCTTACCGACTGTTGACCAACTGCCCAAACAGAACTTAGACCTGGGAAGAGCCCCATCACCATGGAACCATCCTCTGGTGCCCAGCCTCCAACTGAGTTGTAGCCAAAAACCACAGGTCTGAGGTCAGCTCTGAGGGCTGTTGCTCCTGGGAAGTCACCTGCCGGCCCTGGGTGGCCTCCAGTGAAAAAACCCTACTGAGTCAGCTCAGAGTTTCAAGTCCAGGCAGATCCACCCAAAGGTCTCCCCGTGGGATCCAGCCATTCTCCCACTCTCTGGGGGTAGAGACTAGCTTAGCCCCTGATGGCCTCGGTTTTCATCCTCCGAGTAGGTATACTAGTACAATTTACTGAATTGATGCGAGGAAGAGATGGAATTATGTAGGTAGAACCACTTACCTTGGTGCCTGGCCCAGTTATAAACTTGCAATGAATGTTGGTTATTTATTATTGCCATGGTTTCCTATTTTATTGTTATTATTAATAGCAGTAGGAGTAGACACTCAAAAATCTGTTTAAGGAAAGCTTTTCATTGTGGCTTCATCATATATAGATGGAAAAGCTGAGGCCCCAGGAGGGAAGTGAAATGCCTTGGCAGAGGTGTGGTATTAATTGAAGATATTGGGAATGGGACCCAGCTCATACCCAGCGAATGCCTCTAAAAAAGTCTCAGAATGTAGAAAGGGCATTTATTGGCGGAGCTGCAATGTGTGTACATGTAGGAGTGTGTAGGGGTGCAGGGGAACTACTGCTCAAGAGCTAACTTCAAGAACTGAGAGCCAATTAGACCTCCCAGGGCTCTTCTGCCATTGGGTATAGGTGAAAACAGCATCCTCCACGTCAGTGCTGGGCATAGGAGAGTCCCCTGCACAGTAATTCTGCCCCTCACCCAGTGACAGGCTAGTGACATCAATGGTAAGACGACAGGACTCAGGCAGGTTTATACCAGGAGAGCAGAAGCAGCTGAGAGCATTTTAAAAATGAAATTTTGAATTATAAAAGTAATTGTTACATATGTTCTATGTTTCACTGCATATAAATAATTTACCTTTTACTAATATTATTGAAAAATATATAACCACTTTACAGAAAGTCTGGAAAAGAGAAAAAAGAATTCCATACTATTTCTCCCTAGTACTTTTTCCCCTAATAGACTTTTGAACAGCATTTTGACATATTTCCTTCCAGCTTTGTTCCCTAATGTTTCTGAAAACAAGTTTTATTAGTTTTTTCTTAGAAAATAATTGAGGAAACTGAAAAAAGCAAAAAGCAAATAAAAAATCCACTATACAAATAATCACTTTTATATTTTAACATACATTTTCTACCTATGCTTAAAAAAAATTATCCTAAGGTTCGTACTGCTTCATATCCTTTTTTACCCACTTTCTAATAATTCTCACTTTTCTACATTATTAAATATCCTTCTGTTGTCTTTTCTAATGACTATATATATATGTATAGTTTTAGCTATTTAATAATCCCTTACTATTGGATATATAGGTTATTCTCTAAAAAATGTTATAAGCATCTTTGCAATTATATTTACAATATTCTTGATTATTTTCTGTAATCAATTAAATAATAAATCTGATAAATTTCTATTTTTACATGGATGGATTGGGTCACATCCATCACCCTTTTAAGCTATAAAGCATGATGCTAACATGCCCTCAGAAAGTGGTGTCCCTTGTTGCATCTTCACCAGGAAATTGTTTTCTGATTTTCCCCACATCATAGCCAACAATGGGTATTATCACTTCTTTGATCTTTGACTAACATTTTTACATGCTTATAATCATATAGGACATCCTGCTTTTTACAAAATTTAGTATTTCACAAGCATTTCTATGCTGCTAGATTTCATAATTAGTTTCACTAATATATAACATATTGCCAAGCAAATGTAATATACTTTACTAAACCACTTTTATCCTGTTGGATATTTAGGTTTTTTGCCCTTCCAAAATGTAGTGCTATAATAATCTCCATGTATGAATTTTTTTCAAAGTTTGGATCATTTCTGATGAATAGACACTCAAAAGTAGAATTGCGTGAGCTAAAGGGTACAAAAAAAATTATGGGTTTGATGCATATTGCAAAATTACCTTCAGAATGGATTTAAGAGTTTATAAACACACCAGCAATATTTTTGAGTTTCCAGTTTCGAAGCACCTCCCCCAGCAGTGAATTGAGCGATTCTTTCCTCCCCAGTTGGTCATTTAACAGACAAAAAGAGGTATGTGCTGATTCTTTGTTTTGCATGTCTTTGATTGCTAATGAAATTGACATTTCCTCGTGTTTGTTTGCTAGTTGTATTTTTGTAGAAAACATTTTGGAAAACCTTGGAAAGGTCACCGGGTTATTTTATTTTTTCTTGCACATTGGAATCACCTGGCAGGTAAACAGAAGCGATGATGCCAACTCAGTACCAGGACACCTTAAAGTCATTGTGACTTCATTGAAGATAAATTTTAAGCGCTTATGGCCATGCCACCTCCCCCCACCCTCATGCTCGTCCCGGGTGTCCCTTTGTCGGGGACAAAGCCAAGAGAAAAAGCAGGGGACGCTCTGGAAGGCTGGAGCGGGTATGCCATCTCTCTTCCCACCCGAGCTGGACTGGACCCCACTAGGCTGGGATAACACGTCTGTCTACATCTCGGGAACGAAATTCAGAATGGGGGTATCAAGAGGGGTGGGATCCATAGAGGCGGCGGGTCCTGTGGCAGAAGGAGGTGGGTGGGCTTCTCGCGCCTGCAGTCAGGCGGCGTCGAGCATCCGATGGAGCATTAGAGAACCTCCGCGAAGACCGGCCCCAGAGGTGGGCCTTCAGTTTTATCTCCTCCAGGCACTTGAGTTGAGAAAGCTAAGTGTTTGTGTGTATTGCAAATACAATAAGCAACACCTGCCTTCGCTGGTTAGCCCCGCTTCTCTGCGTGCGCGCTGCCGCCCTGCACACAAGAGGTCGGGAGCCGCTGGAAGCGCCTGCCCTTGCAGCGCGCGCCAGGCAGAGCTGCCTCTGGGGACTAGGGTAGGACCGAGCTGGGGATGTGGGCAGAACAACCCCGGACGCCCCGCTGCCGAAAGGAGCGGGGCCCCGACGGGGCCGAGGAGGAGGCCAGAGCCGACTCAGGGTTGCCTGCCACGACGTGCGGTGGCGCGCACCGGGGGCCCGCGCCCCGCCACCTCCATGCACAGCCCCTGGCCTCCTTCCCCGGCAGCGGCCATCCTCTGCGGGACTCGCGCTTTCCGGGCCGAGTACGGGCTGTCCCCGGCCCAGCCTCAGCCAGACGAGGGGGAGAAAGAGCAAGGACTGGGAAAACGCGGCGGGAAAGGGCCGGAGAAGAAGAGGAGGAAGAGGAGGATAGAGTCATCTGGCTACGGTGCGCTCTCGGTCTGGCAGAGAGAAGCTGGGGACCGAGAGCGCGCGAGGGCAAGACTCCACCGTGTGGCCCCGGCCTCTGGAGGGTAGGCCCGCCCTTCCCTATCCCTTGGTCTGAATGGAGGGCGGAAAGGACCTGAGCCTCTGGCCGTGGCTGGAACCCCCGGGGGACCCGCGGAAACCTGCGAGCCCCGGGCGCAGCCGTCCCGGACCACCTGCTGCAGTGGTTCAGCCGCCGCAGTATTTATACCCGGGGCGCGAGCCCGCACGCGGGGCGCCGGGGGAGCAGCCCGCGAGGCCCCGCCCCGCTCCAAGCGGTCCCGCCCTCCGGCCCGCCGGCCCCGCTAGAGGCCGCCGGGACCCCAGCTCCGGCCGGGGTCCGCCGCCAGCTGCCGGGTGTGGGGATTGGCTGAAGGGCGGGCCTCCCTGCGGAAAGCGACGTCACGGCCGTTCCTGCAGTGTGAATGAATCAAAATGCCTGGGTGACCGCGGCCTCCCGGGCGGCCGGCACGCGAAGGGTGGAGGGGGAGGGGGAGAGCAGCGGGCGGAGGAGGGAGGAGGGGAAAAAAGCCAGAGCTGCAGCAACAGCGTCTCCTCAACCCGGGATGTGCACCTACCCGGGAGAGCGAGATCAAAGGGATTTGAAACAGACTGAAGACTGGCGGGGGGAGGGGGCCAGCCAGCCTGTGGAATCCTCCCGGAGAGGCGGAGGGTCCGGCTTCCACGGTGACTTCCGCGGCCTGGCTGGTTTTTTTATTATTATTTTCAAATTTCTGAATCCAGCTTGAGAGAGAGAGCCAGAGATCTCCGTAGACTGCGACTCGCTGGCTCTCCGAGATGATGCAGAGCGCAGCTGTCCCCGCGGAGGGGGCTGTCAAGGGGCTCCCGGAGATGCTTGGTGTGCCGATGCAACGTAAGACACCCCCCTTTCTCGCTGATCTAATTTGATAACAAGACAGCCAGCAGCCTTGGCCGGTGCAGGGTGGGCCGGACGCTGCGTGTAACCCGGACCTGAGCGGCCGGGCGGGGCGAGGGGGCCGGTGGCCGGGGCGCAGAGGTGGTCAGAGGGTAGGGGCACAGGCCAGAATGCGTTTGAAGGGCCTGGCTCTAGCCTTTTGGGGTCGAAAGTGAAAGCCTCCCGGATCATACTCGAGGCGAGCTGAGGGTACCGAACCCCGCATCTCCAGTCCACGGCTTTTCTAGGAGCGTTGGGGAGAGTGCTGTTTGGGGACACCAGGAGAACGGGCTGCAGGCCAGGCCTGAGGGCTGGGGTGGTCCCCGCAAATCATCCTTCTCGCCGAGGCTATGGTCAAAGCTCGCAATACCTCCAGTGCAACTTCACCTCCGCTGGCGGGAAGTTGGAGAGCGCGTCCCCCGCCCCCGGGGCCGACGGCGCGGAAGCCCAGGCCACACGCTCAGTCTCCGCGCGCAGGGCGTGCGCGCCTGGTGCGTCCCCAGCTGCTGCTGCCCGCGGCGCCCGCCGCCTGCGCCGCCGGGGACTGCCTGCTCCTAGCAAGGAAGTCCACTAGCCATATTCCAGCTGGCCGAGGAATGCAGGGATGGGAGTAGCGCCGGGAGGAAGTTGTGAACTCGGGGTATAGCCTTTGCGCGCGCAAGAGCAGTCTCCCAGGATGGCTTGGACTCGTAAGGAGAGAAGCTGAGGTGTGCAGGTGCTTTGCTCGCCCACCCTCCTTCTTTCCCACGCCCGAAATTCTCAGGGCGGCGGGAGCTCGGGGCATGTTTCAGGTGTGTGTGTGTGCGTGTGTGCGTGTGTGTGTGTGTGTGTGTTGGGGGAAGTGGGGGGAGCGCGCACAGGAATTTTCCCCGGAGGAATCTGTCTGTGCCTCAGTCCCGAAGGAGAGTCTTCGATGGAGAATCTGTGCGGACCCGGAGCCGGTCCCAGGGCCTCGCGCGTGTGTGGCTGGCGCCGCGTGAGTCCTACTGCGCTGGCTCGTAGGCTCTGCAGAAAGTCCCCGGGCACCGTGGGGGACCAAGAATTCCCTTACTGCCCTTGCCAAAGGGGGATGTGCTTCCGCCCGCGACTTTTTTGGTAGAGCGGTGGCTACATCCCTTTGGTTTAAGACTGGCTCGTCCGCAGACCGTGCCTACCTACGAACTAGGACGCACGAGCGCGCCCTCCTGCGCCCCGGCTTTCCATAGCAGGGTTTCTGCCCCAGCACTGCCTCAAAGGGCAGGCTGGAGGGCGCGTGGCCCGGGCTTTCCTGGGAAGTTTTTGAGAAGGGACTAGAAGGATAGCTGCACCTGAACCTATTTGGGTTCTTCCTTGACTATGCCCTACAGTTAGCCTTTGTCTTTTTCTGTCTGTTGTGTGGGAGGTTTTTTGTTTTGTTTTTTGGCAAACAGCTCCATGTCTGTGCCGTGTTTAGGGAGTTTCCTGCTAGGATGTGTCTGATAAGGAGTAGGGGATTCGCTGCTCCTCTTACTGCCCCCACCATACCACAGTCAGGGAGGGAGGGGGTTCTCAGTCTCTACACAAACAGAAACACGAACACTGGCAAAGGTGTTCCCAATCTTTAAGCTGGCTGTAGCTTTGCACAAGTGAGGGGAGGGTGTGAGTGGACGGAAGGCGTGTGTGTGACTTGTGTCCTTGACACCCGGTGTGCTTTAATAGTTGTCCCCAGGTGGCCTTTCTGTTAGGACCGCAATGAAGGACGGTGGGCTCTGCTCAGACAGCCTTTCTTGGGATGCGCGACATACTCTCTCAGATTGTCTCACTTTTGTTTCCCTTGCTCAGAGACAACCTTGATTTCGACGTCAGGAACTCAATTTCCTAAAATGCCTAGAACTCGCCTTCAGAACTACAGTTCTCCTGGGCTCCGAGTCTGGGTTCCCACCATGGGAAACTTGATGAGGTAGAGAAGGAGACTCATCCCAGAGCAGCGCAATCAAAGCAGTGCCAAACCAGGAGGGGGGAGTCTGTACTGCCTTTTGTCTTGCCCTGGTTCTGCAGCCTGGGTTTGAGGAGGCACTGGCCAAAATCGAAGGTCCCAATCCCAGAAGACTTGTGGATCCAGATTTTTTTCTTTGGGGGTGTATGTGGACTGGACTCATCCCATTGCAGTAGAAGTGACCACTGGCTCTCAAGCTTTTGGTGCTGGGGACTGGGCATGGTGGGCCGTGGTCCCCTTGCACATAGGCAACCATTCTCTTTCCTGGGACAAGGGGTCCAGTGGCCAAAGGACTCGGTGTGGAGGTGGCGGTGGGGGATGTGCCCTTGGGTCTGAGGGAGAAAGAAGAGTAATCATAGACCTGTGAATCTTTAAACCTGGGGACGAGGAAACAGAAAGGCTCTCCCACAGGGGTTCCTCCACCCCGCCGGCGGAACGGAAGGTTTGGGTTGTGCTCCATGTACAGTGCACACATACACACGGTAGCTTCTTCACCCTGAGCCACCAAAATACAGCGCTTGGGGGCGCAGATCTAGGGTTTCCGCCAGCCTCCGTGCCTCTGGCCCTGGCCTCTAGGGGCGTTTTTAGGAGTTTGAATCCAGTTTGTCTCGAGGGCCATCAGAATATTCTTTTTCTTATTTGGGTTTGGGTGAGGTGCAGTCATTTCAGGAAAACATTACCAAATAGTAATAAATTGTCTGTCCTGGGGGTCCTCTTCCTTACACTCTGCCCCCACCTCCTGCCACTGCTCAGTCTCCCGGCAGACTCTCGCTGATGCGGTCGCCCTCCTGCCTCACCCCCTCGCTCGCAGGCCCCGTACCGGCCTCGCCGGCTCTCACAGCCCTGGGACTGTCTCACAGCCCTGTCTCGGGACAAGTTCGGCAGTCTTCATCGGTTTTCAGGGGCGTCGGCCTGGGGCAAGAAGCTAGGAAAGAATCGGGGAGGGGGGCGGAGTCTGGGACGATCTCGAGAGCAACCGGGGTGGGCAGAGAAGTATACCCCCACCCGCTGAAATCTCGGACGGGTCGCTGGGCAGCCTCTGGTCTGATCAGTGTTTTCTAAGGAACTGAAAACCCGGGCTCCTGGCTCTGGGCGGCGAGAGCGCTCTGTTTGTAGGTGGCACCCTCGGGGTCACATCCAGCACGGACCGTGGGCCCCCTCTGAAAGACTTGGGTGATATTTTTCAGACCGAGTGGACAGGCTCAGAAAGGGACCTCGTCCTAAACTGGTGGGTCGCAGCCATTTGGCCCACGATTTAAGATCGCAGATCTCTCGTTGCCCCGGTATCTCCCCCCCCCCCCCCCCCGTCTGCCTCGAGGCAGCAGGAACACAAGGTCGGAGTCTTCACTGCGCCAGGACCCCTGCAACCTTGGGCGCGGTGAGCGCTTCCTGAGCCTGGTCCAAACCTCTCTCTCCCCGAATTCAGCAGTTTCCCTAGCACCTGGGTACTGCCGGCCCCCCTTGCGTGCCGAGACAACTCGGGGCAGTGCGGGATATATGCGGAGGTGCGTGTTTTATCGCCCCTTGCCTTCGGTTTTGGCCCATCTTCCATCTTCTCCAGAGGCAACGAGGGAAAGGAGAGCGGACACCTTCGGCCCCGGGATTGCTGGCTGGAGAGCTTGCCAACTCCGGCGGGTGGAAGGAGCCACCCGTCCGGTCCAGGCTAGCGGTGGTAAATGGGGAGCAGGTCCAGGGTGTCCTGCCCCTTCCTTGTCTCCTAAAATATCTACTTCTTCCAGCTCTCGTGACCCTCTAAGCTATGAGAAAACGGTATTTGATTTTGTTTTTGGTAGGAATCTGGATGGAGAATTTTCTAGGACGTCCTGCAACCTATTCTTCCCTTCCTGGGGCTCCTGCGGGGTGCACAGGGGTAAATCTCCCGGCACCAACCGGGTAAGAATCCTCGCCCCCCCGACGTTGTGTACGATCCTTCTTGTAAGCCATTTCTTAAGAGGAGTTCTCGGCCGGGAGTTCTCTCAAACTCTTGTGCAGCAATTCACTCTTTTTGCATTTCTGCCTTTTTTCGTAGTGCTGGAATAAAAACACACACAAAGAAAACACACACACACACACACACACACACACACACACGGTTTCCAGTACAGAAATTCAGACAGCAGATGGGTACCGCAAACCACCTTCCCCGCGTCACAAAAATACTGGTAGGCGCAAGCCGACTTTTAAAGGTCATACTGGCAGCTGTCCCCGCCGGCAGATTGGGGCTTCGCGGGTTTAGGATTCAGATTATCCACCCGCGAGGATCTCGCCCCAGCCTCTGGCCAGAGCTGGGCACCACCCAGAAAGGAATTTGGAGAAAACTCGGTGACCGCGGCAACGCCCTGCTTGGGGAAGCTGGTGGCCCAGGCGTCCGAGAGATGAGCGGGCTACCGCACTCCGTGGCACTGCCTGGATTAGACAGGGCAGCGAGGGCGAAGGAGAGCCCTCCTAGGGAAACTGCCGTCCCAGTGCGCTCAGGGCGCACAATTAACGAATGAACCCAGACAAGGAGCAGGCAGGTGGGGCGAGTGAAGGGCGAAGGTCTGCACTGAGCGGTCCCCAGTGTCCAAGGAAGGCGGAAATGTGGACTGAAGGAGGAAGCAGGACCTAACTTGAGTTGTTTCTTGCTTGGTCACTGTCTGGGCTCGCGGAAAACCAGAGCTAGGCAGGGTTGGGCGGGAGCGGCGTCCTCGGGTCTGGGAGCGCGACCTGCGTGACCTCGCCGCGACCCGGGCAGAGCTCCTTGCCTCGCCTGCAGGCGTCGGCCTGGGTGGCCCGGGGAAATGACGAGGAATTCCTTCAACACGAGTTTGCTGCGCATCTGCGGGCGGCGCGTGGTCCTGGGAGCTCGCTCGACGCGTGCCCGGGGGATTGAGGGCTTGCCAGTGTCGGCAGGTGGGAACAGGGCCGCCCTCCCGTGAGAGTCGGCTTTGCGCTTGTCGCGCCCCTCAGCCCCGGGGTAGAGTAGGGCTGCCGAGGGGGCAGGGGAGGGACGACATCTGTGTCCACCGCACGCCGCCTTCGGCATTTTTGTACCTCGGCCCTTTCCTTCCATCTACCTTGCCCGTTCCGTTCCCAGCTTAACGGAGCCGGCGCGAGCAAGGGGATTGGCAAGCCTGGAACCTGCTTCCTGCCCCTTTGGAACGGTGGCAGAGACTTTTTCAGCAGGGAACGGCGCGGTGGGCTGCAGCGCAGGTGGCGCGCCCGGTTCAGGGGTTGGGATGGGGACTGAAATCTCTCTTCCTGCCCATACCCACTTCGTGCCAGGCGTTCGGGAAGACAGAACTAACACCCGACGCCCGCTGTACGAGCATTTCCGGAACCTTTTCACCCTTGGAAAGCAGCCCTCCTGTTTGGGGAGCGGCTCCTGCTGCACAGGACCTGGGGGCGGTCCCCGGGTCCGCGCGGTCTAGGCGCCCTACTCGCGTGCGAGCCTTGGCTCTCCGCCCTCTCCCTGCGCTTAGCGGACCTTGACGAGCGCTCAAAATGTGGCAAGCTCAAGAGAGACGAGATCTGCACCTGGGCAGCCGACGAAGTAAATCAAAGTCAACCTAGGGAGGGAGATGGTGGCTCTGTGCACCCCCGGGAAGGCGAAGTGCTGCGGGAGGCAGATTGCACCCGTTGTCCAGGGAAGCCGCGGCTGGTCTGGGACAGAGCGCGAGCTTCATTCATTCTCTGACGATCAGAGGTTGACTTCCTCCAGGATGGGACTTTTAAAACTTTTTTTTAGACGGCAGGGCGAATGTCTTTTAAAGGGATCTGAATGGTGAAACTAATCAGGAAGGAGAGGAATTACTAGCAAAGCTGGGGCAGGATAAAACTGGGAGCGGCAGAAGTTGAAGGAAGACCAAAGCTAAGTGTACCTCCCTCTTGGCAAGTCCAAAACAGAGTGGGGTTAAGGCAAGAATGTAGGCTGAATGCTCTGGGGATTAGAGCGACGTGAGTCCTCCAGATGACTTGGAGACTGCCCTCACGACTGCAAATACCAGGGTCGATTTTTAAAACTCTTGAGTCCTCCTAGAGGTGAGGTGGGGGGTCAAGGGAGGTGGGAAACAGGCAAAGCAGTTTCTTTCCCTTGAGGGGACGAAGCACGGTGTCTTGTATTTTGAACAGTGACCTGATGACCCCGCTGACCAGGTGTAGACAGTCTCTGGTCCTAAATATTTCCATTGTCCTAACTTCACATTTGCCTGGGATTTTAGTGCCTTTGCTCTGTGCTACAGTTCATTAGAGATTACTTAGCGCGGCATTAGCAGACAGAACCCGATGAGACACCGGTGCTAGGGAGGCTGCCCTGGAGGAAGGGGAGGGAGGGTGGCACCTGCAATTCTCCAGGGATGGAAAATTAGTTAACAGGGACTAACCTTTCTCTCCATTACTGTTGTTAAGAAATCTCCTTTGAGCCTCTGCTTTGGCCAAGAATGGTGGGTATTTGGTGGATTTCTCTGGCTGGGAAACAGTCTCTTCCTCCAAACTGGAGAGTTGAAGATAAGGGAGGGTTGGTGGAGCTGGATGGAGGGACCCTGTGTTGTTTCTTTTAATCAGGGAAATTTGTCAGTATTAAAGCTGAGAAGTTTTGGAATGCACCAAGCCTTGGAACCAGGTTAGGTGATGGGAGGACAAAAGGCAGAATATTCCCCACTTTGGAAAACCCAAGGCTGGAGGCAGACTGAAGCAGCAGTGTTCTGTGTTGGCAGCCCCAGATGCCTTACTGTATAGACCCTGGGTGATGGTTGGGGCAGGAGATAGTGTGTGCAGATTGACTTTTGTAATGATTTTCTGCCTTTTGTCCCTTCCTGGAATGAGTGTTAACAATGCTCATAACAAATGGGAGAACAGGGTTTACTGCTTTTAGGAAAATTCCGCCGTGGCTTCAATGTCGTGGCTTAAATGTCTGTCTTCCTTCTCTCCCTCTTTCTCATCTTCCTTTTCCCCCTCCCTGTTGCCCTTCCTTCCTCTGTCTTTTTCTTCCTTCTTTTGGGAGGTGTTTGCAGGCAGGAACCGGGTTTGTGCATGCATTCACAGCACAGAGGTTCTCTTGGGGGCTGAGCGTTCAGCAGGCTTCAGGGTGCTGAGATCCCTCACTCACCCTCTTTCTAGAAGCTCCAGGAGAGAAGGGCAGTTTTTGGGTCCAGGACAGAAGCCATCCTGGAGCTGGGCTATTGTTATTTGTGGTCGGATGAATTCAGCTGAAATAGATGCTGCTGTGAGGTTTCCACCTTTTCTAGTCCTCAGTTTCCTAGGAGCCGTGATCAAAATGGAGCACAAATCAACCATTTGGAGGCACTACTGTATAGTAGGTGGGCAGGGTGGTTTTAGTTGGCAAAATTGGAATTGATCCTCCCCTGGAAAATGTACTTTGGGTTAACTGTATTAGTGGTGGACTAGAAAATCATCTTGGGAGGCAAATCGTAACTCCTGTTGTTATTTTGGTGGATTTCTTCCTCAGATCTCCCCGCCCTCTTTCCCTCTGTCAGTCTGGTGTAGCCACAGATATTTTTCTGTGGTATCTCACCCCCAAATGCCTTTAAAGTATAATTTGCTTTAATTATGATGGTAGGGGGTTAAGGGATTGGTTCTGGGAATAGCTCAACAGAGACAAAACTTGCAGCCAAATTAATTGAAAGTTTCTTCTTATGAGGGAGAAGCTGCCAAACATAGGGAATATTGCTACAGAATGAGACATCAGAAAATTACATTGTGGAGCTTTAGCAATGATTAAATGTGAAAATGGAGTGGAAATAGAGAAATGTCTGCAGCATTTCCGTGGGCTGTCATGGATTTGTTGAATATGACTTTCTGTTTAATTTGCAATTACCGAGAATATTTGATAGCCTACTGAAAAGTATTAATTATGTGTCTGTATCTAATCTAGACAATAACCCTATACCTGCAAATACATATTTGCATTGTACATTTTGTTTACTACAGGATTCCTACTAGAGGGCTGTCTAAATTCAGCCTTAAAATCGTACCAGCATAATTGTCTACAGGACACTTCTGAATGTGATCTTTTATTAAGAGGTTGCTAATTTTGAGCTGTCTAAGCAGAAAAAGAACAAAGGAGATTTTCAAAGAGACCCCAGATTACCAAATGGAACAAATAGGATCTGTGGTGGGAAGGATTCTTGAGGAAAAGTGGAGGGAAAAGACAACGTTAAGTGTGATCATTTCTGTGATGAGAAGGATTTTCTGACTTTTTATAGTCATTTGTTAAGACAAACTAGACATCAGATGACATGTGTAGAGCAATGTACAGTATTTTAAACGTATGTAAGTGAATATAATAGAAAACATTATTTACCTTAAATGTAATGCCAGTTTTATAAAATTAGGCTTTTCCCAATATTTTTGTGGCTGGTCCAGATTTCCATTTAATGCTGCCATTGCCATCACCAAATACCATGATGTTCAATGCACCTTTTCTCCTTAAGTTTTAAAAAATTAGTGTTGGAATTTTGTGCTTCTGCTGCGTTATGAGATTTTTCCTACTAGGTTATGAAGATCCCTTAAGAAGAGATTTATAAACCATTTTGGAAAATTCTGTGGTGGTCTCTTCAAGATACATTGGTTTAGAAGAAGGGAAAATATGAAAAAGGAAGCTATAAATTGTTCACTAAAAATGAATTGTCTTTAACAGGGAAATAGCAAATAAAGAGCCAGCAGGCAAGAAACCAGGGCACATCTAGTCACGGTTTGTCGTGTAATACTGTAGCACGGGTGTCGGTTTCCCCTGTATAAAGTGGGCCGCATAGATGAATTCGTCCTCAATTCCTTTGGCCACAGTTATCAGGTGATTGAAAAGGAGAATTGGGACTGGAAAACAGGATTTTATTATCAGTGGTGATGGTGGCGATGTTGAATTGGAAAGTTTTATTTTTGAAATCTGTATCCAGTAATAGAACTTTTAATTACTCAATTTTAATTTAGGTCTGCCTGTTATAATTCTTAGACATGGATGTTTGAGAACTTAGGTATGAATTTAGGCAGGCACGGCGCCATACTTGGTCTGTCCTCTGGCTTTCCATTGATACACGTGAGAATTAGCCATTCTCAGAATAAATAAGCCCCCACTATTTCCCCAAACTGCCTTTTCAACGGCCTTCCTTCTTCCTTACTCAGGGAACCCACAGTGACAGAGCAGCAGTGTCGTGTCTCCCAGTGGCTTGTTTTCTCCCCTTCATATGTGGGGAAGGAATAGGGAATTCCAAGAAAAACATCTGCATGATATTTCAATTGTATATCTGTTTCGTTAAAGCCTCATTTGACTTTGCTTTTCAGTTTGTAGTCTAAGGAAACTTAACAAATAAATAAAATTATATGTTTTTGGAAAATATATTGGCTAAATGTTTTTTAAGGCAGGGCTCAAAAAATTACTTACTCCTGGAGTGAAGTCACCAGCAAAAGGATGTGGGGTGAAAGCCGCCAGATAGAGTGGCTTGGGTGAGCCCTGTTGGAAGCCTTGGTCTCCAGTGGCTCCACAATTTGTCCCTGAGAAAAAGGGTTCTAGCCCCAGTTTGGCTTCCAACTGTGTATCCATAGGAAGCCCTTAGAGATTCACTTTTCACAGGGTCTCTGGAAAGAGTAAAAGAGCTTGCAGATTTGCAAATACTTGATAAAGGTTCAGAGTACTGGCAATCTTAAAGACCAGGATCACAGTTCCCATTTTGCTGATGGTGTCACCCTAAGTGGGCTGGAGTCCTCCTGGCTGTCCTAAGAGGATGGCCAAGCAGACAGGGAGACTCGTGGGATCTGCCAAAAAGGAGCCCTGGAGGTTCTCCCATGGCCCTTTGGTCCCTATCCTGAAAGAGGCAAGGAAAGCGTTGTCCTGGGCATGAGGGTGTTAAGGCAAATTGTGAAACAAGAGGAATTCTATTCAACTCATCCAAAATGCAGTTAAAAAGCAATGCCTCGCAGGACTCCAAGGTGGTGCACCAAAATCCACATTTTACGAGATAGTAATCTGATCTCAGAACGTGATGAAGTGAACATGATTCCTATCAGTACAAAATAAGGCTTAACAATATTAAAGTATTCACCAGAATTAGGATTCCAAAGGAAATATCTGAAATTCTAATTCATTTCCCCAGAATGGTATACTTTCCTAACCATATCTGAGAAGTCATTGTGAAGAAGGCTGGATCTAGTTTTAGTATCTTTAGCGGGAAACAATTTTTTTCCTCACCCTGTTGATCTTCTGTGACCAAAGAGATAGAAAACACCATTTTTCAAAGAATTAAAATCGATCAAAACAAACACAAACTGTGTCTGAAATGCTTCTTGGTGGCCCCTGGTTCCTAGAGAGCAGTTTCTTGGAAATGAGGAAACGTGAGTAGGGAACAAAAACGCACAATACTTATTATATATCACCAGAGGGGTGTGGGCAATTTGGGCGAGCTCAGACCACATCAGGGCTTTTGATCTCTTGTACTCGCCAGCTTTCTGAAACTTCACTAATGGGGGAATTTGGGGAATTAATATGGAATTCATTTTCTGATAGGCCACTCTGAAAAATAAGCGCCTTAGGCCCCCTACCTTGGTACTTCAAGTGATTTGAGGGCTGGGTATCATGTGGGTTTTATAAGCTTCCTGATGAAGAAGTAGATTATAGCTACAGGCAAAGGATTTCTAGTCATTTCGTATCAAGTAAGAAGTAGTCACTTTTCCATTGGGTATTTAGATGTCTCCAAGAAAAGACTAGAATCCTCAATTGTTAATTCGAACTCAATCCACTCTCACCTGAATACATTACAGCAAAAGTGAGGTGAGGTCAGGTAGATGATGGCCCAACCCTCCTGTTTCACTTTCACATGAGGATTGGGGACCAAATCCTGGCAAATTCACCCTCATTCTGTGGGGGGTAAGAATCTGCCAAATTTCTTGCTTCCAAAAAACTGAAGCTTGTACTGTTGCATTATCTGCTGTTCATACTTCAGGATTCTGTTGATTAGAAAGGGGTGTACGTCTCCAGATGCTTTAGAATTAAGGGGATGGAGGAGAGTTTCAGTGTTTTGTGTAGGCTGGACAGTGAAGGAAGGGGAAATGATACCAGGAAGTAATGAAGCGTGAAATAATTTTGATATACTTTAAATATATAAATTCATCTTGCTGGTGACTGGCCATGAGTGAATGGAGACAGGAGCTGACCATTGAACTTGGTAGGCGTCTTATCCTTATTATCTGATGTGATCACACAGCAACCCTGAGAGACTGGTATTATGTCTGTTTTACAGATAAGAAAACTGAGGCTCAAAGAGGTTAAGCGATTTGTCCAAGATCACATACATGGTAGAATCAGGATCTGAACCCAGGTCTGTCAGACTGATCTGGGATTTATTACAAACAATTCTGCAGACCCAAAGATTTGAAGATCTAAATTCTAGGCAGAACTGAAAACCTTCACATTCCTCCAATAGTTTCTCCCCAAAAAGCATTTGAACAAACTGTTTCTACTTCCCCTGGCTTTCTTTTTTACTCACTGCCCACTTTCCGGGCCATTCCAATATGTACAGCTCCCTCATTCGGTGGTGGTTTCCTTTCCTTAGAATTTGAGCTCAGAAGGATTGGCTTTTCTTCAGAATGGTGATGCTGCAGCTTGTGTATGAGGATGCGTGTGTGCAAATTTATGTGTATGTGGGTGTATTTGTGTGTGTACGTATGAGTGTGTGTATGTGCTAAATGTGTGTCTGAGTATATGCAAATATGGGTGTGTATGTGTGGGTGCCTGTGATATGTATGAGTGTGTATGTCTCAGGGTATATATTTGTGGTTGTGTTTATGTGTGTCTGTGTGTATATGTGTGTGTGATGTGTGCCTGTGTATTTATAAGTATGTGTGAATCTGTGTGTAAATGGGTGTAAATGTGTTTGTGTGAGTTTGTGTGAGGGTGTCTGCATGGATAGCGAGCATGTCTGTATGTATACATGCAGCTGCTGTCCCTGTGGGCTTAGGTCTGTGCCTTGAGCTATGTCACTCTGCAGGACACGGGAGACTGGTGGACAGGCCGTGCCACTGGGGACTGTATTGTACCATGGGGCCCATTTCTGCAGATTTCTTGGATGTTCTGGGGCATTGCCTGGAACATCTTCTCATGCCTAAGTTTACTCTCTGTGGTGCCCCAGCACAGAGTGTCAACACAGAACACTACTGTGCAGAGAAGATAAAAATGTTAATTTTAAATGAAACGACTCCTCATATTTGGAGCTGAGTTTATAGATCAAATTCTGTTAGTGACATCAACTATCTGCTTAAATTCCGGTCTTTAAGATGGAAGTTTGGATATCAAACACTGCATGGAATAAGTTGAGTTTACTGGGGATTTTGAAATCCTTTTACTCCTTGGAAATTTTGGTCACAACTATTTCTGGTAGGAGGTCACAACCTCTGTCCTGTCCTGTTCAGCCTCTCCAGATTGTTAAAACACACATAGACACACACACGTTTTAAAAAAGGTTTGTGTTGCTTTTTGAAAATTTTCTAGACGACTTACTTCCACAGTAATCTAAATCATTATATGGAGCACTGTCCCCTGAATTGTGGGATCTGAATCCACAGGTCTCTGCCCCCTGACAGGCAGGGATGAATCTGACCTTGACAGATGCCATCAACAAGCTGGCACCTTGCAGCAGGGTGGGTAGAGGGGATCAGCTGGCCAGGGTCTCCTGCTTCTAGCCCTTCTGCGGGCATTAGGTATCAGTCCCAAACAGCATGTGCATACTCTGTCCAAAGGATCTAAATCTGTGCCTCAAACATTTCCATTTGACCAGTTGTGAGGGAGCACAAGGGGGCAGTGGCTCATCTACTCCCTTGTCATTGTATACAGGGCAGTTTTCAGACTCTCTGCCTCCACCTCCCCTCCATGAAAGGACAGGGTAGAGCCAGCCAGACGAGGTGATGTCTCACATTCCTCCAGCTCTCAGATCAGTTCACCCACCTTTAAGCAGTTTTTGGTCCAATTCCTGGTTCCCCTGTTGTGGGACCTTGGGCACTTAGCTGGATCTCCCTCCTCATAATCTCCCCTCTGCTTATCTCAGCTCGGTTTTCTCATCTGTAAAATGGGCATAATACCTTCCTCACCAAGTAGTATGGGTTATACACATTCAGGACCTGCTACAGTTCATACCAGGCTCTTGACACTTGGTTGTACTATTATTAGTATATTATAGATCTCTTAAACCATTTCTACATTTGTTTTTAAAAATGTTCTCTCTAAACCTACAACGGTAATACAGTGGGAACGGTCTCATTTTTAACTGAACAATCACCCTTCGTATGTATTTCCCTTACATTTTTGCCCACCCTGAGGACTCCAGCTTGGTCCCAAGGCTTCCGAGGCCCCTCAGATTTGGGGCCGCGCAGCCCAGCGGGAAGCACCGCCCACAAGCTGGAGGCTGAAAGGGCTCGTCTGTCTGCTTTTAGTGCTGGTCCTACCGTGATGCAGCCGCGGCTTCCGAGCCTCCGAACTCCCCTGCCGGCCTTCCCTGCATACATTAGCCTTAATGTGTTCTCTCTTGAATACTCATCATATTAAGGCTCCCGGTAGATACCTTGCTCGAAATAAATTTTATGGGCATACATCCTCGCCCTCATCCCCCTGCGTCTGCAGCCAGGAGGAGAAATATAGCTGCCTCTCTCCTCCGAGGCAAGGCCAAACAACGCTTAGGTGGGAATGGGCGGCCCGCGGCCGGGGCCCGGCGCGGGGCGGGGAGGGAGCGGGCACGGCCCCGCGCCGAGGGGACGCTTCTCCCCAGCGGTTCTCCAAGAGTTAACTTGCCTCCGCCTGCCTGGTCCCGACTCCTCAGAATCCAGCCATGGGCCCACAAAGACACCCGGGTGTCACCGGGCCGGAGCCCTCGCCGCGGTGCGAGGCTGGCGGGCGAGAGGCCGGTGCGCACAGGGGCCTGCGCTCGGCCCCGTTGGTCCGCACACCGCTTCCCTGCGCGGCGAGGGCTTCTTGGGTAGGCCCTCTTTCCCCTCCCTGGCAGGGTGATGCCAGCAGCCTCGAGCAATCTTCCTGCACACCTTCCTCAGGCCCCTGGCTCAGCCGCTGTCCCGACCCCACACGCCCACACGCACTGGCCCGCTGCGACCCCGCTCACCCCCACCCCGAGGCTGCACGTGTCACCTCACAGGAGCTCCTGGCTACCCAGCGCTCCCTCCTCAAGATCCCCTCTGCTTATCCCAGTCTCTGGGTTCCTAAGGGCCCCTGCTGAGGGAGCCCTCCCGCCCGCGAATGTCAGTCCTTGACCCTGGAGAGAGGCAGGGGCGCGGTGCGTGCGCACCCATCCGCAGGCAGACAGGTGTGCCCTGAGCTGTGGCAAGTTGCTGTGTGGCGCCCTCTCTGAGCCTCCACTTGAGGATCAGGACATTTATGCAGGGATTCAACTGAGCTCAAGCCTTGGACATGGGCCCCTAACTTCCCCTTTGTTCAGCCAGGGCGGCACCACCTCTAACTTACCTTGTCTCCTAATAATAGCAACCCTTTACTGAGCCCTGTCCTACACATACCAGTTTGCTTACTCTGTCCAACAAACCTACCAGGTACTATTGTAATTACTCCAACCTCCACACACACACACACACACACACACACACCCTCCATCTTTTACAAGTGACAAAACAGAGGCAGAGAGAGGTGACATAATTTGTTCAAGGTTAAAAAGCAGAGACAGGATTCCAACCCAGGCAGTCTGCCTCCAGGACCCACGGTCTTACCCTGATGCCTACCTGTTCCCCCTTTTTCAATGGAAATTCCCATGGCCTTTGTGTGCCGAGCAGCACTCCGCGGGGTGTTGGAGCTCCTTTGTAAGTACTTAGTGGCTGAACAGTTTGTCAAGGGGGAAACCATTTGAGGTAGAAAAAAAAATCCCATATGCACTGGGACAGACCTACACGTGTCTACCACAGGGTAACTTCTCATAGTTTTCATGGGCTATTTTGGTCTAAGCATGGGGTCAAAGGGCACGGCATCTGATGGGTCTGAATTTCAGGCAAATGTTAGTGGCTGCCAAGACCACCGAGGGATTAGGCTGGGGTTGGGGCTTAACGGACAAGATGAAGCACTTGTGTATACAGAACTAGGGATGATGTTTAGTGTGTGTCCCTATAGTGGGTTTATAAGTTTCCAACTTAATACTTGAGAAAGCTTTCTCTCTACATAGGTTTAGATGTGTTCAATTGCCTCCTCCCAACCAGTGCTTTGAGGCCGATTCCCTTATGTTGACATTTTAAAATTATATCAAACAACAAACATGATATGAATCAGAAATATGTATGATTGATGAGAGATTTGTTTTTAATCCTTCTGTTGACATTTTGAACTGTGCAGGAGATATTAGTGAAGTGTTTCAAGGTGACCTTCTTAGAGAGGATTTGATCAATTATTTATTTGGTGATAAACATCCATGGAGCTACTCTTGTGTGTCAGGCACTGTGCTAGGCAGCAAGGATACAAAGCTCAGAAAGAAACAAGATTCCCGCGCCTTGAGGATCAGTCACACTTCCTAATGGGAAAGATAGTGTGTAAACAGTCCGCAAAAGTGCTATTTATAACAGAGGCGAGAATCCCCGATGCCCACCTGTCTGTCCCTCTAATTCAGTAGAAATTCCCATGACCTTTGTGCGCCTAGCAGCACTCGGCTGGCGCGCTGGGACTCCCGAGGCCGGCGTCCTGACGTGCTGTATCTGGAGGCTGCCCCAGAGGCCACATGCTTGCCCTTCCATGGTTTTGTGCTTAATATTTGTTACCTTCCCTTTTTTGGGGAAAAGTACAAGGGAAAATGGCTAGAGATGCTAGCATTATTTGTTCAGCCATCCAAGCCTGACCAATTTGTAGATTTCGAAACTACTTCAGTGACTCAAAATACTATCAACCTCCTGAGCAAGCCCTTGGTAAAGACGGGATGGCCGAGAAACAGACCTTGGATAGGAAGTCACCTGGGCAGGAACAAGGTGGGGCGGTGGTTAGGGTTCAGTGGCAGACAACAGACTCCACTGTTTAAGTGGAAAGTCATTGATTACCAGGGTTTAGGTGGCTTTCAGTTCACTGGAGCCAGCTCAAACTTCCAGAAATAACTCCTAGCCCTGAGAATTTCACTGCCTCTGCCATGACTGCTCAGGACATTTTAACCACAGAAGCTCCACACCAGCTCAATGGAAGCCTGCTTTTTCTCCATTTAACTCGGTTTTGAATTCAGATCTCTCCTAAGTGCATCTGTTTGGCAGATTTGAAATCACACTCAGAGCCCAAGCTGCAAGGGAGTCTGGAAAAGCAGTTTCTAGTTTTCTTGTCTGCAGTGCAGGGAGGACATTAGGAGGGAATCTGATGGAGCCAATCAATGCTTTCTGTTGTAATTCCCTAAAAAACTGAGATTGTCTCAAAATACTGAGATTCTCTCTCTCCAGGGACACCCAGGTGTATGGACTTCAGTCACTGCCCACCCCCTACACACATCATTTGCTTTATGGGCCAGATGGCCTCTCAGTCCATGCCTAGGCAGGGCTCACACACTGGGAGATGATGTTTTGAGCAGATTCCATCCAGTAGTGAAAATGTCATGGAAACAGAAGTGTGTTGGGCTTTCCTGGCTATGGGCTGTGGAATTGCAGCTAGTGTAAGTGGGTTAGCTGATGTTGCTAGCCTTGTGGTGCTCTTAGAAACAGGTGAGCCCTCTGGGCCAGAGCCACATAAAGCCAGGCCAAAAAAGCATGGATTGAATTTTAGTTCCCACTTGCTCCCTTACCAGGCACTGCTGCTCAGTGTACAGCCTGCACAACCTTATGTGTCAGCCCTGGGGGTCTGAGTTATGTCCTTTCCCTCATGGCAGAATGAGACAGCATCCACACACAGCCTGGTCTGGTTAGCGGTGCTGTGCGGATGGGTCATGCTGCTGGTCTTCCTCTTCCCACAGAGATCCCTCAGTGCGCTGGCTGCAACCAGCATATCCTGGACAAGTTCATCCTGAAGGTCCTGGACAGACACTGGCACAGCTCCTGCCTCAAGTGTGCAGACTGCCAGATGCAGCTGGCTGACAGGTGCTTCTCCAGGGCGGGGAGCGTCTACTGCAAGGAAGACTTCTTCAAGTAAGTCAGAACCTGGGCTCATCGCCCTCTGCGTGGCCTGGTCTGCCTCCGCCTCTCCCCGTGCAGAGGTGGGGGTGGGGGAGGACCGAGGGTCCCCCCTGGGGGCAGATGATTCTGCTGCTGAGAGGCTGCCCCACTTCTGATCACTGGCCCCGTCATTGCCTGGTCCCAGGGTCTCAGCTTCACTGGAGCTCTGCAAAGGGCAGGGGTGGGGAGCCAGCAGAGTGCATGAGCCAGATTTCATGAGGGTGGCTGACAAAGGGTCCCTGCCAATCTTAAAAGAAGTTGCTCTTTCTATCTGGGTGAGTTGGTGCCTCTGGGCATGTGGCTGTATTGTTACTGTGGCTTTCAGAGCAGGGGCTTTGAGGTTTGTACCTGGAATTTAGATTCTGTGGCTGTGTTTCTTCAAGCTGCTTCGAGAGCCTTAGAGGCTTGGAAGAGTGCTCTTGGTAGGGGTCAAGCCACACGCAAATCGGTCATTGCTTTCAGTGGAAATGTGACAGAGGCAGTTTCATGTGATGGAGAGGTGCCCAGACCCTGATGGGGTTTGAACCCACTTACTGTGTGTTCTTGGATAAGTGACTTAACTTCTCTGTGCCTCAGTTTGCTTATTTTTAAAATGGGGTTGATGATAATAGTTGCTAGCTCATAAGGTTCATACTAGCTTTGAATGAGTCAATTTGTGTAAAGTCCTTAGGACAGTGTCTAGCACTGCATGTTAGCTTTTAAGACTGTTCTTAATTTTTCACTGTGGGATTGGGTCCATCAGAAAAAATCCTGTTGGAGCTTAGGGTCAGTGTGAGAGAACCTCCTAGAATTTATTTTCCAGGGCATTTAGGCTGGGGCTTCCCCTGCAGAATCTATTACCCAAGGCACTTTGGCTGGTGCCTCAGCCGGTGTGGACCAGCTGGTGACAGCAAAGCCTAGAGCAGGAGTGGGGGGTGGGGGGTCTGTCAGTGACCCTGGGCCCAGTGTGGGTGGCCCACGGGGATGCACCGAGGAGGGTAGGACTGCCAGGGGCACTGGGTAAGGCCTGGAAACCTTTGGTGTGTGAATGAATAACCCCCAAGAGGTGGTGTGTGTCCTTCAGGGGTCATGTATTCTGCAGACAGAGAGAATTGGGGTTTCCCAAATCCTCCCAAAGGTTTAACTCCAGGGAATAAATGACTTGAGTTTCGGAGGATTCTCGAATTTCTTTAGTCCAGTATGAATGTGTGCTCCCGGGGGCCAGGGGCAGTAGCTGCTACAGGCGCCCCAACCAATCCTTGGCGGCCCCCCCTGTGGGGGTGGGGGGCTCTGGCTCTTCCTGCCTTTTCCGCACTGCTCCCCTTTCTCCAAGTCTTCTTTTGCTTCCCCACCTCTGACCCTCACCTTGTTTCCTGTGCTCTGGCATTTCCACAGTCCCGTCCCCCACACCCACATCCTTTCTCTGTGGGTGACAAGTTCGCCTCTGCCTTCCTTCCTCCCTGGCTGGGCGCCCTGGCGGCTCTCACAGACCCTCGGATAGGGCGCGTGTCCCTGTGTGTGCATGTGCCCGCTGTGTGCGTGTGCGCCTGTGACCGTGAGCGTGTGCGGGAGGAGGGGCAAGAGGAAGCGGGGCGGGCCGGGCTTTGGAGGCTGGGTGAGCAGTCCCTGCTTCCTAGGTCAGCACGCCCTCCTCTAGCTTGTCCCCGTTCCTTTGGAAAGCCTGGGTGAGCTCCGGGGTGGGGGGGCAAGAGGCCACGCTGCCTTCTTGTCCATCTGGGGACAGCGTAAGTGCTGAGATGTCGCTGGGTAAGACGTCTGGCTGGGGTTCAGGCAAAGCCCACCTGGGTCACAGACCTAGAGCTCTGTCACCAGACATGTTCCTTTGAGTCCCAGCTTAGTCCCAGGGCTCTGTCAGGCGTTTGGACATTGGCTGGTTGCCTCTGCTCTGGATTTAGGAAGGGGGCGGTGGTAGCAGCTTGGGTGTGGATCTAGGTTTGGGAGAAGCAGTGATAATGACAGAGGGACCTCTAGACTCAGGAGGGCCCAAAGGAGGGACTAGGGAGGGACTAGCACGGGCCTGTGAGCCATAAGCCCAAGACCAGAAATAACAATGACAGCTCCTCTCCCAGGCGGTGCCCTGACCCCTGCCTCCATGGCCTCCCCATGCGTGGCCCTCATTCGGACCCTTCCAGGGCCTTGCTCAGCAGCGACCTCCTGACTGACCTCCCATCACTCTAGCCCCACACGCCTCCCCACCAGACCAGAGTCCTACCGCACAGCTCAGGTCCTGACCACCCCTCCTTCGGCAGGACCCCTCTGCCTACAGAATACTCTGGATGCATTGTCCCATCAGAGCCTTCCGCTATCCCTTCCATGGCTAGCTCGTGGCTTTCTTTGGGTAACCAAACCCCCCGGGGCGGGGACCCCTCTCGAGGCACGCTCTGCATGTTCCCACCTCCACACTCTGGCCCTCCCTATTTCATCCTGCAGGCACAATGCCCACTCCCTCAGGGCCCCCATCCTTCATGGCCGTGAGTCCAGCTCCTCGGTGGGTAGAAGCCCCACAGAGACATGGCCACCCTGCCCCTTCTCTCTCCCGGTGACGCAGCGTGACCTGCCTTGTTCTGCTCGTTCCTCATGCACCTGCTTGATCTTCCTTGTTGGCTTGTGGGAAGGTGAATTAGTTGTTCATTTGTCTGTCCCCAGCATTAACACCTGGCCCTGAGCCTTGCCCCTGGGCCATCGATGGGTTTGATGCTGCAAAGGCTAGATTTCGTAGTCAATTAACCACATGCTTTGGTGACCCATTTCTTCTGTACCTCACACAAGTGTCCTGTGAGTCATGGAGGCTCAGGTTACCTGGGAAACACACAGGCCTGTTATCTAGCCAGTTATTCTTGTTCCATGGGACTGCTCTGCTTCCTAAAATGACCCGGTCTCAGGGCTGGGTCCTTTTGTAAAGCAGGGAAGCTGACCACAGATTCAGTGCTGAATCCAGATCATTAATCCTGCAGTCAGGTGCTGTGTGGAGAGAAATGGAAAGCTGAAGGGCTTCTCCCACTGCCAATGGAAGGTGCATCAGACGTGGAGATCAGTCAGCTCAGAAGGCCCCTGGGAGGACACTGGGCTTTACAGGCCATTTGGAACCCTGGCTGTTTGGGACAGGGAAGTGAGGCTGCAGGTGCAGTTCGGTAGAGAAGTCCGAGTCCCAGGGGCCAGGAGGGAGTTGTCCAGGTCAGAGTGGCTTCACGTCCCAGTCCCATGGGTCTGGGAACTCACTGCCCACTTGGGGCTCACGCTGTGACTTGGTCGCAGAGCTGGGCTATCTGCTCCATTACACCTCACTTAACATCCCTAGACACATGCTCAGGTGGCACCCGGGGACGTGTGCAGGGTGGCGGCGCTGTGAGCTGAGAGAATATGAGGCAGAGCAGGAGGGGCGGGGCAGTCCCCGAGGTCACACCGCGCTGCAGGAGTCGCTGCTGGCAGCCTTGTGAGAGGGAAGGTAGGCGCCGTGCACTTGAATTCACTGTCAGACCTCAATTTGTTTCCAGCTCTGCGATTTGGAAGATGCCTGGCCAGACCAGGGAGAATCTCTTCTCTGTGCTCCTTGAAAAAAAAAAAAAAAGAAGAAAGAGAAAAATCATTGTCCTTTTCTGATACCTGCCTCAGAGTCCTGCTCAGAGACAGAGGGAAGGATTCACTGACCTTACCGATCAGTGCTGTGGTCCCGCATTCCAAGATCAATATTTTAAATCTCTGTCCATAGCAGAGGTAGGGTCACTGCTTTGCACAACTGCACGGGTGTCCTTTATCCGGTGTGAACTTTTGTGAATCAAGACTGTAATGTGAAGAGTGCCCTTCTGGCGGTGGGTCATTCCTCCGAAGTCAGGGAGGACCTGGGGGAAAGCTGGAGGTCCGCCCTCTGCAGCTGTGCGCTGAGAAGACGTGGTAGTTCTGGGGCCTGGCAGCAGAGGGCGATGCTGGCGTGTGCACAGACAAAGAAGTATCGTTGGAAGGCTGTACTCTGTTGTTGTTGCCTTTTTCTTCGGGGACTGTTGACCTTGGTCATGCTCAGTGACATTGGCTGATATTTGCTGTTGTTTGTTGTTCTTGTCTCTTGGGTTCTCCATTCCCCTTTCTGCAAAGGAAATAAAATTATAGGGCCCAAGAGGAGAGGCACGGAGGTGACTGATGGCAGCACAGTTTGAGGCGACTGCAGGCTGACGGCAGGCCAAAGGGCCAGCAGTGCCTCGTGTTGCATGTGCTGAGCAAGCCCCCTCTGGACTGTGTGTCCAGATCGCCCATCTCCTTGCAGAGAGACCGGGGCCTGGGGAGAGCGGGGCTCTGGGAGGAGGACTTCTGGGTCTCTTTCTCCCCAGTGACGGGGGCCTGGGAGGAGCTCAGCAGCTCCCTTACTCTGAAGCACAGTGAAGACAGGACAGGTTCTCTGCTTCAGGAAATGGTTCGGGTACCAGCTCTGTCAGCACTGGCTGGGTGCCCTTTGGCTAGTTCCTTAACATCTCTGAGCCCCAGTGTCCTCTTCAGGAAAAATGGCGTGCTAATACTGCCTGCTTCAGAAGACCTAGCACGCAGGAGCATTTCACAAAAGGGAGTCATCTTATGAAGAGAGTGGTTCCCCGAACCCAAATGGAGCTTAATTGAATTCCTCTTCTGCCTTTTATTAGCTGTTTGTCAGTGAACATGTGATTCGGCCTTTCTGAGCACCGTTATCTGTTTCGAGATGCTCATTCTGACCCACAGAGTTGTTGTGAAAAGGGAAGAAAATAGGAACCAAACTGTGTCCAGCACTTTGCTAGGTGCCTATCAATATCTCTGGCTTTCCGGCCCTGATGTGTGGCCGCTTGGCCCACAGCACTGGGGAGCCGGGCTCTCAGAGCTCTCCCTCCGGCAGGGCCTGTGCTGGCCCCTCCTGGTCTCCCGGCCCCTCCCTTCCCCCAGCGTTGTTAGCTTCCCGTTGAGGTGATATTTAGCATCTTAGAACTTTTCAGGTGAGGTGGGGTAGCCTGGAAGAGCTGGGAGGGCACGTGGCAGGGTGCTGGGGATAAACGCAGGGTAAAGATGCCATGTTGATTTACATGAAGGTTTGGGAAACAAACCAGCGATTATTATAATATAGAAACAAACAGAGCTATAGGATCAAAGTGAGGGCAACATTCATACAAATTTTTCAGGAAAAGCACAGCCTTCGGGGACATTCCAGGCTTGTAGGGAGCTTCGAGCTGCACCCTTGGCCACCAGGAGCCTGTCTGCTGGGGGGTGTGGGGCCCTTGGGGAAGGGTCAGAGGCATTCTGACTGCCACTCCAGGGGGTTCCTGTCTCAACCCTCCGTTTCTCTGGGGGTGAGCCCATGTCCCTGGGGCCCTCACCCTGCCTGGCAGGCAGAGATGGGCACTCTGCCTTGGGGACGGGATGGTGGAATGGAGGTCCGCCCCGTCACTTGCCAGGGGGATGCTGTGCAGGCTGCAGCCTGGCCCGGCATTTCCAAGCCTTGCCAGGGCCTCCTCCCCCAGCCAGTCAATCTCCAGGCAGTCAGCAGGGCTGTCAGCCAAGGGCAGGTAACAGGCGTCCTTGGGAGCTTAGGAGATGCTGATTTATCCCTGCAGTTCAGAACAGCCTGTTTCAGCTCTGGGGTGCTCTGCGCTTGGCCGGCATGCAGGTGGGACCCCTGGCTCTGGCTGGCTTCCCTAGTTACCTTGACCCAATCACTCCAGGGACCAGGGCCTTCCTCCCCCGGCTGTGCACGTCCCCCCAGGGCATCAGGTAATAGGGGAAAGGCTCGCTCGTCCTCTCTGTGAGGCAGACTTCACAGAGGGAATGAGCCTTGGATCTGAATCCAGGCTCAGTGTGAACTGGCGGCACCAGACGCTCTGAGCCTCATTCTGTCATCTCTAAAACGGAATCCTTTCAAGGGACCCGTGAGGACTGAGGAAGCCGAGGGAAGGAAGTGCATACTAGTTGTCATTAGGAGCACCTGGTCTAAGTGGTGATGGTGTGTCTACGGGGGAGCAGGGAAAAGAGAGAGAAGAGGTCCTGGGGGCAGAGACTGCAAAAGGCTCTGGGTCCGACTGGGGTCCCGGGTGGGCAGTGGGGCCTGTGTCTGGTGGCCCTGGCAGGTCAGGTGACTGGAACAACTGTCCACCTCTTGGTGTCGGGTGCTGAGAGGAGCCGCAGGACGCCATCCTGCCCCGTGTGGTCTGGAGCTTGGTGCCAGTTAACTGCATCCCTCAGCCCTCACTTCCCGGGGTGGGGTTCCATCTCCGGCCAGAGGGGCCAGCCTCCGCTCACGTGGCCTCCTCTAGCCTGCTTATACCCTGGTACCCCAGGAAAAGACCATCTCAGTTCTAGGGTTGGCTGTGGGTCCAGTATGGGGCCAGGTTCTTGCCAAGCTACTTGTTATTTCTGATAACTACACACCTGCTGGGCCACACACACACACACACACACACACACACGCTCACACTCTAGCAAAACATGCTTAAGGAACTGAGATGGGGAGGGTCTCTTTGACATGTGACTTTCCATAATTTCTGAATAGTTTATAGTCCAATTCCCTCACTAAGCAAACGATCAGACGGTCCAGATAGTGGCTGTGCGTGTGACATTTGTAAAATTCAAACACACTGGTGGGACCAGGCCCACAGTCATTTGCAAAGGCCTGTAATCAAGGCAGAAGCAATTACTTAGCCAAGCAGCTCCCCCCGGGGACCCGAGGCTGTATATCAGGCAATGATGAGTCCTGATTATCTGTCTGCCGCGGGGAGCACTGTTCAGCTGTGCCCGCCCACCCTCTGAGAGCCCAGCCTTCGGCCAAGGCCTCCTGACATCTGGGAACCTGCATCCCAGAGACTTCTCTGCCTTGAGGGAATCTGTTTGGAACCAAATAGTTGCAAACATGCCTGGGAGTCAGACGGCATCTGGGCTGCGGAAAAGGGGTCCCTGAGCAAAGAGGAGCCTGGGTGATGTGGGACATGTGGGTGACTTCTTTACCCCAGGAAACACACCAGCCAGCAGCATGGCCCCATTCTCTCCATCACTGAGGCCCACCCTTCTGTCTTCTTCCCCTCTGTCCCTGGCCATCCAGGTACCATGTCATGGGCTCCCACCATCAAAATGCCCTCTCCCTCCCTGCTGCCTCTGTCCTCTCTCAGGCCCTGTCACCCACCACACCAGTGCACTGCTGGCAGCCTCTCCAGCTGGCTGTCCTCACCCTCTCGTGCCCCTCCCATCTGTGCCTTGCTGCTGGGCCCCCTGGAACCTGGGAGCTGGCACGCAGGCTGCAGTCCAGCGCCACCTCATTTCCTGCCGGCTATCTGGCTGAGGTCACCAGGGGGTCCTGTGAAAGCCAGTCTCTGGCTTCTCACTCTGCTTCCTGGGGATCTGTTTGTGCCCCTGGAAGCCCCACTTGAGTAGAAGCCACAGCCTACAGTTGCGCCCAGCAGCGGGAGCCATGGGTCAGAGCAGCAGGTGAGCCTGTGTGTGGGGTGAGGGGGCCCTGACTTCCCTGCTGTGCCTGTCACAGTGCCTGCCCCACCACCACTGAGAGGGAGCCCTTAGGTCTTGAGGGTCTCAAGGGTCCACAAGCGATCCGCAGATGCTGCAGGGGCAGCAGGAGCATCTGGTGCACAGGTTTCTCGAGGAGCAGCCCGTGGGGCAGCTGCACCAGGGCCACCCATCAGCATCAGGGTACAGATGCATCTCTGCTTTCCGGCAAATAGCAGCCTGGGAGTCAGACGGCGTCTGGGCTGTGGAAGTGGGGTTCCCAAGCAAAGAGGTATCTGGGTACCGTGGGTGGCATCCTAGGCGGCTCTTCTGCATGGGGCAATTTGGTAACAGCTGAGCTAACACCCTGACAGAGAAGAATTAGCCTGGAGTAAGGAGGGCAGGTTAGGTGCCTGGAGGAAGGGAGTGGGAGGGAGGGAGAGCGCCGGGGAGCCTGTGGTGGACTGCTCCCAGCTGGTCTTGGTCTACAGCAGGACTCAGAGCACCTACCTATAAGGGCTAGCGTGCCATTTAAATGAGATCGCTAGTGTGAGATCGCTTGGGGCATACTACATGCTTGATGTGTGTTTACAGAAATTAAAGGAGGGGGTCTGGACTTTGTAGAAGGGGGTCAGATCCCGCTCGTCCCACTGCCCCTTGGGAGGTAAGTCTGCCCCCAGCGGGGAAGGAGGGGAAGCGGAAGGAAGGGGAGATCTGAGCGCTAGCCTCTTTTCTGCCAGTAACTGAGCTGTATGATCTTGGGCAAGTCACCACCCCTCTCTGGGCCCCCGTTTCTTTCTGTGTTAAATAGGGGGTTGGACTAGTCACTGGTTCTAAAGCTTTTCCAGTAGCATTCACCTCCAGGCAGTATTGAATGCTTGTTAAAAGGAAAAGCATTATGTTAAGAATCCCACATAAACAGCGGAGCACTGAGGCGGCTCTGGAGTGTGTGTGTGTGTCGGGGTCGCGGGGTGGCGGGTGGGGCACCGTGTGCCCACTCCCCAAGGCTTTAACATTCTCTGGTGCCAGGCCTTCTCCAAATACGGCTCCTGCCTCTGTCTGGAGAGGACTGACCATTCTTGGGCAGAACTTTATGTGCCCGTGACATGGCTGTGGTGGTGATATATGTTGCAAATATTGGTACATACAGTAACAGTAAATATCAGCAGCTTACCTGTCAAGTGTGGTGATAGATAAAAGAAATACATGTAGGGAAGTGTCAGCTGGGAAAAAATATATACAGCCTGTAGTAAATCACCACCAAGCAATTAAAACATAAAATTAAGTTATGCAGTATTTTGTTTCCTCAGGATGGTGTGCCGTGCGGGGGCAGCCCCCACACATGGCAGGCTGGCAGGGTCTGGGCTGGGCCCTGCTGCCTGCCTCCCAATTAGGGAGCCTTGGGTTCAAATCCCCTCTCCACCATTATGGTTGTGAGGCCTCTGGCACGTCACCTACCCCCTCTGAACCTGTTTCCTCATCCACAAATGAGAAGCATGTATTAATGCAAACCATCGGCCTGGGCCGTTCATTATTTGTTCACTGAATATTCACAGAACACGTATCCTGGGCCGGACGCTGCTCCAGGCACTGGATGCAGCAGTGACCAGAACAGATGCAGCCCCTGCTGTCGTGAGCTGGGCTTCTAGACAGGAAGAAAGACAATAAAACAAACAAGAAATACACGTGCAGCCACTGGAGATGGGAGCTTTGGAGAGGGGACAGGGCTGATGGTCAAGGAAGCCCCTGGACAAGGGGACGTTTGAGGGAAGACCTGCAGGAAAGGCAGGAGTGAGCCACTCAGGTATCTGGGGAAAGAGTGTCCAGGCTGAGGACTCAGTGCAGGGCCCGCGCAGCCAGGGTGGCTGGGTGGCGAGCAGGCAGAGCAGGAGGACGTGAGGCTAGGAAGGCAATGGGGACTCAGTGGCCTGTAAAGGGCCTGTGGCTCTTACTCTGGGTGGGAGGGGCCACCAGAAGGAGTGAGATGACGGGGCCGGGACCACTGCTGGGACCACTGTGGCTGCCGCGTGGAGAAGAGACAGTGGGCGAGGCTGAAGCCAGGAGAGCCATTGGGACGCCTCTGCGGGCCAGGGGTGAAGGGGGCCTGAGCTAGCGAGGCGGCCGTGGAGGCGGCGAGAAGTGGCCCAAGTCTTGATATAGTTTTGGGCAGAGCCAGCAGGGTTTGCTGACGGCGCGCCGGGGTGTCCAAGGCTTTCAGCCCGCGCCGCTGTTAGAGTGCGGTCGCCATTCCCGGAGGAGGGGAAGACCACGGAGGAGCAGTTCTGGGGAGGGAGGAGTTTGGTTTACGATGACCAAGAAGAGGTGCTGAGGAAGCAGCGGGCCGTACGGTCTGGAGTTAGGCACGAGGTCTGGGCTGGAGATGGGCTTGGGAGGGGCGCTGGCCCAGAAGAAGTGGGGGTGGAGGAGAGGCTGCCCACGGAACCGGAGGGCCGGGCCCTGAGGCCAAGCGAGCCGTGTTCTGAGGAGGAGGGAGGGGGCTGGCGCTGTTGGAAGGTCGGGGAAGACGGGACCTCACCGCGGGACCCCGCAGTGCTGGGGGCCCAGATGACCGGTCCGGGCAGCCTGTGCTGACTGGTGGGTGGCACCCTGATCGGAGCGCGGGTTAGTGGGGGTCGTCCGGAGACACAGAGCCAACAGGATGTGTGTGTGTGCAGAGATTTATTATAAGAATCGGCTTCTGTGATTTTTGGGGGCTGAGAGGCCCCAAGATTTGCAGTCAGCAAGCTGGAGACCCAGGTAAGCTGACAGTGTAGGTTCCAGTCCAAAAGCCAGCAGGCCCGAGGCCCAAGAAGAGCTGATGTTTCAGTTTGAGTCTCAAGGCAGCACATGACTGCTGTCCCAGCTCAGGCAGGGAGGCCGAGAAGATCTCTCTTACTCTTGGGGGGTCAGGTCTGCAGCTGGCTGGATAAGGACGCCCGCACTCGGGAGGGCAATCTGCTTTACTCGGGCTGCTGACTATAATGTTAATCTCATCAAAAACACCTCGGACGACTTACTCAGAATCATGTTTGCCCAAATACCTGGGCACCCCTCGGCCTCAACAAATTGATACATAAAATGAACCATCAGAGTAGATTGAAGAGAAGCAAGGGCAGCAGAGACCCTCTGTATAGACCCCTCTTTTGAGGACTTTTGTTCTAAAAAGAGTAGAGAAATGGATGGCAGATGGAGGGAGATGTGGCAGAAAAAACAGATGCTGTATGCTGCTGGGCGGGCTCACGCAGACGGAAAATGAATGACGTGGGAGGCCAAGGGAGCTGCTGGAAGGGTGGTCTCATTAGGCAAGAAGGAATGGGCTGTCCCAGTGGGTGGTCGCTCTTGAGTAAGAACACAGTTCATTGGTAGGGAGTGAAGTTGGGGCGAGTGGGTTGGTGGACAGGATGGTGGCGGGTCTTTGCCGGGAGCTTCTGAGACCAGGGGTGGAGGGCTTGAGGGAGAGCTGGCACTTGGCAGGGGGACAGAGTGAGTGGGGTGGGGAGGTGCACTGGGTCCCTGGCCCTCTTGAGGTAGGGTCACTGCAACTGAGCCCCACTGCTGAGGCCTCTGCTCTGTTCAGACCTGCCACAGGGAGAGGGCAGGGGACAGGGTGAGAGGGGGGCGAGAGGTGAGGCTCATGCAAGGGAGGGATCAGTGAGTCGGACCACAGAGTCCCTGCGGGGCGCTGCAAGGACAGGAAGAGGTTGCTGGAGGCACCATGATGGGCAGGAATTCCTGGAGGCGCTGCCGCTCCTGCCAGCAGCAGGGTCTGAGGGGCTAAGGGCCGGCAGAGGCTGTGACTTCCAGGACAGGGGTCAAAGAGCTGATGGGGCAGGTGCAGGAAGGACCGCTGGTGACCAGGAATTATGGCAGGAGGGACAGTGGGTGGTGGTGCACAGAAGCTGCCCTCGTCAGGGGACAAAGGATGGTACTGGCAGCAGTGACACAGGTGGGCGGCGGGGCTGTGGTCTGAGGGCTGGGGTGAGGACTTGGTCCGAGGACGAACACGGTGCTCAGGTGGCCCTTGGTCAATGGGCGCTGCTGTTATTAGTGTTTCAGGGAGAAGAATGTGGACACAGTCTGTCACAGGACAGAACTTAAGATCGGGAACGTGTCAGAACATCTGTGGTGTAGGATTTATGTCACCTGTTTATAGAGGGTGTGGTGCCTGCCTGTTGGCGTCTTCCTGCAGGATCCCGACACCTCAGGTCTGTCCCTGCCCTCGAGAGTGGTCCCAGCAGGCCTGTCACGAGCAGCTGCTGGGGACAGACAAACGGGCAAATGGGAATGCAGGCTGAGCGCTGGAGCAGAGAGTGAGACCAGGGACATGGGTCCGGGCCCTTCCCGGGGTCAGGGGCAGCCCTGCGCGGCTGCTAGAGTGTGGGGGAGGCGGTAGGGCTGGCTGCTGTGCTGGGGTGGCCGCCCTGGGGGGCGCTCCTGGGCAGCCCCTGTGCCTCAGGGTGGGAGCCACATGCTCGGTGGCTCAGAGCCGCCGGGGACGCTTGAGGGGACAGGACCCTGTTCCCGAGTTCCGTTCTGCGGTAGGCCCACCGACGCCAGCTTTCAGGAGATGTTTGCTGCTCGGACCCCCGCTGTCTGCCAGCTGTGCTGGGAGAATACCGCGTTCAGAACCTGCTTCTCTCTCCTACTGCTGTGTGGGCTGCAGCCGGCACCTCACCAGCCAGCCTCAGTTTCTCAGCTGCTGGAAGGCAGCCCAGTGCTCGGGGGACATTTGTGGAATGTGAACTATGATGATAACAAAGCAGGGTGGGAAGTTTCTGTTTTAGTGAACTGTGGGCCTCATTGAAACCTGGGGTCCAACTCCCTTAGAAAAGCCTTGAAGGAACTGAGTGTCGATCCTTCGCTGATGCTCCAGACACCAGTTTAAGGAGCGCGCGCGCACTCCCGCTTCCTCAGGGGGTCCTGTTGCTGGCCAGCTTCGTGCTGGGCAGGGATAAGGGAATTGCCAGGGAAGCTGGTCTGAGGAGGGGAGTGACGTGAACCATTAGCAAGTCCTTCTGTGCATTTTCTTTGTACTTTGGATCCGCCCCAGCTGCCTTCCCTGGGGACACGGGCTGTCCCCAGAGGCCTAGCCAGGCAGGGCCTAGCAGAGACTGTCCCTCTGGTGAGCGAGGCCAGTGCAGTTCACACGCGTGTGGGCTGGGCCCTGCATACAGTACGTGCTCAGTGACAGGATGAGGGGGAACAGCCTGGAAAGTCCCTCGGAAGCCTCTTCTGTGGCTGGTGTCCAGCTCCACCCCCACTCCCAGCATCTTTCAAATTCACAGTGGCCAAGTTCACAGTTTTACCTCATTTGGACCAGGCAACGTTAACCATGGTTGTCTCATTATTGCTGGTCCCAGAGCCAGTCATGTAGCCTAGCTAGGCCATCCGCGGCTGTGTCATCTGTGACTCTGGCTGGTCTAAGATCTGGAATCTCAGGGACAGTGTCTTCATCGCAACCCCCCACCCCCGCCACCGCCGAGCAGCACCTTATTCCAGATACCCCGGCTCTGACCAGAGGTATGGGGGTGCCTTTCAGGGCTGGGCCAGGCTGGGGGAACCCTGTGGGCCACGGGGTGCAGCAGTCCCCTCAGCAGGGAGCCCATCAGCTCTGCTCCAGAGGAAAAAGGTAATAAGGAGCAACTTCCACTTACCATGGGTATAAATCCCACAATCAGGAAAATTGCTTCAATTGCTAAAAAACGCTGGTGGGAAAGTCCATTTGTTTTTCATTTTTCTTGTGCTCTTGCCACCCTCATGCATGAATCACTGTCGGTATGTAGATTAAATTTATACCCCCGTTATCTTTCATGTCTCGGGGCTCTGGTGTCAACTGGGTTTCTGGTTACTGAAAACCACTGTCTGCTTTTCAGTAGTGACAGCGCTGTGGCCCTCTCATGGCGAGGCTGCTGGAGGGTGTTTGGTCTCCCCTCAGCCCTCCTCCCCCTCCAGTCTCTGTGGCCCTGTCTTGGCCACAAGAGAGGACTTGTTTTTTTGGAAAACTCTAGGTCTTCTCTGGACCTGCTTCGGCACAGCACTTACAGCAAAGGATTTGGATGCTCTGGATTTTGGGTGGTCCATTTGGAAGGGTTTGCAGTGAGCAGGATGCTGCAGGAATTGTTTCATTTTTAACACCTGCTTTGTGAAGTATAAAAACCACAGGCATTTTGAAAACACCCTCTAGTAACATACACACAGGCTTCCTTTCTCCTTGTTCCCCCAAACACACACACACACGCAACTCTCTCGCAGGATGAAGCTGGGTGCCTGCCTGCCTTCCTCTTCAATACAGGCAACACGGTTAGGCAGCAGTTGTCCGAGCCTGGTTCCCACCTGTGTTCTGGGAGGTGTAGAACTGTCTAGAACTGACTGTATACTTTGTTCTCCATCCTCAGATTTAGCTATCTCTGCACACATCCTCTAAAAGCATGTTCTTTATTCATGATGTATTTATTCAACAAATGTTAACTCTACTTTTCTGGGTCCTAGGCCCCTTTGAAAATCTGATGAAACCCCAGACCCTCTCCTGATGCACAATTTTGAACAACTCAGGGGTGGGTTACAGAGCCCATCCTGAGCCTCATGCTGAGAACGCCTGCTCTAGGCCTGCTCCCAGGCCACCTCTTTGAGAACCAGGAGGCACCCCCAGAGTGCAAACGTCTGGGGTCCTTCCACCTGGACACCTCAGTGCCTCATGCCCCAACACCTTTCCCACATCTCATCTCAGAAGAGCAGGCACTGGGCCACACTCCTGGCTCTTTTGGGGTCACCCAGCTAGACCAGATGGTAAGACGCCCTCCACTTCCCTCCGCAACACTGTGTCCCCTGGAGGGGGGCTTCTGAAGCCGCAGCTGGCCCAGCTGCTCCAGGCCCTGCAGCCCCTGGCAGGTATCATTACTGCACAAGAGACCCATCATTCTGCATTAATCTGGGATTCATCATGATAGCCATGACCATAATTAATTTATTTGGTATTAATGTGGATGAAATATGTACTGTCCTTTCAGGGGAAATCAGGCTGCCTATAAGCATTAGTTAAAAGGACCATTAAAATCAAACCTTCCCCAGATCCATTAGGCGAAGTCTTTCATCCTGAAGAAGATAAAGTTCTGCTGTGTGAAATGTCATGAATAATTAGGTTGATTGCTGTTTTAAACTCTGCCCCTGCTTCCCCAACCCCTCCCGCCTCCCTCCTGAAGCAGGGAAGGCCCACCTGCAGCGGAGCACCCCCCTTCATTGCCCACATCTACATTGGCCCCAAATTCCCCTCTGGCCGCTACGACCACTGGTGTGGCTCTGTGTCTGTGCCCAGAATGGGGTAAGGGGCTTAAGCGACCCACTGGATTGTATTTTCAGTGTGTCAACTTCTCCCTTTGCAACCTTGGCCCAGGGTGGCAGCGGGTACCTTCTTCTTGTCTCAGTCCTGGTCCCAAAGGTATAGACCAGGGAGGGTCTGAAGAAGCATTTTTCAAACTAAGGTCTGCAGACTCCCTGCTCAAATGGTGCAGAGGCATGAAAATTCAGATTCCTAGGCCCACCCCAGCCAACAACATGGCAGGGGCAGTGCATGGGAGGGGATGGAGGCTGGCACCAGCACTTTGTGCCAGATTGAGGGGAGAGGCAGGAGAGAAAAGCCCTCACGGAAGCCCCACTCTGCTGCCGAAGTGTGATTTCTCCGGACCTCAGGTGTGGATGCTGGCACGCGCCATTTCCAGCCACACGGGCTTCTCCCGTGGGCAACGTGTGAAGAGGAGTTTGCAGGATGCTTTATACATACCAGGTGGACACCACAGTTGCCCTGTGGGGCTGGTCCTCTAGGCCCACCATGAAGCTGAAGAAACCAGGGGGCAGAGGGTGAGATTGCCTACTCAGAGGGGACTTGGAAACTCCTGTGGCCCCAGTGAATTGATGGGGTGTTAGTTGGGCAATTGGGGGCCCTGCGATGTCAGCCTTGGAGAAGGCTCTGGAGACTCTGTCTCTGATGCAGCCCCTTCCTTCTGCGGTTAACGAGCCTGGGCACAAAGCCATGAGCCTAGTTGGAGTGGAGGGGACCAGACGGTAAGCACTGGGCAGCCCAGGGATCCCCCGGAGTGGTGGGTGGGAGAGGGGCTGGGGGAATCGAGGGGATCCAGACACCCCTGTGTGCTCTGATCAGTTGTGGTCCTGACAGGCGCTTCGGCACAAAATGCACGGCCTGCCAGCAGGGCATACCCCCGACCCAGGTGGTCCGCAAGGCGCAGGACTTCGTCTACCACCTGCACTGCTTTGCCTGCATCATCTGCAACCGGCAGCTGGCCACGGGCGACGAGTTCTACCTCATGGAGGACGGGCGGCTGGTGTGCAAGGAGGATTACGAGACAGCCAAGCAGAACGGTAAACAGTCCTGCGTCCAGACCTTCGGTCAGGCCGCGCCGGCTGCCTGGGGCGTCCTGTCTGAGTCGGAGCTGCCCATCCTCAGGGCCCCGCTCTGTCCACAGTGCACACTTGGGGCTGCTCCTTAGTCTTATATCAGGGTGCATATTTACCTCAGCATCCCCATGCTTCGAAGGCTTCAGGCAGCGAGAGCTCTGGTTCAAGCTGCCCTCGGTTGCCGTCTAAGTTAGTACCTATTTCCCTTGCCAGACTGGGCTTGAGGGCAGGCACTTGGGGGGGGGGGCGACTCCTTGTATCTCCTGAAGCCCCTGATATGGAGCCAGGGCTCAGCCTGTCTCCACAGTCAGGGAGACTCCAGCTGGACCACATAACTCCCCATCCAGCCGGCCACCTTCCCCACCACCTCAGGGCCCTGTCCACAGTCTGCAGGTCTCTGCACAGCCCGAGGCTGATATTCCAGCATTTAGCAGCCACACTGGGAAAATCTGCTTCACACAGGAGCCTGGGCCGCCGCCGCTCCTGCCCTTCAGTGCCATGTTCTTGGAGAGCCCCGGCTCTTTCCAGGGCCTTCCAGAGCATAGACAGGGCTCACATGCCCGCTCCCCTGAGCTCCCTTTGGGAAGACCAAGCCCGACCCCGGCCGCCTGCAGCCCCGCCTGGGGCTCCTCACTCACAGCTGGGCCCACAGATGCTGGGCCCGCCACCCTGGCTATGAATTTTGAATGTGGCCAAACTCAACCTGAAACTCTCAAACACAAACTCACAAAACAGTAAGGTCGTTTGCTCTTGACTAGAACTTTTACCAGCTCGGGCTGTTACTGCAGAAAGCAGCTCTTGTTGACAGCTCTGGGCTTGATGAAAAAAAGAAAGCTGCAACAATTTCATGTATCTCCTTCCAGATCTTTCCTGGGCCCACACACATGTTACACAGATCTGATCAATACCTGGAGAAATTAGGGTTTCACTTAATAAACGCAGTTTTAAATAAAGGGTTTGTGGTGGCGAGGAGGCAGAGGTAATACACAGGGCCCTTTCGGGGAGGCAGCTGGAAGGAGCGTGGCTGGCTGGGAGGAGGGAAGAGCGGCTGTCGGGGGCCTCCTCTCTCTTCTCCCCCCCACCGCCCGAGCCGGAGAGGCCTTCCGACTCTTCTCTCCTCTTTCCGGAGCCTCCTCGAGCCTGTTCCCATGCTCTTTGCCTTAATGTCTACAGCTGCTCTCGTTCCTTAAAACTCATGCTTTGGAGTCAATTGTAATGTCACAGAAGATTAGGGTGTCTCGTCAGGGATAAACCATCAAAGCAGATGGACTCACAGACCCCAGGCTGCCGTGGGAGCTCTGATGCCCTGCACCAGAGATACTGAGGATGCGCCACTCCCGCAGGGCTGTGGCCGCTCCTCATTGTCAGGGGCCTTGTTTGAGCCCCGAGCTCTTGTGGTGTGGTGCCCACTGTTGCTGTGGATGGTTCAAGAGAAGGGGGAGACTGGCTGAGGAGACAAGAATGACCCAGTGGGGCTGGCACTTCTATTGAGAGTTATCTGTGCCCTAGCAGACCTCTGTGAGGCCGCAGGAAGGCTCTGGACTTGGCCTCAGAGGCTCGCGGGTGTCTCTGCTCGGTCACTCAGTAAATTGGGTCCCCTGGTGAGCTGTGTAACTAACTGGTTGAGCCTTGGCCTCTCAGGTCTACATGGAGATAATAGCACCTGCCACGTAGCGCAGCTTAAATAAGATGACACTTGCGGGATGGGATGGTAAATGAGGGAGGTGGGATCTGCTTTAGGTTTTCAAGTAGCTGAAGGTTACACAGTGTTTCTGATTTGTTCCTCCTGCCTCCAGCCATCCCAAGGCAGGGGCCGCTCCACCCCATTTAGGGCAGCAGGGGACCTTTGTCTACTGTGGGATGTTCGCTTCTTCCTTTCAATGTTTCAATTCCTCCTTGCTAAACTAAACCCTCTTTCAGGCTTACAGCTCCCTCCCTTGGGCCACACAAAGGATCTAATATGGCTATTTGCACCTTACTGTGAATGATTTTGTTCATTTGTTATATCTCCCTGGATATTTGCATTTTCAATATAATGAGGTTGCATTTTATGCCAGGGACAAGTGCTTGGAGACCCTGCATAATTCAAAACTAACATATTTTAAGACTAATTTTCCCATAGGAATTAATGTAAAAAGTGTGTGTGTGCGGTGTATTCTAGGAGCACATAAATCTATAATCAGTGAAGTGTATCTTTGCCTTAATGCTACTTTTTATTTTCTCAGCACTATTAATACTTTGCAGAATGCTCTCTCCTAAATTAACAGCCTAGGCTATCGTGGTCTCGCTTGGCCTTCTTCATAGCATTTTATCACATTGAACTTCCGCACCAAAGTTATTGATTTTTGGGTACATTTTTCAGTACCAGCACTGCCACTGCTACTTAATGAATACTTGGATGACATTGTTATAGGATATAAAAAAGATTTTAAATGATAATAACAGTGAATGTTAAAATAACAGTATAATAGTCCCCATAATCACAAGAAGAAAGTCCTGTGCACCTAGACAGTCATGCTGAACCAGCGGGCCACCGTCCCAGGAGGACAGGGGTAGAGCCCGGTGGGCCACCGTCCCAGGAGGACAGGGGTAGAGCCCGGCGGGCCACCGCCCCAGGAGGACAGGGGTAGAGCCTGGCGGGCCACCGCCCCAGGAGGACAGGGGTAAAGCCCAGCAGTGCTGCCATCTGTAAGATGAAAATAATTTCCGACTCACTAGGCCAACTTATTTTGAAATCAAGTGATTCTTAATGAATTTAAAACTTTTTGGTGGCTTTATTATTTCAAATTGTATGTATAAGGACTGTATAGGTATTTTATTAGTGCACTATTTCATGTTTGCATCAAATGTAATCATGCTGTTATTGCTGTAAGTGTGGGGAGAAGGGATTGATTCATCGTAACAATTTAAAGTGAAGAATTCTGGAGGTTTTCCTCAGTATTTGCCATGGTGGCTCTGGAACCCTTCCTCTTGGGGTCCAGGAATCCACAGAGGAAACTGGGTGGCAGGGTTTGAGGATGACAATGGCTCTGCTGGAGAAGAATACAGCCCAAGGAGAGGAGAAGACTCGGGCCTCGTCCCCGCTCCGCAGCGTGCACCGTGGCAGTGCCCCCACAGGGCCTCAGAGGGCTCAGGGAACTTGCCCACATCACTCACTCAACAGGAATGTTGAGCCCGGGTCTTCTGACTCCACTTGAAGCTCTTAGAGCAACAGTAGGCACATAGTACGTACTTAATAAATGTTGGCAATTACTGTTATTAATAAGGGAGGGTTTTCTTGAGTGGAAAGGAAGAAAAAAGAAAGGGAGGAAGGTAGGAATGTAGGAGACACTTTAAAGGCCATGCACGGGAGGCAGCAGAGAGCCTGAGAGCCTGGGACGCATTTGCTGACTGTACCCTTCCGGGCGGGTTTTCTGCAGAGGATGGAGTCCTGAGGCGGGAGAGGAAGCCATCTGCACTTGGCTGCGTGCTGCTCAGCACACCCAGGTGCCTCTCCCTGTGCCTAACTCGGACTGAGAACGAGCCAGCCTTTGACTCACAGGAGTCTTGAGGCTTGTCTGCTCAAAACCCACTGGACCGTTGATCAGTCAGCATGTTGTCTTGAACATTCTACTGAGTAACGCTTTTAAAAACACTTTTGACTACGATTCACAGTGAGAAACTCATTTTATGTTTCAGCTAAGCACACATATTCATTCAGTGTTCACCAAATAAATTTCATGAGATAATACTTGCCCTCATCCACCCCCCCCATCCCATCCATCTTATTTCTTCACAAGTTTCAGATCCACCGAACTGCCTTTACAAGGCACTAGTGGGTCTGACCTGTCATTTATGAACATCACTTAGACAACAAGTGAAAGGGCAGGTCCCTCCTGCTGTGAGAGCAGCCAGGAGGCCCAGGCGGGGTGTGGGGAACTGGTGGGCGAGGGGAGGGCGGCAGGGGCGTCTGGGCCTCCCGGAACACAGACGTCCCTCTGGCCCACTCACTGTCACGGTCTGGTGATGACGCCCACAATGTCCCCGGTGTGTCTGCTGTGATGGAAATGAGTCGACCGCACACCTCATCGGACAAGGCCCACGGCTGGGCTGGCAGGGATGGGAGAGGCAGGGCGCTGAGGAGAGGCCTAGCTTCAGGGGCCCCGAAGCCTGGGGCTCAGGGGTGGACTTGGCTGGACCTTCTCACCGCCCCACCCTAGCAGGCAAGAGCCCACGAGGAAGGAGCAGGGGTGAGGCCCACTGCCTCCGGTAGGCTGAGCCCAGTAAGGCGTGGCTTTCACTGCAGATGACTCCGAGGCCGGGGCGAAGCGGCCGCGCACCACCATCACAGCGAAGCAGCTGGAGACGTTAAAGAACGCCTACAAGAATTCCCCCAAGCCTGCCCGGCACGTGCGGGAGCAGCTCTCCTCCGAGACTGGCCTGGACATGAGGGTCGTACAGGTGAGGCTCCTTTGCCAGCTGGGGGGCCTGGGCCCAGTGCCACTCCTGCTGGGCCTGAGTCAAGGAAGGAGGATGTCGCAGGCTGGTCCATGTTTCCACACCCTCTGCATGATGGAGGCTGGGCTCAGGGCCATGACCCCGGATGAGGCCCAGGCAGTGGGAGTAGTGGGCACATTGCACTCCGGGCCCTGAGCTCTACTGAGGCTGCAGTCCCTGCCTCCAGACACCTGTCTCGGGGTCCCTGGGGCTTTGGTTCATGGTGGACACCCCCCGAGTGTGTCCCTTGTGCTTGTGTGGCAGGTCTGGTTTCAGAACAGAAGGGCCAAGGAGAAGCGCCTGAAGAAGGATGCGGGCCGGCATCGCTGGGGGCAGTTCTACAAGAGTGTCAAGAGGAGCCGGGGAGGCAGCAAGCAGGAGAAGGAGAGCTCGGCAGAGGACTGTGGGGTTAGTGACAGTGAGCTGAGCTTCCGAGGTGAGCAGGGCTGGAGGGGGAAGGCCCCCGGGCAGCAGTGATCCTTGACCCTCAGGAGGGGTCTTTCTTGAGGCTCTGACAACTGCCTCCTGACACAAGCTCTTCCCTGCGACTTGCTGTAAAGGGTAGGGGAGAACAGCCAGCCCTTTAAGGCAGGACGAGGAGTAGAGGAGAGCTCTGCTGCTGAAATCTGGAAGCTAGGCTCCCTGGGACTGTGGGCCCCAGGCCTCCCCTCCTTTCCTGCTGACCGGGAGCTCCCTCACCGCCCACATAGCTGAGAACAGACAGCTGTCTCAGCCTATGCCCTTAGCCCCTCCTTCCCTCCCTTTGCAGGGGCACTGGCCTCCCCTCCCACGCCCATGGTCCCCTAGAGTGGCCCCTTTCTCCTCTCCTGGGACAGGGGAGGATGTGCTCAACAGGTCCTTTGCCCAGGGAAATCAATATCATGAGTGCATGTGAGGTGGGAACAGGTCTCACTTCAGAAATCCCTTCCCCCATGCTGGGTCCTGTCCCCTGTACATAAGCTTTGCAGCATGTGCTACATTCAGATTTGTGCATCAGCAAAATCACAAATTACTGCATGTTTTAGATCCTTAGGTTGTTTGCAAAGAGCCATAACTATTCTAATTTTTGAGTCCTTAAATGTGGAAGCTCTTCTGTTGCTGGGGGGAGGGAAGTGTACTGAACCAGGGGTCTGAAATATGGTGTCCAGTTGTGGCTCTGTCAAATCAATTCACTTCTCTTGAGCCTGTTTCCCCATCTATGAATGGGGAATAAGCACATCCTTGCCCATCTCACAATGTTGCTGTGGGGAATCAATGAACATAAGTGACAATGGATGTGTTTGGGGAAAGTGCAGCACATTTTTACATTTGGAAGACACAGTTGTCCCCACAGAGGGCCCCTGTTATATGGGATGACAGGTATAGGAAAAAGGCTAAATAATGACTATTTTACAGTGGAGCTGAGTCTTCATATTCCTGCCCCCTTTAAAGGGCATGAGCTCTCCCCCGCAACTTTTCATTTCCATGGGTAGAATGGGGAGCAGGCCTAGGACAGGTTGTCAAAAGTGATGGGTGTTGAAGTCCAGTCTGGGGAGGCTTTGATAGGAATTGACGCACAGGCCCAGGTGGGTACAGAAGAATAAATTTGTGTACAGAGGCTGAACACACTGCCTGCCAGAGCATGAGGCCCTGGGAGGACTACAGCTAAGCCTAGAGTTCTGTCTGTGGGGCTCTGGGAAGGGCTCACAGGCCTTACACTCACCTTCCAGTTCTCTTGGCAGGGTTGGGGATGCCAATCAATCTCCTCTGAGCTGCTGAAATCAATGTCTGGAACATACAGGATTGTTAAGTCTGTTTTGTAGCACCTTTCTGGTGCATGTGGGTGGGTCCCCAGGTTGACATATCGTTGGTCTCCCTGGGTTATCATATAATCCTTTATTTCTTAAAAGCTAGGCGGCTGCCACCTTGGGCTTCTCTCCTGCTCATGCGTATTCCTAGGTGGTGAAGAACAGGGGCCACAGGGGTCCTGGTGGCTGACAATAAATCTCCGTTCTTCTATCCACAGAGGATCAAATTCTCTCAGAACTTGGCCACACCAATAGGATTTATGGCAACGTGGGGGACGTTACAGGCGGACAGTTACTGAATGGGAGCTTCTCCATGGATGGGACAGGACAATCCTATCAGGACCTGAGGGATGGGAGCCCCTATGGGATCCCACAGTCTCCATCCTCCATATCGTCCCTGCCATCCCACGCTCCTTTGCTCAATGGGCTGGATTATACGGTGGACAGTAATTTGGGCATCATTGCGCATGCAGGGCAGGGAGTAAGCCAGACGCTGCGAGCCATGGCTGGGGGACCCACCTCTGACATCTCCACAGGAAGCAGTGTAGGCTACCCCGACTTTCCGACTAGCCCAGCCTCTTGGCTCGATGAAATGGATCACCCTCCTTTTTAAAGCTCTCTCCTCCCCACCCTCCCCATCCTTCTGGCCTGGAAGAATTTCAAGGATCAAAAGAGACTTGCCTTTGAAGGATCAAAGTGCGCCAATGTGGATTTCCATTATTTTCAACGGAAGTCCTCTGGTCCCGAGGAGGTGGAGAGAGTACTAGGAGTTTTCCTGGGGAAGTGGTGGGAGAGCGGCCTCCCCTCAGCACACAGCACAGGGTGCAGAGCCCAGAGCGCCTGGGTGCCGCCTAGGGCTCCCTCCCCCGCCCTGCTTACAGGCTTTGGCTGCTCGGTGCTCAGCAGCACCTGGTGACTGTCAGGCCGCCTTGGCCTTGGGGAACTCTGCTCTGCCTGGTGCGTCTCATGAGATTTCTCCCGAATCACTGCTTTCACCAGAACTGAGATTCCTGAGGTAGAGGCATTACAGCCCTTGAGTATAATAAAAGTGATTTCTGGACCCCCCCTTACTGAACTCTAATTTTCAAAATAAAAAAGTCATTTATTAAAGGTCAGTGAACATGTTGATGGCCACAGTTTGATATTGAAAACATGCCGCTTCTCCCCCTTTTTTCTGCTGTGAAAAATATGATTTCTTCCCTCCCTAGAAGTACAAGCCAGAGAATATTTGTCCGTTTTGGTTTTTAAGGAATCCCATCTGTATCACTGAATCCCTGATGGCAAGAAGTGGTTTTCACTGCCGGTGACTCTGAGGCTGGAGCTGAGGGGCCCCTGGACCATCACAGCAACTGCCTGACAAGTCCCCTTGGTGCACAATGTGCCTTTTTAATTTGCTCATATCATTTATTCCACAAGACAGGCTGTGGGTTACAAAGTGGTCAAAGTTAAAACATGGAGAACAGAATGACAATCAGTGAACACATGTGGAGACACATTTGGATTCCAAACTTGCAGTCTGTTTAGCCCGATCAGCAGGTGCCAGTCTCCGAGTTCCCCATCCTGCGGGGTGACAGGCTACGGAGTCTGTTTTGAAGGAGCTCGCATAGGTGAGCTTGCAAGCCCGCCCCAACCTGCGGCCAGCCCTCCCCAGCCCCTTGAAACTGAGAGCGTTCTCTGCTGTGCGAGCTGACTCAGCTGGAGGACAGCCAGTCTCCTCTGAGCACTTGCTGTTTTGGCCTATCATAGTTGGGGGCAATCATTTAGGGAGCAGCCTTAAAATTATCCAAACGGTTGCAAATGGTCCTTGGGCAGTGGCTCACTGGGTTGCTGGCTGGACTCATTTCAGGCCGTGGGGCGCGCCAGTCCTGCGCTCACAGAGGCGAGCCCTCTGGCCAAGGGGCAGTGCAGACTCTCAGCTTGCGGGTTTGCAATGGCCCATCACCCAGCCTGAGGCAAAAGCTTGGCCAGGCCCTGCTTTGTGAGCTGCCAGCCTGGAGACAGACAGCACTTGTGCGGGAAATACTGTCGCGCACGGTGCTGCAGCCCCCACGTTGTGCACTGTGCGTCTGTCCATCAGCAAGTTCTCCATGTGCACACTGGAATGCAGCCGGGTGGGACTGGTGCCAGTTGCCTTGGGAAATGATGCTTTGCCTCTTCCAGCCGCCCATGTTCTTAAATAAGATCAGCAGAGTAGGAAAGGGTAAGAAGGCACTGCCTTTTTTCACAGGCCAAGACCCTAGGAACCCTTCCCTCTTTGAATAGTTCAGCACCTTTTTTTTTTTTTTTTTGTATTAAAGAGAAGTTTATTCAGGTCTAACTGTATACCATACAGCCTGTGAGGACAGTCAATCTGAGAGTTGTGAATAGATTTGCTCAGAAGCTTTTTTTTGCCTGGAAACATCTTCTATACTTTTTTTTTTTTATAATTTATTTTGGTATCATTAACCTACAATTACATGTGCAATATTGTGGTGATTAAACTACCCCCTTCATCAGGTCCCCCCCCCAACCCCATTACAGTCACTGCCCATCAGCGCAGTGAGAGGCTGTAGGTTCATCACCTTCTGAGGACAGCAAAGATGTAGGTATGTGGTGGGTAGGCTAAAGGAAGCAATAAACACCTCCTGTTTGGTTGCTGAATTTTTTGTAAACTCTTTTCCAGGACTAAACTAAGGTCAGTTGAGCTTTAAAATATGTAGTCAGTTAATTCCTGGGATCAGCCTTTAGGCCACCTCTTCTCTGATCAGTTTTGTAGTGTGCCCTTATTTTTTGGTATGCTGCAATTGTGATTTTTGCTTGGGGAGTCTGCAAATGTAGACTTTCTTTGTGAGATTCCAGGTGTAGGGATGATGGTGTGTTAAGCTTAGCCAATTTTGCACTCCTGGGAATCCCCTGATAGTGTGAACAGTTGGGATGGGGATGGAGACACAAATGCAAGGAAACAAGCCTGGTGAAGGAAAGGAAAATACAAATGCCATTTTGGAGGACAGCTTCTTACACAATTTTTTAGCAGGCTGCTCACAGTACACAGAAGAAAGATCAAGCTGGGCAATGAATCAGTTAAAAAGTGTCTCACCTGGATGGCCGCCTCAGCTTGACTATTTGGTGTAGTAGCTCATGAGATCTTGGAAGCACATCATATTTTTGATGAGTATAGTATGGGGAGAGTGCCTCTCTAGGGGCAGGCCCCCTCTGTATGGCATGGTTTGTTACACAAAGATCAACTGGAGTTGACCAGTTTTTGTGAGTTAACCATGTTCGCTACTGATTCACCAGTGGGAGAATGGGAGGCTTTCCTTGTTCATACCAGTAACCTAAGTCTCTTGAGGAAGTCGGTGGGTTGTGCGGGACGGTAGTAGCTGCCTTGCCTTTGTAGGGGTTGGCTTAGCTGGAAGAGCCCTAGAGAGGCAACGCACTGGCCAGACAACCAGGACAGCTTAATTTAAGTTCCCCAGAGCCACCTCCTCAGAAAGCAGCAAACGCTGGGACCCCATTTAGAAGCACAGCCTTAACAGGTCTCAGGTTTTAGGTGGCTCTCCTGGCAGGTGGGATTAGCATATGGACGGGCCAGTGTCACCAATGAGCCCCTGAAAGCCAAGACAGTTCTCGGCTCTTCTGTGGCTCAGAGATGGAGACGAATAGAGCATTACCCTGAGATTCTCCTCCAGGCCCTCCTCTACTGTCCAGATATGAGGGGCTACATGCAGCTGTTTTCTCCCTTGCAAAAATGATATGGATGAATTTAAAAAATGGCATTTACAGTATCTGGGCCTGCCTTTGGCTCTAAGAAAGCAATTAATTAGCAACCATTATCTGCAGTGCCTGGCTGATAGACCATAGGGTAGATGGCTTCTGAATCCAGGAGCAAATAACAAAAGACAAAACACCCCCAAGTTTCCAGTAGTAACTGACAGAAGCAAAAATGGGACCTGAGGGGCTGTGGAAGAATCTACATGTGCTGAAAAGCAATAAAACCACAGAGAAAACACCAAACCCAAGGGCTAAGCTGGACCCCTGGGAAAATGGCACTGCTGAGGAACCTGGTGTCCCTTTTAGGGACTTGCTGTGCGGCCCGAGGCAAACCCTCTGCCCTGCCTTGTCTTTCTTGCCTCATCTGATAGCTATGAATATAATGTAAAATGGAAGTTCACTGCCATACTGACAACATTATTCTTGCAAACTAGTATAGTGAGACATCAGGGAAAGAGAACAAAACTAAGCAGAAGAAAAGCATTTGGCAGTGTCTTTAAATGTTTGTTTTTTTTTCCGACCAGTGTAGAACACGAAATCTAATAAGATCGTTAGGGGCCATTACATCTTCATAATTGAGTTCACTTTGCAAGAAGTAGGAGAAATCTGTAGAACAAAAGACATGAACATCTCTGAAGTTCAAGGTGGTTATTCTGAAATAACTGCCTCCTTGCCGGGGGCTTTAAGGCTTCAGCTTGGCAAAAGCTGTGTGCAGCGTGGTGGTGCGCTGTCTGGCACACAGCCCCCCTCACACGCCCCCACTGACAACATGGTCACAACCATGGAAATAATGACCACACCTCCGCAGCCAGCAGGGTCTGGGAGGACTGGGGAGGCTCATTTTTAAACATTGCACTTTAAAAATTGGAAACCGTAAGATGAAGAAAAATTCAATTAAGCGGAAATGAGTTTTGTTTTATTGCCTGCTGCTGAAGGGCTCTGGGCACGCCGAAAGCTAAATGAAAAGCACATCACTGGCTCTCTCTTTCTTGGATTGGTCAACTGGCCCTTTTTGCAGTGGCTGCTCCAACTGCTCTAACACGGTGACCGAAGCCAAGGAGAGAGAGCGCAGCAAAGTCATCCCACCCACACACTGCTTGGTAGGACCACACGAAAGCACAGTTTCATGCTGCTAGCTCTGGTGAGGAGACAGCGTAGGTTTGGGGGTGCGCCACGCATTCCTTTGCTTAAGGAGGCAGAGCACAGGTGACAGAGAAGGACACCCCCACTCTCATCTGCTGCCCACCTAGAGACAAGAATCATTTGTACTTCCCCACCTGAGGACTGTGTTCAGCCAAACACGCAACTCAGGGCTGCAGGATCCTAGAAGCTGCTCTGAACCTGCATTCAGACCTCAAAGCCCTGGGTCCCCTAAACTCTGGACTGTTGCCCTCATCCTTTGCAGTGTAAATTTTGTACAGTGAAAAAGAAATGAGGTCTCATTTCCTGGAAAAAAGGAAAAAGAAAAAAAAAAGGACCCACCCATCCTTATTTATTGCCACGTGACTTTGGAACACAGACACTGGTATGTGTGTTTGTAATGCCTCCTGCGTGTTGGCATGACATGTGTATGGTGAAGCTATGTCAAATAAATATGGAAATTCTTTAGAAGCTGATGTGTCTTGGTTTTCATTTGGTTCTCTGAAGTTTTTTTCTCTTGACATAAATAAGATAAAAAGCTAAGCTGACATGGGATCCTTTCATCAGCAGAAAGAACCCCAAATGCAACTCTGAATGCTGGAGCTACTTAACAACCACAGTAACGGGACTACTCAATAAAGGGCTGAGGAGAGGAAGTGCTCTGATTTTTTTAATAGTAATTTTCTGGGGCCCAATCCTTCACTCCTAGACTTGGGGAATGGCAGAGAAAACCCACTGACCACATAATTTTGAGCTGCTGTTTGTCCTATTGCCTTCTTAAAGTCCTACACACTTACACATTTTCTCCCTTTTACACATTACACACATCCCCCAAGTGCGTGCAAATGTCTATCCGGGTGAGAGGTGCACAGACAGAAACACCTCATCAGGGTCAGCAGGGCTCCTGGACGAGCTTTTCTAGGAAAGTCTCTGCTCAGGTTTTTTCTCTGCAGGAGGCTTTATCAGTGTGCAGGATCTGAAGTTTAGCTGGAATGGAAAGAGCAACAGAGATTCTTTTATCAAAAAAAAAAAATCATAGCATTTCTTTAGAGCTGGAGTTCCACCTAGGAAAAACTAGAGAGTGCATTTTCTGTTAGTGATTAGCTTTGTTTGGATAGGAAGATCCAAACAGAGGTGCACTGACCAATGTGGTAGCTACTAGCCACATGTGGCTATTTAAATTTACATGGATTAAATAAAAAGAATAGTTCCTCACACTGGCCATATTTCTAGTGCTCAATAGCTACATGTAGTAGCCAGTGGCTCCTGGATTTGGACACATAGATCTAAAGATTTCTCTCATAGCAGAGAGCATATTGGACAGTGCTGAGAGTCCAGCAAAGGGGAATGGACATCCCCTGCTTAGCTATTTGTTCCCCTGGAGCACCGGTGAAGTATTTCCAGACTCCTTAGACAGTGGTGGAGCCAACTTCTCTGCTTCACACTCTGTGTGTAGTACTTACTACCCATAGGAATGCCCTGCTTAGGTACAAAGTAGGAGGATGGGCTCTGGGCTTTTGAGTTTTCAGTCTAATGCTGCTACCAGGTTATCATGACTTTCCCTAAGTCCTAGACCCACTGTGTGCCCCACTGTCTACTCGGTTAAACAGGAAAGATACTACCTCCCAGGCAGGACATCCAGCGAGAGTTAGTGCAGACCCCACTCCTTGCTGTAAGGACAGGCATTGATGGGCCTCTGCTAAATCATGTCCTGTGGTAAACACTTCAGTAAGCTGAGGAAGGCAAAAGACCTTATGGGATTATGTTCCAAGGAAGGGTGAAGACGGGAGTATCACGGGGAGGGGGTGTTGGTAGGGGATATAGGATATACCAGTCACTGGCCCCGTCCCTCAGGAGGTTGTTAGGGAAATTCACAAAGTGGCTATGAAGGGCTCTGCTGGCTCCTAAATTTAATTACTCATCTGGGTACTCCTGAGGCCCGAGTAACGGGGCCTGAGCATTCTGCCAATGTATGCACGCTGCACATGCCGCTGGTCTTCGGTTCGCTCAAGCGCCTCGTCACCAGCCTGTCTGCACTGAATCTTTGCTTTCCTACACTAGCAGCTATTTGGAGGCTCTCAGGCTGACAATCTACTGGGGCCATTTCCACTTTGTGCTCTAGGGGACACGATGTAACCTGGTAACTTTGTGGAATTATAAAATGTGTTCTCAGTTCACAAAGGAAGGAGAGATCGAGTCCTCTTGGGGGGCTTGGTCACTAGGGACCAGCTCCTAACAGTGTGATTCTTTTTCTGACAGAAGCTTTACAAAAGGACAGCTGCTTAAAGAAGAATAAAGGAAAGAAATCAATGGCTAGAAAGAATGAAATAAGACATGAACTCAGAACAATCGAAGGCTCATCAGTTAGTGTTTCCACTGCTTCGTTATCCTTTTCCCTGAGTCCGGGACTCTACTCAGCTAAAAACAGAACCAGAGAAAAAGAGATCAAGGGCACATCAGCGCGCTATACATTTTAAGCCGAACTAGAAGTGAAACCACGAGAGGTGCTCCTCAATGGATCTGAATGGGTTTCCTTAGATTTGGTATCTGAGACATAGTCCTAAAATTGTCCTTTACAGTCTGAAAGGAAAACTGCTGCATCCCTTTGCCATTCCTCCTGAGAAGATGCTACTGCAGCTTATCCTTCGGAGCTCTGTGCCTCTCCTCAGTGGCCTTGGCCCCGCGCAGCGAGCGGGGAGGGTGGTGGTGGAGCTCCGTCTGGGTGCCTGTGTGGGTGGGGGCTGTCTCGGGGAGGTAAACAGCGGTCAGCCATTGCTGGGGGGGAATACTGAGTTAGGAGGGAGAAAAACCCAGTGTTCATAAAATGGCGACAAGTCACTGGGAAGAGGGACATTTTTTATCATACTTCTAAAAGAAGTGATGAAAACAACCCATCCAAAATATTAAATAAAGGTCTTCTAAAGGATCAGCTACTGCCCTAGGAGAGTAAGGCAGATCCTTTCAGAGCAAGCGGGTGAAGGCTTTTGCGTGCAACACTTGTCTCCTTAGGACTTTTTCACTTTCTTTCTTTCTTTTTTCATTTGATTTCATTAGGATTTCCGGATTTCTGGATTTTTCATTAGAGAATCCTTTCCTTTCCCATGGTGATTTTTCCATTAGCCATCTCCTATCATTAAACACAAAAACAGAGTTTGTGTCATTCCCTGGTATGTTATTAGGTAATGAAAGGAACCAGTCACAGGGCATTCTCAATAGGCTGCACAGCTCCCTCCTCAGGGGTGTGGCTCCTAAGAGAAGAAGGTCTCCCCGTGGCTTGTTCCTGCTTTGGGTTGTTCAGCAGACCACTGAACTGGCCAGAACTCAAGGCTGGTATAAGCTGGTCTGTCTCAAGAGCTGTGGGAGGGTTTCTGGTTTGCTTTTAAAGATTTATCTTTCTCTTATTTAATAGCTTGCTAACCCTGCTTCAGGATCTCCTGTTGGTTGGGAGGGGTCTTGGGATTTTGGAAGGGCTGAGAATGACTTTCTGAAAGGTAAAATACAGATCCAGGAAAGTGGCCTTGGCACGCACTTGCAGTTGAAATAAGCAGTTTTTAAAATGGTAAATAGGTTTCAACAGATGGCTTCAGCACAGCAATGGAAAGCCCAGGCAAGGACTTTGGGGTTACATCTCATATTTTAGTCACCTAGGACTAGGTTATTATTCCAGAAAAGCAAACATCTTTAAAGCTGACAGCTCCCCCTCCTCTAGAGTGGAGCCCTTGAAGATTGCCTGCTCACTGGCCAGCTGAGGGGCGGCTGCCTGCAGAGAGTGACCTAGGGAATTGAAAGTCACTTTTTCAACACCTGTCAACTGCAGGGCTTATTAAAGGTCACCCAGGCCAGAGGGATACGGTAACCAAGAACCTGTATTACTGATGGGCTGGGACTTTTGTGCTCAATATGTGTGCTGGCTCTATTATTTTTTTTTAGAATCATTTTAGCATTTAATGCTTCTCAATTAAAGTGATTTCCTGGAGTGGATGCCAAGCTTCGTTTAGAATGCGCATTAACCACTTTCTGTATCGGTAGTTAAAGGCACTGAGGGATTTAAACAGCAATCCACAAGTCTGTTCAGTCAAGGTTTGGCGGAATAAAGCAGATTATAAACAATAATATATGTCTTACTCTTCTTTTTTGGAAGAGTTCCAAATTCACAAACAGAGCTAAAGTGCTATAAACATATCCAGGACTAAGCTTTGGGCTCTACAAATGTACTCCATGAAAGCTGCGGGCACTGGTGGTGCCACTTCTCATCCTGTGTACGTGTGCACGTACTTTAAGAGAGATTTTTATTACACAAAGTGTCCATCAACTGAACTTACCTTCTAAATATTAAAATGGAAACCAGGATTGCTACACAAGTGAGAGATAAAATAAATCCTGGTTGCAGTGGGGCTGGTGAATTTGTTACTGCTGCCTAGGGCAGCCCACTGGAAGGCACCGGTTTATTCCTTGCTGCCCCAGAGGCCCTCAGGTTGAGCCATGGCATTCAGTAGCTTTAGGTTCAAACGGTCATTTCCCATCTTTAAAAGAAATGCGCGCTGAGGGCCTAGAGTCCACCATGAGGTGCATGCACGTTACGGGAGCAGCCCTCAGGTGTCTCTTGGCTGGTTTGTAACCTCAGTGTTCTCTTGTGAGCTTGTGTTCATGCCTTCGAAGACATGTTGGGAGAATACCAGCAAGGAAGACCCTGTCTTGAGTATAAACTAGCGCACACCTTGTGACCATCCTGAGCTGGGCTTTAGGGCTGGGCGGCTTTCTACTGTTGGAGGAAGGACTACTGTCCTCAGAAGGGACCCCAGTACATGAATCCCAAAAGAAAAGATAGTAAAAAATGTGAAATAATGACTCTTATTTTATAATTGTGCCAAGAAGAGTGATATAATAAAACCCAGGAAAGAAAACTTTGAAGAATTTATATACAAAAATAAAAATACTAAGAAATAAAAAACCTTGAACTCCTAGTAGCTATGGTGATCTGTAGAAGGATCAAGCTATTTAATTCTGCTTTCCAGGGAGGAGCATGACAAGAATATTTCATGGATAAGTGAATAAAGATGAGGTTAGATAGCTTTTCCTGCTCAATCCTTCAGTGTAATGACAATTAATGCATATTTGAAACATTGATCATACTTGGTGCATAATGTTAGGTGATAAGTATAACAAGGAAGCATTTTTTTCTTCAGTCTGATAATCACTACACCTTGACCCAAAATCTTTCTGAGGAAGGAACTGTAAATGGCTACTAAAATAACTAAAGATAAGATGCTCAAGGTAACTCTCCAGTAATAACAATTTTTCAAATCACATGATTACAAAGGGTTGCAATGAAGACTTTTTATATTGTAAGGAAAAAAGTCCATGTAAAATCCACAAAGAGGCTTGATAACGTGCCTCCGAGTGTGGGCACATTTGTTTTGCTTTAGCTTATCCTGAGAGCATGGTGCAGGGAAAAGTTTTGGATTTGGTATCACGAGGCTTGGATAGTCACATTGATTCTCAAAAAATAAGGTCATCTATATAGAAGTGCTTTATATATAATAAAGCCTATATAAAAAATGGACATTTTTACTGTTCCTATTTATATGACCTTGGACAATTTCCCCAGTAGTTGTACTTTTCAAGTCCTCATTTGCAAAATAGAGAAAATAGCAAGTATTTCCACTTCTACAGTTATTCTGAGGCTCAATTAAGATGCTTGTGTACAAAGTCCTGCACAAAAGTAAGGTGTAATTACTGTATTACACTGTTGAGAAGTATTTATTATAAAGAGATGGTAGTTTGTCTATCACTAAGAAAAAAATGCTGCCAATTCAACTGTGATATGCCACTGATTGTGAAAGACATCCAATTTTGGATACAGTAAAATGTGAAAGAACATGTGCCTTAGAACTGATCAAATATATTATTATGACTACTATTAAAACATTTGACCCAAAACACCTTAGTAATTGGGATTTGAAATTCACTGATAAATATTTATTGGTGCATTCAGTCCATTTACATTTAGGGTGATTATTGATAGATATGTACTTATTGCCATTGCGGCTTTAGATTCGTGGTTACCAAAGGTTCAAGGGTTGCTTCTTTACTATCTAAGAATCTAACTTAACTTTCTTGTTAAGTTATTGTGAATGCCGTCTGATGTTTCTTTATTTCTCCCTTCCTATTCTTCCTCCTCCATTCTTTATATTGGGTGTTTTATTCTTTGCCTTTAGTTAGTATTTGGATGGTCTGCTTTCTTTGCTATGATTTTATTTTCTCTGGTGACATCTTTTTAGCCTTAGGGGTGCTTCCCTCTAAAGCAGTCTGTTTAAGATATCCTGTAGTGGTGGTTTATGAGAGGCAAACTCTTTCAACTTTCCTTTGTCTGGAAATTGTTTAATCCCTCCGTCATATTTAAATGATAATCGTGCTGGATACAATATTCTTGGTTCGAGGCCCTTCTGTTTCATTACGTTAAATATATCATGCCATTCTCTTCTGGCCTGTATCTCCAGAGTTAGGTATTCAGCAGTCCCAGTTCTCCACTCCCTCTCTGCTCTGTTCCTGTTCCTCCTGCCCGTGAGCTGGGCTGGGGGAAGGGCTTGGATCCCGCCGGACCACAGCTTTAGTACATTACCGTTTTCTGTGAGGGCTGCTCTTGTCTCCAGGTGTATGCCCTTTGTTGTAGTTCTCTTTCCCGTTGCTCTTTCAAGAGTAGTTGTAGTAGCTTTATTTTCATATTATATGCGGTTTTAGGAGGAAGCCTCTGTCTCACCTATCATGCCACCATCTTTAATCCACCCACTCTGATAAATATTTAAACTCAATTACTTTCACTGCCAAACTGTGGCCGGTGGGTTACATGCCTATTCTGTGATAAACATTTATTTATGAAGTGGATCTTTCAGGTGCTTTAGGTCTGATGAAAGCCTTCATGTTTCAACAATTAAATAAATATTTAAAAATCTCCACGTTCAACTGAAGAGTATATTAGCCTGGGTACTAACCCCTTCTGCAACCCAACCTGAGCTCTGCCACCGTCACACACCTTGTCACTAATCCTTAGAGATGCGGTGCTGTACACAGAATAACAACCCATGGCCAAGTAGTTAAACCTGGCAGGAGGCTAACAGATACCTATTTAATAGAAAGGCTCACTGGCTTATAGCAACCTTTCAGTTGGAAAATGCTGAAACATTAAAAAAAGATACAACAGATATAGCTCCAGATAGTCTACTTTGGTTGTTAGCCCTCTACTTGACAAGCATTAAGGGGTCAATACGTGGCTAGTTGGTGGACTTTGTACATCTTTATTAGAGGCAGAGTAGGTTTAAGAAATTTAGTTAGTTTTTGATTGGTAATTTCTGAATTTCTACGAGACTTTTGCAGTATCTTGAGATAACATCATGTATGTGATTCTTACATGTAATCCACGATGGGAAAAGGGAATGACAGAGGCCCAGAACAGTGTCTGTCATTTAGTAGGCTATCAAAAAATACTGGTGAACTGAAGGGAGGAAGAGCTTTAAAATGTCACATGAGTTTTACAGTCCAGTAGAAAGGACTGAGGTGCAGTAGACTGGTCCTAATTGTGGCTCTACTCTGCCTCTGTGACCTTGGGCAATTTAAGTAACCTGTTTGTGTTTCAGATTCTCCTCGTCTAAGTGACCTTAATAACACTTGCAGTACCAACTTTATAGGGTTACTGTGGAGGATGATAGATTAAATAATGCCCATGAAAGCATTCTAAAAAGTGAAGAAGCTAAACACATAAAAAAGGTGCATCATTAGTCACACACAATTGAACACATGGGCTCATTTCTATCCTGCAGCAGAGTCAGAGGTCAAACAGGTCAGGATGCAACTTTATGGCCAATGCCTCTTCAAAAATTTCCTAATGTGGTGATCAGTAATAAAACTGTAGTCTCTGTATATCATTGAAATCTTGGCCAATGATTTAAAGAAAGGCACTTCTCCCATTCTTTCAAATAGTCATGGCAATACTCCATATATCATCTGGTAGAAGCACTTAAAACAATGAAAACTGGGTCAATCAATGGGAGATTTCTCATTTGGGAAATACTGTAACAAGTAGCCAAAAAAGGGCTCTACAGACCCCTTTGGTGTCCAAAGATGGGTTTCCAGAGAGCTGTGAACTCTGCACACTTCTAGGGGAAGAGGTTCATAGTTTTTCAACGTGCTGTGAAATTGCCCGAGAGTTAATAACACTCAAGCAAGAGTCTGAAGCTAACAGTGATTCAGAGACTGCTCTTTGCCCCTCTTTAGTGTTTGTTTACATGATTCTCTTTTTATTCCTCATTTTGAACTAGTGTGTAAAAGCAATCAGGGCCTCTTAGATCAGCTGGTGGAGGGAAAACTGAAAGATAGTCATGAATATTAAATAGAGAGTTATTAGTGTTGTTCTGATCACAGTATCTCAGTATCTCCAGGAAACAAAAAGAAGAAAAAACAATAAATTTCCTGTTTTTTCTTTTTTAAGGATATAGGAAAATGGGACTAGGTGTATTTTTATATGTAGACACATCTAGAGAGGTGGCCTGAGCACAAGACAATAAAATAAATGTGGACTTGGGAATGAGGTAAGAGTAGCAAGACAATGTAGAAAGTCTATAAAATGCAAGCAATGAAGTGGCAAAAAGTAACCACTCGTGACTCTGACAAATGTTCTTAGTTATCCATTTCACGACTCCTCCAGCCCAACTCGTTTCCAGTTTGAGAACACGGTAGTGACACAATTTTAAAAACACTCATGTACACTAAAAATAACAAATCAGAGAGTTTGAACCAAGGATGAGGTAAACTGAATTCTAATCCTGGTAAATATTAAGAAGACAGCTGAGCAATCATTTTGAAGTTCCTGTTGAATCATGACCAGAAATGAACCTTCAGAAAGTTTTCATCTATGCTATTTCAAAATGTTAATCAGTTCAACATTAGTAATCTGTCCAGGAAGTTATACATAGAACTAAACTTACACTAAAAGTATGTCCTAGTTTTAACCTGCTGAATTTTATGAAAACATGCCTCACCATGTATCTGGGGGAAGTTAGCTGGCTTTCAGCTTAAGTAAATTTGTGTTGTTTGCTTGGTGTGAACACCTGCAGCTTTTGGCAACGGAACTCATAATGTAGCAGAAGAGTGATGCACAGTGTAATAATTCAATAATTTAAGTGGAAGGAAAAAAAACAAGATCCCCTTTTCTCTGCCATTTATGGATGAAATCTTCCCCTTGAAGCAGAGAGAGATGATCCATATATAGACTGTCATATGAAGGTTTCTGAAAACTCAGATACTGATGACAAAAGAATAAGGATCTTGGAAATCGGTTTTAGAAGGCTCTTGAAAACATCGTTGATGACTGCTTTTAGTGATTGCTTTCAATGTAAACTTGAAACCTTTAATATAAAATTAATAAGAAACAAGTTATGTTTTTTGCTTAAAAACTATATAATTTAGATGTAGCAAAACAGGATATAAAAAACTTGTATAAGAAATATCAAGGTCGAATTACAAAAGAGATGAAAAAAGGAGTTACTTGATAGCTTCTTGCTTAGATAACTACCTTGTAAATCTGAAACGAATTAACACTTTGATTTCCTAATGGCCTGAAAATGTGCAAAATACTATCAATTAAAAGCTGCATGCAAAATCTTCGTCACTTTTCCTGTAACTAATGAATAATGTGTCTTAAAGCACATTCAATTAATGTGGAACATGACAGAGTTTAGCTTAACAGTAGGCTGCAATATAGCTGGGACTGTGGGAAAAGAACAGAAAATGAAGAGAAAGGTCTACAGAGATTTACAGTAACATTTCACTATGTAGGAACATATATATCACTTCCACAGATAATTCAGAAGTCATTTAAAAATGTAGTGTCTTGGTGAATGGTTTTGGTTTACATCTCAGAAAACAGTAAGTTAGGTTAGGAAAATCACAAAATAAGCACATTACTATGCCTCTTTTCAGCTCTGAAGGGGCTCCTTCTAGGACAGGTTAGCTCAAGCTAATGAAAATCTTGTCTACTGTTGAGGGCTCCATGAAGCAAGCTTATTACTTGTTATGCTAATAGTGGCACATTAGAAAAATCCTCTTTTAAATAGTCATCTTTGCATATCAATTTGTTTCTTACTTCTAATTCTTTTCTCATGACAACTATTTACTTTCCTTATATAACAAGGGATGCCAAGGAATGCTCCAGATGGAGTTCTTGAGGCTTAACGGGGAAAATATAGGGTGTCAGTTTCAAAAGTGACATACTTACCTATCCTTCAGATTAAAAGTATGGCATACCTATGATTTATATAAAAAATAGAAATTCTCTGGGTATCTAGAAATAACTTCGATCACACCTAGGTATTGGGGCATTATGGTTATTTCACATTAGACTCAAACAGGCCTATCAGCTCAGGTCTGAGCTCATTTTCATAGACTGCTGCCAAAATCAACGGGGACATTAATAGGCAATTAAAGGTGCCCTAAGGGAAATTCCTCTCTGTTTTGCAAAGATGAGTTTAAGGAATCTGGATCTAGTCAGTCGATTCTTTAGAACCTGTGTTTCAATCCTTGCATGAAGTCACTGTATCTTACTCTAAAGTGCCCAAGGTTTTGAGGTTTTCAGTCATTCCTCTGACTTCTCTACCTCTTATGTGACAAAATTCTGCCCTTTCTTTTGCTTTGTTTTTCTTAAAACGTCTCTTCTTCCCCACTTTCCTGATTTTGTCTGCCAAAAATAATATACATTTTAGCTACCTTCAGACCAGCTATACAAAATGCCACAAGATCATTTGATCTCCACCATAGTGGGGTTTCATGAAACTTCCCCCAATTGTCAATGTACCAATTGGTCCTATTTTGCTTCTGTATTTTTTAAGAAAGAGCAGCCATGTGTAATACTGTGAAACACAGCATGTCTCCCCCTCTCCTCACCCTCCAGAGCTATGATAAATGTCAGAGCACACTCAGCTGAGGTGGACTGGATTATGCACAGTATACATGTTCATCACCAAAACTACACTTGCTGGAATGCATGCACGTAGAATGAACTGCTGAGACTTCAAAATGCCAGTTCCTCAGAACTGATTTTATTAGCCAGTGCATACCAAAGATGGGTGGTAAGAGTATTTTTGTGGTTCTCTCTGCCACTGAAGCCCTACGCTGGTACAGGCTGGCTGGCTGGCCTTTCGGTTAAGCCTTGCCCGCTGTGTGCTGCTGCAACGCCAGAGAAACTGCTTTGCAGCCTGTCACCTCTTCCGGTAGGCAGCCATCCTGGTCTCGGAGAGTGGGGTCGGCGCCGGACTGGAGCAGCAGCTCTACAATGTCCAAAAACTCACAGGTTGCAGCTGATAGGAAGATTGACAAATATGAAAGCAAGGTTACCATGAGACAAGGAGAAACCCACTATACTTCAGCAGGAAAGGCAAGTGCTGAGCAATAAGGCATCCTGAACAATGAGAAACCTTATGATGGCTGGTGGTTGATCAGGCCTTGTAATGAGAACTCTGCCATTAGAACAATGAATTTTTAGTGTTAGGAAAATCAGATTTATGTATTTCGTTGTGCAGGAGTAAACAAATACATTTTTTAAATTATGAAGCTTTTGGACTTGATTCTTAAGGATGGGATGAAGGGAAAGAACAAAAATAGTGTTTGAGTATCTATCTTACTTGGATCAGAATAATGAAAGGTTTGTAGTAGTATAAATGTCAAAGAAAAGATTTTGTTTTGCCTTTGAAGAGGGGGTAAGTGGATAACTAACTAAGCTTTAAACTTCATAAATGAGTAAAAGAGCTGGTATAGTAATCAGATCATTTCTCTACAGAACCTTCTTTTTTTGAACCTAATAAATGGCCCCAATCATATAAGGCACAGAAAGGGGAAGAGGATGTCTAGATATCGAGGCTTATGGTGAAGTCGGCTTGATATTGCCCCCAAGATGGATAAGCGGACCTAAGGGCTACAGAGAGCCAGCTAGCCTTTTTGCACATATATGGAAACCCGATTTATGACAAAGCTGGCATCACAGATCAGTGAGGCAACAAAGATCCATTAATTAGATGGTGGTGAGGCAACTGGGCTAAAGGCAAAAATAGGTATTTCACACAATATGAAACATAAATGGCAGTAAACATGAAAAGATGAGCAACCACACTAGTCAGGGAAATGAAAATTAATACCAGGAGATACCACCTCATACCCACCAGATGGGTGAATACTAAAAACTTAGACAATACCAAGCACTGAGGAGGACTGGAGCAAGGAAGACTCCCCTCTTGTCTATGGAGGGGATACACTGGTGGTCAGTTTGGACCACGATTTGGGGTTACATGTTCAACATAAACATATACAAACCTTCCAACTCAGAAATTCTATTATATATGCTTTAGAAACTGTTGTACATGTGTTCTCCATCCAGGAGATATTTGCAAGAATGTATGTAGCAGCACTGTTTGGAAGAGACCCTAAATGTACACAACCTGAATGCCTATTGAGGATAAGATGTGAAAAAATATTGTTTACTTCTACAATGAAGTCCCATACAACATGGAAAACTAATGAACTGTATCTTCATGTGACATAATTTATCTCCAGAACATAATGTTGAAGGAAAAAAGCAAGTCAGAAGAATACATACAACATGATTCTGTTTAAATAAAATTAAAAAAAACAGACAAAACTAAGCACAATTGTTCATAGTCAAATATGCAGGAAAAGCATAAGGGAAATCATTAATATAAAATTTGGGATAGAGGTAATCTCAGGGTGGGTGGGGATATAGGGAAGGCCATGTGACTGAATGGGGACACATAAGGGGTTTCAAACATACTGGCAATGTTTTATTTATTAAGCTAGGTGGTGGGTGCATTTTTTTAAAGCTACATTTTACATTCTTAATATACATTTCATGTACTCTTGTAGTGTGATATGTTACACAACAGCAACAACAAAAGCTTAAACAAAAGGAAAGAAAGAAGGTTAAGGTGCTTGATTCAATGGCCATTTCACTGAGTATATATTGTTAACAGACCTGTTGAGGATACAGATAAAATTCCTGCTCTGGGGAACTTATTATAAAACAGCTAGTCGACTAATATGTAAATAAGCAACTCTAACACAGGAGAATGAATGACTCTTGGGGCAGAGATACACACACACACACACACAAAACTGAAAAGGTAGGTTGCAAGGTTTGGGGGAAATTGAGAGATCAGGAAAAATACCACAAGTAGGTGGAATGTAAGCTGAGCTTTGAAGGACAGAGTAAACTACGTAAGCTGAGAAGGAGAGGCATTTATCTCCTTTAAGAGCAAGGAAACACCACTAACAGGCATGAGCATACAGGGAATGCTGAGAAATGCTTGCTGGCTCAGAGAAGCACTACAGAGAGTCAAAAGTAGAGAGGCTGGAGTCAAGTCAAACTATGTAGGGCCTTGAAACCCAACCAAGCCATACTTACATGGTTTGGAATCTATAACAAGTTGGGCATCTATAAGGAGGGGAGTGGCATAATTCGGTCTATGTGTTAGGATGATAATAAAGAGTAACTTGGAAAGCCTAGAAATTTATGGTAGGTAGACCAATTAGAAGACTCTGGTTGTCCTTTAGGAGGCTTGAAATTAGCCAGTATTGGGAGAAAAAAGATGGCAGCATGAGAAGTGAGGCAGAAAACTCCTCCCCAAATCACATCAAACACGAAAATACAGCAAATAAACCTAATCCTGAAAAAGTGACCTGAAGACTGCAGAACAGACTGCCTACATTTGGGGAAAAAGAGAATGCTTCACAGAAAAGGGTAAAGTCCCACAGGCAGGAGGAAGATAAACAGAGTGGGGAGGGAGTAGATGCCCGGGACTCCTGAACACCCAGCCCTGGAGATCTGCTCTGGGAGCACAAACCCACATTACAGGATGCTCTGGAGATTACAGGGGTAGGAAAGCAAAGACAGGTAGAATATTCAGAGAGACACAGATTCTAGCTGCTTGTGATGAACAGGTATGCACAACTGTCCATCTGGGACAAAAGAAAGGTGGGCAGTTTGAAGGACTTGCCAGCAGTGAGAGGGGCGCTAAAGGGGAGGAGATTATGCAGAGCTTGCTGCTCAGGAGAATGGGCAAGTGGAAAAAACCTTCCTGGCATGCTCAGCCCAGCAGGTTGGGAATACTCAGGAGCTTTTTCAGATGCTCCATTCCCCTGGCTGGCCAACGCAGCACTGAGGCCCCCCCACTGTGGTAGGCAGCCTGCCACTCCTTCCTCCTGAGGCAGACGACAGTCCTGCTCACCTGCTGCTGTGCCATTGCACCAGGCCTGCCAGAGGGTGGCCCCACCCATGGCAGCTATGGGGGCATAGCACAGAGGCTCCTCCCTGTGCCCACAGTCCACTGAACCTGGCAGTGGAGGCAGGTATTACAGCTGGGAAGGCAGTAAACCTTCCCAGCCGAGCTTTTTCCTCCCAGTTCCACTTGCCTGAGACTGCCGCCATTGCTGCAGGTACTCAGTAGCTCCAGAGAGCATTTTACCTGCTTGTACAATCAGCTGATGGCACTAAATGAGGCAAGTAAAGACATACATCCACTGCTTACCAATAGCTGGAGCTCAAGCACAGGAAATTGAGCTTCTGGGCACTAGAGGACACAGCCTACACAGTTATTATTCCATAAGAAACACTAAAAAAATGAAGTGGCAAAGAATTTGGTCCAAACAAAATTATAAGAAAAAATGCCAGAAATAGGGCTCAGTGAAACTGAAACAATCAATCTTCTTGATAAAGAGTTCAAAATAAAAGTCACAGATATGCTCACAGAGCTACAGGAAAATATTCAAGATCTCAGGGAGGAACTCAAGAAAGAGATAGAAACTTAGAAAAATACAGTATTTATTTCTGCTCTGATCTTTATTATGTCCCTCCTTCTACTGACTCTGAGCCTTATTGTTTTTCTTTTTCTAGTTTCATTAATTGTGAGTTTAGGTTGCTCATTTGGGATTGTTCTTCTTTCTTGAGGTAGGCTTGTATTGCTTTATACTTCCTGCTTAGCAAGGCCTTTGCTGTGTCGCACAGATTTAGCGGTACTGAGTTATTGTTGGCATTTGTTTCCATATATTGCTTGATCTCCGCTTTTATTTGGTTATTGATCCATTGATTATTTATTTATTATTTATTTATTTTGGTATCATTAACCTACAATTACATGTTCAATATTGTGGTGACTAAACTACCCCCTTCATCAGGTCCCCCCCACCAACCCTATTACAGTCACTGTCAATCAGCGTAGTGAGATGAGAATCACTACTTGTCTTCTCTGAGTTGTACAGCCCTCCCTGTGGCCCCCCTACCTTATGCCTGCTAATCATAATGCCTCTTTTACTCTCTTATCCCTCCCTTCCCAACCTTCTTCCCCAGTCCTGTTCCCTTTGGTAACGATTAGTCCGTTCTTGGGTTCTGTGAGTCTGCTGCTGTTTTGTTCCTTCAGTTTTTTTCTTTGTTCTTATACTCCACATATGAATGAGATCATTTGATACTTGTCTTTTACGGCTTGGCTTATTTCACTGAGCATAATACCCTCTAGCTC